>OX439038.1:74625595-75825595 GCA_949317995.1 Acholoe squamosa
TTTCTGCCATCTTGTCTTTGTTTTTATGACCGTGATAGTCATCGCGACCCTTACTTTTTGATAAAAAAACATTCAAGACTTTGCAGAGTGTGTTGATTTGATAAAAAAATGTCATAAAAGAAGACACTCACAGGCCTTCCACTAAATGGAGTGTGGTAGGCAATGTGAACACCAATATATAACCCTGTTACGGGTGTCTGGAGGTGACCTTCTTTTAGGTCGAATGTTTTACTGTTCCTCCAGGTTTTAAGGCAAAGAGGCATGTTGCACTTTCACAGGGACCTCACTAGCAAAAGGGGATACAAAGACAACTTGTGTTTCTTTAGATGCCGGTCTCACTTCCTGTATGGGACTTTAAACAAAACTCAAGAGCTTCTCCTTAGTGCCTACCCAGGGGCAAACAAGGAAACTTTTGAGGGTGTTAACTTTAAAGATCTAGACAGGTTCAAAGAGGTGTTTGAAGTGAATATAAGAATGTTTTCCCTTCAAATTTTTGGAGTGAAAAAAGGTCGGGTTAAAATTATAAGGTCAAAAATGTGTTCAGGAAAGAACATTATGAACTTAAACCTGTACAGGAACCATGTAAAGTTTTCACTTGTAGTTTCCTTCTCAAACAACACAACGGGGTGAAAAATGATTGCACTAAAGTCAACTACAGGTACAAAGGTGGAGGATGCAATCCAGCCAAAACAGTTTTCCAACTTATAGAGGAATTGGGAATAGTTTCTCAGACTGAAACAAAAAAATATCCTTACAAGATTGTTTTTGACTTTGAAAGCTACTTCGTGAAACCTGAAGTTCCACCCAAAGAAAAATCTAACACTGTCATAGAAAAAAAACACGTACCCCTTTCTGCCAGTGTAGCTTCTGATTTTCCAGGACAAACAGAACCCGTGTGCTTTGTCAGAAGTTCAAACAGGGAAGACGATCCTTTGGTTAAAACTGTATTGGAGCACATAAACAACTTGAGAAAAATAATTGGGGAGTCTTCAGTCAGGCTTTAAATGAACTAGACTCTCTTGCAGAAAAAGAATTAGAAGTTGAAGCTTCCAAGGTTTGTCCAACCAAAAAGAAGGCGAAAAAAGTACCTGATCCAGGTTTCAATTCTGGCAAGTATGATCTTTATTTGATCAAAAAAGAATTTCATTCCTTTTTCATACAGACAGACAAGTTAGAAATGAACACCGTAAAGAGTTGCAATCAATACATAGCAGTGTACACTGATCACCTTCTTTTCCTTGACATGTTCAACTACCTGACACCAGGGTATTCCTACGCCAACTACCTTAAAGCCTTCCTTAAAGGCAGTGCTGGAAAGGGCTTTTTTCCATATGAGTGGACGTGAAACCATTTGTTTTGGCCATGAACGAACACAGCAAATTTCTCATAGAACTCGGGGTAGACATGTTTCAAAGACGGTCTAACTTTACCTGGCCTTACCTTAAAGTTTCTCTTTAACAACACTGCTCCTAACGCAACACCTTAAATCCTTTTAGGTGAAAAAAAAAGGATGTACATTCCTTGCTGAGACACAACTTAGTTGGGGGTCCGTTCATCATCTTTCACAGACATCACAAAAGCGGGAAAACATGAATAAGACAAAAGAAATACGGTACCCAAAGCAAAGTTTGCAGACACATAGTAGGAGTGGACGCTAACAACTTGTACCTGAAGTGTATAGGAGAAGCTCACTGCACAGGTTTTTATGTTGTGCGTAGAAATGAAAATGATTTTCAAGCAGTGTGTAGTCAACAAATTAGCTATTCAGCCACAGAATGGTTATGTTACAAAGCTTTAACAGACAACCTAAACATTTTACATCAATACAACTATGGGGAGATTAGCTTAGGTTCAAGGAAAATAAAGGTTGACAGATTTGTTCCAGCTCAAAAGAAGATGTATCAGTTTCATGGGTGCTACTGGCATGGTCACGTGTGTCATCTTACCAAGTCAGTTTTAGAAAATCCACAAGGAAGAGAATGGCTAGAAGAAAAAGCCAAAAAACTGCCTTAGTTACCCTCTATTTGAAAATGTTGGGGTATGAGGTAGTGGAACAGTACGAGTGTATGTGGATGAAAGAAAAAACAAATGACTTGTGTCAAAAAACAAAGTCAATGGGAAGTTAAAAGACCATCATGTCAAGGTAGAAAAGAGTCAGGATAAAATACTGGGAGGGGTTTAAGATGGAACAACTTTTGGACTCATCCAAGTAGACATAGAAACACCTGAGCACTTGAAAAACAAATTCAGTGAAATGACACCTATATTTAAAAACTGCCTAATAGGAAGGAAAGACATAGGTGACCACATGAGATGTTTTTTGGAAGCCACAGGTAAGCTTAAACAACCCAAATGTCAGCTGATAGGTAGTTACCACGCGGAGGGAATTTTGTTGGGAACTCCTCTCTTACAGTGGTACCTGAAAAAAGGTTTGGTAGTAACAACTGTCCACCTCCTTGTAGAATACACCTCAGAAAAAAACTTTTTTACCCTTCATGGAAGAGGTAACCAGAGCTAGGAGAAAGGGTAATAAAAACATGGACTGTAAAATTCTTTCAGATCTCTACAAGCTGCTTGGAAATAGATCATATGGTAAAACCATATGCAACCAGCAAAACTTTGTTCAAACAAACTATGCATCCCCCTCTAAGGCAAGACGATTAGCCTTGCACTGGTCAGTTCAAGATGCACGAGACTTAAGTGACAACACGGTAGAACTGTCTTGTTTACCCACCTCCATCACCTTCCGGTTCAAATAGGTTTCATGGTGTACCAATATGCTAAACTTAAAATGTTGGTGTTCTATTATTTCTCCTAGAATACATAGACGAAAAAGACTTTGAAATGTGTGAAATGGACACCGACAGCTTCTACTTTGCATTGAGCGTAGAAAACCTAGAAGATGTGATTATTCCTGAAAAACATAAGGCTTTCTTTAGAGAACGTCACAAATGGTTGCCCTCTGAATCTTGTGACAATTCTCACCACAGAGAAACCTACATTCAGACCAAAGTATTCCTTGATATTCCGCCAGTCTAAGGAACCACCAACTGCTATTAGGGATCAAATTTTGTATCTTTTTATTTGGCCCTATACTCTGGCAGATGTGGGTTCCATCTCCATCATGGTTATTTGGGGAACAATATGTGTCATCAGCTATGTAAAGTGTCCCGTTATGGCTAACTATACCTTTAGGTCGCATTAAAAAAATAAAATGTACTAATAGCATAGAAGTGGCTGGTTGGAAGTAAAAAGTGGAATCCTGATGTTGCAACTGGAAAAGTAAAACAATTTACCTGAAATGTAACTAAAATGTACCTAAAATGTGCCCTATAGTTGGGCCAGGGACATGCGGCCTGTGCCTAGGCCAGATAGTCACGGCAAGGTCAATCATAGTAAAGAAATGTGTAAAACGCTGGCACATGGCCTTTTTCGCACGGTTCGTCAATGCCGAGAGGTGGCAGCCAATCAGCGGCCAGCTTTTAGCAGGCGTCTGACGTCATAGCATCACTTCTGGTTAGAGGCCGAGGATGCTGCATGGTGGAGGTTGTGGCTCTTGTTTTGTTATTTGTCAGACTATAGCGAGTTACTTCACGAAATGGAAGACAATGGCGACCACGAGGGTGAAGGGCCCGGGGAAGGGCCAGAGGAGGATGTTATGGAGCAAGGGCCTGACATAGTGTGCGAATTATGTGGCGATGGCCCATTTTATTCTTATGATGACACAAGGGCTCACTTCATCTCCATGCCCTCCCATAAGAAGAAGGAGATCGAGCATGCTTTGAAATATTTAAAGACAAATCATCAATACCGCGCCATGCGGCCAGGATACACCCGGAATTAATCTACAATCTGGCAGATGGCTCATACACACCTAGGCCAGGGTATGGCTAGGCCGCCAACAACCACCAACCACCATCCTGCCATTCAACCGGTATGTCTCCACCTTCCGGCCTTTCAGGTCAGAGCTCCTCGGCCTGGGCCCGGCCTGCGTCCGGCCGTGCGTCCCCCATGCCCGGGACTGCAGCCACCAGCTATGTTACCCCGATCCGTCCGTGCCGTCCCGCCGCCAGCCCGCCAACAGAATATAGGCCAGAACATGAGCCAACATGGTGGGACAGGCCGGGTAGGCGGCAAGGAACGATAACAACACACAGCAGCAGGAGTCTGATCATGAGCGGCCCCATCAGCAAGGTCATGCAGCTCTGAACGAGTTTAGTTTTACGTCCGGGGGCCATCGAGGAACTCAGACATTCAGTATGGTAGGTTGGTATGGGGGGTATGATGGGTGACCCATTTAAAAAAAAAGTTACATGAAACAAAGGGGATTTAATTTACATCAATTTTCTTTTCTAGCATGGCCTCCCTGCGCCGATGGGTCATCAGATGCCAGCAGATATTGTGCTTCGCACATTAAATTATCATAATGCTGAACTGCAGCGACTTGAAGTAAGTTTACCCCTCATCTTTGTTCCGATATACTCTGAAATTTGGATGGAAAAATCAATATGATTATCCGGCTGATTAACCTTGTTGTCCAATTTTATTATATCCAACCAAAATTCCTAGGTACTGACTAAAACCTTTTTTTTTTCAGGAACATGTGAGGTACCATCGTGGATGAATTGAGACCCTGACTAAAGAATTAGAGGGGATGTCCCTACATGGCCCACCTGGACCCCCACCACCGCCCCCTAGTGCCCCTCCTGTGTGACTACACGATACTTAAGCTACCGGTGCCTTGCTACTTACTTGTTGCTACTTGCCACTACTACACTGCTGCTGATGGCACTCTGCCGACATATATAGGATGAGTAGACATAACAGTGTGGAGCTATTGTAACTGTGATTATACTATGATTAGTTCACTCTATGGTGCTTACACTGGGAAAAGGGATGTCTGGGCTTTGTCGGGGAGGGGGGGGAAAGTGATTGGGGGGTTCTGTGACGATAGGGTGATTGGCATACACCTGTGATTTACTGTCTGTGATTATTTGAATAAGACGTTTTAATTTCAGCCGTTGGCTGAGATATTTATGTTTAGTCAGTGATATGGATGTCCTATGTTCGTGCACTGGCCGGGAGCTGGTGCTAGCGCAGGCCTGGGCCACTTACCTCTCCGACGCTTAACAGGTGTAGGTCGGTTACTTGGAGTGTTGTTGGATTCTTTGGCGGAGGCCGAGTTAGACGCAGAGGCGAGGCTCACCGGTGCCACTGGAGCGGGGGATGGTGTTGGCTGAGAAGTTTGTTTGTTTAGTTTTACGTCTGGGGGCCATCGAGGAACTCAGACATTCAAGAATTTTAATAGTATTCAATAGTAATGGTAGGCTGCGGGCCTACCTCAGGTTTGCGCATATGAGTGGATGGGTTTGTGTGCGCGCGTGCATATATTTATGAGTCTGCTTGTAGCAGTGGGCACGGCTCATAGCGGTGAAATACCACTTATGGCTCAAGGCCCCTCTTTATCGTGCTGCTTTACGCAGGTAACATGTCGCAAACTGTAGACACATCACCTGGTCGGTCACATTATCCTGACACCGACGGACCAGCCATTTTTCGATTTTTTTTTTTTTTATAAATTATATGTATATATGATCTATATGTACTTATATAAGTTTGATTCTTTAAGGAAGTTCAGGAGTTCTTTTGTTTCTATTGTGTTGAAGACAGCTTTCAGTGTTGTTGCATTTTTAAGATATTTTCTTCTGTTGCTTGCAGTCCTTCGACAGTTGAGCAAGATATGCTTAACTGTGAGTTCAGTCTTGCATTGCTGGTACATTGGTTGGGCTTCATGTTTCAGGTGGTGTTCGTGTGTAAGCCTTGTGTGGCCAATTCGTAGTCGTGTTAGTTTCACTTCATCTGATCTGGATAGTTTTCTTTTTTCACCCTTTCCTTTCAGTTGAGGCTGAATGGAGTGTAGCTTGTTCTCATGCTGCTTATTCCAGTAAGCTTGCCATTTCAGTTTCACATATTTCTTGATTGTTGATGTCAGGTCCGTGTGTGGGATTGGGACTTCTCGAGGTGTCAGTTTCAGTGCTGACTTTGCGGCTTCATCTGCTGCCTCATTTCCGTCTATGCCAATATGGCTCGGCAGCCAGCAGAAAACCACTTCTTTCTTTGCTTTCTCAAGGTTGTTGGTTTTGTCCCTGATGTCTTGTATCAAAGGATTGTTTGGTTCATATTGGTTCATTGCTTGAAGGCATGACTTGGAGTCTGACAGGGCAATGAATTTCTGGTGAGTTGATATCCTGGCATATTCTAGAGTGTGTAGCAAGGTGCTAGCCTCTGCTGTGAATATGCTGGCTTTGGGATGGAGGCCTCTTTTGAGGTTGCCATATGGCGTGTGTACTCCATAGCCTACTTTGTCACCCCCCTTAGAACTATCTGTGTACACGGCCAGGTGGTCACTATGGTCTTTTTCTATCCCTTGGAGTTGATCTTTAAAGGTGACTGAGTCTGTTTCTGCCTTTTTGTTTTTGCAGAGGGTGAAGATGATCTGTGGTTTCATTTGTAGCCATGGGGGATTATCGGGTGGTTTGATCACATCTAATTTTGCTGCTTTTATAGGTCTTTTTACTCTGTACGAGTATGGTTGGGTCATGTTGGCTGAGAAGTGGCCGCAGGTGACTTAGGGGTTGGGACGACGACTGGTGGCACGGAGGGGAGGCTGACTGGTGCGGCCACTGGTGCTGTTGGAGCTGGTACCACAGTAGCTGTTGGCCGGGCCGTTGGTGGAACTGTAGCAATCTGTTGTGCTGCAATAGGCAGCTTAAAGGATACTGCTGACTTGGATGGGATGCACTTCTGCCGTCTGCCAGAAGCCCCTTCCGGAGATTTCAAGTCCCACTTAGTGTGGAAAGGTCTTTTTTGAAGTTGAGTCATCTGAAAATGACAGGGGTGTGAAATGCCGAAACTCATTTCCTCTGAAGCGTAATATACCAACTCGCGGGGACTCAAACTTAATATGTTCACATTAGATTAAATTGGCCAAATCAGTACTTTGGACATATCAAACCCCCTTCTCATGTTGTGAAAAGCTTGGAATTACCATTGGGACAATATCTCTATTCCATTTGGCAAATGATTTGGGATGAAACTTTGAATCTCAGGAAATTCTATTTCAGACCCCCCCCCCAATAAATGGTAATTTATTTTCTCAGTGGATTTGCAGAGATCTCAAGAATGGTCCTGGTGAGCATTAAAACCGCGGATTTCCGCGGAAATTTCACACCCCTGAAATGAATAACAAGACAATCAGGCTTTTATTCTTTAAGACTTACCCTTTATTTCGACAATTAAACAAGACTTCATCCTGCTAAGCAGGCCGGTCCGCATGCCCTATGACTTTTTTAACGTTTTCCGGGTTGAGCTGCAGTGGGCGGTAGGGTCTAGCTGGGGAGTGGGCAGCGGGATGGGCAGCCGAGAAAGCAGGAGTTGGGAGTATCTTGCCTGTATAAAAAAACAACAATGGACCCCATACCCAAACAAATTATTCTATATACTACTAGGTTTTTTTTTGTGCCTTACTCTAAATCATATTTCCATATACTACTAGCCTGGCAACAAGACACAATTTAACATACTACTGGGCTTGGCCATGGGTTCTCAGTGCTCTCACCCTAAAATAATAAACAGAAGGGGCCCTAAGTAGACGGCCTTCTGTAAGCCTATTTTGATACATGTTCATCATATACTGAACATTAAATTAAGCAAAAAAAAAAGTAAAATAATGAGTCTGTATCAGAGACGACAATGACGGGTTGGGAAGGCGGCATGGCGGGCCTTCTTTTAAGTTTCAGACGAGTGCGGTCTACCGGCTGACGGTCACTGCTTATGGGTACTATATCAGGTAGGGTGCCCTCGTCACTGGAGGAGCCCGTAACTGGCAGATTTTCCAGAAGACCACTGACAGCTGCACCACTCACTGTCCCTTCCTCACTGGAGCAGCCTGTGGATAGGCCAGCCAGGTCTTGATCCAGTTCTTCTGAAAAAAAAAACAAAAACATTTCCCTGTTGTATAAAATTAAGAGAGGTAGGTAAGGCATGAGTAGAGTGAGGGGATGGGGTACTAACCAACGAAATAAAGGCTAAATATGTAAAGGAGGGGTAGGGGGGCTATGAAAGGTTGGCAGGGGGGAGGGAGGGAGGCTGGCCTACATAGGCAGGTAAAGAAAGCACAAACTCTACCTAAAAACTCACCTTCTGACAGAGGTACCTTTTTGATGTCCTCCACCCGGACAGGAAGGGGCTGTCTGAGGGGCGGCTCAGGTTGGGACCGTGCCGATCGTAGCTGTGTAAAGTTGCTCTTTGGGGGCCAGAGAGCAACCAATTTTGTCCTCTGTATCCTCAGGTTGAGTCTCGTCATCAGTTTCCTCTGAATAAAAGAGGGATAAAAGTAATCCAACATTAAATTTTGCAACATTACTATGACCAGCTGTATTTGTAAAAATTTAAGAAGCCCGAGTTAAAACCTGTAAGTCAACAGGAAAAGGTAAAACACAAATTAAAACACTAATTTAAAGCATGTTTACCTGAGTCGTCATCGATCAGGACGTAGTCTACATATCCCCCGGCTGGAGTTGGAGGTGGTGGGGGTGCCACCCCAATACCAACCTGTCTTGCAGCCATGACGAAAACCAGCAGCCAGCTATGTGCATGGGCTCGGCGACTTCAGAAGAGGGCACAAGACCACTGACCTCAGAGAAGCCCTGCAGGCCCTTTTATACACCCTCAAGGAAGAGGCCACGCCTCTTTCTCATATGGCCTGTGACAGGTCATATCACTCAACTTAACAACAGGGCTCATCAGCCCTGCTCCAGGCCATGGTCATGCTTATGTTTACAAAAATTTCTGAAAAAAAAAGTATGTTCTTTGAGGGGGGGGGGGGGTAACCAAGTTTAGAACACGTTTAGAGCTTGCTCTATATCCTCGAACTTGTGATCAACAGTACAGTGCTCTTCCTTCTTTGGCAGATGTAATAGTTGTGATTACAATGGAAGAGACACAATTTGAGAGAAAGGCAGTTATTTGAATACAGTTTTTAGAGTTAATGTTTGTTGTCAATACCTCTCTACACCCAGCACTTGTTTGAGACCCTGCAGCTCAAATGATCCATTAGAGTAATAAGTGTGAGGGGCATGGTGATATCTTACTGCGAATAGAAGACAATTGTCCATGGCCTACTGTTAGCAGGAGAAAACTGTCCATGGATGCATATATATGTGACACTGCTGTTTGCAGGAGATGTCCCTGGATGGTTGTCTACTGCTGTCAGAAGGAGATAACTCTCCATGGACACATGGACATGACAATTCATTTTGCTCGGAGAAAATAATATATGCCAATTGCTCAGTCCCTTCTGACCAATCAGACACCTTGATGCATTAGAAACCAACCTTCAAACTCATTTACTGTGGAAATAACCATTTTTCTGACCAAATATGGGGAAATTTAGGAAAATCTTTGACGATAACAATATGGGAGATTCACATTTGGGTCACTCTTACTGCACTACTGCGCTGAAACATTCAGACCTAAAATGATCTCCCATAAAAATGTTGGCATGGGGCACAAGAAAGTGGGCCATAAGGGCATAGTTGTACGGGCATGGGACTTAAGGGCATGGAGCAGAGTGGAGGTTATCCAAACACAATCCTATCTATGGTTAAACTGAAAGAATCATTCACTTTTCTTGGTGATCTAAACTCAGCCATAAGACAGTGTGTCACATACAATAAGTTGGCCGGTAGACTATGATAAATGAAACTGACCTTTCAATGATAATTGTATGCAGAGCCATGTTTATAGCTTGCAATACATCCTCAAATTTATGTTAATAATTCATCAGTATATCAGCATCTGATCACCAACTACTGTCTCAATTATGGAATAAACTGTTGAACAATGAAGGAAACAAAAACCATGCTTAAATTACGATTTTGATGTTCCCAAAGGACTAACTCATTATAATGATCATCTACTATTACATGTATTAATAATAGGTTTATCCTAAAACAGAATGAAATGTCATCATGGTGAAAATCTGAGACCTGTGCCGAATGGCCAGAAGTGCTCAAAAATAAATGTTGAAAATGAATGTTTTTTACTGTAGAACATATTTGTATTTATGACAGAATAGGCTATTTCAAAAGGGGATAGTTCAAATAAATATTTGAGAAATAGAATAATGGCTTGATGCATGTATTTGGTGTATATTTAACATTCACCTTATTCTATCCTGTAATATATCTTGTACCTCCGGTGACAATGCAATCATTATTCGGGTGGACTAAATAAAATGAACAATACCATAGGCAATCTTCAATTTTCAAACTTAACGAAAGCAATAACATGGTCCAACACTGCAGTGCCTGATTGTAGGTACATAGCACATGTGATAGACCACAACCAAGTGTAATATCCTGAGAGGTACTGAGCTTACCAGTCAGAACTAAAGGGTAATATCCTTGATAATGTAATATGCCCAATTCCCCACTCCAGAAGGAAAGAAATAATACTTAGATTCTAAGTTTACCTCTATGATGGTGTGAAGGAAGGTGGATGGATATGTTTATATCAGATATGAATATAGGGAGCAAGTGGACAGTACCCAATATGGGTGGACTTACAATGACTCTTTCTTAGGAGTAGGGATCACATTAGAGCATAACAAGTCCACAGATAAACTTTATGATGCTATCCAATAGATGTAGAAAAAATACCTTTGCCAATGAGCTAACCCACACCATATTCTTTTTGCATATTTTACGGAGGGCCTTTCTGACCATATGTGTTCTAGCTACTGCCTCATATTATCTATTTAGGTTCAGCCCAACACTGGGAAAAGGTTGTCAGATCACAGGAAAAAGTTCGACATAAATAACAAATAATTCTTAATAAAAATGCTGAAAATGAGTTTTGGCAATGGCAGCCATATTGAATTATTCCCAAAATCTCAAAAATAGTTTAGTTCATTGTGACATTTTTTTATGTTCCATCTCAAAGTGAAATGGCATCCAAAGAAGCATTTATGAATCAAATATAAATTTAAAATGAATAGATTTAATATTTCCCAACTTTTTATCTTCGGAGGGGGAGTACAGGGGGTTATGCATCTCAAATTCAAAATCGATTGACAGATTCTTGTTTCTCATGATGGATAGCATCTTTTCAGTTGGTTGCAAGAAAATTTTTGTCTTAGGCCATACTAAAAAAATTTAACGCGTGCAATGCACGACTGGCCCAGGTCACCCACTACCTACCATAGGGGACTGTCAATATAGTGACAGTGTGTCTGAGTCGTCAATGCTTGAGGCTATGGAGGATGCACCCATTATCGCTCGCATTTTTCGTTGGCTAATAACTCCTCTCTTGGCGAATTAAGCATTGCAAAACAGCAGCAGGTCTTGAATGAGGATCCATATTAAACAAAAAAAATGCATGAGACAGTGTAATTCTCCATTTTGTTATAATCCAGCAGTTTCGATAGCATTTTCGACAGAGAAATGATATATTCTATCAATTTAACTTGAAATTAATAGCTTTTCGAATATAATCCATGCATTTTTGGCAATATCAATCAAATTTAATCGAATATAACCTATCTATTTACTGTTATACGAAAAATGAAATCTGACGACCGGTTACTTTGCACGCATGCGTCAAGTCTCCAGACCGGAAGTGTGGCGGTAGACATAACAAAATTATGGTGGTCCGATTTACACTCATATACCAACGGTCTTAACCCCTCCTGTAAAGAAAATTCCACCTTACCTGCTGAAAAAAAAAGCATCTTAATTGCCCAATTCCCATTGGAGCCAATGTGTTATTTCTACCCCCTGTCTACCCCCGAAATCTTCCGCCCAATGCAATCCTATGGAGCCTCGTTTTCATGAGGAAGTAAGTCAAACATGTCAGGTTTTTACTTCAGCATTTTTCATAGCTAAAGAAATTTTTTTTCAGGAATTGTGCATGTACAATGAAAGACTAGATCCTAAAGATTATGTTTCCATGATTTTTTGTTTAATTACCCCCCAATTTCGATGAGCAATTCCCATCTAAAGTCCCAATTCCCGATCGTCAGTTTTGGGCTGAAAAGGCGCCGCCAATAGCCCAGGTGAACCTGGGCCAAAAATAAGTTGGTCTACGGATTTTGGTTTTGAAAAAAATGGTGCGAGTGAGCTAATTCTTTTTTCTTTAAGATTTTTTTCGCGTCCAAATGATTCCTTTCTGGAAAAGTGAGGCGAGCAAAAAAAAAAAAAAAATGCCAAACATCACAAAGAGAAAACTTGTAGAAAGTGAAGCGAGCAAATCCATAGACAAGATTTTTTTCAAAGAAAAAAAAAATTTGTATTTCCGAAAATATGGAAATGGGGATCCGTAGACCAAGTTTTTGGTGTGGCCTTAACCTTCCCCCCTAACAATACCTTCCTGATGTCCTGTAATGTCATTTTTTCTCGCATGATTGATGTTATCAGTTACAAACAACCCAAAATAAATGACATTGGTTATAACATTTTATTCTACATTCATAGACAAAGGCATGTTGATCAAAATACAAATACTTTAATAATTTTGATATGATCCAATCAGGTCTCCATATTAAAATACTCCATCAGGGCCAAAGGAAAAACACATGGTGAAAGCTGGAGCACATTACAACATTCATTTTACTTCCTCTCAGGTGATTTTAATATCAGAATACATTAATGTATTATTTAGAAACATCACATGTACAATAAAGCACAACTATGAAAAGGAAGCCCTCTTCAGCACATGATATTCTTGAATTGATCATGACTCTGTCACTTATGTTTTAATTCTATTGTTATCCAAGGGAAAAGCAACTGCTTTTTGTATATGTTTTCTTTTTAATTAAATAGTATAACTAAATATACACACTGCCAGCTGTTATACACACATTCCAATGTAGAAGTCTGAAAATATGTCTCATGGTCAACCTTTACATACAAACTTCATGATGGTCATGATATCAATGAACAAAAATCTCAATCTACATCACTTGGGGTAGGATAAGACACAAACTAGGTCTGACAGTGGTGTCAGTTCTGTGTACAAACAGCTCACCATACTGGGTCATCTCTTACTCAAGGTTCAAGGCACCATGGGAATCTTCATTCAGCTTTTTATTGGTTCAGGCTTGACAAGTATTGGTCAGATTTCAGTGTTTGTCACTTATTGAATATGGCAACAGTATCTGGGAGAGGTCTATACAAGCTTGATAATACAGGAATAGAAATAATGAGAAGATAAATAAGAATTAAAGAAGCTAAACTTTCCCATTGCAGTAATGAGTTCTTTGGTCAACTCTGTGGTACGCAGTAACAGCACGACAATTCCTCTGTAGTCAACTCCAGTTGTTCAGTAACCATGTACGGACATGATGATTAAACCGCTAAAGCTTACAGATCCTCATTTTTTAACATGGTAACGGATAACTGGCTTGACTATGGAAACTTGCAAACAACTTCAGAGTGAAAGCGAGTTGCTTGCCTTAGTTCCGTGCGTGAGGTCTGTCGTTGGTTTCTGACATACCAAGTAGTGGAGGGTGCCAAGCGCATCCCCCAGGCCGGGGAACAGCAGACCAGCTTCCAACATCAGCAACTGTGAACAAGCTCCTGATGTCATGATGTTGAAGTTAACATGGTGCAATGGCCAGACACTACAGGGGTGGGAAAGGGGGTGATAGCATCTTGTCTAGGGTCGGCCCTCCTCCACTCCGGCCTGTGTCATAAGGTCTGCAATGTTCTTCTCAAGGTCATCAATCCTGTTGCCCATGTCATCGAGTGATCTGGTTAAGGTCTGTCTCTAGTTATAATCTCATAAAATGTATATTAATTCTGGCTGCTTTAGTCAATATATTTGATAACTATAGTAATGGGACAGGCAAATATCCCCATCCCAACCTAACTTACATGTGTTTATAGATCAAAGATATGTTTCAGTTTCTACAAAATTTAGATAATGAATGATATTTCATAGCACAAAAGGATATTCCTGCCGATGATCTGGTCTGACATCGTCTGGAACTTGTCCTGCATTTGTGTGAGCATGTTCTGGACCTGAAACAGACAAGACATAGTGAACACAGTGTAACAATCCTTGAACATGAGAAATTCTAAATTGAAAATGACCCTCTAACATTTACCTATATTCGATATTGATAGATTTACTACCGTAAATTCCTGCGTAGAAGACGCGCTGAGCGTATAAGACACACCCCAAACTCAGCACATGCATTTTCGCGTATAAGACGCACATTTTAAGGCTGAGATTAGTACATTTCTATAGTAAAATTACCCCTTGTATAAGACGCACACCCAACTTGAGAGAAAGCTATAAGACCCCCCAGCATTTTGTTTGGCGTAGAGGAGGCGTCTTATACGCGGGAGATTACGGTAATTAGAATGCGAAAATACATTTCACAGTTTTTGTGTCAATTCAATTAAAAACAAATCTCTATTTAATGTACAACCATTGAATTGTAGTTGAAGTACACAAATACAGTTGAAGGGCTATGTCTATATGGCAACAATAAAACGCCGTGCAACTCAAACAGTGAGTGTATTTATTCACAGTCCAGTGCTAGAAGTGTCCATACACGTTTCTGGGCATTACTGATAGTGCTATACACTGTACACAAACATGCAGCTATCACAAGTCGTAATACACAGATATTGGACTGGACATACTTAGCAACCCAGTTATTCTTTCTACTGGTTCTACCCTAAAAGGACTGTATGATGCCTCAACGTTCATAGTCATGCTTTTAACATACTCTATGTACCAATACTGCGTAATTCATAATATCCTCTCTTCAGATTTTTTTATCAACCTCATAGGGTTAGCATTATGCACTGATGTAATGCCTCATCTCATGATGCGTGAGTGCAGCCCTGGTGAGTCTACTGTCCAGAACTGCATTCATGCATCATATCCACTATACATGATTGATATAGTATAAATTTGAGAATAACGTGAAAGTCATACAACATGAAAGTGATATTCATCAAGATAGATCTATGTTGATTTTGATAAATCTCTGGATCACTTGGTAATTGAAGTAGCTGAAAAGTTGTCTTAAAAGAGGAGAACCAGAGTGTGTGTGTGTGTGGGGGGGGGGGCATGTTGAACGCTACCCCTGTCATAGCTAACTCATCAAAGTTTTACAAAGTAGGCCTGATTCCAGGGGATTTTCCCTTGTTTACATGTTGCTTAGCAACACATCCACTTTGACCCGACAGGAAATCCATACATGGCATCTGACCCTGGAATAACCAAAGGCTCTTTTATTTTATCACAATCTTTCTCCTTTTTTAAAAGGTCATGTAGTCCATGAACCAAGCAATCAGTCCCTTTAATTTTTTGCTCGTGTCCAGCCACAACTTTAGATTTGATCATTATGTTTCTTTCAGTGCTTATATTTTTGTATTCGTTGCCCTGTGGGGCATTATGAGTGTGGCCACCTATTATAGGCCCATTCTCAGACTAGTCGACCCCTGACCGACCCCTGCTGGAGCCGTCTCGGCCTGTGCTATAGTATATACAGCATTATACAGCAGGACCTGGGTAGTGACATGACAGACATGCTGCTACATGCTCCATACTACATGGTGCTGAAGTATGGGCCTGTTAGAGGGATCAACCACTACACACACCTACATGTGAAGGGCCATTGATTTAATTAAGCCATGCACTGAGGCTGAAACTGTGGTGGAATGGGGAGGGTAGAGGTTGGGGGGGGAGGGGGCTATTATTTGCAAATATATCTGGAATGCGTTGGTGGGGGGGGGGGGTGTTAACCCCTGTCTCCAGCTCAGTGCTTATACACTATGCCCTTGGGTTGACATAATCAGAGATGCCACTCATTGGCCGACAAAAACCAGGAAAACTGGACTTTGGACACAATTTTCCCAGGAATTTAACATGATTTAATACAGAAATATTGGGATAAAAACCAGGAATTCCTGGTAAATCAGGAAAAGTGGCATCTCCGCATAATGCATTAAACGCAGCCTGACAAATCACTGAAAACTACCGCACTGATCGACCAGGTCGACCATAGGCATATGAGATTAAAAACGCCTAAATGGTTAGCATGATGCATAGAACCCTGGTCAGTATCACTGCACCAGTGCATCGTGATGAAAAATGTACATTAACACTGATTAATCTTGATGCATATGCATCATGTGTCCCACTAAAAGGGTTAAGGGCAGTTAGGAGTGGCTTCAAGAGGTGCCACGGAGGCGCTGGTTGGATCCTGGGCAATAAACCCATTGCTGTAGGTCCCAGTGGCTCCCCTGACCCTAGGGACGAGGAGAGCAGACCGCCCCAGGCAGCACCAAGAGCCGGCTAGCCACTGCCACTTGGCCCGGCGCCAGGACTACTCTAATCCCAGGGATTAGATCTCTTGATGAAGCTCTGTAACTGAGTTGTCGATCCCGACCCAAGTCACACTACTGCATATCAATATTTATAGAACGCTATAGATGGCATCATACAACACTGTTACTGTTAGAATAAACCATTTATGTTCAATATTGATTACTGATTAGGCTAAGGGATAACAAGAGCGAATCGATATGGATGTATATATAGCTGGGAAGAAACTGGTTAAATGGGAGATCACTGCTATCTCTGTACATATACTTCCTCATAGCTACTATTTTAACAAAGGGCGTATATAAGTGACTAACACTAAAGTCCTTGAAATGCTCAATTAGAGGCCCTTGAATATTTATAAGTTTTGTATTGGAGTGTATAGGTCTTGAAATATGTCTTAGAATTTGTAATTATCTTAAGTCCAATGTCCGTGGTCAAATACTACGGGTATTCTTTTGATATTACCCACACTGCAGTGGTAGCGCATGTAATACTCAAGTCACCGAAGCCTTGTAGATTCCCTCACAATGAATGTGCTACCTTGGCTGGGACTGAGTTAATCACATAATACCAGTTACTACGTAGACTTGATAAGCTATTGACTGACCCACAATCATGCCAATCCTGTTGTATGTAATTCTAGGTTGTATATAACATGTGTATAATGGTGGAGACTGTTTGGCAGGTGTTATACTAGATTTTATCATCTTTCCTTTGACCAATTACAGCAGGAGGTAGCCTGGGAAGCTCTGTCACCATTCCCCCTGTCCAGTGCCTTATGCACAGTACTACATTTTTGTACATTGTATATCGTTATGTCCTTTACAATGGCAGCTACAAATTGAAAATCCATCAATTGATTTTACGTTGCATTGTACAGAAACCGTGTGATCTAATAGCACGCGAAATCGACTATGATGGTTTATTTACTCTGATTTTAGAATGGGTAAAATCGAAGTAATCAATGGGTAAAATTTCTCTCTCTCTCCTTCCCCGCTCTATTTACCTCCTCTTTTCTTTGTCACCCCTGTTTACCTCTTGCTTGCTCTACTTACTATGATATATAAATTCATACTAATGACCAAGTAACCATGTGCATGACTGGTACTGCGGACACATTATACACTACAGGGGTAGACACTAACATTTTGGGCCTTTGGTCAACCGGGCCAGTAGTCCAGTACATAGTAATGTATTTTCAAATATCCTACTGGCCAAATGGCCAATTTAAAGGGAAATCTGGAAAAAAATCACTTACCCGCAGGCAAAGTTACTGGCCATTGGCCACCGGGCCAGTGTTAGTGTCTACCCGTGCACTATATTGGTGAATAGGGGAGAGGGGGTGGCGGATGGGGTGTGATAGGGGGTGCTTTGGTAGTAAGGCAGGTGTTCATTTATATGGTGTGGCGGGTATGCTGTTTTATAGGTGTGTGTTCTAATGCATGACATGGCAAGATGGAACCACATCATCTCTGAGACCAGATTCAGTCTCACGCCTGTAGGGAGGGCTAATCACAACTAGGGCACGTTACTTATTCATCTCCACCCCCTCCCCTCTTTTCCACCTTTAAAACCAGAGTCTCAACTGCAGCACACCAGGTGGCACCTAAGTCGGTCATTAATCAATGCCTGGAAACAATGGGTGGCAATAGTCACCTTTCCACCAGCCGATTCCACAGACCTCCCCTTCGCCTCCCCACCAATCACCCCTCCTCATCCCCTCCCCACCTGTAAGACCTGGTCAATAGCGTGTGTTTTGGGTGAGATGTTGGAGGGGGGCAGCCCCATCCCTTATCTGGTGCACTCAGTTAACCCGCTTCCCGTGTGAAATCCCTCAATGGGGCATTGATGTAGTGAGATCAGAGAGGATTGTTGTCCCTCACAGATTTACATTGTTATGAACAGATGCACTGGTTGCTAGGGAGATCCTAGTAACGTCTTTTGTTTTGGTGTTGGCAAGCAAGTGTGCTCCTAGTAAGGGGATAATGGGTGATAAAGCTATTAGCGTATAACCCCCCCCCCCCTTCCCTACATCAGACACACACACACACACCAGCCCTCTGCTTTAAGAGAATGGATGCAGGGAAATCTCCAGGGTGTGAAATCCCAATTCCATGTGCCAAGGCTGGGTGGACTTGGAGAGGTGTTACAGCTATCCACTAACAGTAACACACATTCCCTTCCCATGTGCCTGAAATGGTCTGTGAGCGTTTGATACGCAGGGTTTTAGTGCATTTTATGAAAAGCAATGTATTGACTTTTTTCTTATCAAGGGAGCAACAGTTGGGTTGCGGGTACCTCAGACAGAAATTCTGCCTAAAACCCTTATCTGCTAAGCAGTACTGTTCAGAATAAGTCGTATAATCAATTATTTTCATACCTGCACATGCACCAAGAATAATTTTAAAAGTCTATGCGAGTATTGACCAGTAGACTTAAGTACACATTATCACTAATTGTTGCATTCAATACTAAGAGTAGCATGTTAAGACCAGTATAATCCCTAACCTAAACTTTACCAGTACCGGTAGCAGGAGCAACATGGAGTAGGCCTATATTGGTATGGCAGCTACTGGACTAAATATCATAATCTCATGTTACACAGCCCATGTACTCAATTAGGAAGATCAACACTAGACCCTTCACACAAAGTGTGGCTAGTGAGTGTTCTGGCACCTGGTAGGTCTAGTCTAGAAATATACCCCAGGGTTTATACAGGTAGGGGGTCAGTTTGTGAATCGTGAATTAGAAGCCTGCATATCACAGGGAATGAAACTGTTCAAAGAGTACCGGATAGTCATTTTCTCTGTCTATTCTCTAACCAACATTATCAGGCAAGTATGATGTAATTCTCTCATCTGAATCTACATGAGTATATAGATCTAGAAGTTAGTGAGTAGGAGGCTAAAGCTTGGAGTCACTTCATGATTTGACTTCACCTTTACTTTTCCAACATTTTCTTGATACCAGTGGTCAAATCTAAACCATTACCCTTACAACGTGGTTCGTTCAATTGGAGTCAAAAGTATCAGGGATGGGTGATTAGACCCATGAAATTGACAGGACCAGAGTATTGGCTGGTTTACAGAGGGATATAAAGAATATTGAACTGTATACCCTTAAAAGTAAAGACATGTAATTGTAAAGGAGGTTGGTGGGGGGGAGGAGAGATTTCTCTCCCTATTATTTCTAACATGGGTTCATTAAATCAGTTCTGGACCTTTAGCTACTTCATTTGTTAAAGCGAAGTTGGAGCCTAACATCTTTAAAGCCAACAGTAAAACTAAAAGCACATAGTCTAGACCAATCTGGGGGGGGGGGGGTAGGTTCACAAGGCAAAACACAATTATACTTCCCTACCACAGGAAGAAATATGAACACAAGTTTTCAATTATAATACACAGATCTAGCATTATATATTTAAGCCACTATATTCTGTATTGCTCACTTGTTATATAAGTAGTGAAAGGTAGTCTCTCTCATGGTAAAGTACCCACTCCCTTTCCCGGTTCTCTGGGGTGCAGGTTTGGACAGGTTGGCCCTATCTTCCACCACTGATATAGCACTGATCCCAGTGCTGGGGGAATGTGGTTGCCAAAGCCCGAGAGAGTGAAAAGTTGCTCTGTCATTGCCTCAAAATCTACTCTAGAAACGAGTGACCAAGCAAAATTCTGTTGCAGAAACGATCTATGAATACTTACAAATGTTGTGAGATCTTGAATATCTTTGGGATCTGCGCTGTTAGCGATGTAATCTGCGTTGACGTCCGTCATGTTTCTTGTTGTTGTGTTCTCTATCACCTCCGGCCTGGGTCTGCGCTGAGCGTCGTGCCGCGCAGGTGCGCCACAGGAAGCAGCCGAATCCACTTCCGATTGTCAAAACTTGGCGCACTGCCGAGCTAGGAACAGTGGCGACTGAATGGGAAAAGGGCATCTTTAAGAGAAGCTATGGCCGCTGACAGACATAATGTACATCTGAAGAAGTTTTTGAATACACACAAAGGTAGTCAACGACAGTCACCGACAAAATCGCGGGTGGGAGCAAGGTTAGTTCATTGAGTGCACATATTATCGCTCATGGTTGCCGATGTAAACAATCGATCAGTTTGAAGCCAAGGAATGCCAAATGTTGAGTCATTGATAGTTTCTTTGTTGGATGTTCATAAACGCACTGCTATCTATAAATAAAAGTTTCATTGAAAGAAATTATTTCACTTATCGTAAAGTTACACTATTTAGGGGGCTGGTGCAGTGCTGGGTTTGCGCTCGGACATGAGAAAAAAATTCCCCCTCTCAAGGGTAGGTACATCACATGAAAATTAAGATAAGGAGTTAGAGCTAAACCCCTGTGCCTTAGTTGTACAGGAGAGTGCAAGGATTTCAAATCTTTTGGAATCATGTTGATATCTCAATTTGTTCTCACAGAATCGCAGAATTAGTATCTAGAAATCTGACATTTTTGTCCTAAGTATTCAGGTAATTTGTTGTGACCTTCTGGATCCCAATAATGGGCCAATTAGCCATAATAAATGAAGAAATGAAAGGGAAGTAAGTTAGTAAAATGTCAATTCAATTGGAATGAACCACAATATCAGTATGAAATAAAAAGCTATCTGACCCGGATGTTTACCTGTACAAAATTTTACCTTGACCTAATTTTTCCGTGACCTATATATCTGACCTACATTAGTTCATGACCTAGATTCTGATATGATCAAATATATAGGAACAGACGCTGTAAAATGTGAAGAAGTAGACATTCTGATAACCTAACCACTGGTATTTGACCCTAACATTAACATCTAATGGGTTTCCTATTGACCTAGTTTCAGGCCACCCTATATGTTTGACCAACATTAGCTCATGACCTAGATTTTGATGACATGATCAAATAATTTTTTCCTGTGTGGTAGCAAGTTCACATGGTTGGGAAATCGTAAAAAAATCAGTTAATTGCTCCCAAAGTTGGAGAGCCTGTGAAATAAGTTTATCTTAGCAGGTATTGTAAATGTCACACCTGTATGATGTACATGGGTCATGCAGTGACGGTTTTAAAACTGCCAAATCACCATTTCGCACCTTCACACACTTTTTCATTTTGGACAACTTGATTTAGATGACCTTTTCAGTCATCCACTTCAGAAATCCACAAAAATGTCTAGAAATGCACCAATTTCCCCGAAAAATTTTCATATAGGTAAAATAAGCCATGAAATACCAAGATAATTTCTTATATGTGTTCATTTATTCTTTGTTCTGTAAGAATATGCCAATTTCAGTGCAGTTTAATTTCAAGTGCAGCAATTTGTTGGGTCACAAAAAATGCATCACAAATGATGGACACTCCCAGAGGAGTGGTGCAGGCATTGTGTGATGTACCTATCAAGGGGTCAAAATTGTTTTACCCCCCCGCCGAAGGCCCGAAAATCATGTATGAATGCGCCCTTTTCACAGGCTATAGTAAAGCTCTGGCTTTTTTCACTGAAAACAGGTGACCCCCTGGTCAAGGGATTGAAAATTCTGACCCCATTGGTCAAGTCAAGGGGTCGAAGAACTTCTTACCCCCCCCCCCACCCCCCCCCCCCTGTTACAAACAATAACTCCCTTTAACGCTGTCCGCTGAGTCAGTGTTTCTGAAAACTTTTTATCGACGCAGGCAAAAGTGACCTGTGCCTTGCCTTCTTTTGGCATCACTGTGCTAGGCACTTACCTAGTTTTCAAGACTTTGCCCCATGCATTTTATCTTTTAATCAATGGATCGATCTCATCAAAAGAAATCGATTTGCTCTTTAAATGAAGTCTTTATGCCAAGTATAAGGGAAGTTATGAATGATTAAAGACCCCAAATCGAACCCAAAATTCTGCCACTGTTAGGAGTTTAAATAGGGTCCAGATTTGTGATCAAGCATATCTGATACAGGAGAGGCTACATCTATTAAATCATTATTTTGGACACGCTAAAATTTTTGTGGGGTCTGGCAAACATCCTGTTCCCCTATGAAATGAAAAACCCTAGACAGTTTCTAAACCATTTTTTTCTGTAGAAAGTGTGGGAACTATTCTCTTTTATGTGAGATTTGGCCTTTATACCAAAAAATGATTTCAAAGTTATGGGGTAACTTCACTTGGGGAGAATGGGATGTTTATCTGAATCAATTATTTCAGCAGAAGCATGCACTGGGGGTAGGTAAGTGCCTAACTGTGCTGAGTCACCCGGCATTTGATGTGTGATGGGTGTGTATTATGCTGATAATGCAATGCACATCCATCCACTCAGGCTGAACCGCATGCAGTGTCTTAACCCATTTTATCCCTGTGTTTCCCAAATACAGTGCTATTCTACTGCATATGTGCAGTAGATCTACATGGAGTTTAAGGGTTAACTAGTTCACCACCCGGCTTCTGCCTAGGGTTTTTAACCTCTAAGTGCCTCATCCTTTACCCACTCTGTCCTTTATTTACTGCCCCACTTACTGTCTGTCTTACACTTTCCTCACCCCTAGCATAAAGGCTAAAAGCCACCTCCGCCTCACCAGATTCATAAGGCCACTCAAAAAAAAAACTTGCTTCGCATCACCACCCTCATCAGAAAAAACAAATCATCATTTGAGATTTTTTGGAGTTATTTTTCCGATATTAAAAATATATAAAAAAATGGACAAGGTATTTAAGGTTGGCATCAAATTACAGCTTTAACGGCCTCAGCGCGGCTATCGATAATAACCATTTTCACACTTTTGGAATGTTAGTGATAACTTTACATTCAAAAGGCATTTTTTCGTATCTGCGGACAAGATGGTGTCCCCTCTCATCACTTAACTGGGTCATCACCTTCACTAAAATCACCTTCACTAAAATCAGAGTCATATTTGAATAATTGGTGCAATCCTGTAGGATAAAAATTGAACTCATGTGACATGTTTTTGTCTTTTTGTTTACAGCCCATCAGCAAACAGGGGAATAGAAAGGCCGTCCCATGGAACAGATTCTGAAGCGTCTACGCCACCCAGCCAGGGCAACCAAGCATCAGAACGTTTACCCAGAGAGCGCTCACTAACCTTCATTATAGGTTAGAAATCAAATATTGTGACGTTCACATACATTCCATTTGTCTTAATGGTGTTTTTGTGATGGCAGAGGCCATTTGGATTAATTCTGTTCTCAAATCTTAAAGTATACCATAAAGAATCCCTCGTTTATAAGTAGCGTCCTCCTTTAAGTTCACCTTGACTATGAGAGGATTTTCTTAAAGGAGCATCTGGGGCCTCATTTGTACCCTTTAAGGTACTGATCCGGTGAGAGAAACAACTCACTTATAAAGAAAGCACCAGACCTTTGGGACAGTCCCATAGGGTAAACAAGGGATCTTTCCCATCCTATACCCAATGATTTATGGTACATATAAATTCATGTATACATGTAAATATGATCGCAATAGGCCTTTAACACATTTAGATGAAAATTAAAAAAAAAAGAAATGTCCTTCATCGTTTTGTCATTAGATAAACCAGCAAATACAGAAGAAAAGGCGCCGGCAGCCCCTAAGAAGCCCAGCAATGGAAGTAAATCTAAACCAATAGAAAAGCCCTCATACAAACCACCCCGTTACCGACATAAACTTGCCAAGCCTACAGCGGATGGGTGAGTGTAGGAATCTTCAGATACCGGTATATAATTGGTTCATCTTAGATTAGGATGGCGCTCCCTATTTATCGGCTTAGGTACAATCTGTTCTATTCCGTACTAAAACGAGAAAAAGAGTCAATGTCTATTGGGACCCAGATATAAAAATGTAAGTATTTAGCTTAATTCCATGGTTATAGCAACCAAAGTCCCTTCTATGTTCGAATGTTGTCTTTCGTGTGAAAGATGAATATCCGGTAATCTATAGGCCGTCTCTTTTGCAGAATGCCTGATGAAATTCTGAGATTCATATTCAGTTTATTGAATCCCAACGACCTTCTGTTGTGTGCAAGAGTCTGCAGAAGATGGCTTGAACTCACCAACGACAAGTAAGTAATATTACCCATCAATGTTCAGAATGATCAAAATATTGCACAAGAGTCGATATTATAGTGCTTCCCCCAGCCTGAACCGAGCTGGACGTATCCTGTCTTAGCATTTTCCCTCGTCCATTAGTATGCAACCCTGCGAAAGACAGAAGCATTCATGAAGCTAAGCAATTTCACTCTCTCTCTCCTTGCACAATAAAGCAAGTAGACGTAAGGGATATGATGGGAAATCTACCAAGTTATTACTTAGGCCACACCAAAAAAATAAGTTGGTTTACGGATTTTGGTTTGGAAAAAATGGTGCGAGCGAGCGAATTTCTTTTTTTTTTTTTTAAGAATTTTTTTGGCATCCAATGGATTCCTTGCTGGGAAATTGAGGCGAGCGAACAATTTTTTTTTTTTTAACTTTGCCAAACATCACAAAGAGAAAACTTGTAGAAACTGAAGTGAGCGAAATCTGTAGACAGGATTTTTTTCAATGAAAAAAAAATTGTATTTCTGAAAATGTGGAGAGGGCGATTCATAGACCAACTTAGCTTTTTTGGTGTGGCCTTATCTTGAAGTTGGGCACATTTATTTTATTTTACACTCATCCACATCTGTACATGCTCACCTGTAAATAGTTCCCTTCTTGTTATGTCCAGTTACAGTCTGTCTTGATTTGCAGTGAAAGCCACTACACGGTGCCAGTCTGAAATAGAATTTAACAAATTGGGTCATTGATGCTCATTCATTCATAAGAGGTGAAATGGAATAACTCATGAAATGATCTGTATATATCTGAGCCTTGCATGCGTTGAGACTATACAGACATGACCGTGATGGCAAAAAAATTTGTAATGAAAATCATGTAGCAATAAAAGGTTATGATTTACATAACAAAAGAAAAAAAAATCCTTTGAAAATATATAGATTTTCAAATTGAAAAAATTGCAGGTAATTAACAGAGTCATCCATTCTTTCCAAAACGATGTATCAGAGGAAATTTTAATAGATGTCTGACATCTTATTTTGGCCAACGTATTGTGCACCTTTTTAATTGATTCCGTACCTCCAACACAAATTCCAAGTGATTATTTCCTAAAATTGTATTTTCTTTTCCAGTTTTATTTGGCAGCAGGTTTACAAGAGGTATGTCGTGAACAGTAAGCGAGGTCAGAAATCCGTCCAACATCCATGTAACCCCCCCGCCTCCTACTGGAAGTCGCTGTGTATCCAAAGGTAGGACCCATAATCGTAGATAACTTTATGCAAGGTGGAGGGCCTTAGGTGATTTTAAAGCAATGGTATGATATCATAATTCACTAAAAGGAGAAAAGTGGGTACCAAAATGATGATAATTCTCAAAATTTTGGATTTTTGTCAAATTTAACTTAGTCCAATGAACAAAACAAAAGTGGATGGCGTTTTGCAGAAAACGTAGTCACTTCCCATACCAGAAGCACCATATATGTACAAAGGGTAGTGTGATGGGCGTCTGGTTTATGCCATTCACAGGCATAAGTGAGACGCCCATTTACCTTTAAAAGTGCTATAAGAGAAAGGACTCAATTACGTGTCAATAAACAAATAAATATAATCCTGTTTGGATGGGAATTTGCAATGCCTGTTTCATTTGACATATATTGCTAATCATTTGAGCAATATTTTTTGCTATTCTAGATGCTCGGAAATAAGGAACAAGTCGGCAATAGCCATGTTGAAAAAGATCCATCCTTTTACATGCTTACCAGCTAACACTGAACAAGCGCTACAGTGAGTATTAAACTAAGGGTTGTGTTGGTTTTTTTCTGCAAGTAAATAGTACCTGAAAATCAAATAGGAAAATGAATCGATTGAATGGACGTGGACGTTTTACCTTCTCATGATATCCACAATATAATTACCGTAATCTCCCGCGTAGAAGACGCGTCCTGTACGCCAAACAAATGCCTGGTGCGTCTTATAGGACCTACTGAAGTTGGGGGTGCGTCTTATACGAGGGGTAATTTTACTATAGAACAGTACTAAATTTACAAAATTGAGCCCTAAGAGGTGCGTCTTATATGCGAAAATGCTTCTGCTGAGTTTGGGGTGCGTCCTATACGCGCAACGCGTCTTCTACGCGGGACATTACGGTATATGTACCATGTGCTACTGTTTTTGGCCGTTGGAAGCAACCCTATGTGTCATTCACACGCAAAAGATTAACCTCTAATCTATGCCACAAAACATTACTAATACATTTCTAATCCCTGGAGCACCCATGCTATATATAACATGTAGAGTCCATAAAACCACAAAGAGTATTGATTTTTCTGTTATAGAAGTGTTATTTCTATCTCCAATGTACAATTTCATATCGATCCTCCATAAAATCAACACCCAGTTATAAATGTGCACACTCCATCCATTATAATTTCAGGAAGTCAGGAGTTCAATGGTGTCTCAGCCTGGTGGACGAGGATAGCCAGGATCACGTGATCATTCACAGGGACGCCTTCTACTTCTCCATGGCAACCTGCGTCCGCTGGTACAGCCTGGTGCTGCCCCCTATAGCCAGAATCAGGAAGCTCCGTCTGTATGCTGCTAATCCAGTGTTCTTTGATGGGAATGGGCGTCCCCACCCAAATAGGTACAGTAATGCATCCGTAAATTCCAATTCAACGGGGACATTTACAACACTGCCATTATTCCATCACTGGCCCTGATTAACAGTCCATAGCTAATGCAGTAGCATTTGTAATTGACCTTCTAATTAAGACCTTTGGTATAGATTTATTGGTTAAACAGTGAAAAAAAAAACATATTCTACGACATAATTTGGTTAGGAAAAATAATTATTTTGGTTACGGAAAGTCAGTGAATTTCGATCTGAGATTCTTGTTGGAACCATGTATCATAATGATGACCATTAATCATTTGAATATAGTGCCACATACCAGTAGTACATGTATCGCTTTTCTTTTCAGTCCCAGTCAGCGATCCTTGTTGGTTGAACTGGACTTCCGATGGTCGGCTACAACACCACCTTTTCCCGTGGTAGCATGGGATAACTCAGTCAGAGTATACATATTGCCTAACAATCTTATCATCGGTACATGGAAGGTAATCATTTTGAATACTACACCTGATAAATCCATAACAGTTATTAAAATGAATTACGGTAAGCATTATTCATTAGCAAAATTTTAATATGCATTTATATTTGAAAATGTCAAATTATTACGGTAGATTAAATCTGGATCTATTTTTTCTGGTGACTGAAAAGTTAACCTGTAAATAAATTTAAACGTACGTTACAGGATGGAGGGGAGCTGGCATTCATCACAGCCAATTTCCACCACCATTCATTAGTGCGCCGATGTCTACTTGGAAAATCAGACAGGTCAGTGGCTATTATATCATTGAAGATGCTAAACCTGTCCCCTTCCTTTATACACTGTAGTATGGATGGTTCAGAAGAGCCTTGAATTTTCACTGATTTTTGATTTTACAATAATTCTTTGGAGGAACTGTTTTCAATACTTTGGTGTTGAAAATACTTCCCCCTCAAGCTGCTTCATGTTTTTGCATGTGTCCAACACTATCCAGGCAGTAGCTACAGGTTTGAAACTTTTCAGGGGCTTATCTCAAACGTAAATAGTCACATTCAGAATTTAATATAATTTATTTTACAGCCCTTACATGG
Organism: Acholoe squamosa; assembly: GCA_949317995.1. NCBI lineage: Eukaryota > Metazoa > Annelida > Polychaeta > Phyllodocida > Polynoidae > Acholoe > Acholoe squamosa. The sequence continues at coordinate 74,653,681 of OX439038.1, forward strand.
AAGCAGCCCATGTCCCAGTACAGGATGACCTGGACTCCAAACGAGGTGTGTATGTATTATCCGGTTTATAAAAAAGGTTTGATAAGGCAAGAACATGTATGACACGTTTCTCTTGTCCATACAGTAGTCGGACCTAAATAGAGACTAAAAGATGCAGAGACTTAAATGTACTTAAAGTATAAAGTGAAATGTTTATAATTAGCCAACAATGAATTCAGCCATTTGGGAGGGAGAAAAAGAAATGTTTAGAGACTAAAACTTAAAAAAAAAAAAAAATGGAACTCTTTGTCTTCAAAATGTCACACTTTAGTTCAAACCACAATATATAGAAAATGAATATGATGTCATATATTGCATTCCCCTTAAGGTCTCCATGGATACAAGGTCATTATAGAGCTACGGAACCAGAGGACGTCATTTTTCAGTCAGCAATTCAGAGACCTCTTCTGTAACCCCGAGGATATTGGTAAGGCAGAAGTTCCATTATCAAGTACTAAAAGTAAAAGTTTGCCTTTTAAAAATTTACCACAGAAGAAATAAAAGGTAGCATACGGCGTGTATGACTCTTCCTATATCAACTTCTATTTCAGGAGACGGTTATGCAACATTTCATCTTATTCAGAAGGGACGCAGTTACGAACACTCTCCTGTCGGTAAAAAGATTTCATTTCCTTGGAAGACGGACGTGTTTAAAGGAATTATTCAGGTACAGTGGTTTTCTTTAAATCCGTATAAGCCTAGACCTCTAATAATACCGACTGCTCTATAGAAAATAAATTGTCCCTAGCATTATGAATAGAGAGAATCTAATTCATCTATCACCTATTATTCCCAAATATTAGGAACGTCATTTCATATATATATATATATATATATATATATATATATATATATATATATATATATATATATATATATATATATATATATACCAGAGCCTGGGCATGAATTACATGTATTACCCTATCTGTAAATGCATTGACTAAGTAGGTTTACACAAAGACTGACCTTAAGATATTTTGTGTTTCAGAACATCTCCATATTGGATATGACAGTACTGGATGAGGAGGGTGTGCCTATGTGGTGTGTGAGCGCACCGGTCAGGGTGGCCGCCCCCGGCGTGGCAGACAGTAAGTTCAAGCTACTGTAAAACAAAAAAAAAACTCCCTCAGAAGTCGACCAAAATTTGGGATTTGAGCCAAGGGGCCATCCACAAATGACGTCATGCTGGAAGGGGGGTCTGGCCCAGCATGACGGAATTGATTTTCCATATACCTTAAGCATTGCGAAATTGGCGAAAAACATGACGAAGGGGGGAGGGGGGGTCAAAAATGGTAAAATTTTGCATGACGACATTTATGGATGGCCCCCAAAATTCGGCTTAAATCATTTATTTAGGTTAGGGTCGCTTATGTGGGAGGTTTTAAACCAAGTGAATTACAGTTTAACCATGCACATTTAAATGGTGCAGAATTTGGCTTCTACATTGTCCTGAATTTAGGGGGTCGACTCCTGAAAGAGGTTTTACAGTACCATAGTTTAAATATAGGACAGCATTTTGCAATGCAAGTAACTCGAAAGGGCACTTAATCTCTTCTTTTAGGCCCCTTCTGATACTAACCTCATGTTTTCTTCAAGCATTATCACTCCTCTCTTGGCGAGTAAAGCATTGCACAACAGCAGGTCTTGAATAAGGATCCATATTAACCATACAAACCATGAGACAGTGTAATTCTCCTCCATTTTGTTATAATCCAGCAGTTTCAATGGCACCGTGAGTCGATTGTCTCGCTGTCCGCCATCTTGGATTTTGATGTTCTGTGCGCATGTGTGACCCCTCCTTGCCGGAAGTAGCATTTTCGACAGAGAAATGATATATTCTATTGATTTAACTTGAAATTAATGGCTTTTTGAATATAATCCATGCATCTTTGGCAATATCAATCGAATTGAATCTAATATATCCTATCTTTTTACTGTTATAGCCCCACAAGTCAATCTGCGCATGCCCGACCCAATTTCCATGGGGATTTGAATCAATTTGCACCACCACAGCTTTGTGATGAGAATTAATGACAGGGCAAACACATAATTTTTTATCTTTTTAATAAAACATATCGATTCAAATCGATGTGTGTTTACGTGCACCCGCGCATGCGCGGCCGCCATCTTGTTTCTTTACTTCCGGTTGCAACAATCTGAATACACATGGCTGAGTCAATCTAGAGCTACTCTGTGTTACTCATCTTTAATCCATGATCATCATCATGTTTTAACATGGTAGGCAGCTGGTAAAGGGATAGGGAAGGGCACCAAAGAACTGTAAGTAGAAATACTACTAAATTATTCACCCTGCAAGTGTGAAAAAGGTGTATTTTGGCCTGAAGCCAAACACAGGCAATCCCACATGCTTTCCTGAAGGAAGCCATATTGCCTGCCCTCCCTGACACCCACAGTAACTGGTTGAAGAGACTCATTGACTCAAGTTATATACAAACTCTATGCCCTGAAAGTGTATAGAAATTTATTAAGTGACAAGTTTAGGCCTGCTAGTCTAAACACACTATTCTGAATTGTGACCTGCTAGTCACCCAACCCTACTACAAATTAATTAAGTACCAACACCAAAATGTCAGATCATGAGGATAATGTAGGAGGAGGGGGGAACCAAAACCAAGGAGGAAATCAACCGGCACGCCGCTTTGTGCCTAGCATTAGACCCCCGGTCCCTCTAAATCTACAATCCGACAAAACTGAGAATTGGCTGTTGTGGAAACAGCAGTGGGAGAACTATACTGTGATCTCCCACCTGGACACAACAGATGTGGTCTACCAAACCTCCATGTTTCTCAACTCCATAGGGAGAGACGCCCTGAAGATCTATAACGGCTTCGTATTCGAAGAAGGGGCTGATAGAACAGTTAAAGACATTATTGATAAATTTGACGCATACATTATCGGGGAACTGAATGAGACAATGGAAAGGTATAAATTTAATTGTAGGGACCAAGAACCGAAAGAGAGTTTTGATGAGTATCTGACAGCACTCCGTCATCTAACCAAAAGCTGCAACCACTGCGAATGCCTCAGAGACACTTTGCTACGCGACCGAATCGTGATGGGCATCCGGTCCGAAGAGACTCGGAAGCTACTACTAAACCGCCGAAAATTGACCCTCGAGAAATGTATCGACATATGCCGCACCGACGAAGCGACAGGTTTGCGCCTCAAGCACGTTAACGCAAGCGGCGGTACAGAAGAGGTCAACGCAGTTCACACCAAGCGGAGAGACTGGACCAAGTCTAAAGATCAACCGAAAGAATGCAAATTCTGTGCTGGCACTCAAGTATTCGGAAGAAAGCACTGCCCTGCCTGGGGGAAGAAGTGTTCCACATGCGGTGGCAGAAACCACTCTGACGCCGTATGCAAGAAGACACCGACTACAACTAAGAAACCCCAGAAGAAGAAAACAAGGAAGGTGCGAGCCGTGCAAGAGCAGTCCGATAGCGAGGAGAGCCAGTACGAGGTGATCAACGGAGTGAAGGAGATCAGCGCAGTTAATCAACGCGGCAACAAGCTAATATATGCCAACATGACAATAAAGGGCACACCGATCAAGTTCCAAGTAGACTGCGGTGCATCCGTCAACCTCATATCGGTGAAATATATCGACCGTACCAAGCTGAGCCCACCAAGAAACACTCTCGAGATGTGGGACAAGAGCCTGAAGCACCCACTCGGAGAATGCCGAGTCAGAATGAAGAATCCGGCAAATGGAAAAGGCTACAACGTGAACTTCGTGGTGGTAGAGGACAGTGAACTGATGCCTATCCTGGGAGTATCGGCGAGCCAGCAAATGGATCTCATTTCTGTCCTGGAGGACAATTTCCACCGAGCAGCCAGCGTAAAGAAGAAGGAAGACGCTCACCAGTGCCCAATCATAGCCAAATACCAAGAAGTTTTCAGAGAAGATGTCGGCTGCATGCCAGGCACCGCGACACTTCATGTCGACCCAACCGTCACGCCTACTATACAACCCTCGAGAAAGGTCCCGATCTCCCTAAAAACCAGGATCAAAGAGAAGCTCGACCAGCTAGTCAAGCAGGGAGTAATAGTGCCTGTTAGCGAACCGACGGACTGGGTGAACGCCATGGTAACAGCGACCAAGAAGACTGGCGATCTGAGGATCTGCATTGACCCCAGACCTCTGAATAAAGCGCTGAAGCGGGAGCACTTCCCATTGTGCACACTAGACGACGTACTGCCAGAGCTATCCCAAGCTAAGATAGTATCGACGATGGATCTGAAGTCCGGCTACTGGCAAGTCAAACTAGACGAAGGGTCGTCAGTGTTAACTACTTTTGCAAGCCCGTATGGCCGTTACCGATGGCTGAGACTGCCATTCGGTACAAGTGTCTCGTCGGAGATATTCGCCTGAAAGCTCCATGAGTGCATCCATGACCTGGATGGGGTTATCTGCATCGCAGACGATCTCATGGTATATGGCAAGGGTGAGACAGACAACAAAGCCTTACAGGACCATAACAAGAAATTAGAGCACCTACTTCAACGATGTCAAGAGAAAGGCATCAGACTCAACTCCGCTAAGATGAAACTACGACAAAAATCGGTATCGTTCCTCGGACATCTCATCACCCATGAAGGCCTGAAGCCTGACCCAGAAAAGGTGGACGCGGTGATGGAGATGCATAAACCGACAGATGTGGAAGGAGTTCAGCGACTCAACGGGTTTATAAATTACCTAGCACGATTCCTACCTCGACTATCAGACATGATGGAACCAATCCGCCAACTAACGCGGAAGGATGTGCCATGGAACTGGTCGGGTGCCCAAGAGAGAGCACTACAGCAAGTGAAGAAACTTGTGAGTGAGGCACCAGTCCTCAGGTATTATGACCCGAGCAAGGAACTCACCATTCAGTGCGACGCCAGCAAGACCGGACTCGGGGCAGCACTTCTACAAGAATAGATGGGTGCCTGCGACATGCAAAAGAGAGCATATTCTGGCCCAATATGACACAGGAAATAAGAGATTTCATCTCTAAGTGTCACATATGTAGGACATATGAAACAGCAAACCCAAAGGAACCTCTTATGAGCCATGATGTACCAGACAGACCATGGGCAAAAGTAGGTACCGACATATTCACACTACACAGATGGAACTACCTCATCACGGTAGACTACTTGAGTAACTTCTGGGAAGTCGACATGCTACCAGAGATCGATTCTTCCACCATCATCGCAAAACTCAAAGCCCATTTCACCCGATATGGTATTCCTGACACGTTAGTGTCTGATAACGGACCCCAATATGTGTCCGAACAATTCCGGGATTTCTACAACGAGTGGGACATCGAGCAGATGACCAGCAGCCCTTATAACAGCAAGGCTAATGGTAAGGCTGAATCAGCCGTGAAGACGGCGAAAAAGATTATGCGCAAGTGCCGAGAGGCAGGGACTGATCCCTATCTTGTCATATTAGATCATCGGAACACACCAACACAGGGCATGCTATCTAGCCCCGCACAACGTTTGATGAGTCGCCGCACCAAAACGATGCTCCCGACAGCCTCTGCACTTTTGAAGCCTGAAGTGGTAGATGTTAGACACACCAAACGCGACCTCAAACGAGGCCAGGCACTGCAGGCTGAGTATGCCAACAGAAAATCTGCCACTCTGTCCCCTCTGGAGGAAGGAGACACTGTGCGACTCGAACCTTTCAAACTGGGTAACAAGGCCTGGACCAAAGAAACTGTCATTGAAAGACTGGATGAAAGGTCATACACCATCGAAACACCCACTGGCATACTTCGAAGAAATCGCCAACACCTGAAGAAAACCAAGGAACCCAACACACGGGCAGAGATACCACCAATCACTGATAACGAAGCCAGTGCAGCACCTCCAACAGTCACACCACGCTCACCTGCTAAAGAACAACCTAAGAAGGCCACCACTCCAGATAAGAAACGTCAGAGTAATCCAGTGGCCAAACCGGCTAACCAAATACCCGAGCCGGCAGAGATGCCTGCACCACCAGTCAAGACCACTAGGTCTGGCCGAGCAGTTAAAGTGCCACTACGCTTCCAGTAAAGCATACGTGTCTGACGCATAGGGCAGAATAATCCCTGTCATTCACGCGGAGGCGTCAGGCAGTCTACCTGACCCTACTCTTTCATTTCAGCGCATTGACTATTTCAAGGACGTGAAACAAACAATTATTAATTACTATAATGACTCACTAAGCATATCATTTAAAACTTATATCACATAAACACTACGCATAGTTGGAACAGTTACGTGAGTTAACTGATGATTCAAGACAAACTTTATGAGTTATACATAAACATACATGAACTACTCCAAAGACTCGAGATGAACTTTTAATAAGTTACCTTTATGATCTAAAGATATATGTCATTCTCATTTCTGTCAAAAGGGAGGATGTTGTGTGTTTACGCGCACGCGCGCATGCGCAGCCGCCATCTTGTTTCTTTACTTCCGGTTGCAACAATCTGAATACACATGGCTGAGTCAATCTAGAGCTACTCTGTGTTACTCATCTTTAATCCATGATCATCATCATGTTTTAACACTCTTGCCATACTTTATCATATTTCTATGTTATAACACTGAATAATATAAAAAAAATTAATAACAACCATTTTTACGACATTGGACGGATCGAATGATGGCAAATTCATCAACATTCATCAATTATTTGCACCACTCCGGACCAAAAACGCGGGAACGTTGATGAAATTCGCACCTCTTATGGGATTTAACATAGACCGGAAAAGCGTCTTACTTTTTCTCTCTGTTAAGAGGCACTGAATGGGTGCGTTTTTTTACCCGACTCTTATAACTCTTTCGAGTTAATAATAAGTACCTCACATATAAGGCATATCCTGAGGAGAATGAAATGCTGCAAGGCCCCCTGGATCTCGACTGCAATTTGATATTGATTTCATATACCGGTAATTCAACCCAATACTGTTCCGTAACAGCCAAATAGGAAGCTTCTATAATGGATATTATCCAAAAATCCACTAAGTCATTACATTTTGTAATAGCGTGGTTGTAATAGTTGTATTGGTACTTCTTTCATTTCAGTTGTGTATGACTATGATGGCGATCATTTCTTCATAGACTACATTGATACCCACGGAAAAGTTAAGGCAAAATTGGTCTGGGTACGTCATTTCTTTCATTTATACAATCTCAGATTAATCTCCGTTGTCAAAAACATTTTAAAGTAACCCTGTCACCAAGGTTTACACGTCGATGTTCTCCATTGTAGTGGGGTTGGCGATAACTGATATTCTTATGGGTGAGAGCACTAATTTAATTGTACAGGGCAGACATAAATTCCAAGATTTCATGCCATAGAAAAAATCCATATCCATTTTTTTTCATTTCCTCCTGACCAGGAAGAAGAGATTGGACAGTATATGATGATGTCGCTCGATCTCCAAATGGCCGTCTCATTTATTAACAAATGGTTCGCTACAACACTACAACCTCAGGAAAAGCGTCCACCAGTCGAAGATGAATGGTAAACACATGGAAGACTGTGAAATGATTAAATCCTATGGCATTTATGATATACCGGCACATAGAATGTGTTTGTCCTACATAGAATACCAACTACACTTGAGCCTAGCTTTGGTAACACTTGAATATAAATATTTAGGTATTTCATGATAATATTATTTGTATAATAGACACAACTAGAACAACAGAAAATTCAGGTTTCGATGTTTTATTTCACCATAATGTTTGTAGTATGCATTTGATCACAACGTTTCGGCCATATGGGCCTTCATCAGGTGATGCATATGAACACTTTTGGGCTACTGAGGTAGGAAAAAGATTAGGCGTTGGCATGGTTACAATGGGTCACATGTCCATAATTAGGTCAATCTTTGGTCAAAGTTCAATAGTTCATATTTATTTTCATGATAATGTAAAATTGGCTGTGGTTGTTACAGTATACTACACTTGAGGGGAAACCCCGCTCCCAGAGCTGTCAATGGAGTCCATACACAGAACATTACCAGTGCCACACTATACTTTCTAGGTGCACGTGCATACTGCAGTCTCATCTAGTCATGATTATACAGAAACTTGGATATTCACTCGGACCTTGTGATAGTGCCACTGTGATAGTAAGATTGCTGTGATCTCATTACTACAATGTAATAAAACATTACACTGTCAGTCTGTGTTACTTATTCATAAGGGTTTATACACATCTATCGCTTTAAGTGGTTGAAAGGTATGATGCATGGCAGAAAGGAAAGCGAGTTACCATATACCGCCTATTAAGGGAGTGGTCATTATTTATCAACGGTGGGGGAGCGCAAAGACTTTCGACTCTTCTTGAGAGGAGGGGGGTGAAAAATTGACCGTCTTTTTAGCAAAAAAAAGGCCACGCACTACTATACATTACTTTTACCAAGTTGATACACTAGATGGCAATCCAGTAGCCTCACTGTTTACATGGGCATGTACAGCATCTACTCCAAGGGCTCCATAGGTTTACCCTTAGTACACAGACACCCCTCAACAAAATACACAGTTGCAATGTAAAATAGAGCTCTAGGTCTTAGAAATTAAAGCTGGACACAGAGAAATAGTGTGGCAATAATCACTATCAATAGTTAAAGAAAATAATCTGCCAAACATAAGGCAGATCATTAGAAACATGTTGACCCATTCAAGGTACTGGAGTCCAAACCAGCCATGCCTCTGTTGGAGTAGCAAAGTGGCATGGTCGCCACTAGTGGCATCTGCTGTATCAAAGCTGATGAAAGGGTTGTATTCTAGGAGTCGGTAATGGCCGCTAGGTGCAGATGGCGCTGCAGTCAGGCCCCCTGTGCGCATGTGCAAACACCTGACAACCAGTGGAGCCAATACAGTAGCTGCAAACAACTGCCTGACAACCCATACTGCCCAGTGGCAGTACCTACTGTCAAAGTGTTTTCTTCTAGTATTTACGGTTTAGATAGGCTTAGAAATAAAAGTCAATAGTGTATCTTGTAGGAAATTGTCTGAAAAAACTGAAAAATATGGTCTCAATGTCATGAAAGTAAGAGGGGTGGTTGCGTGACTTGCTAACACAGGTACGTCTTAGCCATGCTAGCCCCCATTTAAGCCTTAAGGAGCAATCGTTTGCTGGGTTTGAGGGGGGGGGGGTCAGAATTTCACCTGTTTTCAGTGAAAAAGCCTGCGTTACTATACGTTAAAAGGCATGTTCACATGCGATTTTCGGTCCTTTGGAGGGGGGCAAAAAAAATGTTGACCCTTGAGAGAGGGGGGTGTCAAAATTTTTTTTGCACATCTGCTCGCAAACCCACCAGCCTCCCCCTGTTGTTAAAAAAAATGATCACTCCCTTAGTGATGATCTGAAGTGGGGGGGGGGTAGAAAATTTCAGACCCTTCCTGAGGGGCCTAAAGAATAATCACCCTCTTTAGTAAAAAAGCCTGTGGGCTAATGTAAATGAACGAGGGGCACGAAAATTGTCTGCCCTTCCGACAGGGGTGTTGGGTACCGGGTACTGAAAAAAATGTTGACTGCCATAGAACTTGAAAGGGGTGCAAGATGCAGGGTGTGCGGAGGGTGTAGAAGTGAGACACAGGGTGGGTGGAGTGTGTAGAAGTGAGACACAGGGTGTACCGACGGTATTGGAGTGAGATGTAGGGTGTGACAAATGACTCATTGCTTAGGGAGCGGACATTATTAACAGGGGGGCGTTCATGCAGACATGTGGAAATTTTTTTACGCCCCCCTTGATGGTAGTCAAAATTCTTTCGTGCCTCTCTTTGATCTAAAGTATCACACGGGCTTTTTTAGCCCACCCCTTCAAGAGAGGTCAACATTTTTTTAGCCCCCTCTCGGGAGGGGTCTGAAATTTTTACGCCCCATTTGATCATTTTTTAACAACAGGTGGGGGGGGGGGGGGGGGGCTGGTGGGTTTAACAGGGGGAGTCAAAACTTTTTCGACCCCTCTGAAAGGGGGGGGGGTGAAATAATTTCACCTGTTTTTCAGTGAAAAATGATCACTCCCTTTAATATCTGAGGGGCAGTGTCCAAGCGCCTTCGCGATGGTTACTTCCAATATGGGGTCTTAAATGCTATAAGGCGTAAGTACAATTTACAACGCCCCCCCCCCTAAAAGAAACTAAACCCTTCAGCCCCACAACTTAACTATGTCGTATTGCAGCATGTTATCAAAGTCAGCAGTGGAAGTGGCTGCAGACCACAGCCTAGAAAGGTGCCCTGAATGCGCTTCCACCTCATGTTTTCACAAGTGTTTGGAATCGGGGCTTCCATTAAGTATGTAAGATACACTGTAGTTCCGTATTCTCAATGAGTTAATCTGTGACCTATAAATACATGACCCGGTGCATTAACTAGGTAATTATTGAAATATTTTCTCTTTATTTACATTATATCAAAGTAGCCAAAACGGTTAAATTGGACATATTAAGACATTCTGATGAGAGGCTTGGAATTACCATTGGGATCACACCTCTATCCCATTTGGAATGAAACCCATCTCGGCCGTTCTGCACTCTGGGGAATACCTCTCGTGTTTAGGCATTATGGGTCCCCATTTTCTGGGGAGTATTACTATGCACTGTACCTGCCTACATCTCACCACTACATCAACCAGTAACCAGAACTACCTTTACCCACAAGCCCAGAGATGACTCGAGCTTGTGGTCGAGGTGGGGCCAGATTAGGATTAAACTTTAAATTTGGTGTAAATTCTGTCAAACCTCCCCTCCCATAAATGTCAACTCATTTTCTCAGTGAACTTAAGTCCATGACGCCTGGGAACCCTGCACATTCATTGGAGCGAATACGGTGAACAGACAATTACAAGAGGGAGTCTACATGACCTTTGTTATGAATACAGTAGAAAGTTTGAATCCTTGATATTTTATCCGTAGGTTCTATCAAATAGAAATTTTAGAGTGGATATTACCTTTAAAAGAATCAATATTGCATCCTTTAAGATTAATAGAATTTAATGGGTTAAGAATCAATATTGTATCATTCAAGATACTCTGCTCTCCTGAGATGGGCTCCGTTGAGTTGTGCAGACAGCTTTGTGCCCAGCCCCTACCCCCTTTATTTAATGTCTTTATACTCCTTTTTTTCCCGGTCCTAACACAGAACTATAACAGAAGACTATTGGAGTCTTTGAGTTTTTTCCCTTTTTTTATTTCTTATTATACAATGCATCCACAAGTCCTCTACTTTTTGTGCACTTTCTTGTTGACACGTCTGGGCTTGATCTTTATCGTCTTTGCGAGTGTGCCGCAGCGAGAGGCAATGATGCGGTTCCTCTGAAGAAAAGAAATAAGGTATTTTGTTATAAAATGGGCTGACCAGTTTGGGTTGGGTAAATATAGACTTTTGGCCACATTATTCAGAACGGGTTTCTATCGGCTTGGTCGATAAGACGGCACTTCCTAATCCCTAGCTCATCATTATTTGTGGCATTATAGACATAATTAATCATATAATATTCATCAGCTTATTTACAGTTTCTTTTTTACCTTCTCAATTCTTAAACGGCGAAATATTACAGGATACAACACTTGGCCTTGGATCACGGATTCCTAGTAAACCATGGCATTAGTTTGAACAAAGAGTTGAACCTTTTCTCTTCAGAGAATATTAAATTTGCCAACAGTTTCAGAACGGGTTTTTCTCGGCTTGGTCGATAAGACGGCACTTCCTAATCCCTGGCTCATCATTATTTGTGGCATATCTATTACTTTAAGCTCTCATTGTTAGCCATGACTTAGACTTTATGAAACAAGTACTACAGGAATTTAAGTATTTAGAATTTGTCTGATTTTAGAATTTTCTCACTTCAGCATGCCTGTAGTGTAAATTATCCATCCCTGACTTGACATTATCCAATATGCAAGTAAACTGGTTTCCATTTTAAAATGTGAAATTTGCCAGCAACTTTCAGAACGGGTTTCTATCGGCTTGGTCGATAAGACGGCACTTCCTAGTCCCTTACTCATCATAATTTGTCGCATTTGAATAAACTGAACCCAGAAGTCTAAAATCCTATCCTAACCTTGAGACATATACAACGGATTATCATATGTTTTTTGATTCAACATACAATTTTAGATACCAGCTTTCTAAATTGTCCCACCAATCTCCATTCCCCTCTTACCTTTTTTCTCTACCTTAACCTAATACAGGAGATTGTTCCCACAGAACATGAAATTGCAAGCAATGCTCAGAACGGGTTTCTATCGTCATGGTCGATCAGACGGCACTTCCTAGTCCCTGGCTCATCATATTGTTGCAATACCATGTTTTTTTTTCAAGTACATCCCTCCTACTGCTGTTTCTTTTTTTAAAACAATATCTCGTTCTTTGGTCCCTTTGTTCATGAAGTCGAACATGTGAAGCAATCTTTGATAGCCCTTACCAGACAGTTACATAGATTACAGGAATACACCTAAATTTGACTGAATAAGTACATAAATACTGTATAGTGTGGACCCAGACGAAAAATTACTAAGATCGTAAAAGGTGTGAAGCTTTGTAAAATCTCAAAGAAATGATATTTCTACATTTATCAGTTTTTTCCATATTAAAGGTCATTCTAACCCTTGTATACTATAGCCTAATCAAAAGAGTTAGATGGCCATCATCACTCAGAACGGGTTTCTCTCAGCTTGGTCGATAAGACGGCACTTCCTAATCCCTAGCTCATCATTGATGTGGCAAATTCAGGTACTTTTCTCCCAGCATGTTGAAGTAAATGCTAGCCAATTGCATCCCTTTATACTGGTACAAATTAACAAAACCTATGGATAGTCCCGTTAGGCGCTCATAGCCCTGTAACATTAAACATATTAAACAATCTAAGAAAATAATATATTAGATCATAAACTTACGGATTGCTTGGCCTTCATCAGCTTGAATCTGTCGAAGTCTGAGAGGGATGCACGCTGAAAGAGAAGATGACATGTATCAGTAAACAATCAGATGGTCAGCATGGACACAAGTATGCAAGACCTGTCATACGATCACTCATTATGATTTATCAAGATCTACTGGATGATGATTTGGAAATGGTCATGGTGAATGGTTGGTTCTGCACTTAGAACTATTCTCTTTTTGGAATAGGAGTGATGCAGATTTGCATGTCTTGGGTCTCCCACAAAATTCAAATACATCAAATAGCAACCGCTTCCCTTACTCATTTCTCAATGGACTTACATAAACTAGCAGGATCAACTAATGACTTTTGGGACTACAAAAATAGGGAATCTGACAGGTATGGATAAACAAATCACAATCTGAGATCATTTCAATGTGAATGGAAAAGTACCTTCTCACGGGCAGCAATCTTCTTGGCCCATGTTGACTCGTTGAACTTCTTGTCAACCTCTGCCTTCTCCCAGGCCTTACGTACCACACCGGTGCGTGCAGAGGCGGGGAACTGAGCAACAATGTTGGTCAGATGAAGTTGCTTCAGGTTCAAACACTTGCGTGCAACATTTTGTGGTCCATCAACAAGAACCTGTTTAGAAAACAAGTGGAAAATGGGCATATTATAACATGGTAAGTGAATTCAAGTCAGGAATTTAAGTACATTTTTTGCCATTCAAAATGCTTAATCAATGGCTGAGCTCAGTGCAGTTGAACAAGTTTCATCTGAAGTATCAACACTATTAAGTTCTTCTTCATTGCTAGCCACTCTCAAAAACTTTCTGTTTCATTACTGATTAAAATATATTTTGTCTATGACTGTATAAAAACTGCTCAATCTAATAAAGCTCTCTTTAAAACGTAAAAACAATTCTGTATTCTTGTTTGTCTAATTTCACAGAACTATCAATGTGCCTTTACTAAAAACGTACTCATTTCTTTAGGGATTTTACATGAGAATTGGATTGATATGAAGACCATTTTTTATTCTGAATAGACTGCATCATGTGTTACAATGGCTGAGCTCAGTGCAGTTGAACAAGTTTCATCTGAAAGTATCATCACTCATAAGTTCTTCATCATTGCTCGCCACTTCCGAAATTGCCAGTCTTGTGGGCAGATATTTCAATGTCTTATTGGAGTTTTGAATACGAGGGTGAGTAATTGTGACATTGGTTAAGTTCAGAGACTAATCTGTTCCTCTAAATCCACCACGATAGATAATACACCTATACTTGATGAAAGACCAACACAAATAACTCACTCGGGCTTGATCAATGACATCTACGATTGCAACAATCTTGCCTTTGTCGGCGCCAAAGGCAACCCAGGCGATGCGGCCCACCTCAACGAACCGGCTGAAAGTCTGAAACACAGAAAAGGTGATTGGTGTGACTGTGTTAATATGGCTTAGCCTTATATGCATGGATGGTGAAGGATTGAGAACTTTTCATTCAAATTTAATAAAAATGACTTGTGATACACCTATTGAGCTAGCGGTTTTGGAGTGTCACAGCCCCACCTGGATACTCTTTGGGTCCATTGCCTTGTGAAGGAGTTGCAGATTGTCAGGTGAAATACTCGTAGCTTGCACTGCAATCTAGTATTCCTGGCATGATTTTCTTTATTGCACAAATCCCGTGCACAGGTAACAGGAAGCATACGCCCAGAAACAGAAAATGCCATTATATTTTGTAATATTTCTGGTGTCCTGCCAGATCCAATTTTAAAAATGTTTTGAAGTCACACTCACAAGCCAAAGTGGCAAAGAAAAATTGTGCCAACAGGTTGCCTCCTCCCCTCCCAATTCATGTTTATTAAAATGCATCTGGTTATACAGTAAGTATTCAACATCATGAGGACCGCATTGGTGCTCTTCCAAATGTGTGTCGTTTGTTTATGTTGACAAGTAACTGTCAATTCAATCATGTTTTGTTGACACAAATAGTGAAAATTAGACCACTGACACCAATCATGCCATGGCAATACACATTGACAATACACCAAGTCCAGACTGCTCTAGAGCATCATTATACTTCTTTGGAGCGACACCACAGAGTTAAATAAAGAATTCATCTGCAGGATGATCCTGCATAGAGTGCACTGCTTAAATTTGCCACAATGACATGTACGGGTTGACAGTCTGTAGCCGTGACAGCAAGGGAAACATGTGGCCCACATGTTTCGCTTGCTTCTCGGTGAGTTGACACTTCAGTTCAGCGTACAATACGGCTTTTATCGTAATAGAATAATGACAAACATATAGAACAATAATTAGTCTTACTATTTCCCATCGCATGGAGGGATCGAAAATTTCGCAATGCATACACAGCCTAAAAATTCAGAGTAACAATTACAAAATATACCCACCATGTTGGACTGGGATGGCGGAAAAGGCTCGCGTGACGTCACACCGCACCGACCTCTGGGAACCACATTTTCCTTCAGATTTTCAGAGCGAATTATCTTTTCTTTTCCCTGTACAATATTACAACTTACCTTTACAAAAGAATGCATATATTTAAATATAAGTATATTTTTGATGAATCTAGAAGCATTTTACACCACGTGATATCGTCACTTCCGGTTGGGAAACTAACACAACTTGTGAAAATGTTTACTTCGCTGTGTAAGTGTTGTTCAGAAGAATCTCGTAATTAGACTCATATAAACGTATTAATAGATAAATAAGCAAATGTCCACGACCATGGGATATTTTTACATCGTATTCCCCGAGGTGGGACTGGCGTATCCCACGAAGCCATTATATGGCTGAGTGGGATGCGACCAGTCCCACAGAGGGGAATACGATGTAAAAAATCCCATGGAAGTGGACATTTGCATTTATGTCATGGCCTAGGGGGTTATTTTGCTTTTAAATAAAGAAAAACAGCTCAGATCTGTTCAAAATCCAAGATGGCGGACACCCATTGAATACGGACACATTGTATTCAATGCCCCCCATTGAATACGGCGATTCTAGTACTAATCTATAGTGACGTTCGTATCAGCCATGACATAAGTAAAGATATTCTAATTGGGTTAAGATGATAACGTCAGTCCCATGGAAGACCTAAATTCACGGATCCCTGATTATCGCCCATGAGTTACCCTTGTCCGGCGGGCGCTGACTCTTACCTAACGGGAGAGTCAGGCTTCCTGCATAGGGCTAATTTGTCAGGTGGCTGGAATTGTAGGACATAATTTTTTTATGTCAATTTCCTCTTAAGGATGGCTTCCTAAGACATGTTTGTTGCCATTTTGTGAGAAACCTTTCATAAAGGGGCCCAGATTATTTGGTTCTTGCAAATCTGTTAGCCTTCACATCAAGTTTAGCTGCCACGATCGGCCATGATGGAAGTGGTTTCAGGTCTCACAACAGAGGTGTTATTCATGAAATAATGTTATCCATAAGAATCTGCTTGGTGAGTGGAGATTGACTTCATGTCTGGCAGAAAATGCACCTGCTTATGGCTACCTGTTGCAGCCCACACAGCATGTACCAAACCTTGAAAAAAGGTGCGATCTAAAGGTTTCCAACAAAAAGATGCTCTTCCCACTCACAGACAGCAAAACTAAGGTGGTACTCTTGTCAATATTATAAGCTGATTGTTGGGGACTTGTTTCTGTCAAATGTTATGTTTAGAAACTTGCTGTTTCTAGAGCACCTGCAAGTTTTAGCTAGGGCAGTCCCAGCGACTCAGTCCTTAACTGAGTCGCGCACAGTGACTAGAGTTACCCCATCCCAACACTGTAGGTATGCCAGCATTGGGGCTGATATAAGCCTGGACTGCGTCATGGAAAACTGTGCCAGGCTTGGAAGGTTTGTGCAGGGACAGGTCTCAGTGATTAGCTTATAACCATGGGAAATATTGGAGGGTTTAACTGCCTGAGAATTTGTATCCCAAGTACACAAAATTTCCTTCAATTTAGTGTTTGATTTTTTTCACAACTCTAATTAGTTAATTAATTGTCACCTTAATTAGGTCAATGTAATCAATACCCCCTGATCAAATACATGAAGGAATTTAGGAAGTCATTCAAAAACATATAGAAGAGGTAGTATATGGTCTTAGCATCATCTCTGCCAAATATGAAGAAAATCTATTGTTGAGCACATAGTTTTCTAGGATCAGCAGAAATTTGTAATTGATAATTTCTGCCCAAATTAAGGGATTTTACTAACTTTTTATCTTTAAAAATTGATATTTCCACTTCTTTTGGTCAGAATGACCTGGGATGAACTGCATTGTGATGGCAAAGTTCCAGGCTTTCAGGGGATGTAAGCTTTTCCATGATACAGCAAGTTTAAAAATCAGACTAAAATCATGGAAAGGTCACACTTGTTCCTTCTTTGTACAGTTTAAAATGATGACGAAAAAATGCCTACTTTCGATCATGAAAACCACCATAACTTCATCAATTTTCACTTTAAATGAAAAATTCCAAAAGCATATTATTACTAACATGTGACTCTAACATGTGACTCTAACATGTGCTAAAAGCTAAGCGATCAGACAGCTTTTCAATTTTTAGTGGCATACCTAAACACTGCGACTGGACTGGTGGACTTGAAGTCAGGATGCTTAAATCCTGTCTGCGTACAGAAAGCAACCGGTAACTCTTATAATTGAGGACTTAACCTCTGAAGGCGTCAGAAAGGCCTGTCCGGTAGAAGTGTTTTACTCTACAAGTTGCAAGTTTGCTCTGGGTATATCAAAATATGCAAGTACTACTCTCGCACTAGGTGAGTTAGGGAGATTTCCTATTGAATCCAAAATAATCGTACTGAACATTCTATATTGGCTGAGGCTTGAGCATGGATCGAAAAACCCTATTCTAAATGAGGCCTTCTCTACCATGAAGAGTGAAAACCACCAATGGCTTAAAGATATCCAATACCTCTTGTTTAAAATCGGTTGTAAGAATGTCTGGCTCGATCCTTATGTTTGGTCAAAGTCCTCAGAAATATTCAGAAAAACAACCAGTACATTGATAATGCAGAGAATACTGGCAAGTGTAGAATTATCAAGATGTGTAAAGATGATCTCAATGACATTTATGAAGAGCGTGAATACCTAACGCATACAGAATCACCTAAAATTAGAACCATTATTGCTAAACTCCGGACTGACAATAACTGTACACTTGACAGCCTGTCAAGAAGATATAGAGGAAAGAAACCTGTCAATTCTAAGTGCACATTCTGTAATGCTTTGCAAGATGTCAGTCATGTCTTCTTACATTGTAACATGCCCGAGATGAGAAACGCACAGTCAGTGTTTGAAACAAAATACCTCAAGTTCGTTGATTACTATAAAAGACACGATGACACTAGGAAACTTTCTCAAATACTAGCAGTGGCCCCATATTGCAAATCATCTAAAAGGCCAGGGTCTGTGAACTGTATATACTCATATATAAAATCTGTCTACAACATTGTAAATGAAAACCTGGTGCTGACATAAGTGTACCTGTACATTAGTCAATAAAGCCATCTTGAATCTTGCTCACAGGCAGGATCCAAGATGTATACAAGTCAAGTCTATACAAGTCAAGTCTGATGAAGTATACCTTTATTAGGTGATGATACTTTGGTTACTGTGGTACAATACAACTATGTACTTATGTCAACATGCTTCAGAGTTCACAATCTGTCCCATGTACCCTGCGGGCCGCCATCGCTAACCCACTTCCAGTCCCGCCAGATCATGTCTCTACCAACAGTGGTAGTGGTGGACTTAGGCACTTAGGGAGTGATCATTTTTTAACAACGGGGGGGGGGGGGACTGGTGGGTTTGGAGGGGCAGAATTTTTTCGACCCCATGACCAGGGGGGTCGAAATAATTTCGCCTGTTTTCAGCGAAAAAGCCTGCATGTTACTACTGTGGGTCACGAACCTGAATCACTGGATATGAAAGAAAGGCCTTCTTTGGAAGAGATGTGCCATGGGTGTGTTTTCACCATCTGCCACTAGATGGCAATGGAAATCCTTATGTGTCACTAGGTGGCAGCACAGAGCCAACTTATATTCTATTTATTCATACCTTATTCGCACAAATAATATGTAATTGTTGTAGCTATAACTATAATTAACCATTATGGTAATGCACAGATAGGTTATCTATGCAATGAAAACAGTATATCTGTAAAAGAGAGAGAAGTGAGTGTGCTGCCCCCTGGTGGGTAACTATGGAAGCCTCCTACAAAATCTTGCAGTCACTGGCCCTTAGGAGATAATTTTCTTCTGTCCCTTAAAGTTTTCATAGACCCATGATTCAAAAGGATTTGGATAGCTATTTTCTTCATCTAAGTGACCCAAGTGATTTCTGATGGAAATTATGAGAAGAAAATTTTCTAGGAGGGGGCAATTTTTCTATAACTACAAATCAGTCAGAAACTACAAATCAAAGGTTTTCTGATACTTTTTAAATCAAAGAACTGTGACATAGCTAAGTTGGGGAAAAAATTATCTTGGATTGGTCATTCTGATAGAAATATAAAGCCAATTCAGCCCCAAACTCATAAAGTGGCAGTCAGGAGATAATTTTCTTTTGTCACTTAGAATTGTGATAGATCCATAATTCAAAAGGAGTTTGGATAGCTATATTCTTCATCTAAGTGACCCAAGTGATTTCCTATGGAAATCATGAGAAGAAAATTTTCTAGGAGGGGGGCAATTTTTAAAAAAAATCTTCATAATCGGAGCCTTTTCTCAAAAATATCCCCTTTTGATATGATGATGAAATAGGGTCAGTCAGAAACTATAGATCAAGGGCTCTCTGATGCTTTTTGAATCAAAGAGCTGTGACAAAGCTAAGTGGGGTAAGAAAATTGTCTTCTGTAGGTCATGTTAAGGCCTACCATTAGTAGTTCCCATTTCTCCCACCAGGGACCCATGGCACAGTTGATAGACTGCAATGCTATACTGATTCAAATCCAGTCTTTCAGGTCTGTGTGTAGGTTAAAAGGATGCATTCACACACGATTTTCGGCCCTTCGGGGGGGGGGGCGAAAAAAATGTTGACCCTCAAGAGGGGGGACAATTTTTTTCACTTGTCCAAACCCACCACCCCCCATATTGTTAATAAATGACTACTCCCTGAGGGAGTGGTCACACAGACACGGAAAAATTCTTTATGCCCCAGTTTAAATGGCAGCCTAATTCTTTGCCCCCCCCCCCCCTGCACCAGAGGTGCGGTGAATTTTCGCGCCCCTCTTTGGTCTAAAATGAGGGTAAATTTTTTACCTCAAGAGGGGTCAAAAGTTTTTACGCCCCCTACTCTCAGGAAGGGTCTGAAATTTTTACGCCCCCCTCAAACGCCCCACTGTTGATAAATAATGACCACTCCCTTTGGCTAAGACTTAGTCATAGGGAGTGTCGTTTATCAACAACAGGGCAGGGTTTGCATGTAGCGGACGATGATCTAGCACTGTACTTTACGAGACAACATGAAATATCATGTGATTAAGGTTGTCTTCTCTGGGGGATGAGGGTGATTTTTCCGGAAAACTTACAAGAGAGGATACTAGGGGAGTTACATAATGAACATGTGGGAATTGTGCGCATGAACGCACTGACACGAAGCTACGTCTGGTTTCCCGGCATCGACAAAGTCATCAAATCATTGGCTAAAGCATGCAAAATATGTCTGAGTTTGAAAAATGATCCACCTCCATCTCCGCTGTATCCCTGGAGGTACTCTGAAAGGCCTTGGCCTTGGGATAGAATACACATTAGGGATGTCATTGACATCCCATTTTTGTCGATTCCGATTATCACGATTTTTTGTCTCAATATTCTGATTTTCTCCCGATTTTATGATACTGCAGAGACTTGTTCTATTTGAGCCAAAAATGTTCATAATTTATGTAAAAGGGGGGGGGGGTGGACGGGAAGCGGATCAGGGCCAATCATTACTGTCTGAACAGTCAAATTACACCTCCCAAATTTATTGTTGTTGTTTTTTTAATAATTTTATTTTGGACTAACAGGTCATAAATATATACACCTTAAGAATTCAGAAAAAGAATCGCAAGATTACAATGATTTCTTTTAGTGAATAATTTTATAAATGATAATCGTTCTGTGATAGTGTACTGCTGGGAGCAGAAGTGCTTTTCCATTTCCATATAGATGATAATCATGGATTTTCTACGGATATTTTAGTTCATTGTATCACTACCCCTTGGTAGGTATCGTTCCCATACCTGTCAAAAATGAATAAGCACATCACACATAAATGGGATGTTTATAAAAAACACACTATAGATTACTCCTATACCCGTCTTGTAAAGCTCATTGTATTGATGGCACTAAAAGCTTCAATTTGATACCAAATATGCCTAAACAGATTCTGTAGAATTAGGCTTTTTTAAATGTGACATTTGTATGTATCGATATAAGAGTAATGTCGATACGATATTCACTACCGTAATCTCCCGCGTATAAGGTGCAGCCCGCGTATAAGGCACACCTAGAGTTTTAGGAAATTATCAAAAAAATGAAAAATTCATAACTTTGGTTCTACTGAATGAATTTTCAAAATTCAAAAACCTATGGGTAGCTTGGGCCCTCCTGGGCCCCATTTTGTCCTATTATGACCAAGGGGGCATGTAAGATATCAAAAGAAAGGTCTTGGTGTCCCCCTTTTGGATCCAATGAGAACTAAAACCCCCCGTATAGGACGTGCCTTATAGGCGGAAGATTACGGTATTAGAATAATGACGATAATTCAATTTAGCGGATGTCGATGACATCCCTACTACATATAGACTTTGAGGAATATAAGTCAGAGATGTTTCTAGTAGCGGTAGATGCACATTCCAAGTGGATGGATGTGGTCTTGATGTGATCCACAACAGCAGAGAAAACAAAAAGTGAGCTGGATATTTGCCAATAATGGCTTTCCACAAGAGACTGTGAGTGACAATGGACCCCAGTTCATTGCTGAGGACTTCCGTAAATTCTGAAAATGGCATAAAGCACATGCTGACGGCACCATATCACCCAGCCTCAAATGGACTTGCCGAACGTGCTGTGCAGACACTGAAAAATGCTCTAAAGAAGCATTCACTCGAGAGAAATCCAGGAGTTAGCACCGAAGACAAGCTATGCAGCTTTCTGTTAACATTTAATTCTACTCCACAAGCAGTGACAGGAGTCTCATTATCGGAGTTGTTTATGAAGCGACAGCTCAACTATCTATGATAAAACCAGACATTTGTGTGATGGTGGAGGAGAAGCAAGGAAAAATGAAAGACTATCGGGATGAGCATGTACCAAAGCTATGAGAGTTTGTCAAAAATGAACATGTTCGAGTGAAGAACTGTAGAGGTACTGACATCAAGTATGTACCTGGATCAATTGTTATGTGTAAAGGTCCAGTACAGTACCTCGTAAGAGTTGGACATAATCTGCGTTATGTCCATGTTAACCATCGGCTAATATCTGGAGAAACCCCAAGTGATGATGATAATGATGATATTGACAAAGAACTGTTGAGACCTGATCAAAGGCCTCTAAGTGATGTAGTTGTTAACAAGGGTCTGCACACCTACCACCGGATAATATAACAGTGCCAATTGATGTGCCTGTTGAACAGCAGCCTGTTCCACAAGTAATTCAGACCCCACCACCTGTGGTGTCCTCACCCAGAAGAGCTGGCCCTGTGCCACCTTTGACACCAATCAGAAGAGCATCTACGAGAGCTAGAAAGGCTCCAGTGAAATTGAATGACTATGTGACTAAATAACTGTTTATTCTCTTTCAGAGATTATTACTGACATTCTCATTTCAGAGGGAGTGTTCATTATTTACCAACAGGGGGGTGGTGGGTTTGAGGGGGGTCGTAAAATTTTCAGACCCCTCCCGAGGGGGGGGGGGCAAAAGAAAATTTGATCCCTCTTGGGGGGCTAAAAGAATTCACCCTCTTTTTAGCAAAAAAGCCTGCACGCTACTATAGATCAAAGAGGGGTGCGAAAATTCTCCGCGCCTCCGGCGTGAGGGGGACGCGCAAAAAATTTTGACTGCCGTCGAGTGGGGGCATAAAAAAATTGCGAAACCCCCCCTCCCTGTTGATAAATAATGACCAATCCCTAAGGTTTATGGTAACAGTAACTTAAAACAAGTGACTTGACATTTGATATACATTTGATATGCAAAAGACTTTTATTGAGAACTCAAGGTATTTGACCACAATATCTTTGATATATATATATATATATATATATATATATATATATATATATATATACTACCAAAGACTCAAGGTATTTGACCACAATATCTTTGATATATATATATATATATATATATATATATATATATATATATATATATACTACCAAAGACTTAACATATTATCTCAAGAAGAGATCAAAGACTTTATGATTCAAAGACTCATAAGAACTGATATGTTCTAATATGTTTATTCAGTATCATATATCAACAAAGCCATTTAGTGTGGAGGAGTGTGGTGTACCTTACACGCGGCAAGCAACAATGACTCAGTCATGCCCCTACAGGGCTTTATATGAACTACCGTAAATCCCCAGTCATAAGCCGGATTTTTTTTCCTATTTTGGGCCCAAACCGGCTTCTAAATTTTTCCCAAAGTCCCCCCGGCTTATGACCGGGGTTTTTAAAAAGTTTAAGTTATTTTTAACCAAATTTCAATAGAAATCATTAGAAAATAACAGCTTAAAAACCAGAGACCCACCATTACTTTAAGATGTACGATTTTTACCATACAAGTTCATTTCAATGTGTTTTCTATAAGAAATCAATAAAATATTGATAGAAATATGGCTAATTTTCCTCAAAAATTGGTGAGATTTTTTAGTTTTAGGGGGGGTAAGGGGGGGTCAAGGGGCCAAACTCACCCCCCCGCTTATGACTGGGGTTTTTGCAAAAGTCTAAAATGCATCAAAACCAGCTTATAGATTTTCCCTGAACTCACCCCCAGCTTATGACCGGGGCTGGCTTATGACCGGGGATTTACGGTAATATGTAGTTGTGCCACATTGTGAGTAGTATGTAAACTATCGCGCACTACAAGTATTTCATAAGACAAAGTCTTGTTCACATATTCAACACATGTAGATGCGCAAACATTTTGTTTGCCCCACGGATAAGGGTCACAATACTTTTTGCCCCACCTGGAGGCAAACACACCCTTTTTCATGCATGGGCTTTTCCACTGTAAACAACTAAAATTATTTTGCCTCTCCCCCCTGCAGAAAGGTTAACCAAAAAATCTGTACTATCATGACCAAAAAATCTGTACTATCGTGACCATAAAATCTGTACTATTATGATGGGAGACGTGTATGGGGAGAGGGGATTAAGCGGTGTTGAAATCCGACACGTGACATAGCAATTTCAATAACAGACAGTGGCCCAAAGTTGTTTGACGAAATTCATATAGTAATTCAGCCATCTTCTCGAAGGGACCCATAAAAATATTCAGTACAATCATACAATTATTGAGATACAGTTCGTTGTGCATAAGATTAATTTCAATACTCCTGTACCCCTAGAACTAACTAGACACCGGCGGAAAATAAAACGCCTGCCTTTGTAAGTGTAAATACAGTGATTAAATTACCTGTTAGTTAAGACTTAATTAGCTCACCCATTTTTTTGTCTCTCAATTCAGAGGATGTCTTCACCAGTGGATATGTATGAGGACTGTACGTACCAAAACCTGCACAAGTACCTTCAAGTCATACCACATAATGAAAATGAGTTCCCCATAGATGAAGATGTTGCCCCTATTTGTGGCCAGCCATACAAAAACCATTTGAAGCAGGCCTGTGAATTTCTAGTCAAGTCTCAATGGAAACCCTGTCACCGCCTATGCACTACTATGTTGGAAATAACTTGGGAACACTTAAATACGGGACACTGGAAGGATGTAAACATCAGCTGGAGAAATGCTTATACATATTTGAGTCTGTTTAAAGCATTATGCGAAGTTGCATGCACAACCAACTTCGACAAAAAATCGGATTGTGCTGATCTAAAGTTTAAAATGCAGGATGCAATATCAACTTGTGATATGGGTCTACTGATGGGGGCCCCTGTTATGAATAATATCCTAACTAAACTTGTTGCACAACTTCAAAAACTCAATGTCCCATCAGCATTTACTACACAAGATAAAATTATCTCGGAAATATCAGAGGATACTGATGCAGCAGTATCATCTTGTGCCAAAAAACAAAAGCTGTATCATGTTGAAAATATTGTTATACAGCATCCCATTAAAATAATGACTTGCCCATCACTGGAGTACTTCACTAAGAATCACTTTGCTTTGAAACAGCCGGTAGTGTTGAAAGGCACCATTGATTATTGGCCGGCATTCACCACCAAAAAGTGGAGTCTCGACTACCTCCGTAAAGTCGCAGGTTGTAGGACAGTACCAATAGAGATTGGTTCGCGTTACACAGATGATGATTGGACGCAGTCCCTCATGACAATTAATGACTTTATTGATAGATTTATCTCAAACGAACAACTTTCTGAATCCAAATCAGAAGTCAAAGCTCCTAGTGATGCCAATGGAGATAAATACGTAAGTGAGCAGAATAAAAATCCTGTGGGTTATTTAGCACAACACCAGCTGTTTGACCAGGTACCTGAATTAGAGCGAGACATCAGTGTGCCCACGTACTGCTGTGTTGGGGAGAGCGACAATGTAGACACAAACGCATGGTTCGGACCACTGGGTACGGTGTCCCCGCTTCACCAGGACCCAAAGCACAATTGTCTGGCACAGGTCGTTGGCTCAAAGTATATACGCCTTTATGAGGAGCGCTTCACACCAAGCGTTTACCCACATGATGGACTCCTGTCTAACACAAGCCAAGTGGATGTAGAGAACCCAGACCTAGAGAAGTTCCCAGAGTTTGAGAACACACCATACACTGAATGTCTTCTCGAACCTGGCGATGTGCTCTATATTCCTCCAAAATGTTGGCATTATGTTCGCTCGTTATCTGTTAGCTTTTCAGTCAGCTTCTGGTGGCAATAACACTATAACTACAACTAATCTAGTACCTCGTGAATAAGACATGTCGAATACACAAGGACGGTCAAGGAGGTGCAGAGTTCATGCCAAGCCAATAATGGTCTGGCATGAAGTCTGCGCCCTATACTGATACAGGAGGTGAGCCTTTTGGGTAATGTACTATGGTAACATTGCACTTCAATCTTGTACCAGGTACATGTATTTATGAAATATTTAAAGGACATTGTATATTTTCAAGAAACTGCCTGTAATTTTAGATGATGGTACAGCCAAATTATATGTGAATGGAATATTGACAAACGCTTTCCTTGATTTCAAAAAGAATTTTATTGGAACAGTGTCAATAAAAAGAAGTATCACAATTGGAAGTTTCACTAGATTTCATTCATTCACACATTCCTCTACATCATAGAGATTCATTCAGTTCATCAGCCTCTCAAAGGGGACTATACATCCAATAAAAATATACACAGCAATAGATCTGTCAGGATTAACATTTTTGATAGAAGCTGGAAATGATGAGTTTAGTTTGAACAATATGTGAAGGAAATTTTGTTCGGCAGATGTCAGTCGCTGACCGTTTTGACTGCTAATTGAGTTGGTGCTTGTTTGTCGATTGTCAACTTCCGGCCGTTTACTACCATCACTACTGGACTTCCCACACGTATACAGTTATACTGATATGTCTAAAATAGAATCAAAAAAAAAAAGTATTCCAGTACTAACAAATGCACAAGTCAAATTGCAGAAATTCATATTCTAAAATGGATGATAAATGTATGATTGATGAAGTAAAAAGACGCTGGAAATGTATATATCAACTTATCTAGAATTCAGTTTATATCAAGTAAATACCTAGTAGATAATTTACCTTGTCATTATATGTGACGTTTACTTGGTGTTGATATGGCTCAGCTATTGCAACAGAATCCCCAATCTTGACACCATATCCTGGGGCTATGTTGTAGACAGTGACGGCGAAACAGGAACCCGCTTTATCCACCATGCAGAATGTGCTATAAACAGAGAACATTGTGGTGCAGTCTGATTTTGTAATTGTGATATTTGTGGTAGAAGATTGTGGTCTATCAATGTACTAAGTGGTTACCATACGTTCAACCAATTTGCATGTAATACATGGCATTGGGGAGCCAAAAGATCAAATTTAATACACCGGCTGTAATTTATTGAAAGAATAAACATCCAAACTACTAATTAAATGCTACAATTTGATCAAACTGGATAGAGAAGGTACTTCGATTTCATGAGACTCACAGGCCTTTTACTCAATGCACTTTTTATTCTAGATAGTGTGGCTATCTGAATATTCAGTAAAAATCGAAAAATTATGTGGATATTTGATTTTAAGAACATTTTACTTACAATGGGACGGGTTCATCAGATACCACAGAACACACCACCTTGCCGACCACCACTTTCTCCATATTCTGTAGCGGCTGTAGGTCCGCTAACATTACATGATCCAGTTTTATCGTCTTGCCGTTCCGACCAGAGGTGTATGAGCCCCCGGTGTAAGGGCCAAGGTCTTGTTCTGACAGAGTTGATATCATGTTGGCTAACCGCTTGGCTTTTAGTTTCCCCTGCAAATAAATGGAAAAAGGAAAACTATTCAGTCAGTGACCATAATGAACATGTTCTCAATATCATTTCATACCTATGAGACTGATTAGAATTCTCAAGTCCCAAACCACTGCAATGTCACCGAAACCAGGAATTTTAGACGTTGTATTTATGCGGTATGCATATCAGAGGAATATGAAGACAAAATTGTCTAAAGATAGCAATTGAAGCTGTCACCTTTACCTTAGTTTTGACAAGATCTGCTACTCTGTCTAGATATGCTACCGTTTGTTGAACTTTGACTTTGGGCTCTTCCCACGTTGGGTCTAACGCTGCTGCCTTGGAAAAGCCTTCTATACCAGCTGTGTAGTCTTCTTCATACTTAAAGGCCTGTAAGAAGGATGTAACATACCCCAACAGGTTATAATCATATTTAGTTTGTTACTGATAAATGCACTGGACCAATCATGTTTACAAGTATACTGCGGTTAACAGTCTGCACTGTATTTGGGGATATTTTGTACCAAATATTTGAAGTGATAACTTTAATAGATTTATCTGAAACATGAAAATTATATTCCATCGCAGTGAGATGAAAAAAGATTGAACGCATGCAATGCACGACTGGCCCAGATTTTCCACTACTTACCGTAGGGGACTGTCAATATAGTGACAGTGTGTCCAAGTCGTCAATAGTTAAGGCTATGGACCATGCACCCATTATCGCTCGTATGTTTCAATGGCGAAAAACTCCTCTCCTGGCGAGGTAAGCATTCCAATGTACCAGCAGGTCTTGAATAAGGATCCATATTTTCGATAGAATAGACTGAGAGAGTGTAATTATCCTCCATTTTGTTATAATCCAGCAGTTTCGATAGCACCATAAGGCGACCGTCTCGCTGTCCCCCATTTTGGATTTTGATGTTCTGTGCGCATGTGCGACCCCTCCTTGCCGGAAGTAGCATTTTTGACGAAGAAATGATATATTCTATCGATTTAACTTGAAATTAATGGCTTTTTTTAATATAATCTATGCATGTTTGGCAATATCAATCGAATTGAATAGAATATACCCTATCTATTTACTGTTATATGAAAAAAAAAAAATCAGACGACCGGTCACTCTGCGCACATGTGTCAAGTCTTTACCGGGAGTATGGCAGTAGACATAACAAAATTATGGTGGTCCAATTTACACTCATATACCAATGGTCTTAACCCCTCCTGTACAGAAAATTCCACTTTACCTGCTGAAAAAAGCGTCTTAATTGCCCAATTCCCATAGGAGCCAATGTGTTATTTCTACCCCCTGTCTACCGCCAAAATCTACCGCCCAATGCAATCCTATGGAGCCTCGTTTTCATGAGGAACTAGGGCAAAAATCTACCACCAATAGCCCAGGTGAACCTGGGCCAATAAAGCATCCAGAGGGTATAATACTTACGGTAGCTCTGTTGAAATGCAGGTCTGGATTCGCCCTGGAAACAGGATCCCGCTCCTACAAAGTGTGTAAACAATTTTCTATTTTCCCTTTCAATTCACTTTACATGTTTATCGAATATCTACCAATGTTTTAATTATAAGAGCTCAAAACCCGTTTCTAAGATAATATTCAATTCATATTTTCCTTGTTATACAAACTGCTAATGTAGACATTTTTGAGTGTACATGTCTCAAATTTCACGGGTTGTGTGGGCCTGCAGCGATCTTGTTAAGTGTAAGATCACTTTAAATGACTTGGAAGACTCCCACATAAACCACTCCTGAGGGTAGAGTGTACAAACCGAACAAGACTGGTGGAAACTTACTGCTTGTTGATAAGCACTCATACATTGTTTCAACAACTTTGGGTTCTGAGTACTGGCAAAGAAGAGTGATAGATATGCGTTGCCCAGAACACCTGTTGAGAAAAGGAAAAGAATTGTCAGATAATACTAAACAATGGAAACAAAAATACATGTATATTTCATCAAAGTTGTGTATTTTGTGTCTTCATTAGTTTAGTTAAATATATTTCCTGAGTGCATTAACCTCATAAATTTTGTATAATGCATTCAAGCAGTACTCTCGAGTAACTCATCAGGGCTACATCAATGCATCATAACAATTAATAGGCATAATATTATGTTATTCAATCCTTTAAGGGTGCAATTTACATGATATATAAACTTACACCAGGATGTTCCATCCTTGATGTCCATCTGTACGGCTTCTTTTGCCCGCTCTACGCTCTCCTCTATCAGCTTCCCTGTTTCTTTGTCCTCTCTGTTGAGTTGGCGCATAACCATCGATAGGTTCCGGAGAGCCGTCTTATCTTTCCCCTAAAGACATAGATCAATGATGCTGCATTGTCAATTTCAAGAGCGTTGAGTGGGAAAGATGGAAGCTAAATTCTGGATTGATTATTGAAATAACATGGTGCTAAAATGAGCAGATATACTTTCATAACATTACACATGTAATTGTTACCATGGAAATATTTCTTTTCTTTTTTTCTTAGTAATATCTTTTTTATCCAAAGATATCGATTTCGATAGAATTACCGACTATGCTCCTTTTTAAAATATGGCATTATAAACTAACGTGTTGCAATGCCCCTTGGAAGCAATTCTTGGCGTCCTCCACCTTGTGGTTCTTCCAGTAGACTTCGCCAAGTTGGATCCACGCCTCCATCAGACGTGGGTCTAGTTTTACAGCTTTTGAGAGGAATTCCTCTGCTTGGTTGCTATACCCTGGGAGCACATTCAATGCTTTCCCATGCAGCATCAAGAATTCGGCCTTCTGTGAAATGTCATCTGGACAAGGAAATTGGGCAAATTGTAGTAACTATTAAAACCTTTATTTAAAGATATGATGAAATGACTTCTTACTTATAATATCTTTTATTGACAACTAAAGGAAGTCATTTCTGACTTATCTGTCATTATGTGACTTATATCTCTTGCATGATTATCGAAGATATGATCAAATATCAGGACTTCTTACTCATATTCCTTGCATTCATTTCACGTATCTCTTCTTTCTCAGGAGCAGAACTCTGGTTGCTAAGGGCATGGCAAAGGGTCAAATTAGACGGGCAATGTACTAGAAAAAGGTCGCCTTTTTGCTGTTTTCCTTTCTAATATTTGGATTAGAAAATAATGCACAACATAAATTGTGACTATCTTTCAGATTTTGTAATGCCTTTGCTGTAGGGGTCTAGATCATTTCCGATATAAAGGATTTTAACACCTTATTGTAGTACATTTCCTTTTCAATGCAACCCTTCTTGGGGACTCTTAGTGGGAAGAAAAGACTGAGACTGGTCGCACCGGTCCCTGTGACGTCACTGCTGCTCCCCAGAATTCTTTGTTCAACTTACTTGACAATTCTTGTAGTTTGTTGACTGCATCATCCATACGCTTTCTAACATCCTCATCTTTTTTAATTGCCTCTGATATCTGGTGATCTTCAAAGTAGTGGTCCCGGTAGAAGTACAGGTCAGCGACTGTTTTCTAAAACATAACAAAACATATCTTACGAGAAAGTTGTTGAGTTTTAAACTGATGAATTAAATAAATGTGTGTGCTTTAATAAATATTTTATCCTTTGATTTGCCATTGATGTGAGGACTTTCAGTAAAAAGTGGTCAAATTTGGAAGAAGTCAAATTTGGAAGAAATTTTGGTGAAAACCACCCTCACTTAGAGTGAGGGTGATTTCAACAACTAATAGACCCTTGCCCTTGGGCTTTAGACCTGCCAACCGGTCCCTAGGCATATGATGTACAGACTTCCCCTGAGCGGCAGACGGTGTGGAAACCCCCACACTATTTGGCTTGGTAAGAGGGATTTTGCCCCCCCCCCCCAAAAAAAAAAAAAAAAAAAAAAAAAACATGTCATGAGATCCTATGTATTTTTTTCTTTCTCAATCTAAATGGCCTCATGAGGGAGGTCGGGTCGGAATAGCTCTAGACCTACCATATAGGCAAAACACCTAACTGTTAGTAATCCTGGATCCTTCGGAACAGAATACCATGTACCGACCCAGTCAAGTCTAGACTGGCCCCTTGCCTAGCTACCCTCGCCTGCTTGAATGTGTGGACTCCACATCAGAGACTTTTGGGTTCGCAGTCATCATCCATGAATCCCATCATGGCAATCACTGGTCTAAAGTTGTATAGATATATCCTTTCTCTGTTTAGATAGTTAATGAGAAGAAATACGTACCCTTGCCTTTTCAAGAGGCGTTTGTGTACTGTCACCAGCGGCATTTTCGACTTGTTTGTCCGCCATCTTGATAACAACCTAAAAATGATAAAACACAACACCAGATACAGTGCATCACACTCGCGCTATTTTGCAATATGCTGCGGGAAATATCTCATTATAAGGATGTAGCTTTATCAAAAAATTGCACATAACATTGCTGGACCCATCATTTGTATGATTAACGCTGCAATTACACTTATTTGAGGGCCCGAACGTCGTTGTATCTGGTTTGGCTTGAAAGGCGGAAGCCCCCACGCGGCAGAAAAGTGAACTAGACGGGGGAGACCGAAACACGATGGCTGCACTAGAAAATGCGAATCCACTCGTTTTTGAAAAGGCAAAAGAGAGAGAGAGAACAGCTGACGAGGACGACGATGATGTTGTTGATCCGATTGATGACCGCGAAGTCTTTGATATCCTTTTTTGATAGACACGCCTTCACTAATGAAGATAACCCCCGTTTGTCGCCCACCCCTGCCATTACCAAATACCAGTGACTCACTCAGTCAGTGTATATAGGTCTCGGACCACCAACACATTTCTCACTATATTATAGTCTATAATCTATTATAGCTCAAACACGGATAAAACCTGCCTACAATGATTCAAATCGCCCAAAATGACCACAAATTTTTAGATACATCTTTTATCCTTAATCTGAGATGAAAAAAATATAGGTTTGACCAATCCAGTTTTTTTTTCTATTGGCCTGCATGCGTACCTACCAAGATTCAAGATGGCTTTATTGACTAATGTACAGGTACACTTATGTCAGCACCAGGTTTTCATTTAATTTTTTTTTTCTCCCTGGACAATTTATTCTGTGGACAAGAATCACCATAGTGACTTTATCCACGATCTACAATGTCTGTGACGGTGTGGACAGGTCTGACAGACAGCATAGCTGCCACTCAGACCCTTTAAAACTCCAGCTCTACACTAGAACTGGGACCACTTGGCTTTACAGCCACTTTAAAATTCACAAACAGATGCCTGATGAGTCCCTATAGGACGAAACTGCTCAATCCATGTCAACAACTCATTGTTGTTGACAGAAACTAGGTTTGCTTAGCAACCCTGATGAACATGACAACTCTCCCTGGAGATTTGTCAACAGTGGCTGTTGCCGGGCAACAGTGTTCCGAATGACGTCATAGCCTTTGAGCTAAACAGTCATTCAGAGTGGTTGCATCGTGGAAGTAGGAGGTACTGCATCCTAGCCCTGTCTAAAACCAGGTTTTCATTTACAATGTAAACAGATTTTATATATGAGTATATACAGTTCACAGCCCCTGGCCTTTTAGATGATTTGCAATATGGGGCCACTGCTAGTATTTGAGAAAGTTTCCTAGTGTCATCGTGTCTTTTAGTGTCTCATCTCGGGCATGTTACAATGTAAGAAGACATGATTGACATCTTGCACAGCATTACAGAATGTGCACTTAGAATCGACAGGTTTCTTTCCTCTATATCTTCTTGACAGGCTGTCAAGTGTACAGTTATTGTCAGTCCGGAGTTTAGCAATAATGGTTCTAATTTTAGGTGATTCTGTATGCGTTAGGTATTCACGCTCTTCATAAATGTCATTGAGATCATCTTTACACATCTTGATAATTCTACACTTGCCAGTATTCTCTGCGTTATCAATGTACTGGTTGTTTTTCTGAATATTTCTGAGGACTTTGACCAAACATAAGGATCGAGCCAGACATTCTTACAACCAATTTTAAACAAGAGGTATTGGATATCTTTAAGCCATTGGTGGTTTTCACTCTTCATCATAGAGAAGGCCTCATTTAGAATAGGGTTTTTAGATCCATGCTCAAGCCTCAGCCAATATAGAATGTTCAGTACGATTATTTTGGACTCAATAGGAAATCTCCCTAACTCGCCTAGTGCGAGAGTAGTACTTGCATTTTTTTTATATACCCAGAGCAAACTTGCAACTTGTAGAGTAAAACACTTCTACCGGACAGGCCTTTCTGACGCCTTCAGAGGTTAAGTCCTCAATTATAAGAGTTACCGGTTGCTTTCTGTACGCAGACAGGATTTTGATTTTGTCACAGATATTGGCTAGAGTCACAATAAGCTACCTGTGTTTTCTTATAGAATCTACAAGATAATATGTTTATATCCTCGACAACTAACAGTTTAAATAGTGTTAACAGATCTCTTTTTGATTTTACCTCAGATCCACTTATAGATATAGAACAGTTACTAGATGGCATACCCCATACTGTGCATCCGTATAAAAGGATAGGGTCGATCTGCTTGTCAAACAGTGAACCTACATTTTGACCTATTCTGCACCTAATAATTCAACAGTGCCAGTGTGTCACAATTCATATTCTATGAATCAGTACAGTTTAGTGATTTATTTGATGCCTTATAGCTAAGCTGACAATAATTTCCACACACTAATATAGACCAATCAGAGGCCACCATCTCTTAACTGCCTACATTTACTGTATGATCGTCGTCACTGCGGACCTCCATGGTGGTCCGAGATCTATATATAAAGTCGGCAGCCTACTGAGCGCAGATGCAGTCACATAAAGCTGTGATCACTTTTTAGGGGCTGCCACAGGTAGCTCTCAGTTATCAGGCCAAAAATATGGTTTAAATTGATGGATCTTTTCACTTTAAAATTCTAATATTATGTGAACAAGATTCTCTATGCTGTTATTATCTTAATTCCTAGAAAGTCTTACCGTAATCTCCCGCGTAGAAGACGCGCTGCGCATATAAGACACACCCCAAACTCAGCACATGCATTTTCGCGTATAAGACACACATTTTAATACTGAAATTTGTAAGATTAGTACATTTCTATAGTAAAATTACCCCTCATATAAGACGCCCCCCAACTTCAGAAAATCCTATAAGACGCACCAGCATTTTGTTTGGCCTAGAGGACGCGTCTTATACGCGGGAGATTACGGTAGTAGTTGATTGATTACAGCCTGATTAAGTTGGGTATCAACTTTTACTGATAATCTTTTCCCCTTGGTCGGTATAAGGAGCTTTTAAAATATCATTAGGAGTTAATATAAACACTTAGAATGATGTATGTCAAGTTTGAAGAAGATTGAATGATGCGCACATGCCTTCTGAGCTCTGCAGATTTATTCGTCAGTCAATTTCTAGGGTTTTTTCAAACTTTTTTTATTAAAAAAAAAAATCATAATTTCTGTTCTACTCATCAGAAAGACATGGGAAAAACTGCAAAATGTGCGCAAGATCATTGGCTTTCAGAAAATATCCCCAAAGTTGTCTCATTAAAAGTCCTCTCACATCCCTAAATAGTAACTGATTTTAAAAATTCCAAAACCACATCATTTCTAACAAGTTCCTTAATACAGCTAAAGTAAAGCCAAACTTAAAGCAACAAATTTTAATTTCTCATTCACATACCTACCTACTACTCTTAAGTCTCATTTCTCCCCATGCCTGGCCAAGGCCAAGAGCCTTGCTCTGAGCCCAGACCAGAAAAGGGGCAGGGGACAGGGCAAGGCCAGTGGGCAAGCTAGGCAGTGATGAAGGTGTAGGACAAGGTGTGAAACTTTTTACTCATCTAATTGTAAATTTGCACTTGGTCTTGGAGTCTCCAAGTATGCAAGCACCACTAGGTGAGCTGGGTAGGTTCCCTATTAAATCCAAAATAATTTTACTTAATATTCTTTTTTGGTTAAGA
This sequence comes from Acholoe squamosa, assembly GCA_949317995.1. Classification (NCBI taxonomy): domain Eukaryota; kingdom Metazoa; phylum Annelida; class Polychaeta; order Phyllodocida; family Polynoidae; genus Acholoe; species Acholoe squamosa. Next base: position 74,689,245 of record OX439038.1, read on the forward strand.
CTAGAACAGGGCACAACAAACCCCGTTCTGAATGAGGCATTCTCCTCCGGGGGCGTTCTCCACAATGAAGAATGATAAACACCAATGGCTAAATGATATACAGTACCTTTTATGTGAGATTGGTTGTAGAAATGTCTGGCTCAACCCCTATGCATGGTCTAAGTACTCGCTTAAGCCCCTAATAAAAAGGAGACTGAATGATTTACATATTCTAAAATACAACCACTATGTCATTGTGAAAAGCATGCTGCGAGGTGCAGTGTTCTTAAGACTTGTGAAGATGATATAAATGAGGCATATGGAGAAAGTGAGTATCTGAGTCACATACACTCACCCACCATTAGAATCTGTACCCATGATAGCTTATCAAGAAGCTATAAAGGGAAGAAACCAATGGATTCTATCTGTTCACAATGTAATACAATTCAAGATATGAAACATATTTTATTATTTTGCTCTCTACCATCAATACAAAATGCCAGGAAAAGCTTTGAAGGGGAATACCGTGACATGGGGTTACTTTGGCCGCCCTGTACTGCTTTGGCGACCTCATAGGAAAGTGTGTATAATGTATACACAGTGAAAACCCTATATAATACTGTAAATATAGTTAAGCAAAATCATCCTAGACATAATTCTAGATGTTTTAAAAAGTGTAGCTAAAATTCAGCTATAGTGGGTAATCATAGGGGCGGCCATTTTGAATTCTCCGTATTTGAGTGGTGGTAAGGGTACCCATAAATTTTTGTTTGGTAAATCTATAAAGACAGATTATTTCTACCAAGTTAGTGTTTAAAAGGGACTATAATGACATTAGCTACATCACACATTGGCATGATAATTAAAATATAAAGGTTTTCATGTAAATATCTCAATGACCAAAGTTACCCAGGTGATGAGAGTGTGATTTTGGGGTTACTTTGGCCACTTGACCTACACTTCATGTTGGTTGCCATGAAAACCATTATGGTTGTTATCTGCAATTCATCAGTAGCATCCCTGTTAATTTAGGTATCAACCTTAAATTCTCTAAAATGATCAAGAGCATTTCATGTTTCTTTCTAAATATATATGCATTTTCTGAATTGGATGTTCCTCAGATACAGCAATATATTGATGTTCAGCGGTGTATATGCTAATGCAAATTCAACGTTTGTTGGTGAATTCACCCATCCCACTTCAGTGGGAGTACCTCCCTACTTCAAATCTTATGTTTCAACTTCAACTGTGTACAGCATAAATAACATGCCAAAGTTCAATTTTGGTGGTTAGTATTAATTATTAGGGAAATTTCACTGGGCTATCGGGTGAAAAGTAGGTCGAGTGGCCAAAGTAACCATGACGCTGGGGTAACTTTGGCCACCCCACTCTTATCTGCGTAGGTCGTTTAATATTGAGAGCAAAATCACAGAACCTGGTATGAAAATACCTTTATATAAAATCTTCATTTACAATACATAAAATGTTTTCAACTTCCAACTGTCTTTCTATGAGGCCAACAAAACTAGTCAAAAGTGGCCAAAGTAACCCCACTTTATGGTACCTGAAGTTTGTGGCCTACTACATAAACCATAATGATAACAGAAAACTCTCGCAGATATTATCGGTAAACCCCTACTGCAAATCATCAAGCAAGCCTGCTGCAATAAATTGTATTGTCACATATAAAAAACACTGTATAACTTAATCAATATTGATTTGGTGCTGACATGAATGTATCCTTACATAAGTCAATAAAGCCTTCTTGAATCTAAAAGTTCAGAGGCCCCTCTAAAAATATCATCAAGTATTAAAGAGGGGGTACACCGTTTTCCTGGCTCACCACCCCCATCCCTGTTGATAGATAATTACCACTCCCTAACATACGTAGGAGAACATAGAGATCCCCAATGAACCGTTTTCTGATGGGAAGAATACATCGGACCTGAGGACTATAGATTTTTTGCGAGGTAAGTTGGACCTTAGGGCCTAGGAGGGGACATGGGACCTCACCTGACTATGACCTAGGGGAGCGCAGACGGTCCCGGATGACACAGCCGATCGTGATGTTGGGGGCATCTGTCCGGACGTCTGCTCCAGTCTGTCAATTACTCAATATCAAACATGTTTGATGTTTTGAAACGGATCAGAAGTCCTCTAACTACTAATCAGATCGGCCCAGCTGTGGTCGCCTACAGACCCCCAGGACAGAGCAGAGGCCTTGGAAGAGGTACCTGTGACCTTGACCACACATTGAAATATGCATGTAACCTGAAGAACCAGAGACCTTAAGCAGAAAACAGACATAACGCATTGTGAGCACACAGACGGCCGTCACCATGCTAACCTATGCAGCAGGGCATCAGAAAACCCCCATCAAGCATTTCCCGACATGTGCATGCGTGGGTCCACGTGCCGTGAAATGCGCTATGTCTGTCTTTAGTAGCTTTAGCCTGAACTAGGAGAGGTACATGGGATGTAAAGGAGCAGAGGCCGTGGGAGGGGTAAATGGGACCTGAAGGACCAGTGGCTCTGGAAGGGGTACATAGGACCAGAGGGGCCACAGACCTTGTAAATGGGACCTGAAGTACTACAGGGTCAACGGTTAGACTTCTACTAGACCTACATAGATTTACCTTAACTTGAAATACATCTGATACGGACATTGAATGATCCAGAACACCCTCTGACGCTTGAAGAACTGAATGTTGTTGAAAACTCCAAAGTATATGTAAGTTCACAGATAATTCTAAGTTCACATCTATCCCAGCTTGAGTGAATTACCGTAATCTCCCGCATATAAGGCGCACTTCACGTATAAGGCGCACCCTGAGTTCAGGGGAATACTATAAGGGGCACCTGGGGCTTGATTTTTGAGGATTTAGTACTTTTCTATAGTAAAAGTACCCCGCCTTTAAAACACACCCCCTCTTTTGGAAAGCTCTATAAGGTGTACTAGGCTTTTGATTCACGTATAAGACGCGCCTTATACGCGGGAGATTAAGGTAGTAATTATGAACCAGGGGTACAGGAAAATCCAAATAAATTACCGTAATCTCCCGCGTAGAAGACGCGCTGCGCGTATAAGACGCACCCCAAACTCAGCACATGCATTTTCGCGTATAAGACGCACATTTTAATGCTCAATTTTGTAAATCCAGTACTGTTCTATAGTAAAATTACTCCTCGTATAAGACGCACCCAACTTGAGAGAAAGCTATAAGACCCCCCAGCATTTTGTTTGGCGTAGAGGACGCCTCTTATACACGGGAGTTTACGGTAGTAAAAGCTTTGGATATATACTATAAAAATACATACATATAAGAAGATATGCTAAACTGGATGAACTTAATTTCATAATAGGAACAGACCCATATGGCTGGTGAAATATATTAGAGTGGCCACAATGATTGAAAGATTCATGAAAGCATATTTCCTTTTTTACTTTTAGTTTTTAATGTACATGCTAATTGTGTGACTATTTCCAACAGGTAAATGATAAAGAGAATGAAGTGAAGATCCAGTTCACTCCCACCATCCCACATTGTAGTATGGCTACTCTGATTGGTCTCTCTATTCAAGTCAAACTACTCCGAGCACTGCCTTCACGGTTTAAGGTAAGTACTCTTAATTGTTCACATGTAAAACAAATATTGCTTTCTGAGACATCGATGTAGATAAGCAGATTTTGTTTTAATCTTTATTAGTTATATAAGATTCTTTTGTTGTTGACTGAAGCGTATTCAGTCACTGAAGCCATTCCAGGAAAAAAAAAACTGTTATTTTTTGTCTGTTGTGTTGCTAGGTTTTTGTGTAGACTTTATTCTACATATATTTTGATATTTCAGGTTGATGTCAAAATTACACCCGGAACCCATGCATCTGAACATGCAGGTTGGTAGTGGTTATTTATTTGCCATTGAGCTAACAATAGAAATATAGATTGAAATCACAGACTACATTTTAATTGTGAATCTGCTAATGTTCTTCAATGCTGATAAAGGACTTATGTGAAATAGTTATTTCTGGGAGTCTGTATAAATGTTTTTCCGGTAATTCAGGGATGTAAGTCTTCAGGTTTTATCAGGATTTCCTGATTTCTGAAATGTTTGAATGACATGTATTTTCCTTGTAAGGAGGGCTGTTTGGAAAAATAGAAGGCTTTTATAGCAAGTAAATGTATGGCTTCCTGATTTTTGCCCATTCCTGACTTACATCCCTGCGGTATATGAAAAAGAGATAGCCACAATTGAAAGGCAAGACATCTTCCACATAGATTCACTTAAATCGATTTCAATTATCAAGCCCACTATGAATGAGAATGTATACTCTGTTACAGTGAACAAACAGCTTGGTGACAAGGAGCGAGTAGCTGCAGCCCTGGAGAACTCTCACCTTCTGGAGGTAGTAAACCAATGTCTCACCCCAAGGACGTGACGTCATGAACCAGAAGTGAGGCTTGCATGATTGCTACATCCCATGATTCACTGCCTTAGAAGTGAGATTTTAATACCGAGAGAACAGATACACTCCCTAATGAGAATAGATCACTTCTTATGTACAATTGTATAGTGTGTAAATATCATTTCCAGGCAAAACTTGCCTGTGTTTAAATTTGTGTAAATAAAACATTGTATGCTATATTCATTTCGTATTTGTGATCAGAAATGTGAACAAGGGAGCTTTCATCTGGATTGACGTCCAATTTATTTGTCATGGCCATTACTCCCATGTGATGGCATCAGAGATGCCACTTTTCCCAACATTTTAGGAATTTCGAATTTTTTGACTAATTTCTATTACTAGTATTTCCTATTAGGATCAAAGAAAATTAGGACAATTTCCGAATTTTCAAAGACTGGTGGGTAGCATCTCTGCGACATGATCATTACTGCACTCTTTAACCTCTTTAAAGACCAGTGGTACATTAATGCATCATGTCCTTGACTGACATGATGCATTAAAGTAGCACTGGTGGGACTGCCCGCAAGAAATGTATTCATGCATCATGTCGACTTAATGGGGTTGATACACTCCCAGAGGGTCGGCATGATACACCAATGAAGTGCTGGTATGCAGACTCACTTGATTGGTGCAGACCAATGGGTACGATTCATGTATGCATCAGCGGTCTTTAAAGGAGTAGAGTGGATAATACGATGAGGTTGTATGGGGTGGAAAAAGTCAAGGTAGCTTCCAGGTAGGATAGAATTGTTAGCAGACAAAATTAACTTAAGACACAAGTTGCACGTTTATCTTTATTTTCATACTACATATATAGATAATATGTCAACGCACCTGGAAGCTATAAATTTTGAGCAGTCCTCCTAAAGAGTCAGTTCAACCTCAATTGTCATTGAGTTGAGAGTAAGTTTCTATAATGAGATCAGACTCGAACAACTTTTATGTCGTTACTAGTAGTCGGCTTCAATATCATCAACGTTACACAACGGTTTGCAACCGCCCTCACTTTTATTAAACTAGACATTTCAGAAGAATATATTGATAACTGACTGTAAAATTGTGTGTATTCCCATCATTTAAGCCATTTTTCGTGACCAGTGACCTCTTGGCCTTAAGGCCACACCAAATTAAAAAACTGGTCTATGGATTTTCTGTTCTAGAAAAAGAGGCGGGAGGGCGAAATTTTTATTTTATTTTTCTAGAAATATTTATTTGTCTGGATTTTGCATAGCCAAAATGTGGAGAGGGCGATTATTATTTTTTTTTGTGGTTGGAAACCTTGCTGGAAATTTCTCTTTTTTTCCTAAGTGCAGAATATGCCTATATAATAAAACCAATGACATCTTTACCTATCCAATGAGTGGTCTGCCATTTCTGTACTTTTATTGATTGAACCTGTAAGCTCCTTGAAAAAGAAAAAAATCTGCAATTTTCCAGAAAATGATGCGGGCGGAATCCATAGACCAATAAATTTTCTTAAAAAATTAAAATTTGTATTTTGGAAAATAAGGTGCGGGAAATCCATAGACCAATATTTTATTTTGGTGTGGCCTAAGCTTTGTCTTAGCATTAATGTGCCATCAAATATATTAATGTCTTCATGGCAAGCCCATGCGAATTTTCCTAAAAGCAGGATGTGCCTTATGTATGAGGTATTTCATATCATCGCCGCAGTGCATCAACTGTATCTCGGTCAACAAAGTGAGAAGCCTCGTGGAGGTACCTTTACCATGGCGCACTTAGGTGACAATATACATTAGGTGACTGTGCTTATAAACAGCATATATTCAAACCCCCGTTGCACTATCTACACTGCGAGATGCTCCTTATATGTAGGGTTTTATGGGCTGTACTATATTGGAAGTATAATTGACACACAAATCTACTAATACTGTAGATACCTCACAAGTACTTTAGGCATAGAGATGTGCACTGGTAAATTGTTTATAGTATACAGAAAAGTATAGCTTCTACAGAAAAGACCACAGATGCTAAAAGAGGGCAGAACAAATTTGACCGTAAATATGAAAGACACAGCGCAGACGTTTCTATGGAAAAGACAGCGTAGAAATATGAAAGTTAACAGATATTGCAAGTTTACCAGCTATAGTAACTGAAAATGTAACAGATGACATAGAAAATAATGATTTGAGAAGTCAATAACTTGTCTCGGTGGATACCTCTTCTCATGAAATTTAAAGGCGCTCTGAATCGAAGACCTACATCCGCCGACGTTAGCACTGTGGTGGACGTAGCCGATTCAGAGCTCCTTTAACATTGTGTAAATCAGTCCGGGTAACACATTCTCTACAAACCTAGTACATGCACACAGTCTTTATAGGGTATCCTAAATGTGCACATGTGATAAGGACGTGTATTAATTGAGTATTCTAACCTGTTCAGACATTACACAAACGGAGATTCTGTAAGCCATTGTCTAGAATTAAAATTTCACCATGATTGTTGATGATATTGTCGTCAAACATTTCATATTAGTGACTTAATAAACCATAATTTTTGTATTCTATCACAGTTAAGCTTACCTTACGTTTATATAGCTTTACATAAGTTATCATCCTGCTTTCAAACATGTAGGATAACAAGTATTTCTTCCATAATTAGTATGACTTTCACAACTCTTTTCTGAATGTTAAATACAATACCATGGTATTACACATTTGAAATAGAAATAACATGATTATCATGAGATCATAGAATTTACAATATTTAAAAAAAATGAAATTTAAGATATCACAAGTCTGCATTATTGCTCAATTGAAAATGGCCAGTCTATAACTCTTGCGCTACAGCGTATTCAGTGTGTAAAGATAAGATGTCTATCTACATAATATCATAAACATAGGAGGCACAAGAGATATAGATACTAAACAACTTTGATTCCACCTGGAACCTAAAATTTCCATCATGGTATTTACAATGTCTATGTACAGTGTATGGGGGGATGTAACACACATGAACAAAGGGAAGGGTGGACGGGGTGAGTGGGACATCTTATAATTCAACATAAATAGTAAAACACAACAGTCTCCTATCAGCCATCTTCTACTGCGATTTCTGGCGCCATATTGTCTGTAACGTTGGATTGTCGTCTGCTACTAGCTAACGACACTTGTGATTGGTGGATAGATCCAGAGCTGTGATTGGTTGTCCGAGATGATCTGGATGATCTCCCTGTTAGATTTGTCTTTTCTTCGTCGGTGTTGCCTGCCATGTTGGTCGGAGAACTGACGAGGTTTGTACTCGCCCCGGTGTCGTCAAGTGACGCTATTGTTAGTGGCCGACCACCCGGGTCTTTGTAGTGAACGGACTTCTTGCCAACCATTTGGGCTCGCCCCTCGCTGTGGATAAACAGATCACATTTTTTCAGTTTAAATATGTTGATGATACCAGGAAGTACGGATCTTGACAAGTGGAGAAATATAACTCTGAAGAAATATAACTCCAGTGAATAATTATATATAAATAAATAATACACTAAAGTCCCCCCCCCCCACCTTCATCTTGTGTTGAAACTGATCACTCTCTTAGAAGTTAACATACATGAATGATTTAAACGTTTATAGCCCTACCCTGTCAAATGTCATTGAGAACAAGTAAATAATGCAGAAGTCATTAAATATTCATAAACTGGGAATTTGAAATTGGAATACTTACTCTATAGGAGGGAGACCAACTTTCTGGTAATGTTTCCATTCTTCGATAAAATGTTGAGATAGTTTTCCCTTCTTGTTGAAATGCATCACTAACTTCATAAGGTAGGGGTCCAAGCGACATCTTCACAGAAAAAAAGAAGTTTGTTAATAACAAAATATAATCATAAAATCCCCATATAAAGGCACTGATTCGATTTAATGTCTGATGGTGATCTTGGCATAAATCGTCATTCATGCATTGCATTATTTATTCCTTTCTCTTGTTAGGACATGAGTTGTCGTTCAGCTGATTGAGATGTTGCATGACAGATTTGCAGTAGTCTAAAAAGTAAACATGACAGTAACTTTCTATTGATTGAAAAAAAAAATAATCAAGTGTTGGGGCTGTCTGGAAAAGTAGTTAGTTCGACGGATAGCATGACAGAATGAGTGATGGTCGCCTAATGTTGTTTCAACAGCTTAGGTCATATACATGGTGGAAAAAACTACATTAGGCACTCAAATAGATTCAACAGATATCGTAGTGGCTGCACACACTACCAGGGTAGTCAATAAAGTTGAACCTAATTTTCAGTAGGCCCATAAAGAAATAACTTCATTAGCACAAAGCTATCCCGCCTGTGGGGCCTCCCAATTTCAGGTTTTGGCTTATATGATGGTATTTTGCACTAAAGTACCGATTTCCAATGTGGCGTATAGCTTTTTCCAAAAGTCAGGGCGCGGCTTATGCGTGGGTGCAGCTTATACATGGGATTTTACAATGAATACTCACCTGTTAAGGAGCTGCCTCTCTGCTGTGTGGTTGTAAGATAGGTAACCGAGCGCGATGGCAGCACACCCGCGCACCTGCTCGGCATGTGAGAGAAGCAGCTCGCATAACACGTTCACCGTGTCTATTGAGACGAAGGCCGCTGGTACTCCTTAAATAGAACATAGGGAAAATCATAACAATAGGCATGACTCTGTTAGTGCTTGATTTTGCTCTTTCATTACTAAATCAAAATTTACTGTCATAATGCACTGTTGGGCAATCATTAAAGCATGTCATAAAATATACTTCATTCTAGAATTAGTAATTTCTCATTTCATTAACCACTAAGTTTGTTACAATAATGCACCAAAATTCATTTGATTTACCATACATGCTTTCCAACAAATGTGTAGGTGTGTAAACCACATGCAGTTTTGTGATAGAGATATCAATATTCAGACACAACTGATATAACCCCATTTCACAAAGATTATCATTCATAATGCACTAAAAATAATAAATGAATTATACGTTCTTGACCATCATTATTCAAGCTTAATTCAAACCTGATAGATGTCAACTCCAAGGGATAGTGTGCATTAATTCATGCTTTCAGTCATGCTTTATAGAAAAGAGTGCACCGTAGTGTTGGAATTAACGTAAATCTCAACATCATTGATTAATGGCTTTGTACTTTGTGTCGACGTTACCATTGGCCTGACGTTAAATGCTAACACCAGATTCAACACTACAGCTGTGTATAAAGAGCTTATCAGATGGAACCTTCCCTTACTTATCCTTGTAATACAAAAATTAATATGTGTGTCCAAATAAGGGATTCTTCACCTTTTAAGCTTGTAATTTTAATTCAATATAAAGCAAGATCTAGACTCAGTAAAAACGTCCTGCATGCCCCTGCTGTGTTACTGAAATGTCCATGGCCGTTGCTATAGCCAGACTTGTACCACTATTTTATACCATGTACTTACCCGGGGTTAGAGCTTTGATAAACATTGAATTCAAAGGTTTACTGTTAAATCTTGAAGAATGGGGCAAAAAATCAAAACAAAAAAAAAAAAAGACATATCACGATATCATAATTCCTTGGTTTAACATCTCACAGGTGTAACAATAGAAGCACATTTAACTGGGATTATGACATTGAATCCTAAGTACCACGTACACTCTATTAATGAAATCTGATACGAAATATTTCGTGGACAGGCTGATACCTCAAATGATTTATTTCTGAGCTCCTACTGATTTAATTGCAATGCAATTAGTTGGAAAAACAATATTTTTCATATTTGCCAATGAAAGGGTAAGGTTTTACCTGCTCTAGTGTGGCCTAGCCTTGCTATACAGTCAGCGGCTAGAGCCAGGATAGAATCACTTTTAGAGTCGTGGAGCAGATCAACGAGTAGTTTAACTCCTGCCGCTGAGGAGATTGCTTGTTCCTCATCTGGGATTATACGAGCTAGAACAACCACCTGCAATGTGTAATAATTGGAATCTACCAAAAGATCAACCGTTTTCTTGGGAGTCATTATCCTTTCTTTTTTTTCTTTTTTAATTTTGCCAAGCGTCTAATACGATTGACCTATGGGGCTCTCGTATTCAACTTGAGATAAAACATGTTATGGACCTATCACTGCCAACCACATCTTGAATTTTTGGCAAAAGGTCTAGAAGACTATCAGCTTCTCTCAGGAAATGCAGATTTTTAAAATGCTAATAAAGAAATGTACCATCAGGAGTACCCATATGCATTTAATAGAATAGGGACATCAGTAAATTATTCTTAGACCACATACCTGGAAGGCTGCATTGCACCTGAAGAATTCATCCTCTGACTGTAGGAATGGTACAAAGCAGGAGAAGCGTACCCCGCCCTGCTCTGCCACGTCCTTCTGGTTACTTACTGAGTTGTACGCAAACGACGCAAGCGCCGCGCCCGCCAACAGGCGCACCATGTCGTCTTGTGAATACATCATCTTCAGGATACGAATGTAGCTAAAGTCAGGGTTCTGCTGAAGCTCTTCCAGATTTTCTGGATTACCTGCAGACAATTATAGAACGGGTATAGATTAGTATATTAGACTCATACTAAGGTAACTTTGGTGCTGCAAGGGAATGACAGACACCCTTGCTCTTGAGTCTATAAGAATGTAATATGTTATGCATCCGATGGCATCAAATACATCAGACCTATCTCCCTAATTGAAAAGTATGGATGCCATAGGAAGAAAATGTTGCATGCGTCATATGAATTCCCAATTTATCATTCTGTGATATCTTCATGAATGACTCCCAACTTAGAGGAGATGTGTACGGTCAGGTTGTGTGAGAGCTATTTAAACTTGTACAATTTCACTATTACTAGTTACTACCTATAGCACTACATAGCAAAGTGCTATAAATGACTCCCATTTTGTATAATAGTACCTCATATAATTCATTGTTGATAAATCTAACCCTGGCAAAGTCCTGTAAGACGGCCAAAACATGTCGGTTCGTTAGATTTAATTTACAGGTCTCATTTCTATTCCCCACAGGAGAGACTTAAAATCGTGAACAAAAAAAAATCAAGTCACACAAATCATCTTATAGGTATTCCAACTACAGTAATCACTACCTTATTTTGTTGTGTCGGTTGAATGCCAAAATTTGTGATCCGAAACAAGCTCTCAACAGGCTTCCCTTTTGTAAGTCTTATCAAACCAATTACATCTCTCATATTAATCCTCTGAGTCATAAAAACACCAGGCGCCAATCCCATTTACTGTACACCACTGTTTTAAACATAGCTTGTGCAAAGTTGGAACACGAAATGGAAGTCAAACCTGTATACCAGTCATATTCATGAAGACAGTACAAAGACGGCATTTTGCTAATTTGTATGGGATTTTGATGAATTCCACCAAAGTCTGAACCCTCCCTCAACCTATTAACATCAAAATATGTTCTCAAAATATATGAAAATCAAAAAGATAACCTAATTCATAATTCAGAGATAAAAAAAATGGCCAAAATTTCAAGTCTAAGCAGTGGTCCTTTCATCCCTTTGGAGAACAGTTTCTATTTACCTTCATAAATGCAGCATAAATGAATACAAGTGATGCAATATACAGGTATATCTGTACTTTTCCCTCATTAATTGCTGCATTGTGTGGTTGGTCCGTTAGTCATGGTTATTAGTATAGGTGAGTACTGCCCTAGGCCTCTGTTTCTGGTCAGTAAAGCCTGTATTAAACCTTTAAGCGCCACATTGTGCTTCCAGGGTCACATTTCATTTGTCTTCACAATGTACATATTTGTAGTGCTGGTTAGCTTACTCGCCAGAACTATATTCTCACATTGTGTGGAGCCTTCAGGCGTGTATCAACCCCATAGGGTCAGCATGATGCATGAATGCAGCCCTGGCAAGTAGACTCAACAAGACTGCATTAATGTATGATGATCACAAATCGGTATACCACATTAATACACTATGTGGCACTTCCAGGGTTAGGCCTACCACATACAGGTTTCTAGAGCTGGACATTTGCCAAGCGTCTAATACGATTGACCAAACGGCTAACATTTACACCAGGCATTAGGCGGTTTGACCCTGTATTACAGCCACATGTAAGCCATAGCTATGCTGCAATGGAAGCAGTCCCGGCACATTTTGATAATATTTCCATTTGGTTTACAAGGCACTGCTTTTCTTGTATGAATAAGGAATTAATTATTGCATTTCTGCCTCACCTCATTTTAAATACCTAAAACATTGGCTAGAATGCATGCTCAAGTAATGCAATAGTTTACTCAGAATTTCCTTTTCTTGAATAATTGATATTTTCAATGCAAGTACAAACTATAACCAAAGTCATCAATATGTGCTCTATAGCCATATCATTTTTGTACACAGAACTAAATGGCACCTAAACTAGTCTAGCAATTATAGATGTATTTTGTTACCATTCTCATGAATGGCTCAGGGGTCGTCCCAGAGCCATAGATTTCGGGATTTAAACTTGATAACGTTACCAATTCCTCCTCTCCCACTCCTTCAATTTGGGGGTTACCCATTAACATTTTATATTGCCCCATGTTCTTCTTCTATTCCCTTAGACTCCCAACAAAGATTGGCGATGATCAGGTTCCCCATCCGGACCCTAAATCCGTTTCCCACTGTTAAACTATAAACGGAGATCAATGTATTTCCTCCTGGCAAAATACTTGTTAATATAATGTAAATATCACATGTACACATGGATCCCAGTAGGGGGTTGGGAAGAGGGTCTAGCTACTTTGATTAAGGTTGCCTCTGGTATTACCAGGTATATTTGTATGTTTAAAAGCACTTATGCACGTTCAATGTGGCTAGAATAGAGGAATATTGACATAGTCAATATAACACTAACGTGACCAGGGCCCACATAGACGTTTTAAATTCCGCCCATCCCATTTCATGCATCTATAGACTCTATGGACTATTTATTACGCTATTTGAAAACTTCCATTTTAAGTCTGCGCGGTATAGGGTTGGCAAAGTTCTCATGCTAAATAAAGAGTACCATAAATCCCCGGTCATAAGCCGGATTTTTTTTTCTATTTTGGGCCCAAACCGGCTTCTAAATTTTTCCCAAAGTCCCCCCCGGCTTATGACCGGGTTTTTTTTTTACTATAGAATAAAGAGAAAATGGGAAAAATTTGACACCAAAACCGGCTTATAGGATTTCCCTGAACTCACCTCCCGGCTTATGACCGGGGCCGGCTTATGACCGGGGATTTACGGTATATTGTACCAGGGTAGATAATACTATGAGTATAGTCCCATTCCACTACTCTTATACTCTAATCATTATTTTACAATGAAATCAAAGAATTTGATACATCCATTGATATGTGCCCTAACATTTCCTATATAAATATAAAAGAAAAAATCAATAAAAAAACCTGACCTACCGACCCTAGCTCTTTGAGCTTTATTACTGGAAACACACCTTTTATTTTTATTGGCCTTAGTATGGGGATTGCCCAAAATGAATCATGAGTGGTGTCCACAAAAAGAGTCCATTAGATACATTTTGATGTACACAATGACTCCCTATTTTACATTGCATGAGATGACCTCATATAAGTTTATATTTACATCTGATAGAAGTAACTGAAACTTGAAAGTTAGCAAACTCTTAATTGTGTGCCGGAGTATATACCCAACCAGCGCACAAGTGTGAACTGTATTGGATATTGGGAAAACTGCCAAATAGAAATATATTCCATTCTTCAAAACTTGGGTATTCTTAAAAAGTCATTAATCTGTGTCATAGTCCCCTGCATGTATGATCTATCTATCTCTCCCTACATTTCTTCTTTTATTTTCAATTATGAACAAAAGTGGTCATATTTTGGTATCAAGGTAAACGTTAATGTTAGCAATGCATCCAGATAGAAACTGCAACTGTATGCACTTTCTGAATATCTAAACTGCTTCCTAACTGGCAATGATGAGATGCCGTAAGCACCTCACACAGCTAGAAAACTTCGAGAGGCCAATTTGATAGTATTGTCATACTCACCGAGAGCGAGACATCCGAGTGAGTGAGCAGCTTCAACTTGGATGAGTTCATTCTTGGAAAATGCCATCATAGCCACAAGGAACTTAATACCTCTGGACTGCGCGATAGTGTTCTGGTTCTGTGTGTGTGGTACGTAGCCGACACCTACACATAGGTGTCTGATGGTGCGGATGACACTGAGCACAATGTGCTCCTTGTCGGCTCGTAGTAAGCGCACTAGTGGATGGACACCATTAGCATGGGCAATCGCAGTCTGTTTGCTCAAAGGACCCTGGGCCAAGACTCCCAGGCCCTCTGAGCCAATGTAATGGAGGTTTTCTGTGAGGGAGGTTAGGAACTCTATGAGAAGTCCTACCCCCATCATGCTGGCCATTGAGCGTCGTTCCTCTGCGTCGTCTCCAGCGAGTGCCCACAGGGCCTCCGCGGTCTTTTCCTGGAGGTTGGGCTGGCGGCTTTTCTTCAGGAGCTGCATGAGAGGCATCACCACACCAGCTTCCAAGATGAACTTCTGTGAGTTGGGATTGCCTTCAGCTAGACCATGGATGGCAACAACAGCATTGAGTTGGAGATCTTTGTTCTTTACACGTGTGAGCGTGATCACGGCCGGCGCCACTCCTTCGTTAATAAATGCGTTCTGGTTATCATCGTGGAGGCGACTGATTTTGGCAACAGCGCGAGTGAGACCCATCAGCAGAGACTTGTTGGTGCAGTCCTCGAACAAGCCAACGATCGAGGAAAGCGCCCCAGGAGTCTGTCCAATGGCACTCTGGTGAGCATCTTTGCCCGCTGCTATGTTGCCAAGTGCATCTACAGCCTCCACGAGCACCTCAGGATCATGGATTGTTTGGAGTACCTTTGTCAGCGCTGGTATGGCGCCGGCCTGTGCAGCTGCATCTGAATATTTTCCCACAACACAGAGTTCCTTAATGGATCTGGCAGCCAGCATGATGAGCATGTTGTTGGTGCTCTTAAGGTGTTTGACAGTAGCGGCCAGTCCGCCAGAAGCCAAGTACTGGTCTTTCACTTCATCTCGCTCGATCATGTTGAGAAGCACCCAGAATGTCTCAATCTTGGCTTCCTCACTAGCCGTACCCTTAATAACCTTGTTGATGCTGGGTACCAGGCCGTTGTCATAGGCTGGCTTCCATTGCGGATGAAGTGCATCGTTACTCCGCTGAGTCAGAACCCGAAGACACTTCGCTGCTGCTTCGGCTTCAGCATCCAGGTCAGAGGCTTGGAACTTGATGAGCCTCTTCCATACAGGGACCTTCTCATGATCCTGGTCGATGAAGTACTGCAGGATCTCTATGAACTGTTTAAAGGCGCAAAGCTCAACAACGCCATGGTTTTGGCTGTTGATGGCTGCCACATTGCCGCCCAGTTCGACCATGAACTTCACTGTCTCCATGTTGCCACTCATCACGGAGAGCAGGAGTGGAGTTGAATGTAGCTCATCTTCCGTCTCCAGTTCGAGCTGCTCTTCGCTCGTCTTGACAAACTTTTCCAGCGACTTGAGATAGCCGCGGAAGGCCGCATGGTGGACATGGGCCCACCCATTCTCGTCAACTTCATTCATCTTGGCCTTTGACTCTTCGCTCAGTGACCACGGTGTACCCTCGGCATTCCCCTCCTCCTCCGGTAAAGGGACCTGTGGCTTGTTGGTGGTCTTGGGGTATTTGCCCGGGTCCCGGAACCGGCTGTTCTTCTGGGCCGCAAGGGCGTCTTGGAGTCTATAAAAGGTCAAACCAAGAAATTCAGAGGACTATATACACTGTGATAGGACTGAGGGACAGTGCCAAATTTGGGATTGAATTATATGCGTTACCTCAACTCAAATGCTGTAGCCAAACAATTTTATTATGTTGGTAAAACCTTATCTCTTATAAGTCAATGTATACATCAGTATGATACTTTGTATTTTTATGTTATCGATATCTGATCATTAATGTGCAATATTGAGTAACTACTTATTCTACTGGAAGATACAAATTTCTCTATTGAGAAATATTTTACCGATCCCCTCTGAGTTTTCTTCATGGGTGAAATAGAAAATATCCACCAATAATCTACACAGTTCCATAGGACTTCTGATATAGGTGCCATTATAAAAATCCACTTGTCTGCCAAAGCCACTAGTTCATACAAACCTTGTGCTCCATAGAGCGGCAACCCGCTTCTACCTACCCACTCAGAGCCGAACACCGTTAAGTATACCTGAGGCACTGAGTGGAGCAAGCACGCCTAATGAACACAATCCAGGCATTTTGAGATCTAAGCAGGGCTACAACGATCCATAAAACGATCTATACCATACAAGTGTTGGGTGCCTAACGGTTCAGCCAATAAGAAACGTCAGTTGGTCTGTAGCTGAACTGGAAGGGGCGTCTGAGACCATGCATCAAATATAAGGAACAAAAAGGTGGAGGGATTTGTGTGTGGTTATGCAATGTGTGCTGCCTATGAAGTATAATATCAGGTGAAAAGAAGGTCATATATAGAGGAGTAATTCATGCCTGTTTTAGTACGTCAAGCTGGGACAAAGACTGGTCCGCCTCCATGCTGCAGCCGTATCAAACAAAGTATGCTCAACAATACAACATTAAGGTCAATAAGGTGTTCAATCAATAACACTACTCTAAACCTTTTCAGTTTTTTTTCACATTTACAGACATTGGAAAGTATGACTGGTCCAGTGGGATAATAAGTTTTATGGTTTAAGAATAAAATTGTATTTCAAAATGTTTTAATTTAGCTATTATGGTCATCAAGATTTGAGCACATATGCGTCCATGCTATGTTGAAATATCATAATATGGAATTTATAGACTTCAATATAGATATTTCAAGTTTCAAAATGTAAAGAGTTGCATGACAAATTTCTCAACAGATTTTCATTCCTGTATCAAGAAATATTAGAATGAATCAGCTGGAACATATAGCTCACACGAGGTGGGATATCATGGTGATGTATTTTCTCCACCGAATTATGATTGATAGGATTTCATGTCACTCCAGGGAATGGAAGCTGCAAAATATGTGTGAACAATGGACATCAACATTGAGTTGAATATGAATCAATTTACTGTGACTTTGGTTGTTTGTATCAAATATTGATATTGTGTGAAATACACTGATCTTGTCAACATAATAGTGTTTGGTGCTCGGTACAGTTTTTGTTTTTGTCATTTAACCCTTTAAGTGCTATTTTCTACGAAAGCTTTATGCCAATCTGTCGTCATAATGCATGAAGGCAGCTCTGGTAAGTATTACACCAAGGTTGTATTCATGCGTCATATTTACTCTAATCAGGGACAAATGTGCATTTTTGCTGTCATGTACTATCCAACCCTTGAAGGGATAAAACGTGTATATCCATCTACTTTGTGGACCAATTGTCAGTCGTGAGGCAATCATTGTGTTGTACAATGTAAAGGCGTCTCACACTTTATAGGTTTCCATGAGGATTTTGTATCTTAACAAGAATACAATGAAATCCTCCGCAGTCTCATGGACCAAGCTTTCAGACCTGGTAACCTGGAAGACCCATAGAACAACTTAGCTAATGATTCAATCCATTGTTGCAATTTATGTTTAAAGCCACAGGGATCTAACTATACTCATGCATCTGTAAACAAAGGTATAAGGAAGCATCTACGACCATTGAATGAAAATGGGTATGAAAAGTGATATATTCATCAGCTAAAGGTTTAAAAACAAACTGCTATCGCTACAAAAATATATCATATATAACAATGACTGTCTATATATCTTCTCCTATTAAAAGCCTACAATACCGAGGAGATTGTGCATCGGGAGACTTTCTATGAGGTTTGATGGGCTAAATATTTGCTTCATTAATACAAAATACCGTTTCCATTTTGAGAGAGAAGGTGTCTCCTGAGCCTCCCTGTCAGAGGTGAATTGATATCAATTGTTAGCACAGTATAAACGAGATAGGTGACATCATCATATGATACATATATAATCTAATCTACTAAGTTATATGTATTGGTGTCATGGTCATGTTCCTATGAAAGACCAGACTTTATCTTCACAATATATACCAGTATATGATAAAATATCCTGTTGGTACAAAGGCCCATTAATCAATATATGTCTACTTCAGTATTTGTCACTTTTCAACTTCACTGCTCAGGACAATGAAATAAAAATGTCACAATACATTCATCATGAAGACTATCTATGTTAAACTAGCTCTACATATTGGCCAAACTTTGAGGAAAAGTATATACACGTATACATAATCTTAGCCTTAGGCTTAGGCTCATATGCTTAGGATTGTAAAAAAAAAAGTACCTTCATTAGAGTGACTAGGCTACAGACATAACAAAAAAATGGTATTTAAAACAATTGCCTGTCCCCTAAAATACGTTGATAATACAAGAGGAGACTCATAGCCAAAGGCATATGCCTATTATCATGTGTGTCAGATTGACAATTCAATACTAGGCAATAGGGTACCAGTATACATTATATATTCCTTAGATATACCATTAAACAGAGTCTACCACAGGATACTTCATATAAACAGGATCAGACCCAAGTATCAAAGAGTCGATAACCTAACGTAGTGTGCAGACCAGCCTGCCAGGCTGATTTAGTACACCTTATCTGCCTCGATAAGTCAATACACATAATTCACTTTACGATTACTTGATAGTCACTTACGTCTCCTCTTCTGGGGTGTCCCCTACTCCTTCCATAGAATAACAACAGGTCCTACAAAATGACAATATGTCCTGACAGCTGAACAGGTGCTTGCTGAACTTGTGGAATTTGAAGCCACATATACCCAGTACCTATAGAGGAAGTAAATGTATGCATGTCTATCTACCCATCTAATGTATCTGCCTAGTACCAATGTACCATATTGCGTGACAAGGGGTGGGAGGGGACCGGGGTGAGGGTGTTCATTAGTGTTTGGTCTGGAGAATATTGTGTCCCGCCAACATGGGAATAAACAGTGGCTGGTCTGCTGTGTAGCCTACTGTTTATGTATTGCAGGAAACATGCAAACTTCTCCCCATCCCAGCCCTACAGGTGCACCCCACCCCGCGATCAGGCAACCCCTAGGGGGGCTGATAGTCGATCAAACCGTCTACTCACCACATTAAACTTTTACAACCTGGAGAAGTGCCTGAGGTCGATCCTGAGAGGTGCCATCAACATACTCCCTACCTCCACCATGCTTGGCAACGCCGACGCGCCTACCGTCGCCACCGTCCACTTTCATATGCAAATGAGGTGTTTGAAGGGTTCTGATTGGCTGAGGCGGCCCGACCCCGCGACCCGGAAGTTTTTATCAGCGCGCACCTGCCACGTGCTGATTACGATGACAGCGTCTTGTCAAAGCTGCATTGTGAATTGATTTATTCATATGCCTGCATGGTATCCCCATAGCAGAAATTCCAAGGATATTTGTGCGTCTTTCTTTTCAGGAAGTATCATCTAACACATATCATGGTCGTATTACATATAATAGCAAATTTGGGCAAAGTTGTGATAGATAATTGGCTTAATTGATTGACCTACTTTTACTAATTGAATGGGATTTCTACTTCTCAAGCATTCAGAGGCCCAATATCTGATAATCTTTCTGTTCAATGTAAAATTTGCGGGCTATGTAAATTTTTTAGCCAAAAATCTTCCCGGCCACAACCTCTCTGCCCCATTTATTACCAGGTGGGGGGTGGTGCTTGGAGGATTTAGGAACAAGGCATTTATTGTCGGCTGGGGAGGGCTTGTTGGATTTCCGTAGACCAGCACCCCCCCCCCAACCAATATGTTCAAAGTTATCACGACCCCCCCCCCGCCACTAAGAACTGATTGAGTAAAAAATGTCTCTCTATATCTAACAACCCCCCACCTGACGATAAAATACTCGTCCCTAGGGTGTCATTTTGAAAGGCCCTCATTGGGTGTGTGTGGGGGGGGGGACTCAACAAACTTTCGAATTAGTAGTTCAAAACTAAATAAGGGTGATTCTAGTAGTCATCGGGGGAGGGCAAATCACTTTGGCGAAATCGGTTCTTAACGGAGTGGGGGATTGGGGGGGGGGGGGGGGGACTTAACAAACCCTATGATGACAGCTGATGACTTATATATTGCAGCGAATAGGTTTATGCGTGTATAGAAGACAAACGGCTGCCGAAGTACGGCTATTGGTGGAAGGGGGGGGGGGGAGCTTTTCGACACAGTAATAAGTCAAAATTCTTGGTGCTTAGTTTAGTCACCCCACCCGTTTGATAGTATAAACTTCTTTAAATCTCCCATTAAGGCAATTCAAAAATTTCTCATCACCGCCCTCGTCAGAAAAATTGTCATTTGAGTTGGTTTTTTATTTATTTATTTATTTTTTTAGAGAATTCTTTTAGAAGAATATACCAAAAAATGGGCAAAAGTAGTCAAGTTTGGTACAAAATGAAAGCTTATTGACCAGAGAATGCAGCTGGCTATCAATAATAGACATTATCACACATTTATTATGTCAATGATAACTTTATTTTTAAAACACAGTTTTTCTTATACACGGCCATTCGTGATGAGCCCGCGATGCATTCACACCTGAAATGCTACGGCGAAAAAAAAAATAAATTGAAATCCTCCCTCATCACATTTATATGACTTGGTGATGAGAAACATGTCTTTTTTGGAGTGGCCTACTAATACATATTAAATATAGAGATTCGCTCCCTATTGCATCAGCTTATCCCATCACAACAAAAAAAGTGAATTATGATACGCCTAAGGTGACAAAATTACAAGAGCAGAAAGATCATGAAGATATTTTGAAATCTTGGTGAAGTGTCCATTTTTTCTGTTGAATGCTTAGGTCAACGACACTGCATCACCAGCACATGCCCATGGATGTTAGTTGGTGACACTGGTCTACACTAGATGGCAGCAGTTCTCAAATTAACACCGTTTGCTCTGCACTTTTCACGTTGACTCTACTTAAATACTTCGGGCTTCCCTAGCCCATTTAAAAGGGTCTATATCTCCTCTTTACTATCCCCTCAGGATGTGTGTGGTGCGCGTATGTGTGGGCACTGACACATTCCTCTGTGAAATTGTGTAATGTAGTTCTCGCAATGAATATGACCTTAGCTGACGAAATGGCGTTAAACATCTATTACTCACTTACTCACTCACTACCCCTATATACTACTAACGTGTTATTTTTAGTGTTTAATAAAGTACAAATGTACTTATTAATTCAATTCCCCTACTGTCAAACAATTTCTCTCACTTGAAGACTTTTTGTGGAACAACTTTGAGAAAGAAAGATTTGAGGTCCAGTGGTAGATTGAGACGCGGGCGTTGGGGCGCGCACCCTCTCCATTTTCCATGTACTTGACAGTTTATTTAATACCTCTTTTTTTTTTCTTTTTTTTTTTAATCGCTCACAACAACAATACAAGGAGTGTTGTGGTCTACCCGATTAATTTTCGCTGGAGCATCCATTATAAGTGTCCAAAAGTGTTACAAGGAATAATAATACATTAGCAGCAATTATGTTACACTTATTAGTGTCACATCCAATCTTTTGCTGCCTAGTGCAGACTGTCAACAAGGAACCAACTCATTTACAGAATGAATATACAGATGCATGAGGTGGTAAAAAACATAAAGAAATATAGTCATCAGCAGGCAAAGCCTACCTGTTATCTATGGAGACACAGTTTTAAGTAGAGATGGCAGCAATAACAACCACAATCAATATAACAACACAGAGAGCTTATCTCATTAATGAACCAATCTAACTTGACTCAGCTTTCAAATCCCTGCCTAAGATAGAGCACAAAGTATCCATAGCATAAAACAGTGAAAAACATTAATCTAATATAAGTTAGTCAAAACCCCTAACCTACCCTAGTTAGCACATGTGACTAACACAGGACTAATATTTTACTAACAATGGCTAGGTGCTTAGTAACATTCACCAACCTATTCAGACAAGCTAGCTTGACTAATTCAAGAGAGAAAATTAGTAAAAAGTTAGTAACTTTTCCAAGGTTAGTAGTTTTGTCTAAGGGTTAGTAGTTTTTTTTCACACCAGGTGGCAGTACAGTTTGTATGAGGATTTTTTTATAGGTGCACATCATAGAATAGTCTATGGATGTCAAAACAATGGTCATTTTCAATAACCTTTGACTTAGAAAGTCTTTTGCAATTGTACTCATACAACATTTAATCAAATGCACCTAGCGTATTGATGAGTTATTGAAAGAAGAAGGAAGAAAGATGGAAACACCTTTTGTGTGGACATTCAATATACACATTATCCACATTGTTAGTTCTCTGACTTTGCATTAAACTCAGAGCAACTTAGCTCAGGGGTTGTAAATAAAAATGACTTGAGGCATAGAACATGCTTCTTTAATGAAGAGGTTCTGTTGCATGAGTCAAAATCCTGATATAGAGTCTAAGACTCAAAGTAGGTTTTGAATTCAATGAGGCTTACCTACAAAAAAGGGTTAGTTTCAAAGGGTTAGGGATTGTATTATATATATTCAGTGATTTAAACTAAACTCTTCATGTCTATATGCGAGATTTCCCATGTTTTGATGTTTATATTATTCAGATATAAATTTGTTTGCAGAAGATTAAAATTGCAGGCCCCATTCCATACAACCAATAAATGAAAGTCTTAGTAAAAGGACTAACAAATTACCAATAATGTCAGGCAAATGCTAACATTTTACTAAGGGTTAGTTCGAAAACGCTAAGATAGGATAGGAAGTTTGGACACATGCTTTTTGATAACCTTTGCCAAAAAGTTAGTGCGACCTCCTAACTTCTTACTAATATTTGAGGATCGTTTTTTTCAGCGAATGAATAACCACAATAAATTATGAATACCAACAATTCCCAACACTAGTTATCATTCACAGTTACAATCTCACATTTTCACTATCGTTCATACGCGCTGGGAAAACAGTCCAATACATATTTGGCCTAACACCACCCAGCCAACATTTCACAGATCTCCTGGCCTGCAAGAAATTCACTCTTTTCCCTCTCAAGTCAGTACCTAGAGATCTCTTTATACTCTTTTTAAAAACCTCTTTTCTTGGTGCAACCTGAGTGTCTTTATCCAAAGTATTCCAAAGCAGGGCTCCCCTGTAAAAGGGACCTTTTTTATACCGTTGAGATTTGGGCCTTATAACCTTAAAATTCTTTTTATGATCTCCTCTGGTTCTGAGATGAGTATGACGAAATGTACTCTTCTTAGACAAAGCATACATAGTGGTTAACAGTAACTCCTTCCTTCTTAAAACCTGTTTAGGTACTTCACATAATTCATGCACGTAGATTTTACCCTAGAATTTAGCCAAAATTAGGGATTAAATAAGGGGCGCGCCCCCACCTTTTCAAAATCCTAGATCCGACACTGAGGTCAGTTAGTGACCACTTCCCCAGACTCCTTAATTCCTGCCCTTCATTTCTACACTGAAAATATAGACTTCTATGAAGGTGATCACTATTGATAAGTTAGAGTCACCTTTCCCTCTTGACAACCTAAGATAATCATAATGATCACCAAATGTAATCATTTTTTTATAATATCACACTCACACTCACTACTAGTATGTGAGATTCACATATATTGATTTTGTATCTACAATCCTCTTGATCATCAGTGTTTATAATAATTATGGATAGTGTGTAAAATATTATTACACTGGAATCTTCATTGACCAAAAAGGTTATTTGGCCAAATTATTAAAGGCGAAAGCATGTTTAATAATTGGCACATCTTTTGTTACTCAAACCATAGTTATAACTAGGTAATGTTCATAATGCAAACATCTACATGTATGCCTAATCAGGGCATAGGTCAGCTGTAAGTGTTCACAATATATGTTTGGTTGTGGGGAGGGAAGGGGGTAATTATACAAATTTATGCAAATATCTTAATCAATGACAAAGTAATCATTCACAAATTCCTCTCTGATCAGATCAGATAGGTACTCTCTAGTGATCACCCGAGGTGATCACATCTGATCACCCTAAAGATTATTGGTTACTCTCCCGAGACATTAATCACAAGATGGACACAAGTGATCACCACAGAGTACCCCTAAGCCTTATATTTTTTGTGTACTACCGGACATTTATTATCACTATGGTGCACTTAATCTTTAAGTAATGTTAGTAGTATAGTATGTATCGGAACGGGACTATAGCTAACTACTGGATATTACTCACTGGGGATGCAGCCATCTGGGGATTAGTGCGATCATGTGACCCCTTGTTTGTAAACAACACATGGCCTAGCCACGTGGCCAAGCCACATGGTCTCTTATTTGTAAACAATGGGGCGGGGCTAATTAAGCAAATGAGATATATAATATCCATAATAAATTTTTATAAAAAAAATTATATAGCAAGTAAAACACAACACCATTATGCAAATGAGGGTCAGCCATCCAACCAATCAGAAGCCTGGCTACCGACAGCATGTAGTCACATGAAGATAATTATCACAGTTTCTAACACCTGTGATTTTACCGAGATCAAGAGCACTTTGATGGTTTTAAAAAATAGGCTTCCCACACCCTCCACAGATACATAGAGTGAGACTGCCTGTAGTAATTCTCCTTTTATCCCCACACCCCTTACACCTGTAAGCCACATTAGTACTTTGATGGACATCCAAGGTGAAAATGATAAATGAAAAATTATATTTTATTTTATTTGCATATGTGCATGTGTGTGTGTGAAAAAAAATGCAAGCTGAAAGCTTGTTAAGAAAAGAAAATAAATTTAAAAAAGCTGGGAAATATTTGGGTGACCCTTGGGGTGGGGGGGGGCCCAAATTATTAAGTTATTTTAATATTACTGAACCTGCCCCTTGGGTCCCTTAGATCTTTTCTGCTAAGGGGTTTAACACCTTCCCTGCTAGCACAACTCATCCAAATGATGTCTTTTTTACGTAAATAAGATGGGGTTTCACGTGAAAATGATGTAAATTGCACGAGTAGTGCTAGCTGTTTTTTTTTCTAGTACATTTCCTATTCAATTTAACCCTTCATGATGATTCTTATCGATACATGGGGTTACTTTGGCCACCCTGTACTACTTTGGCCACCTCATAGGACAGTGTTTATAATGCATACACAGTGAAACCCATATACAGTACTGCAAATATAGTTCAGCAAAATCATCCCTAACATAATTCTACATGTTTTAAAAAGTGTGGCTAAAAAGTAGCAATAAGGGGCAGACCTAGGGGTGGCCATTTTGAATTCTCAGTATTTGAGTGGTGGTAAGGGTACCCGTAAATTTTTCTTTGGTAAATCTATAGAGACAGTTTATTTCTGCCAAGTAAGTCTTTGAGAGGGACTATAATGACACTAGTTACACCAGACATTGGCATGATCATTGAAAAATTAAGATGACCCAGGTGATGACTGTGCAATTTCGGGGTTACTTCGGCCACTCGACCAACACTGCATATTGGTTGCCATGGAAAGCATTATGGTTGTTATGTGCAATTCATCAGTAGCATCCTTGTAAATTTAGGTGCCAACCTTAAATCCTCTGCAAAGATCAAGAGCATTTGATGTTTCTTTCTAAAAAAATATGTGCACCTTCTGAATTGGATGTTCCTAAGATACAGCAATATAGTGATATTCAATAGTGTATAATGCTAATTTACCGTTTGTTGGTGAATTCACCCATCCCACTTCTGCTGTCAGTGGGAGTGCCTTTCCAATTAAAATCTCATGTTTCAACTTCAACTGTGCACAGCATAGGCCAAAATTAACATGCCAAAGTTCAATTTTGGTGGTTACTTACAATTATTAGTTATTTTTCACTGGGCTAACGGGAGAAAAGTAGGGCAAGTGGCCAAAGTAACCATGATGCTTGGGTAACTTTGGCTGCCCCACTCTTTTCTGTGTAGGTAGTTTAATATTGAGAGCAAACCCACAGGACCTGGTATCAAAATACCTTTATATATAACCTTTATTTACAATACATATAATGTATACAACTGCCAAGTATCTTTCTAAGAGGCCAGCAAAACTAGTTGAAAGTGGCCAAAGTAACCCCACTTTAAGGTAGGCAGATAAGGCTGATAAGGACCGCGCTGGTTGCTATGACGTCACTGCTTCTCCCAAGAATACGGTGGTCAGTAGACAGTCTACTACGTACAGAAGGGGTGTCGGGATAGGGGGGGGGGCAGGTGGCCATGAGTAGCCCCCCCCCAATCCCAGACCAGGGGGGCAGATTATGTTGACCCGCATTGCCCACCCCCCTCTACATGCAGAAGATGTAAAAGTACAACCACTGACAAAAAAAAAATAGATAAAACAACTATAGCATCATATAATTAACGATTTGCCCTGGCCTTATTTGACGACATGTATACATTTCTATTTAGATAAAATAAATTTACTATTATTTTAATATTAATTTACCTATTATTCTCGGGAGCAGAACCCGAGCAGAACCCTGGTATGCTAGGGACCTGGCAGAGGGTCAAATTATATAGGCAATGTACTAGAAAAAGTGACATTTTTGCCATTTTCTTTTCTAATATTAGGATTAAAAAAATAGTGGATCAGTATGATATGCACATCTTTTTTTATATCTTTCAGATTGTGTAACTCATTTTGCTGTATGATCTCTAGATCTCTTCTGATAAGGGTTTCAACACCAATTTACATTTCCTATATAAAATAACCCTTCATGATTGAGGATTGTTATCAGTAGGGAGATAAGGCTGGTAAGGGCCGCACCGGTTGCTATGACATCACTGCTGCTCCCAAGAATAGAGTTATGTGGTTATTCTATGGAGCAGCAGTGACATCATAGCAACCAGTGCAGCCCTTATCAGGCTTATCTCCCTACTGATAAGAATCCTCATGAAGGGTTAAATTAAATAGGAAATGTACTAGAAAAAGGTGTCAAAATCCTTATCAGAAAAGATCTAGGCAGCATACAGCAAAATGCATTCAAAAATCCGAAAGATATACGAAATTTGCATCACATAATTGATGCATAATTTTCTAATCCCAATTTGAAAAGAAAACAGCAAAAAGGCTACTTTTTCTAGTACATTGTCTATATAATTTGACCCTTTGCAAGGTCCCTAGCAACCAGGGTTCTGCTCCCGAGAATGTTGAAAATCATTAATCATAGATGTACAAAGATGTCCTGATTCGGCCATATAAAGCTAGAAGCCATAGCAGCGTTGACATGATTTGCACCCAGCTGTTATCTATTGTTGTGTTTTTGTAAGGACAAGGGTGCAAGAGAGAGAGTTTAAACCTATCTGCATACCATTCTGCCAATGCTAATACTGATAAAACTGATAACAGAATAGACTATGCCGAAACTGCCCAGACTGTCTGGGCCTGGCATGGCCCGCGCCGGGACATGGAGTCTCGATATGTCTCTGAGATCAGAAAGTACCGTAAATCCTCGCGTATAGGACGCGTCTTATGCTCTAAAATAACCCCAGATACGTCCTATATGATTGTTAGGAGTTGGGGTGCGTCCTATAAGCGAGGATTTTCTACTACAGGACAGCACTGAAATAACCAAAATGTGACCCCAGATATGTCTTATAGCATTTCCTAAAACTCAGGGTGCGTCCTATAGACCCTTAGCAGGTTGTCCCATGGGCGCCGCCATTTCTGGAGCTTGTTCCCAGCAAGTTCTACTGATAAGACCTATCGGATAGGTATCAGTTGGCCCCCAAAGGACCGCAGTGAATAGATTGGGGTTCTCTCATTGGCTAATAATTAAACATGCTAAGTCCGTATACGCAAGGTGCGTCCTATACACGAGGATTTACGGTATATATATATCTATATATATATATATATATATATATATATATATATATATTCTATGCTGAAATCATGTGCATTCTGTCTGACGCCCCATTATCTTTGATTTAACCCTTTAAGTGACAACTTTTGTTTTAATGTTTCATGCCCAATCTATTCCGACCTAGTGGGATCCAATTAAATTATTGGCCAATCAGACAATTCCCTTCACCCAGTGCACACATTTTAGGGGGCATACATAACACCTGGTACCCATCATGCTGGCTGTTATCAGTCCTTATCTCGCAAGCTACCAGATTGAGCAGGGGTCGCCCCACTAGTGATCCCACTACCCAGGAATATGATTGATAACCCCCCGTAGGATGAGCATGGTGCTCCAATCCGATCTAATGAACCTATAAATGCATCATGTGACCCTCATAGACTTTAATAGTCCTACCCTTATAAATCTGTTTTACATTTGACATGAACAAAGAAAGTTATCAAGGAAAGAATGATAACACAATAAAAATAGATTCTGATGCAATAATTACATTGGAACTTTAGACATGAAATAAAGGGATCAGACCAGATGAGTTGCCGTCTTCATTGTCAATATAAAGGG
The DNA here is from genome assembly GCA_949317995.1 of Acholoe squamosa. Lineage (NCBI taxonomy): Eukaryota > Metazoa > Annelida > Polychaeta > Phyllodocida > Polynoidae > Acholoe > Acholoe squamosa. The sequence goes on from OX439038.1 coordinate 74,718,110, forward strand.
ATCAGACCAGATGAGTTGCCGTCTTCATTGTCAATATAAAGGGATCAGACCAGATGAGTTGCCGTCTTCATTGTCAATATAAAGGGATCAGACCAGATGAGTTGCCGTCTTCATTGTCAATATAAAGGGATCAGACCAGATGAGTTGCAGTCTTCATTGTCAATATAAAGGGATCAGACCAGATGAGTTGACGTCTTCATTGTCAATATAAAGGGATCAGACCAGATGAGTTGACGTCTTCATTGTCAATATAAAGGGATCAGACCAGATGAGTTGCCGTCTTCATTGTCAATTGATGTCCTCGCTTTGATGCTATAGATCTGCTTCCATAGTGCTCTTCCATACAGCTTTTTAGCTTACAAAGCTTGATCTATTGGGTATTTTCGTAAAATGGGTGTATATTCGAATGTCTCATAGGGCTAATCATGATAGACAAAGCCATATCGGTGGCAGGAAGTGAGTGATTATAAAATTGTTTGAAAATGAGGTTTGAATAGCCAATGATGTGATTTGATCATTACTTATCACTGAAACCCTAAGCCAATGAAAAGATAATCATTGTAGATGAGTTTAGGTAATCTTTCCCTAATGATGAACAAAGGTAATCATTGTGATTACCCTATTTCCGCCAACAGAGGGACCTACTATACAATAATGTGAGTCATATAGACTCCAGGACATGTATTGGTTTAGGGCTGTACTAATAATAATCATAAACACTTTATCACACACTTATACAAGTAAGAAAGTAAAGTAAAATTTGATTATGATTAGAAGTTATGTTGTGAAATCAGATTAGAAGTACAATAGATAAACAGGAGCTTGGACACCTCTATGGTATCAGACATAATATCAAGAAGTATGAGGATCAACATCCATTGGTAAAAACATAGCCTGCCTCTACCTGAATGGGCATATATCCAAGGTGAGCACCAACTCCAATTAAGGCCCTACTGATGAAGGGGGGGGGGTCAATATCATTCTCAAATCATAAAAGCATATTGTCAATGATATCATAGAATCAAAATATGAAAAGTCATCAAAATGATTATTTATTCTCATCATATGTATGACCCCATGTTTTGTCCAAATATATGTGAATTTTTTTTTAATCAATATGATTGAATTTAGTAATCACTTATGATTACCCAAATGATAAAAGGGTACTCTCCCCAGTCTGCGTCATTTTGAGCACCCTAAAGTGATCAGTATTGATTACTTTTGTACTTTTAGGGTTTCTGTGTATAATTAACCAAATAGTAAAAAGTACCGTAATCCCCCAGTCATCGCCAAGCTGACGAGCAATGTGTTAATTGGATTTGTAACCTAGGTTTTTTTCTAGTGTTAAGCACTTTATCCGAATGTAGATGTTAATACTATGGCCGTTATCATTTAAGATCTGCGTTTAATGCACAAATCCAGGGCACAAATGCATGTGCATGGTCGATCAGGATCCGGCACTGAGCCTGAATCTGGCATAATGCATGGGATATATAACACGGCTTGTTAGAAAGCAGTTTTAGCTGTGGATGATAATTCCACATGCTCAACTGTGTAATTTGTATAGAACATTGTTATACGTTTAGCAGACTCTCGCATTAAGCATTTGATATCTATGTTGTACTCTTGAATTTATATTTGTAACCGTGACTGGCTGCGGGACACCGTTCCGAAGTTTGCACAATAAATAATCAATAATTAATATTCAATAATTACTACAGACGACTTTGGGACATCATTTTCGCAAGATGACAAGATTTCATCAAAATGATGGTCCCAAGTCACCAAGAACCTCTACTGCGGAACGATGTAGGAATTTGGAATTCGAACATGGTGTAATTTACTGACCAATGTCTGCTTTAAATGTGCATTCCCACCTCATCGTTGGTGTTTTTTCCCCATTTCATCGTGTTTCAGTAGAGCATGTACACTGAAAAGATAAGGCTTAATTAAGAAGGTACTCTTTAGTGATGACTTTTTGTCATCTTATTCATGAGCCCGAGGGGGAGTACCCAGTGATCTTTGAACTAATCATATGTGATCACCATGGGTGATCATATGTGATGACCTGTCTGAACAGATCAGAGGGGAGCATGTAAATGATTGTTTGTCATTAATGAGTATCTTTTTGATTATCATTTCCAACAATTGCATAATTACCCCCTTCCCTCCCCACAACCAAGCATTTATTGTGGGCATTACAATATGCAAATATTTATTTCTGCCGGCTGTCAGCCCTCTTTTTAATATATCTTTCGAAATTCATCAAATTATAGCTTTCATAAGATAACGGGTCCTGCCAATGGACCAGAAAATTGGGAATGGAACCCTGCCTGAGTTTATTTCATAACTTGATTTCGGGTCGATTTAGATGGGAATGTACCTTTAATCCAGATAATAAATATCTATAAAATGAAAGTTTTGAAAGTATAGAATATCAATAGCACATAGAAACTCAATTGATTCAATATCTTGATCTTGCCCTCTCATACATAATCCTGGATCCGCCACAGCCTGTATCCCAATTTAAACGGCAGTCATATTAGGCCTACGTGTGTGTACAATTGTGCAAATATGTTGTAGACCTACACATATTCATATAAGTGGCTGTAATAAAAATGCCCATTTATGAATAATTGCATTAAGTACATCAACGGGTATAATGGTAAGCCATTCGATGTAATTATGCCTCCATGTAAATCCGTTTATCTTAATAATGCAATGTAGATTATTAATCAAATTTTAATATGAGGGCAATTAGAAACCATTTTTGGATATGATTACACAAAATGCTGATATTCTTTGTGTCATTTGGCGCATTCCTTTGTGGCATTCAGCATCGGCACTCATCTAAAGGAACGAGCCTTTCATGCCATCCTAGCCATCCCGCATGGCAGCCCTCCCCCCCCCCCCCCCCGTTCCTCCCACGCGCCCCCTTCTTCACACCTCATCCACCCTCAGCTCTAGCCTAAGACGCCGGACCTCAAAGACGATCGCACCACCTGGTGAGCGACTACCGGGCGGTGAGCGCTAACACTCCCGCGCCCTACCCGCACATGAGCGTCTCGACTCTGAATAAACACTCGGCGCCAAAATGCACGAGCGGAGCAATGTGTGCGAACCTGGGCGCGGCACAACGCCTGACCACAAACACTCATTGATGTTGGCAGTACACAGGAGCGACGGCAACGCGGCATCGGCGGTTTGACACTTACGGCTCGCTATGGATTGGTATATATGTAGGAGAAGGCCTGGTAGGTCATCACTTCACCCAGGTCGTCTCCAGATGCACATCTCCAGCATGGAACTTACAGCCACAGTGTGGCCATCTCCCTCCAAGCGTCTCCAGGTGTTCGGCTGGACCAGTACTTCTCGGTTCGACATCTCCACCGACATCTCCACCCGGTCTTCCTCCTCTAGACTACAGCGCTGCGACTTTGCATGGGAAGTAAACCTGACACATTTTTTAAAGAAATTATTTAAGAAAAACTATTTCTTACATGCACGTATTTTTTGTTTATACCATTCTATTGGATAAATTATTATTAGTTTGTTTACATTACCTTCCCCTCAAGTTATCATCGGCTGAAGGTATCCTGATGGATTAATGTCGTTTGTCGTGACTAAAGTGAGCTTTGTGAAAGGTTTAAAGTTGATTCCTATCACAGTTTGCTTTGGTTCCGACAGGCTATATATGATATACATCTTCGAAACAGCCAACCAGATACAGAGGAGTAATAATTTTCATTGCATTGTTTGTTGTAGCTGAAGTGAGCTCTGTGAAAGGTTCATAATAAGATTCTATCACAGTTCGCTTTGGTTCCGACCTTCAATGTAAGGCTACAAGGCAGTCAGTAAAGCTTAACATTAATTCACATCATGACATAGTATTCTATGATAATAATTGCTAGACAGTGTTGCTTGTCACAGCTGAAGGGACTCTTGTGAAAGGTTCTTAATAATATCCTATCACAGTTCGCTTTGGTCGGGACCAGCAAAACGAAACTACCTTAGCATTCCAACAAGTTCATTGTAGACATTCTCTGTATTAATCATTCATAAGTTCCTGTTGACTGTTCTCGGGCACAGCAGTGGCATCATAGGGACCAGGGGATCCCTTATCAACAGGAACTGATAGCCTTGCTTGTCACAGCTGGAGCGAGATTTGTGAAAGGTCAATTTTGAAATCCTATCACAGCTCGCTTTGGTCGGGACCATGCAATACGAGACAACAAATGCCAATATTCACACCATTTTAAAATGTATAGTTGAATCAGTAGTATGGCTTGTCACAGCTGGAGTGGGTTTCGTGAAAGGTTTCAGTTTGAAATCCTATCACAGCTCGCTTTGGTCGGGACCAGTGATACATAACTACACTCCACCCAACAAAAAATTGCAATGACTGTTCCCATGATTGGTACATGTAGAATGTCTTGTCATAGCTGAAGTGGGTTTTGTGAAAGGTTCATTTTAAAGTCCTATCACAGCTCGCTTTGGTTGGGACCAGCAATGCAAAACTTCAAAGGTCAATTTTGAAATCCTATGTATTTTAAAACGTATAATTTTTCAGTTGGATCGGTAGTATGTCTTGTCACAGCTGAAGTGGGTTTTGTGAAAGGTTCATTTTGATGTCCTATCACAGCTTGCTTTGGTTGGGACCAGCAATGCAAAACTTCAAAGGTCAATTTTGAAATCCTATATATTTTAAAACGTATAATGATTAATTTCTTCAGTTGGATCGGTAGTATGTCTTGTCACAGCTGAAGTGGGTTTTGTGAAAGGTTCATTTTGAAGTCCTATCACAGCTCGCTTTGGTTGGGACCGGCTATGCAAGACTTGGGGACCAGGCAAGATTGGAAGTAGATGGATCATGGATGAGCGAGGTGTTCTGGTGAAAATTATAGTGTTACATGTGGAGGCCAAATTGGCTGTGAACTGGTCCATTACAGCCCATATCACAGCCAGATTTGGTATATCATAGTGGCATGGGTCATCTCATCAGAACAGCCTTCACTCCCTGTCAAAGACAGGGCGCCAGGAATTTATATCCCTAATCATAGGCTAATGGGAAGAAAGTCAGGAGGTATCAACTGCAGGTATACTGGTAAAATGAATGGTTAACAGTAATTGAGTTAACAGTAAAGACAAAGTGGAATCATGGATAGACTGTAGCAGGATCCTTTCTTTATGCTATTTTTTCGCAGCAATTCTCACTCTAACTTATTCATGCTATATGTTAATTGTCTGAGTGTTCATAAAAGGAGGTCAAGTGGAGTGCACTTCATTGGTAGCATTGTTTGTCATATCTGAAGAGAGTTTTGTGAAAGGTATACAATGAACTCCTATCACAGCTCGCTTTGGGCTTGGCCAGCAATTCAAACTACATCAATGAAAATAACGAGGGTCACCAACAACCGATGGGCAGTTAGCCCAAATGTGATTTAGGATCCATGCAATGTAGTTTGTCCTCGCCAATGTGAGTTTTGTGAAAGGTTCATGCTCAAACCCTATCACAGCTCGCTTTGGTCCAGACCACCCACATAAATCTGCTACAAAGTTTCACAACAGTTGTCTACATTCATTCATCTAAATAGCCTGAGCCTTTCATTTCTTCTTAATGATTAATTGCTGGAGTGCGTTTTGTGAAATCTTATCACAGTTCGCTTTGGTCGGGACCAGCAATGCGAGACTACGCTCATCCAACAAATGTTAATATTCACACTTGGCTATTTTCTTATATAACATAACAAGATTATAAGGGATGATTTCTTCCATTTGATCGTTAGTAGTGACAGGATGACATGTTCTGAATAAATAGTGTTACATGTGGAGGCCAAATTGACTGTAAAATGGTTAAATCGGATCATATCACAGTAGATTTGGTAGATCATAGTAGTATGGGTCATCTCATCACAACTGTGGCCAACTGTATCAATTCTCTGTCTCTAGTGAGTAGGTGTGTCTTCGTGTCACAGCTACCATGATACACCGCTGATACCCCTTATCATCGCTTATGGGATCGGCCCTTCATCAAACCGTTTATAATATCATATATGGCCGATCCATAATTAATTGTTTAGGGGCTGGGGGGAGGGGGTGGCCATGGCTGTAGTAAAAGGCAAAGGGGTGGGGTTGCGGTGTCAAAGCGTGGACCAGCAATATGGGAAAACCTGATTGTATCTAAACGTATAACAGCCTACAATAGCAGTTGAACTTAGCAGGATTAATTATTAGCCAATGAGATAATCCCAGCTATTCATTGCGGCCCTTTCGGGGGCCAACTGGTACCCATCTGACGCGTCTTACCAGTAGAACTCGCTGGTAACAAGCTCAAGCAATGGCCGCGCCCGTGGGACACCTGCTAGTAGCATTTGAAGCCTCTATCTAATAAGAACCCTGATTACAACCACATAACATGCTGGGTAAGACACATCAACCCCCTGCCCATGCCTACAGAGGGATAGTTATCTAAATGTATAATGTCGCCATATCGGGTGTAATAGAAGTAGCTATGTTGTTATCCTGTTAGCAATATCTCCTTGTGCATGGCCCCGTATAGGGCTCAGTGTTGAGGTTCAGTGGGTCCACCATTGCTTTATCTCGGACCTGGCGAGATAAGCACTGATAGGTGCCAGGTGTTACATAATGTGCCCAAAAAAGTCTGCAGTGAATAAAGGGCGTCATCTCATTGGTTAATAATGTATCCCGGGTTAGACATACCCGGGGGGGGGGGGGGGCGGCACTCTCTATGTAATGTATACACATATGTGCGGCTGGCAAGGGTACTTTTTCAAGGAAAAGTCCCTAGCAAGCCTCCTGTTTCAGCCACAAATGTCCCTAGCAAGGGTCTACCTTTAAGCAAAATGTCCCTAGCAAGGGTCAACTTTCAGCGAAATACCTCGATTCATGCGGACAATTTAGACATTTTCATGAATACTACCAAGTTTTCATGAAAATAGCCTGAACAAAATACAAATTTTCTCCCAGAAAAGGTCAGTTTAAGGGAGTGATCATTTTTTAACAACAGGGGGGGGCTGGTGGGTTTGCGCGCGGACAGCCGCGCTTATAAGGTAAATGACGGGGGACCAGTCCCAAAAGCAGGTCATGAACGGTGCGTTCGGTACCACTGAAAAACGGACATAGAGTTAAGAACTAACCTTTTTCGGGGCTCTGCCCCCGAACCCCCAATCAAATTTTTGCATCTACAATCCCCCCAAAATAAACCTTTAAAAATACTACCTAAATTTTTAACATTAAGTCACATTTTCTCTGAATCTTCAAAGAACCTGGCATGTGGGCAGACATAGTTAGAGATAAAAGTTAGCAGCCTAACGCACCCCTCATGACCTACTTTAGAGGGTGGTCCCCCGTCATTTACCATTTAGCTTTTAGCGCGCGGACCCCCCCCTCTTGAGGGGGTAAAATTTTTTCGACCCCCCCCATAAGGGACAAAAATCGCGCGTGGACGTCCCCTTTTAGCCTATAGTAACGCGCGGGGTTTTCCACTGAAAACAGGTGAAATTATTTGACCCCCCCCCATCAGAGGTATTGAAAAAATTCTGACCCCCCCTGGTTAAGGGGTTGAAAAAATTCTGACCCCCCCCCTCAAACCCACCAGCCCCCCCCTGTTGTTAAAAAATGATCACTCCCTAAGCTATTTTGAGCAAAATCTAGGCCTAAGACTATTAAGGATAGGGTTTTGAAGGAAAACCCCGCGAATGAGTGCCCTAGAAAGGGTAAGGGTAATCAGGGGTTCAGCCACACACCCGTATAAAAAAAAATTGAAGTGCCCCCCGGTTATATACCCTGTCCTCAAGCAGAAGTTATCGCATAAAAAGCACGATTTGGCGTGGCGCGAAAGTGGGACGCCATCTATTGTTGAAAACCCGAACCCAAAGGTCACCGCGTGAGTTCACGAGAAACACGGCGAGAAGCGTTTGGCTTGGCGGGAAGTGCGAGCCTCCACCATGATGCAGCAAGGTAAGCGTGCTCTGTGTTACCGACGAATGGGTTACTTGTAAAAAGTGCAGATGAGCTTCTACGCATTCTAATTTACTACGGTAAGGTGTATAATATTTTGTAGCGTCGAGACGTGGGTGCTATTGGTATTGTCTGTTTGATAAATCTGTTCCGAGTGTGATTGAAAATTCTGCCGGCTTGGGTTGCGGGCAGATCAGCCCTCGCGGGGCCCACGCCATGTTTCTTTTTCCCACCCAAAAATGAGGTTGAGTGATGTGGGGTAAAAGAAAAAAAAAACTGGCGCTGTTTACATTCTGGCCATAGTTCTGAAATAACTGTCGTAGTGTATGTGAGGCATGTTAATTGACAGAATCGTTTTAACATCATGAAAAGGGGGTATCGTGTCGCCTGTGTGCATCAACTTGGGCCAAACCCAAGCTTTGTGGGCACGGGACACAAGAAAGGAAGAGTGCCCCCGCGTACCCCTCCAGTGACGCTAACCCACAAGCCTTAAATCCGCGATTTAGTTGATGTTCCAAGGTTTCCTGTGTAAAATTGACACTCCCCACCTGGAATTAATGCAACTTCCAGTTATATTTTGCAAGAATTGGGTTGAAATCGTCTCAGTTCCAGTCATGTTTCGCAAGGCATTTCTCCCGCGCTACCCATCATCAGCTGTTGCCATCGATCTTGGACGGCGGGGGTTGGGGTCATGCTAAGTTCAGCCTCCCCAACCCTTGTCCCCTTTTATCATTTTGACTCTTCCTTTTCTTTTTTGGAAGCGGTACCCGCTCGTTTGCTAGGAATTTTGTTTCACGGAAGTTGTTCAAGAGAGATTTGCATCATGAACCTATTCCATGCTGGATTTAGTGTGGCAAGTGATCGGGCGGCAAAATGATAATGGCGGAACCTCGCATCTCATGACCCACATTCGCGCTTGTTTTTAGGCGACTAATCAGCCAGGGTCCAAAGATGCCCAATTTGTGTAGTTAAACGCGTGAATGGTAAAGGTATCACCCAATTATGTTGTAGCTGGCCAAATTTTGACATCTCTCACTTTAAAAAGATTTGTCATCCATAAGAAAATGGCGGAAATTTCGAACCAGCATTCAAGTCCCACTGACACAGCAGAGTCCCTTGACTAGGGCTAGGCCTAAGGCTAAGCCTACGGAAGGTAACGTTTGGTCTCGTGCGTCGACTTATTATTAAGCTTCTCATTGTATTTACTTTGATACATGGTAATTTCGGGCTTCATTGCGCAGGGAAAGAAAGCATGGTAACTTGAAATGAGAAACCCTACCAGAATTTTCAAGTACTGTGAGCCAAAACAGGGATAGGAAAATTGACACAGGGAACACGAAATTAAAATTTGAGATCCAGTAAGAAATACGTCTTAAGGTCAAGAAGTCAGACGGGCTTCCCTAGCCCACTTAAAAGGGTCTATTTCTCCTCTTTCCTATCCCCTCAGGATGTGTGTGGTGCACATATGCGCGGGCACTGACACATTCCTCTGTGAAATTGTGTAATGCAGTTCTCGCCATGAATATGACCTCAGCTGTCGAAATGGCGTTAAACATCTATTACTCACTCACTCACTCACTCAAGAAGTCAGATAGAAAACTAGGACCCTGTGACACAATTTGAATGAGGACGTGTACCGTACTGCTTCAACCATTCTGATGCACAGGAAATTTGAAATTTCATCAGACATTGGAATCGGCCCCATCAAAGGCTGACCCCCCTGACCCCCCTGCCCCCAAATTACACATGTGTACAGCTACTGAGGTCGGGCCTCCCCAGCCCCAGGCCATCTTTAAAAGGGGTCTATGTCTTGCTTTTCTATCCTCTCTGAGTGTGGGTGGTGTCCATATGCGCGGGCACTGGCACATATTCGTTCCTTGAATCTCCTCTTTCCTGTCCCCTCTTTCTTACATGTGTCTGGTGTCCATATGCACAGGCACAGGCACATGTATTCCTTTGTGACGTGATGTCTAATGTACTTTTTCCGCCATGAATATGACCTTAGCTGTCGGCTTGGCGTTAAACAACCATTACTCACTCACTCGCTACTGAGGTTGGAATTTTAGACATTGTGACGGGGGGGTCACGCCTCACGGGTAGTGAATTAATTGAATTTGGATATATTTATATGATAGGGGGTGTGGGTCAATGTATTCGAAGGAAACGAATATACAGGAGAACTCTTGGAAACAGCAAATTTCATTCTGCTTTTGGAATTAGAATTTCTGATTGTACATGAATTATTATAGGGCTTAGTATGGAGGCTTGGTGGGTCCACCATTGCTGGATCTATCGCCCGGCGAGATAAGCACTGATAAGAACCAGCATGATGGGTACCAGGTGTTACATAATGTACCCACAAAATTCTGCAGTGAATACAGGGAATGATCTGATAATGCATCCCGGGTCAGCCCTGTAGGCATCAGCCCCGTCACAGGGAAAGGGAATGGAGCTACCAACAACAAAAGAAGTGTTTTTGCTCTTTGATAGTACTTTATTTATGTTTCATCAGACTTGGTAGTACTTTATTTATACATTTATTTGATGAAATGCTCAAGTCATGTCTGTACCTGGGTAAATTTCAGGAAGCAATTCCGTCGTGCTGATATGGAAATATTCGCTTAAAATTCAATTCACCCTTCCATCTCCTGAGAGTGAAAAGAGCAAAAAAAATTCTTGAATTTCACACAAACCGTAGCTTTTTAGAAGTCTAAATTGTACTTTATCCATACTTCAGATTTCGTCTACTGGTACTTAATAATTCAGTGGCGACTACTTTACTGGTCACTAGCAAAAGTGACGAAAGCCTCAGAATAATGTTATCCCATGGGGCCTTTTGGGCGTTCGTCAAATCAATCAATCAATGTTAGCATTGTGATGGCAGTTTGACACAGCATTTCTGTATTCTGCAGATATGGAGGTCACATACCATCTAAGGAGGATAGGCCCTGTAGCTACACAACCTGCTAGTGCAAGTTTAATTCAGTAAGTAATCTTTGATTTTGCACACCAATGTTTTAAAACATCTACTGAAAACTCATTAGTGGGCTGAAGTAAAATTTTAACTGAACATTATTGTGTGGGGAGACATTGGACTTTTACTTTCCAGTAACCAAAAACCCTTTAATACCTAGGACAATTCCAATAAACCATGTGTGAACATCTTCAGTTTCAGCAGAACTGTCACAACAATTGGAAGAAAGCATTGGGGGGTCGACTATTACATTGGTTCCCTCTCCAAGATACAGAATGCTTGTATATCCCGCCTACATGCAAGAGTGGTACGCCAAGGGACGACCCACAAACTGCACGATGACAGTCTCAATGGTGTGTTCGTCAACAACATAAAGATTGGTGGTAAGTTAATTTAGCCTTTATCCACACAGCAGTCCAGGTGGAAAGATCACCAGAAGTGAAGTAGATACAGTCAGATCTTAATATATTGGTCTTCAATAATTCGGCTGATTCACTTATCAGCCATCAATATCTCTGCACAGATTAATTTATGAACACTAAATTCCAATTCAAAGAACTAGTCAATTCAGGTTTTTTTTTAAACTTGAAACCGAGGTGGACATTGAGACATGACTGTATAATGCCTTTTCAGTAGGTATTTGTATGTGGTAATCTTCAGGTCACCTGTCATCAGAAATAATGTTATTGCCGTGTTTGAATTTAATGGTATGAAAATTTTCAGATGCTACTGTCCTTGTGGAAGGTGATACTGTGACCTTTGGTCACCGAAATGGGAGGAATATAGAACCAGGAACCAGGCAGCGCCAGCCAGACTCTGAATATCAATATCTGGTAAGTGAAAAATATTCAGTATGTTTAGTAGTTCAGTGCATACGCAAGCAGCATGTTAAGTTAAGGATTAATAAGTACTAAGTACCTGCCAACGTTACAAGAACCAAGCATTTACGGAACGTAACGCCTTTATCAAAGTAGTTTTTATCAGAAAAATCCCACACGGTAGTAAATTCCTTCAAAGTCTTTGTCAGCTATGGTTTGGTCAAAGTGGATGTGATGCGGTGGCAGTCTGACATATCACAGCCCATGCTTTGGTCAAGCTATACCTGTCCTTTCACCTAGACAACAAACGCTGCAAAGTAGATACATGTTTAAACACCTGGCTTCATGCTGGGGTTGTAATAATTACAAGTTGTATTTCTCAAGGAAGAAAGCTGTAGGCCACCATGGGATAATATGCCTTGTGTGCTGGTCGGTTAAGGCGGACGTGATGTGGTGTTTTTAACTTTCCTATCACAGCCCGCTTTGACTACCCAGCGCTATGGCCAATCTTCAGCAAGTCGTCAACAGATGCAGCAAGATAGTTGAGTTGTTGTGTCCGTCAAAGTGGCTGCGATGCGATTAAAATACTCGTATCACAGCCTGCTTTGACGACCCTGGCTTCTCAATGTTCAGCAATCAAGTCTGGGCTACAATTGCAAAAACAATCCATTGGATAACATATTCAGGTCTTGCTTGTCACAGCCAAAGTGAGTTTTGTGAAAGGTTCCATCACAGTCCTATCACAGCTCGCTTTGGTTATGGCCGGCATTGCGAAACAACTGATATCCTAGCAAAAATATAAATATGATTATCATCCTAACTTAAACACCAATACTTTAAAAACTGCATGAGGATCGGAGACAGAGAGTGAAGTGTTCTGGAGAAAATTTTAGTGTTACATGTGGAGGCCAAATTGGCTGTGAACTGGTCCATTACAGCCCATATCACAGCCAGATTTGGTATATCATAGTGGCATGGGTCATCTCATCAGAACAGCCTTCACTCCCTGTCAAAGACAGGGCGCCAGTGAATCATATCCATCATACCAGGAGGTAACGATAGGTAAATACATTACTACTGTATTAATGCACAGAAGAGCTTATGTGACCCGTTTAGCGGGGTCCTGGACAGGATACTTTCTTTATGCTCATGCTGTTTCATGCTATTGTTAACAACGCAATTTTTTGTAATTCACTAACTTATTCATGCTAGATGTAAAAAGTTGAGTGTCTATAGAAGGAGGTGCCGGGGCTGAAACGCTGAATTAAATGGTTTTGATTCCTTCAACTTTTGCCCAATGTTGGACCTAATGTCAGTCAATAAAGAGATTTGTAGGAGCATCAGAATCGTTGTTCTAAGCTTTCCTTTATAAATAAGGTGGTATGAAGTGTCCACTTAACTATTTTAATCAATTCCCTATAATGTAAAAATATAGACTAAAATTACTGTGTAGAAGATGGTACACTATGCTTGAGAAAAATCAGTTTCAGGACTTCACACGCCTGAGGTGGTTCCGTGGAGTTCACTGCATTTATCACGAATGAAATGTTGATCATGATCAGGAAATAACTGAATATGATTTTTTTTTTTGTGGAAGGCCAAAGTGGGTCAAGGCTGTTTTACCGGAACCTGTATTACTGGAGCCTGTATCTTAATGTCACTTAGCTCACTGTATATTACCGTATTCTCCCGCGTAGAAGACGCGCTGCGCATATAGGATGACCCCAAACTCAGCACATGACTTTCGCGGATAAGACGCACCTCTTAGGGGTGATTTTTGTCAATCCAGTACATTTCTATAGTAAAATTACCCCTCGTATAAGACACATCCCCAATTTCAGTACATCCTATAAGACGCACCAGCATTTTGTTTGGCGTAGAGGACGCGTCTTATACGCGGGAGTTTACGGTACATCTATTTTTACCATTAAACAAACCTGAACCAAAATCTCTTGTGTCATGTTATTTGTTAAATTTATAATTCATTTAAAGCTTCGCCAGCAGCCGTACTGCTAGCAATGCAACCATACATAGTGAAACTTCGTTTTAAGCAGCTCTGATATAAGGAGACCTGTTTATAAGGAGCATATTTGTCTGGCACCAATCTTTGCCCATACATTAGTAAAATTAATATGACTTTTAAGATACGTCCCTTACCATTAAAGTAGAGCTATAGACAAAAGGTAATATAATGTCTGAATGCTGAAATATATATACCAGAATGTAGCCTATTATCTCTCCCTTTGACCTGTAAATATACTGGCACCATGAATAGTTTTTATATAGCACTCACCTATGCAAATGCATCTTTTAACATAGGGAAGACTAGTTATAAGTCGGGTAAAAATACACAAATCAGTGCCTCCCAACAGACTAAGAGAAGGAAATAAGACGCTTTTAGCCCATGTTAAATCCCATAAGTGGTGCAAAAAAACAAACATTCCCCCCTTTTTGGTCAGGACTGGTGTGGATAATTGATGAAAGTTGATGAATTTGCCGTAATTCGATCCTTCCGCACGTTACCGATGTCGTAATATCGGCAAAAACATGGCAGATATCGATTTTTTGTAAATTATAATATAGAAATATGATAAAGAATGGCAAAAGGATACGATTTGAACCGATATGTTCCATTAAAAATGTAGAAAAAATTACGTGTTCGCCCTGTCATTAATTCGCATCACAAAGCCGTGGTCATGCAAATTGACCCAAATAACCATAGAAATTGGGTCGGGCATGCCGGATAGAACCAAAATCGAACATGGTGGACAGCGAGACGATCGATTTGTGGGGCTATAACAGTAAACCGAGGGGATTATTCGATTCAATTCGATTGATATTGCCAAATATGCTTAGATTATATTCAAAAAGCCATTAATTTTAAGTTTAATTGATAGAATCTATCATTTCTCCGTCGAAAATGCTACTTCCGGCGAGGAGGGGTTGCGCATGCACACAGAACATCAAAATCCAAAATGGCGCACAGCACGAAGATAGACTCACTGTGCCATCAAAAGTGCTGGATTATAACAAAATGGAGGAGAATTAGTGTCTCATGCATTTTTATGGTTAATATGGATCATTATTCAAGACCTGCTGGTATTGTGCAATGCTAAACTCGCCAAGAGAGGATTTATTCACAAATGAAACATACGAGCGATAATGGATGCATTCTCCATAGGCTTAACCATTGACAGTGATAATGCTCGAAGAAAACATGAGGTTAGTATGAGAAGGGGCCTAAAAGAGATTAAGTGCCCTTTCGAGTTACTTGCATTGCAAAATGATGTCGTATCAGTCTCTAATTTCTCAGATAATAATCTTGATGCTGTCCCTGTCTGGAATAGCATAGTCCATCATATATATGAACATGTTCTGGAGTCACAAATATACATTTTCAACTTTTATTTTCCAGTCCTTTTTCCAACCAATTGGCATGCATCTCAGATTTTCACCCTAAAGGCCGTTTTAATACGGATCTACTGTAATCTCCCACGTATAAGGCACAGCCCGCGTATAAGGCGCACCTAGAGTTTTGGAAAATTATCAAAAAAATGAAAAATTCATAACTTTGGTTCTACTGAATGAATTCTCAAAATTCAAAAACCTATGGGTAGCTTGGGCCACCTTGGGCCCTCCTGGGCCCCATTTTGTCCTATTTTGACCAAGGGGGCATGTAAGATATCAAAAGAAAGTCTTGGTGTCCCTCTTGTGGATCCAATGAGAACTAAAACCCCCCGCCCCCGCACCTTATATGCGGGAGATTACGGTACTGCCAAGATTTTTGGCAAATCAAAAATGGCGTGCCTTATACGCGCGAGATTACGGTATTGTTGTAGGGGTGCTATGCCAGTAAAATGCTGTGCTTAGAGTGAAACACTTGGGCAGATTAGTTATCTCCTTGCTGAGCTGATACTCAATCCTCCCCTCATGCCTATTCTACTGCTGTATCAGTTTAGATCAGGTCCTTATTTTAGGGAATTATTGTTTGGCAGTACAGTTTGAACAGTTTCATAGATTGAAGCTTAGGCCACACCAAAAAAATAAGTTGGTCTACGGATTTTGGTTTAGAAAAAATGTGAGTGAGCGATTTTTTTTTTTTTTTTTTAAAGAATTTTTTGGCGTCCAATGGATTCCTTGCTGGGAAATGAGGCGAGCGAACAAATTTTTTTTTTAAATTTTGCCAAACATCACAAAGAGAACTTGTAGAAAGTGAAGCGAGCGAAATCCGTAGACACGATTTTTTTCTGGTGTGTCCTAAGGCAAATTTTATTCTAATAACAGATCCGCCGCCAAGACTTTTGGCAAAATGAGAGAAAAAAAATTGTTTTGTTCACCTCTGGCCGCTGGGATTTTTCAACATCCATGGTCATGGGCAAACTGCCAACTTTCCTGAATTTTCCTCCCGAAAAAGCATAATTGATTGGCACAAGGTGACTGATTGCCCTAGACGTACATTTTTGGGGCATTCTAGATGGATTTCTTTTTCATTTGCCTCTGGCCGCTTGGATTTTTTTGTCACAAAATTAAACTTTTTATACCTCTCATGCCAAGATCTGAGCTAAAAAATCTTATAAACCAAGTTAAAATTACATGGCCCTAACATGCTTACAGGTGGTATTTTAATCCCTCAGAATCTTGCAAACTGGAATTATCAGCCTTAAAATTCCCTTCTAAGCATTGATTGCTAGGCAAAATTGCTGTTGCTAAGCATCAACTTCACCTAGCAACAAACAAATCACCATCGGATTTCTTGGACCGATTTTAGGGGGGATGGGTGTCTATGTCCCTCAAAATATTGCATACTGGCATTTTGGGGCTTAAAACTCACTTCTAAGCATTGGTTGCTATGCAAAACTGATGTTGCTAAGCCACCACTTGACCTAGCAACAAACCAATCACCCCAGTGGATTCCTTGGACCCAATATAGTAGGGGTAGGTGGTGTTTAAGTCCCTGTAGGAGCAATATTGTTGTCTTGGGAGATTATTTGGTGGCCATATTGGATTTTGCCCGTTTTTTAATGGAAGCACACACGGGAGGACTCAGGACTTTTGAGAGGTTAAAGTGGCCCTGGCATGGTAATGCATGTCCGCATTAAAAAGTCACATGATCACCCCTTGACCAATCAGGGTGCCGCAATTTTGCCACTGGTTCCTGTGATTTTATGATCACTGTTAGTCCCATGTTGTTGGTCTGCGGTGCTAGCCCCCCTTTAAACCTGATTATATAGACGGGCCATTCTTGCGATTTTCAGCTTTGCGTTATTTTGTTCCGGGTTCAGCTTAAAGTCTTGTACTATTAGTGTTTCAAGAGAGACAGCTATCATCTTTGTCTACATTTGGCCTGCATCATAAGGTTACTACCCTATAGAATGTGGTTACAACTATGGTCAACCCTATAAGGGCTGCTACTGCATTAATGCTTGAATGTCTGACTTTGATGGCCCGCGGACGTAAAACTAAACAAACAAACAAACTGCATTAATGCATCATGCCCTGTGGTCATCATGAGGCATGAATGCAACCCTGGTGAGTTACTCACTAGGGCTGCATTTATGGAACATGAAAACCATACGAGGATAGGTAGTACCAGAGGGGGACCTTCATTCTCCTTCCATTCTACCAGTGGGCATACCAGATGCGTAAAAGGCAACAAACTTGGGGTTTCTTGTGGCTTGGGGTGAGCATGTGGGCAGCTGGTCTACATGCTTGTCTTTTGCCATGGGATTCCCCCTCAGTGAACCTCGTCTGAGTGAAGGGGCCAGACAAACCACAAGGCTGTGGTTTGTCTGGCCCTGCCTATGGGACCAGGCAAATAAAAGAACACTTGCTATCCTTCGAAAAGGGTAGGGGAATGAAGCCCGGCAGGGGTTTTCCCCCTCACCCCTACTCATAGATGCGGTCATTCATCTCTTATACCACTATTCGGCCACCTGCCTTACTGTTATGCCCTCTCCTACCAGTGCATTATGAGAGCATATACGCACATGTTCATTTTAGGGATTTTTGGATATAATTTTTTTCGAGGTCAAGTTGGACATACAAATTCAGTCTGCCATTGTTTCAATGTGAAAAATCGTCCAAACTCGTAGGAGAATTGAACCCCGGCTGCAGAAGAGGTAGGCGGAAGCCTTAGCCATAGCGCCACACTGAACGGTGATGAAATCCAATGCGAAAGTAAATAAGTTCTAACCTGAGATCCTAGTCCTATTTTTGCATTCAGTTTTCGTCTTGATTCCTACCTTGACATGTTATAATATCAAAGTCCCAAGAAGTATTCGATCCTTAGATGAGGAATGCGTGCTAATTTTCTCCATTTTCTTCAATATAAATAAGAATCCATTGATTTTTCCATCGTAAGTGGGTCGCGGTCTGGCCATTCCCACCCGCCTCCTTGTCCGGCGAAAGTGTGTCAGTTCCCCGGATGTAGATATAGGTCATTTTCTCGTCATACGAGGAAGACGCCGAAAATTTCGGACCGTTTTGGAAAATCAATGGATTCTTCTTTATTTATTTTGAATATATTGGACATAATACGTATGGAGGGATCATCTAGACTATCTAAGGATATGAACCTGTTAATTTCTCGATTTGTCATGGTTGGATTCAATACGAAAAGTGTGTAAACACGGCGGTACCTCTCCGGGCAAGGAACAAAAACAATGGCTTCGCGCAGAGCGGAGGGACCCGGGCCGTATCGCTTGCTTTTACAAAATGTCTTCTCGTTAAATTCTGTGGATATCAGGTAAGAAATTAATACAAAATGGAGGAAAAGGTGGCATAAATATGACAGCCCACGGTTTGTATATTGCCTAACGGCCTCGTGCAATATTCGTCAATAAACAAACCTTGGGCTGTCATATTTATGCCATATTGTGTTTATACCACCTTTTCCTGTACTATTAGATAATGTTAAATTCCTGGGAAAATGTGTCCAAACTCCAGTTTTCCTGGTTTTTGTCGGCCAGTGAGTGGCATCTCTGTGTATATTATTGCCATATTTCCTTTAGGAAGCAAGTCTAAATGATAGACTTGTTTTTCGTTTTGTAGGTCTCTTAAAAGCAAAATATTTTTTATTACCCATAGTAATCCTATGTGTGCATGCCCCTTCATCAGACCCGAGTTCCGAACTTGGGTCTACTTCTACTGTACACGTTTTCGCCGAAGGTTTTTGCCGAAAGGGGTAATGTGAACCATAAATCGACCATTGCCCATTGTTGTGGATGCGATGGTTTTGTATACATATTGTATGCATATTGATTTTAAGTTTCAGCCATTTCAATTTTTTATGGATTAATGTTTAAATTGTAGAGGTGTTTTACACATGTTACCATGAAATAATTAGTAAATTATACTGGTATTGACCACAGTATAGGGCGATTTATGGCAGGTCTACCCATAGATAGCCAGGCCAAAATCAACAGACCGGAACGAAATTGTTTATCAGATCTTGCCTACAGCTTGCTCTCCCTGCCTACCTCGTAAAAGGTGGATGTTAGTAGCCTGTACACCTTAGCACAGCCCTCATCTACTTATTAGCAGTTCAAAGTGACGTAGCATTGTTTAATTTGAAGGCCAGCTACCTAAAACATTGCGTAGCATGGACCACTGCCTCTTTGATTGACCACATCTACATAGCTGACATAGGGACACTGTTGGGGCTGGTATAAACGCGGTCAGTACTGCCTGGTCACGGCTAAACTCCCAGGGAGACATGTTGCCGCCTGGTGCAGCAGCGGCCGGTCTCCAGCGTCTTCACCCCTCCCAACCTTTATATAGTTATATTGTGGGATGTCCAATGTGTGCAACCATTTTTTGAGCTGGTTGCCAGCATGTTATCACTTATAAGACCTATCAGATGGGTACCAGGTACCCTAAAAACTCAGGACTGAATCTGTCTTGTATGACCCCTATTCCGCTGTGTGGTGTTTTATTGAAAATGTTGCCGCATTCCATGTTTTTGTGATTTAATTTACATGTATATATAGCCGACATAGGGACACAGTTGGGATGGTTAGGACCTGGCCCTTCCTACACTTTAAAAAATGTGTGTTGAACTTACACTGTATAGTTTCTCACCACCACTATGACCTGGTCCTTCCTACACTGTAAAAAAATGTCTGTTGAACTTACACTGTCTAGCTTCTCTCTACCACCACCACCCCCCATCCCTACACTAAAAAAATGTGTGTTGAACTTACACTGTCTAGCTTGTCTCCACCACTATGACCCCGGCCCTCCCTTCACTGTAAAGAAATGTGTGTTGAACTTACACTGACTACCGTAACCTCTCGCGTATAAGGCGCACCTCGCGTATAAGGCGCACCTAGAGTTTAAGAATATGCTCAAAAAATTAAAAAATTCATAATTTTATTCTACTAAATGGATTTTCAAAATTCAAAAAGCTACATGTAGCTACAGCTACATGGAACCTCTTGGAGCCTCCTATGTAATATTATTACTCAGGGGAAGTGTAATATATCAAAATGAAGGTCTTGATCTCCCCCTTGTGGATCCAGTGAGAACTAAAACCTCGCGTATAAGACGCGCCTTATACGCGGGAGATTACGGTAGCTTCTCTCCACCACTATGACCCGGCCCTCCCTACACTAAAAAATGTGTGTTGAACTTACACTGTCTAGCTTGTCACCACCACTATGAACTGGCCCTCCCTACTCTGTAAAGAAATGTGTGTTGAATTACACTGACTAGCTTCTCTCCACCACTATGACCGGGCCCTCCCTACACTAAAAAATGTATGTTGAACTTACACTGTCTAGCTTCTTTCCACCACTATGATGGGCTTCCCTAGCCCACTTAAAAGGGTCTATATCTCCTCTTTCCTATCCCCTCAGGATGTGTGTGGTGCACATATGCGCGGGCACTGACACATTCCTCTGTTAAATTATCAACCTGTGAAGCACGAGATAGCCACTTAGTGCCGCTAAAGTGCTGTAAAACACAAATCAATCAATCAATCAATCCACCACTATGACCTGGCCCTTCCTACACTGTAAAAAAAGTGTGTTGAACTTATACGCTGTCTAGTTTCTTACCACCACTATGACCTGGCCCTCCCTACACTAAAAAATGTATGTTGAACTAACACTGTCTAGCTTCTTTCCACCACTATGACCTGGCCCTTCCTACACTGTAAAAAAAGTATGTTGAACTTATACGCTGTCTAGTTTCTTACCACCACTATGACCTGGCCCTCCCTACACTAAAAAATGTATGTTGAACTTACACTGTCTAGCTTCTTTCCACCACTATGACCTGGCCCTTCCTACACTGTAAAAAAAGTGTGTTGAACTTATACGCTGTCTAGTTTCTCACCACCACTATGACCTGGCCCTCCCTACACTAAAAAAAAGTGTGTTGAACTTACACTGTCTACCTTCTCTCCACCACTGATCCCCCTCCCTACACTGTAAAAAATGTGTGTTGAACTTATACTGTCTAGCTTCTCCCACCACCACCACCCCCCCATCCCTACACTGTGAAAAATTTGTGTTGGAACTTACAATGTCTAGCTTCTCTCCACCACTATGACCCAGCCATCCCTACACTAAAAAATGTGTGTTGAACTTACTGTCTAGCTTCTTTCCACCACTATGACCCGGCCCTTCCTACACTGTAAAAAAAAGTGTGTTGAACTTATACGCTGTCTAGTTTCTCACCACCACTATGACCTGGCCCTCCCTACACTAAAAAAAAGTGTGTTGAACTTACACTGTCTACCTTCTCTCCACCACTGATCCCCCTCCCTACACTGTAAAAAGATTGTGTTGAACTTACACTGTCTAGCTTCTCTCCACCACTATGACCCAGCCCTCCCTACACTGTAAAAGATATGTGTTGAACTAACACTCTAAATTCTCTCCACAACCCCCATCCCTACACTAAAAAATGTGTGTTGAACTAACACTGTCTAGTCTCTCTCCACCATCCTTCCTACACTAAATAATGTGTGTTGAACTAACACTGTCTAGTTTCTCTCCACCACCACCCTTCCTACACTTAAAAAAAAATGTGTGCTAAACTTACACTGTCTAGCTTCTCTCTACCACCACCCCCACCCTACACTGTAAAAAAAATTTGTGTTGAACTTACACCGTCTAGCTTCTCTCCACCACCACCCCCACCCTACACTGTAAACAAAATTGTGTTGAACTTATACTGTCTAGCTTCTCTCCACCACCACGCCTTCCTACACTGTAAACAAAATTGTGTTGAACTTATACCGTCTAGTATCCCTCCACCACCCCCATCCCTACACTGTAAAGAATGTGTGTTGAAGTTACACTTTCTAGCTTCTCTCCACCACCACAACCCCCTAAATGCATCATTATTGTGTCATTGACTCAGTGTCTTAATTGCTTTTTGACCAAAGACCTAAAGTACCTGAAGCAGTTTTGGACTACAGAACGGCTTCAGGTACCTCTGTTTCTAAAAATATAGCATGCTAGTGTCTATAGCTATGCAAAATCCTGTGCCCTTGGTTCTAAGTTCTAAAAGCCTTCCATTAACCCACTAAAGACCACCTACATATATACATATATATATATATATATATATATATATATATATATATATATATATATATATATATATATATATATATTTATGTTGCGTCCAATTAACTAAATCACTCTGTGGCCCTTGAAGAGGTTCTGGGGCGGGCTGATAGCTTCTACAACAGTTCTAGGCACCTTCAAGTACCTGTAGTGAATTGTTATTGTCCCAGGTCGTTCTGGGGTGGGCCGATAGCTTCTACACTAGTTTCAGGCGCCTACAAGTACCTGTAGTGAATTGTTTTTGTGCCAGGTCATTCTTTTTATTGAATGTGTATTGAAAGTGAATATTACCTGTAGCCGCTGGCTACTCTGGTTACTCACCAGGGCTGCGTTCATGCATCATAATGACTAAAGGGCAGAGTACACATAAGTTTGATACATCCTACAACATTGTATTTCGCCATGAAATAAATTATTTGTCTTTAAAAGATCAATAAACATGTCAGTAACTGTACTATACTACCGAGACACACTGTAACTATCTCGGTAGTTACAGTGTGTATCGGCAAAGCATTACTGTAGTAATGAGTTTTTGACTCATTCGAGTAGTATAGTATGTATCGGCAAAGTTCTAAAAGCCATTTTTGTGTTGTCATAGCTTTAAAACATCAATATCTAAGCCTATGGTATCATTAATGCCCTCAAAACATCGCTAAAATTGCTAAAATTATCGATAACTTTGTTCCCAGTGTGCAGATTTAAAAAAAAATATAGCCATGATGATCGCCAGCTCGAAATGCCCTTAAATCATGTCACACTATGGGAAAACTCCTATATGAGGTTTTTGACTACCCCCTGCACCCCCTTTTGCCAGTCCTGCACTGGCATGTAGCCCCCCCCCCTTTTTTTACCTCTTCCTGCCTTAAACATACCCTTTTTTTCGCCAGTTGAGCGCAAAACAGGTATCTTTTGGCAGAAGGTAGCACACATCCACACCATGGTAAGGACACAGGTGGACTGGCTGGGCCGAAAAGGCACCTAGTCAAAAAAATTATTTCGCTTATTCTTTTTCGAAACCGATTTTTTAGGGGGGGGGCATGTCCTTTAGGGGGACGAAACACCCTAGATTGATACCAAACATTCCATATCCGTGCATATTATTTGCATAACTAGCATAATTATTCAGTATCTTGGTACTTTTCCATATATATAGATGTGTGTCATTGCTGAATGGATGTCTTTCCATTTCTCCATTCTCTGGTTTTTGATTGAAAATGTTGACGTCATTCTGTGTTTTAATCTGTGTTTTTACGGTACATGTATTGAGTTTAAGGCTATAACAGGTTAGTATTAGTGCTATGGTATGATAGTAATTACGGTAGTTAATATGTTACGGTAAGCTAGTCTACGGATCACCCTCTCCATATTTTCGGAAATCCAAATTTTTTTTTTTCTTTGAAAAAAATCTTGTCTACAGATTTCGCGCGCTTCAGTTTGAGTTTCTTCAAGTTTTCTCTTTGTGATGTTTGGCAAAATTAAAAAAAAAAATTTGTTCGCTTGCCTCAATTACCAGCAAGGAATCCATTGGACCCAAAAAAATTTCTTAAAAAAAAAATAAAAAAATTTGCTCACTCGCACCATTTTTTCCAAACTTCAGTAGACCAACTTTTTTTTTGGTGTGGCCTTACAATTGAAATTTCTCTATTTCATGGAATATTGGAAGTGCTATGTTTGTGGCAACTCTGTCAAGTCCATTGACGCAGGCGTTATCTGAGCTGGTCACGCGTTGTCTTATGGGCACAGGTCCTAAGAATTTTTAACTTACCGGTAATGCAGCCAATTTTCTCGCTAGAGGGCTTATATACCTTAATGGTCAAACAAAGAAAATCTTTTGTGGTTATGTTTTAAATGTATCCTGGTACAGTTGTGCAGCTATACACTGACACTACCAAGAATACCAGTCTTTTTTTTCTGCATGTTGTGGGAAGTAACTAAAGTGATATGTAACTTATGTTTTGCAGTTTGAACGATGTGACTGTCCAGCGCCTTGTACGCAGACAAACCAGCCGCATCCCACATCACAGGTATGTTTGACATCTGTATTTGCTCTAAAAAGTCCACTACACTTAGCTACATAACTCAAAGAGTTACATAAAAGTCAAAGAAGAGCAAAAGTTCAATGATCAAGGTTGAAGGCCCTTCACACCATTTGGACACATTTTTCTCAAACCCTGGCGCAATTAACTTAAATTCAAATTTACAATATATAATATTAAACCTAAACTCTTGTAAATTGCACCCCCAGCCCCAGCTTTAAGCTGGACTGGGGCTTGAGATTTTGAAAGTTTAGTACTAATGAGTTGAATATCTGCCTTAAAGCCGCACAGTGACTTTTGGAACATTCTGTACCAGGCAGCAGGCCTCAGGTTTGAATATTAGCTGCCGCTTATATACCTGAGTTGAAGGTAGTTTACAAGGACATTTTTGCATTTAGGAGCTCAGTCCTTTTTTCAGGTATGTAGTTTGCAGGTCTGGGAAAGTGTTATCAGTTTTATGTAGTTCAGCTTCTTTGCAAGAATTTTCAATACATTGTGAAGGCCCTCGTATTGAGTCAATAAATTTGGCAGTTTTTAAGATTTTTTGGAAGTTTTAAGCTAAATCTGGCATATAAAACAATATCATAACCTACAATGTTTTGCCCGATAAGAAAAAACTTGATTAATTTGTGTTCCTCATCGCAAACTTGTTTGTTCATACTAAGACTGATAACCAGCTGAATTGATCACCGTTGTGCCCTGCGTAAAAAAAAAACACACAAAAACTTCAGTTCTAATCAATGAATTTTTGAAAACCTATGGGCAGCTTGCAGCAGGTCTCCATCATACCACTGTGCAGGATGGGGGAGCCCTGGGGAGAATTAAAAGAAACATCATTAAGGCACACCAGAGTCATATCCTCGCGTATACGTTGCGCCCTTATGGTATATGGAATGGTAAACTCTGAATTTTGCTGATTTATTGATGACTGGAGAACTTTTTATGATATTTTTTGCTAAGGCCACACCAAATAAAATAATTGGTCTATGGATTTTCATTTTTGAAAACTGGAGCGGGAGGGCAAAAGTTTTATTAATTTTTCTAAAAAAATGTATTTGTCTATGGATTTTCAATATCAAAGATGTGAAGAGGGCGATTTTTGGGCTCCTTTTCTCAAATTAATCTATTTTGCCTTCTAAATGCAGCCTAGACCCTGAAATGTGCAAATCTGGAGACCTTTACCTATCCAATGAGTGGTCTGCTGTTGCTGTACCTTTATTGGTTGACACTAAGGATTTTGCAAAAAAAAAGAAAATTGCAGAAAATGCGGGCGGAATCCATTGACAAAATATTTCTCAATTAAAAAAAAAAATTCCATTTAGGAAAATCAGGAGCGGGAAATCCATAGACCAACCTTTTAATACTGAAGGTCCGAGTTACCATGCCCCCATCGGAAACCTCCGGCTAGGGCGCTCCACACTGGTATAGGGTGGACCTGAAACAGAGACTGACTGCCTGGCCATAAACTCCCGTGGGTGCTGACTGCAGGGAGGAGCCTGGTTCTGGGGAGGCGGGGGGGGGGGGACTCAATCTGGGTCAGTGTCTCCATATAAATGTATACATTTCCTAGACTTATCATTGCTGAAAATCTATGAAATTCCAAACAGGTCAGAAGGACTGCCCTTGGATCATGCTAAAAAAAATCATCCCCAAGTTCAAAGAAATTCAGCCTCAAAACAAGTACTTCCTGTACAGCCAATGTTATAAGTATAGGGAACATGAGTATAGGGACCCACTGTAGGGTCTGAATAAGCTCCCGGGAGGTGGTCAGCGGCGAAAACGCCTGTCTGCTAGGAACTCAGACCTCGTGTATTTGGTGTGGCCTAAGTCCTTAAACTCAGGGTACTGTTTATACTCGGAAGTTTTATAGTACTTCATATAGCCCGCCACTAGAGGGCCACATCGCCCAGACTTAATCAATTTCCTGTGCTTTGAGAATATTGCATCTATTAACCAGGGATGTAGATTTTCAGACTTTTTTCTGATTTCATAATTTTCGCAGTTTTGCAAACATAAAGCTTTATTTAAAATTTCTGTCGTGGGTAAGTGTTTTGTAGTGTTTTACACTGGATTCGGATTTCAAAGCATATCTTCAAACTTTTCCATACTTATGAACATTCTAGAGTAGCAGTGTACATAAAATTTTAACTTGTGTAGAGGCCACACCCTGACTTTCGGAATAAAAAAAGACTGCAATAACCTCTAAATTTGTTTAGAAGCTACAGGCGATATACAATGCCATTACTCTTTGGTGTTTAACAGGTTGTATTTTTTATTAATGCCTATGTTTTGTATGTGAATCAAATCGTTGAATCTATCGTTTGAACTTCACTGAGGTAAGTGACTTTGAATTACCAGTATAAGCAGCATCATTTGCATTTCAGGCCCTGATGTGTGCACCGCAAGCCATGGTACGAAAAACAGCGCAGAGACGAAATGCCAATTCGGTTGGTGCCAGTGCTACAGCTAGCCGATCTGTAGATAAAGTTTGTGGGCCATGTCGCAGTGAAAGTTCACATTCCATAGGTGATCAAGAAGAGGTCCGCAGAAATGTATCAAGTCGGCCCATCAACCCTCAACAAACTGCACTTCCTACGCAGTGCCCCAGTAGTCATTCCAGAGATCATCAAGACATTAGAGATAGCAGAACTCATCAGCAACCAAATATACACTCTGAGAATCACATACCTAGGGTACAGGATAGCGCTTTACCTCAACCAAATGTACCAACCACAAAGCAAGAAATTAAGTCAGAAGGCACAACCCAATGCTCTCAAAACCAAGAAGTAGTTGAAGATAAAAGAAAGGTTAAGTCAACAAATGCAGCTTCTGTAAACCAGCAGAATGAAGACACACAGGAGCAGAAGGTTGACCCCAAAGATGTGAAGCTGGAAGAGGATGGACATCCCCAATCTGCAGGCAGAAATTCCAGTCAGCATCAAGTGATAAAAGGGGAGAAACCTGGAGTGCATCCAGGTGAACTCTCTGGAGCTGAGCAGGTGTCAGAGCCAGATATAACTCCACAGATCCCAAGTGCACACAATGTTGAAGAAAACTCTACGCAACATGCTTCAAACAGTTACACCCAGGATCCACTACTTCCAGAGATTAGTCTTCAAAACAGTCAGTCCCCAAACAGCAGACCTGCTGAACAAGAAGTAAAAGGCAGTAGAGCTGCTCAACCAGAAAATATTTCACATTCCAAGGACCAGCAATCTGTAGAAAATAGAAATAGAAAAGCTGTTGGTACATGGAGCGTTGATGTACAAGTAGACAATAACACCACTCAACACTCTCAAAGTGGATATCCTGAAGACCAGCAAATAGAGGATCCTACTCCACTAGTCAACAGTAGCCCTGTAGAAGATCAACAAGTGGATAATATCCAAAGCATTCCAGCCCATACAGGACACCAACATGAGTTGGGAGTAGAGGAAACTTCCCAAATACCAAGTGTTGAGTCTGAGGGGCCAGTAGAGACGACACATTCCAAAGTGGTTATGTTGGAAGAAAATTCACCCTCTCAACTCTCAAGTGAAGCCCAACAAGATAAAGATGACAAAGCTTCTCAAAGAGCACACAGAGATGAAACAGAGAAACACGATGGTGAAGAGTCTAGTGATGGCGTTGTTGAAGTGAGAATATCATTTCCACCTGCACCTACTGGTTCTGTACACCAAGATCAGAAGGGTAACCATACTCTTCAACCAACATCCGATGATAGATGTGAAGACATGGGTCCACATTCTAGATGCCATCCAGGGATTGAAGTAGGATCTGAGAATGAAGCTCTAGATAATAGGCAAGTGGAAGAGCTCATATCTCTCCAGGGCCAGGATATTGGTGGTGATCCTTCTCTGGATCAACACTCTTGGGTCCAAGAAGAAGTAGACAAGGAAATACCAGTTCCCTCAGAGAGTAGACCATCGGTGATTGCGGAAGGTGATGAGAGCAGGACTTTCCAACCTGAAGGCATGGACCCTGATGAAGAACAAGTTGAGAAAGAGACAACTCCCCAGCGCAAAGATGGACGAGGCAGTAGCCAACCCACGACTCCCACAGTTTCCATAGGGGCATCTGCAGATCAAGTTGCAGTAAGTGCACAGTCTGATGATCAAACCCAGGAAGACCGCACAATCCCCCAACAATCAGTTAGACATTCTGATGACCAACATTTCATTCAAACTGTGGAACGGATGTCGGGCACTAAGGAGACTACAGAAAGTGCTGCAGTTGTTGAATCTGAACAACCAATGCATGAGGGTCACGATGACAATACCACTAAAGGCAGCATTCCAGTAGATGAAAACGTTGTCAACTCAGAAGAAGGAATGGAGAACAGCAGCCAAGGTTCTGGGGATGAAAATGAATGTGATGTTTCTAAAGTCATGAATGTAACCAGTGATATGGAAGGACAGTTAGTGAAAGTGACTAAAGGCTGTTATACTGATCGGGAGATAAATACTGTTGATATTCAGAATCATGAACAAGATCCCATCAGAGATGCACATGACCATGACCTGGATCTCACTAGTACTGCAGATGACCAGGACTTAGAACCCATTAGTCATGCCCACATCCCAGAACTCAATGCCAACAGTATAACACATGACCAAGATCTTGGTATGAAATTAGAGCAGCTGAAAGAGTCAAATGAAGTCAGTGATACTGAAAGGTATTCTGCATCCCCAATTAAGGACGCTGCATCCAGCTGTCAAAATGTAGAAACCTCGGAGACAGAAAGTGGTGCACATAATAAGAATGTTGTTATCCAGGTTAATGACAAAGATCCCATCCGTGATGCAGATCCTCCCTATCATGTAGAGTGTCAAAACCTGGAGCCTATTAGTGATGCTCACGATCAAGAAGTGGATGCCAACAGCAAAACACCTATCCAAGAAGTGGATCCTTCTGTTGATGCACACAACCAGGATATGGAAACCATTAGTGATGCATACAACCATGAAGTGGATACCCACAGTCAAACACAGGCCAGTGATGCGGATTGTGTAGGTGAAGTAAGTGATGCATCTGAACCAGAAGATGTTGTTCACATTACAAGTGAATCTGTTCCAGAGCATATCCCCAGTAGTGATGACAATGAAAAGGTCAATGATGTGGATGTCACTGCTAACAGTGAGGTTCCAATCCATGTAGAACACTGTGTCAGTGACTCGAAGGATGTTACTGCAGGAGAGACACATGTTACTGCTGATGGTGAATCACATTGTACTACTGATCAAACAACTGTTACTGCTAGTGAGGCACATGCTCCAACTGACAGCATACTTCTCACTACCAGCGGAGAAAACGATGGGCCTTGTATAAAAGATGTTCCAATGAGCAGGAAAGACGTTACTACTGACCTTCATAATGCAGCCCTCCCCAGTGAACCACACGATGCCACCATCAGTGAAAAGCCCCCTTCTACTGTAGAAGATAGAAGTCCCGGTGAAAATGTTACTAGCCATAAAGAAGTCCCTGTCAGTATGGAAGAGAGAATTTGTGATCCTACAGTTGATCCATGCTCTTCAGAGCATGACGAAGCCTCTGAAGATTATATTACTGCTGACGAAGTCTCTGATCATGAACCAGGAAGTGGCGCTAAACCTGATGAAGTCATTGATGGTACGGATTGCAGTGAAGTCCAATACCTGGAACATGTAGATGGTCCTAAAACCTTAGGGGAAACTGAAACTACTAGCGCCACTGATAAGATGGAGCCCCTCGCAAGGGAAGCCTCTTGCAGTATTACTGAACAGGACAACATCCCCATCTCTGAAGAACAAACAGATGCAGTCCCGATAGGAGTACTGGCTACTGACACTGATGTGGCTTCTAATCCTGAATTCCCCATTGTGGAAAAGCATAATACTATTGATCTTGAGCAAGTGGGTGAAGGTCAATATGGTGGCTACCCTGATGAAGTGCCTGCTAGTCATGATGCTGTCGCTACTAACAACAAAGCCGTCTCAGACAGCGAAGAACATGCAACTGAACCTGAAGCCTATCACAATGAAACTCCTGAAGATACTGACATTGAGAAGGTACCTGCCACGGTAGATGTCAGTGTAGTAAACCCAGTAGCGATGTCTGCTAATGAAGAAGGGATGGTTACTGCTAGTGAACAGCATGATGCCACTGATCACGATAACATCTCTGCCAGCGAAGGTTCTTCCCAAGTACAGGTGCCTAAGGTCACAGACAAAGCTGCATCTGAAGAAGTACTCGTCAGTATGGAACATGAAACTACGGAACAATTTTCCGTCAGTTATAGGCATGATGCTACTGATGTTGATGACATTCCAGCAATGGAAAGAAGTGGGGCTGCTTATCTTGTTAGGGATCCTGACAATGAAGTGAAACATGTGACCAAGGTAATTGAAGTGCCTGCATGTGAAATGCTGAATGCCCCTGACACTGCAAGTGAAATTCTGAATGCCCCTGACACTGCATGTGAAATTCTGAATGCCCCTGACATTCAAGAAGACCAGGGCAGTGATTTGGACATCGACAAAGTGACTGGCAGTTATTCCACAGATTCAAATGAAGTTGAAGAGGTCGACGATCTACAGTTGAAATCACATGCTTCTGATCTTAAGGACAACCTTATTAATGGAGGAAATGCTGTCACTGCAACAGAATTAGTCTTGTCTAATGAAGTAGAAATTAATCAAGTTCTTGACAGCCAGGAAACTACTGACAGTGAAGGTGTCACTTCAAGTGCAAAGCATGACACTCAACTTTTAGATATCACTGCCAATGACCTGCACGATATTGCTGTCCCTACTGCTGAAGAGGTTGATGTTAACATTCCAGGGGTTATGGCTGCAAACATGGAGGATGTCCCAACAAGCAAAGAACAGGGGAATACTGACCTTGAAGAGGTACACAGTCCTACAGAACCTGTGGACCTTGCACCTTGTGAAGACTTTGACGCTACAGCAGTCCCCGTCAGCAAAGATGACCCTCATGTAGCCAAAGTAAGTGATGTCCGGTCCCTTGGAGTTTTCCCTGCCAGTGAGATTCATGGTATCAGAAATCTTCCGGAGGTCCCAGTCGATGAGGACAGTAAGTTACATGAAGCTCCTGAACTTCCTGAGCTTTGTGCTTCTGAAAAACACAATGATATGGACGAAGATGAGGCCTCCATATGTGAAGAACCTTATGCTAAAAAAAAGGTTCCCATCAGTGAATCATGCTGTGCTACTGAACCTGAAGATGTCCTTGTCAGTTCAGAATGTGACCCAGTTGTAGATATTGTCAATGGCTCTGACACTAAAAATCAGCTTTCTGTAAGTGTCGAAGAAGCCAAAATTGGAGAAATATGTGCAGCTGCCTGTGAAGATGTCTCAGTACCTGTTTCTAAAAACGATTGTGCCAGTAAATCACAGCATAATGACTATGAGGGTATGTTGGACCCTGCTAATGAAGAACAACATTCTCCTGAACCTGATAAGATAGCAACTGACAAAAGCCATCATACTACAGATGACAAATTTACTGTGGAAAGCTCTACTTATGATGATGATGATGATGATGATGATGATGATGATGATGATGATGATGATGATGATGATGATGATGATGATGATGATGATGAAGAACAAACCCTGGAAAACCTAAGCACAGCTTATGATCCAGAAAATCATACTCCATCAGAAGTCTATTCTCCGATGAAGCATGGAGTAGCAATTGTAAATGAAGAAGACAATATTGAGGACTCTTATATTAATCTGCAGTTGGAAAGCCCTGTTCAGGAAAGTGACAATTCTAGTGATGAAAAGGTTCTAGTAATAGATAACAATAAAAATGAAAGCACTGGAGTGCTGACTACTGACAGTGACACTGAAAAGCGAGATGGAAGCAGAGTCAAAGATGAGAGTTTCTCTGAAGATCAGGACGAAGGAACTGTTACAAATATGACAGCAGGAGAAGATAAAAATGATACTCAGCTGATGGTACTTGAAAGCAGTGAGGCCAAGAAGGATGTGTTGTCAAGACCAGATGAGGAATCCCAATATGACCAAGGGGATTTCAGTGAGAAAATGGTGTCCCCTCAAATAAATCATGGTATGGATGAGAAAAATAAGGAATACAGTGGTATTGAGATTGAAGGTGAACCCTTGGTACATACTATGATGTGCAGTGTGCCAGCTATTCCTGATCAAGGTGTTGATGCAGAGCTGCAGCTACTGAAGTCACCAGGTGATGATCAAGCTGAAGATGTTGAAGACAAATCTGCTGCAGACCCAGCAATGGCATGCACGTTGAGTGAAAGTACAGAGCATCCTGGACCTGAGCCCTCACATGCACCTCAGAAGGAAATTGTGAACAGTGATGTCAATGACGATGCCTTGACAAGGAGGCAATCAGATTACATCCATGATAATAAGGATGTATTCTGTGAGCAGGATGCTGAAGTACCTCCCGTTGATGATGTAGCCCAAAGTGAAGATGTAGAAATAGCTGTGGAGGAATGTGATAACCCCAGCGAGGATGAAAGGTTGGACATACCAGTACACGGCTCAGACAGCTCAAGTAATGCAGACATGGTAAACAAAGATTTTGATTTTCGTGAAGAGGACCGGCAGATTGAGAAGACACAAGACACTGAGAGCATGACTATTCAGCATTTGGACCATAATTCTGATGAGGATGAAGCAGAAACTATGGCCGAACGTGAAGAGGAATTACATGCAGGAAATCTATCACACGGGATAGGCCCCCGCAATCAAGAGACTGACAAAAGAAACGAGACTGATGAGAGTGAATATGAAGTCGCCAAAGTAGAGAGAAGGGAGCAGGTACTGATAGATGCAACCACTGAGGAGCCAGCAAGGTCTTCATGCCAATCAACCCTAGCAACTGATGAAGGTCACTCTGAAGTTGTTGTAATTACCTCAGAACAAAGCTTGCAATCACATAAGACACCCACAAATAAGACTTGTATTGTGATGGAAGAGCACTCAACTAACATCGACTCAGGACCTTGCAATTTCCCTGTCTGTTCTATTCAGGCAGAGAATGATGAACAAGTTGCTTCTGGTGAAGTGACTGAAGTAAAATCTAAATCCAACTGTGTGGTCGCTGAACAATCATCTCTGGACAGTTGCACCTTTGGCCAGCCAACCCCATCTCAAGGTATTATGAAACAGACATCTCCAGTATTACCAGAGATGGCACATGATTCCTTTAAAGGCACAGTTGAAGAGACATCTACATTTTCTAATGCTGCTTGTACATCAGATACTATCATAAAAGCAGCCGAAGAAGAGGAAACCCCAGCCCTAGAAGCCATGCAGATGGCCGAATTTGACAAGTTGACAATTAGAGAAGAATTCTGCTCTATAGTGCATGATGACCTGCAAGCAGGGGAAGTTGAATTGTCACCAATTCAAACTGATGAGGATGCCAGCTATAAATCAGGTTCCGATAGTGTTGATACTGAGGCATTCTCAGCAGGTGAAATGGATGAAGAAGAGACATTCAATGAAACAAATTTGGAGGATGATAATGTAAATAATGTGTCAGATGTACATGACAAAGAGAGTCATGATACAGAAACAGACGTGACCATCGGGGAGCTCGGACCTAGCCAGTGTACAGATGAAGGGGAAAATGAAATAGATACAGCTGATGAGGGCTCTGCTTCAATCTCCTCACTTTATGCAGATGACAGTACAGACGCATCAGATGGGGAAGATATGAATGGTAAGAACGAGTACTGGCGAATGAAGACAAAAAAGGTCCGAGCTGTGTCACAAGATGGCAGTTCAAGTGAGTCATCTGACAATGGAGATTATTCATGTTCATCATCTGTGGATTACCCATTAGAAGATACAGATACAGATGGACGTGACAGTGAGTCAGAATGCTATACAAAAGCTACTGCAAGAGAAAGTGAATCTCCATCCAGTGCTACAGTGCCTCCGGTAGGGGGCAATGAAAATGTGGTTGGGAGTGAAGGAGCCAACTCTGCTCTTGACGTTCAGGACAACACAGAGGAAGGAGGCCATGATGAGGACTGCCACAAGAGTGAAGAAATCTCTCACAACTTTATTGTAACTCATACCAGTGAAAAAGAGGATAAACCTCACCAGAATTTAGAGTTCATTAGTGATGAAACACCTCATACTTTGATTGAGAAATTGACCTCATCACCAAACTCTGTCTGTGATGTGAAAAGTGCTGTTGATACGAAGGAACTGACTTCTCCAATTGTGATGCAGATAGTAACCCTGAATGGCAGCGAGGAGTTATCACAGGCAGATAAATTCAGCGATGGTGGTGAAGTGCAAACAGCTAATTCATATTGCAGTTTGTCGGTGACAGCAGAATCACCACTTGAGCAAATTCCATCAACTGCAGCAGAAAATGAGGCTGTAGATCAGGTTGCCAACACTGAGACATCGATAGATACTGATCTAACACCACAAATGAATGAACTGACAGATACAGATACTGTTCCAGCATCAACTAAAGACAGTGCCATCATGACATCACAAGTAACAATAGCTGAAGATGCTAATGTTGCCCTGACACTACCACAAGTAACTACAGCTGAAGACATTGATGCATTGCCAAAGATTACAACTGAAGACACTGATCTATCACTCACACCAGAGGTACCAACTAGAGCCAGTAACGTGCAGACATTAACACAGGTGCCAAGTGAAGGCAGAGAGGTGTCATCATCAATACAGATGACTATTGAAGATGATGATATTGCAACAAAATTAGCAGAAGTGATGGTTGAAAACACTGATGGACAAACCTCATCACAGATGACAATTGAAGATCCTGATCTTATACTGACAATACCCCAAGTGGGAACTAAAGAGTCTTATCTTGTACCAACATCAAAGATGGCAACCGAAGTTGCTAATATTGACATAACAGTGGGATCACCAGAAGTGATAACAGCAGAAACTGATGCTGTCACAGTATCACCCCAGGCTCAATCTGATGACACTGATATTGTTCCACCATCACAACTGTCAACTGAAGACTTGATTGCTGCACAAACATCACAGGTGCCATCTGAAGAGACAGCTCTTTCACTGGCATCACCCAGGAAGACAATTCTAGATATTGATGTTCCATTATCCCCACACATTCAAAGTGAAGATACTAATGCGGTTCCATTAACAAATGTGATCACTGACCACGCTAATATTGCACAAGCATCACCAACGATGGACCTTGAATGTGCTTATGATGCAACAACATCCCTACAGATGACGACTGAGGACACTGATGACACACCTGCCTCCTCACAGAGGTCAACTGGAAACAATAGTATTGCCTTAAAATCACTGATGCAAACTGAAGGCACTGATAGTGTACCAGCATCACCGCAGCTCTTTACTGATGACACAGATATTGCACCTTCATCACCAGAGATAACAACTGAAAAGAAGAATGTTGAACTAGTATCATCACAGATGACAACAGAAGAATCTGATTTACCATCATCACCAGAGATTATAACCAAACATACTTATCCTGCCACACCAGCAGAGGTGCCTGCGGAAGGGGCGGTGTCACAAGTGAAAGCTGAAAATGCATATGATCTACCAGCATCGCCTCAGGTGTCAATAGCCATTGAAGAAGTAAAAAAATCGCCACACTTGTCATCTGAAGAGACTTGTTTAAAACCAATATTACAGACAGCAGCTGAAGACAAAACGTCTCCACAAGTGGAAAATGAAGACAACTATAATGTACTAACTTTATCTCAGTCTAGAAACGAAGACACAGGTCCAGTCATCACATCACCACAGGTGCCTGCTGAAGGTTCTGATGTTGCAACAAACGATGTTGCTACAACCTCACAGTTGACAACTGAGGTCAGTAAGGTACCATCACCAAAGGTGCCAATGGAAGATACTGAACTGTCAGCCGCATCAGAACACGTTACTGAACAACACACTGATGCTGTACCATCATCTCAGGTACCAAGTGAAGGTACAGATGTTGTAATGCCATCAGCACAGCTAACTTCTGAAGAACCTGATGTCACTACATCACCCAAGGTTGACATGGCTGAAAGCACTGAAGTAACAAAGTCACAGATACCAACTGAGGACACTGATCTATCAAAGTCATCTAATATTACAACTGAAGGTAATGCTATATCGAGAACACCAAGACAATCATCTGATGAACATACTTATGCTGTACCAACATCACCAATGGCAGCAGAAGGTCTGGATGCTGTCTCGACATCAGCCATGGTCGCTAAAGACCCTGATGTAGCAGCATCAGAATGTACAGTAATTGAAGATCCTAACGTACCAAAGTCACAGGAACAAACAGAGGACACTAACATTTCAAAGTCATATTGGGTTACAGCTGAAGACTCTGTTAATGTAACAACATCAAGGCAGTTAACTGAGGAGCACACTTATACTGTACCAAGGTCACCAGAAGAAATGGATGCTACCCTGACCTCAACACAGATGACAGTCGAAGACATTGATGATTCAACAACCACAGGACAATTTACCAGTGAACACACTCATGCTGTTTCAGCATCAGAGGTGTCAATTGAAGACCCAGATGTTATAACAACTGAAGAGTCTTTGACTGACAATATTTATATTGCAACATCACCTAAGGTGGTGGATGAAGACACAGCTCCACCAAAGTCACCTCAGGTGACAATTGAAGATGCTGCTGTTGGAGTAATGGCGAGGCAGTGTGCTGAGGAGCACACATATGCTCTACCAGCATCACCTGTGACAGTAGATGATATAGAAGACACAGATGGTGCAACCACACATGTGACTGATGCGCACACTTATTCTGTATTAGCATCAGAGGTACCAACTGAAGACATTGATGTTCTACCACCATCTGTGCAGGAGACAGCTGACTTACCAGCTTCACCTGGTATGATTCCTGAAGAAGCTGATGTTGCAGTGCCTCCAAAGGTAGAGGCTGGTCTACAAAAGCTAGATTTACCAATCAAAGACTTCAATGTTGTAAGGACATCACAGTTGACAACTGAAGGTGATGCTGGTGAAGCAATGTCAAGACAGTTAGCAGATGAGCAGACTTGTGCTACACCAACCACAACAGTAGCAGCAGAAGATATAGGTGCTCTACAGACTGAAGACAATAAAATTTTAGAAGGGTCGCAGGAGAGTGAAACAGATGCTGATCTTGAATTGACATCATTTAAGATCACAACTGAAGATGATGATATACTAACATCACCCCAGATGGCAACTGAAGACACTGCTGAGCTTACACCACCACAGGTGCCAGTTGAAGATTTAGTAACAAGCCTGACATCGCCAAATGAAGATACCGATTTGCTAGGCTCATCTCAGACAAGAACTGAAGATAGTGACATTGTCGAATCAACACCGTTGATGGCTGGAAAAAGTGATGATGTGGTGCCCTCTCCAAATTTGGAGCTGGCATCTCCCAACATGCTGGATGAAGACACAAAAGGTAGTCTGAGATTGCAGACATCTGCTGAAGAGACTAATGTACAAACACATCCAAAGGTGCCCACGGAAGAATCGTTTATACCAGCATCAATGGATGTGCTGACTGGAGCTGCCCTGACATCCTCAGAAGTGGTTTCTGAAGACATTGATGATATAATGACATCAGCACAGCCAGCAACTAAAGATTCTGACAAACCAATATTATTACAGATCCCAACTGAAGGCGCTAATGTTAAAACATTAACACAGGAGACTACTAACGATACTGTTGAACCAACAGTAGAGGTTCGAATTGAAGACACTGAGGCACCAATATCACCTGGGATGAAAACTAAAGGCAGTGGCATGTCAACATCACCAGAGGTGTCAACTGAAGACACAGAAGCTGACCTGACATCATCTCAGATTATTACTGAAGACACCAGTGATATCCTGACAACAGTACAGACAACTGAAGATGCTAATGTAGGAACAATATCGTCACAGGTTCCAACTGAAGCTGTGTATGTTGAAATGTCATTATCTCAAGAGACTGCTAAAGATGATATGCCAACACTAAAGGTTTTTACTGAAGACACTGAAGCACCAGTATTACATGGGACGACAACTGTTTCATCAGCATCAGCTGAGGTGTCAACTGAAGACAGAGAACCTTGCTTGACATCACAGGAGCCAACGGAAGAACCAGATGTACTAAAGACTGAAGAGACAGAATGTAGTCTGCTTCCATCTCAGATGACTGAAGACACTGCTGCTGTGCTGGCATCAGTACAGACAGCAACTAAGGATGATGATGAATCAATATCATCACAGATCCAGACTGGACATGTTAGTCTTGAGGCAACGTTATCACAGGAGATGGCTGAAGGTACTGATGTTATACCAGCACTACAGGTTCTAACTGAAGATGCGGAAGTGCCAGCATTGTCTGGGATAGAAACTGAATGCATCAATGTAACCTCATCACCAGAGCTGCCAAGCAAAGACATACAAACTGGCCTGGGATCAGAGGCGTCAACCAAAGAATCTGATGAAGTAGCATCACCCCTCGTGCTGACCGAAGATGCAGAAGCTGGCCTTACATCATCACAGATGACTGCTGGAGACACTGGTGCTGTGCAGACAGCAACTGAAGATGATGTAGGAACTATATCGTCACAGGCACTAACTGAAGGTGCACATGTTGAAAAGTCATTATCAGAAGAGACTGCTAAAGATACTGAACCAACACTGAAGGTTCTTGCTGAAGAAACTGAAGCACCAGCATCACCTGAGACAATATCTGAAGATCCTGATGTACTAGCATCAACAGAGGTAAGAGGTGAACACACAGAAGTTGGTATGTCATCACAGGTGCAAAATAAAGAATGTGATGTACCACCATCACCCCAGGTGCTAACCAACCATGCAGAAAAAGGGCTGGCAACACCACAGTCGACTACTGAAGACACAAATGTTGTGCTGACATCAGAAGATCGACAGACAACTGAAGATCCTGAAAAACTGACATCAATGCAGGTTCCAACTGAAGATGCTGATGTTGTATCGACAGAAAAGGTTCAGATTGAAGATACTAATATTGTTAAGTTAAAGGTACCAACTGAAGGCAGTGATCTTAAAGAGGCACTTCTAGACACAACAACTGGAGACAGAAGTGTGAAGCTTGCATCATCCCAGGTACAGAAGGAAGATACAGAAGCTGCTCTGAAAGTTTTACAATTGTCTGCTGAAGACACTCATGTCAAATCAACATTGCCACAGTTGCTTAATGATATCGATGTTGTTACAACATTATCACACATGCCAACTGAAGATGCTGATCTTGTGTCAACTGTATCAGAGATAACTGCTAAGGACACTGTTGTTGCACCAACATCGAAGATACTAATTGGTGATACTGAGGTGCCAACATCACCCGTTATGAAGATTGAAAATGCTGAAGTACCAGCATCTTCAGAAGGACCACCCATAGAAACAGAAGCCAGCCTCACAACATCACTGGTGACTGCTGAAGAGGCTGATACTACAAAGACATCACAGGTGACAATTGAAGATGCTGAGTTTGCAGCATCACATGTGCCAACATCACCTCAGATGACAGCTGAAGAACAGAAAGCAGACCTTATGTCACAAAAGGTGTCTGCTGAAGACACTGAGATTGTACAAGTATCATTACAGATAACTGCTGAAGACACTTGTGTACCAGCATCACCACAGGTACCAGCGGAAGACCAGAATGCTTACCTCACATCATCACAGGTAGCAGACGCTGATGTCCTATCATCACCATTACCGAAAACAGTTGAAGGCGGTGAGACTGTGCTGGCTTCACCAGTTGTGTCAGATGAAGACAGAGAAGCTGGCCTGGCATTAATGCAGACGGCAGCTGAAGACACTATAGTACCACCACATGCTGATACTGCCCTAACAGAGAGTGGAACGAGTGGAACTGAGGGTGGCATGGTGAACGATGAAACACCTGAAGATACAATAACAAAGTCATCAGTAATTGCTGGTGACAAATCAACTTTGAAATGTACTGCTGAAGCTGAGGAGCCTGACAATGTGTCTTCAGTAAAAGCTTTAGCTGATGAAGAACCCACTGGCATTCTCAGAGCAGAGAAATTGAACACACCAGATGTATCTGAATCGGAAGCAACCAAAGATAGTGAATTAGCAAAGGTTAATGATCAACAAGTCATATCCAAGGACTTTGAAGCCCAAGCCCAAGATATAGCTGTAAATGCTACAGTAGCTGACACCACCACACCAGTAGCAAGTGGAGCAGCATCTGATGCTTCTGTAGACCCACAGTCTGACGAAGGTCAGGTCAAATGTGCTTTGGTACCAGAATTAAAAAACAAGATCCCATCAATACATGTTTCCGAATGTCAAAGTAGTCAGAAGTCTGGAGGTAAACAATTGGAAATAAAAGCTAAAGGAGGAGCTGCATATGACGAAGCACAAGTAAAAGAAGCTACATGCTCTAGTGTAAGGTTTGGCCAACAGGTTGAACAATCCTCAGTGTTGGTGAAAGACCAGAGAAGGAAGAGTACAGCTACATTAGCAGAAAGAATCCAGTCTAACTCTCAATGTTTAGTTACCAAACCTGGTTTATCACGTGTCAGGAAGAACCCTCCAGATCACGTCCTACCTTTTTCAACTTCACCCAGTAAAAGACTGAGATTAGATTCTGCACTCTCACCGTCAGTGGATAATGTCAACAAAAATGATGAATCCAAAAGTTCACAGGATAGTGTTGAAGACGGACAGTTTAGTGATGCGGATTCGGATGAAGAGGCTGAAGTGATGAGCCCTTGTGTGTTTGCAAAGTTCCCGCAGAAATCCATATTCCAGGACATAAGAAAGCCAACTGCAGGACAAGTTTATGTGGAAAAGTACCAGAAGCAGTTGAAGACTGTTCACACTGGTAGTGTAACCATGTCTAAATCTGGCACTGAAAATCTGAAAGAGTCAAAGCCAGATGAACAGGCAATGACAAGGGAACCGGACTTGGAGGTTCACAACCCGTGTGAACAGATATTGGAGGCAGACTCAAATGTGATTATCAATCCAGACACTGATCAACAGATGTCTAGTACAGACATTGAAGGGGTAGAGAAGCTATCTGAGCAGATTATAGTGGATGAGTGTCTTACAGAAGCTATCCCTCCAGTAATAAAACCATCAACCACCCTACCAGAGAGTATTGCAGATGGTAGTGAGCCGCAGGAACTATGCAGACAGATAATCGGGGATGATTGTCAGGTCAATGAAAAGAATGTCTGTAGCAAGGTCATACGGAACACAGAAAAGTTTTCTGCACAGCCTCCTGAAGAAACAGAAGTGATACAAGAGTCAAATCTGCAGGTTGAAGGAGAGGAACATATTGAAGCTTCTGTCAATGAAATTGGAAATGCAGACTTACACCAACCACATCAAGAGATCAAGATTCTGGAATCAACTGAAAAAGATGTTGCAGTTATCTCTGCTGATCAAATTATAGATTCCACTGATGCTAATGATCACGAAGAAGTACCAGAAGGGTATAGGGAAGCAGAAGAGGATGTCTGTCATGTGACTATGTCTACAGGGTTGGATCAGCCCCATACTGATGTTGTACCACACAATATGTTGGAGGAGGGGTGTACTGAGGAGGTTGTTCGTATTGATGGCAGTCCTGCAGAGGCCAGAGAAGACACAGAACTACTTGAGTCATCAAAGAATGCGATGGTGGAGAAGTGTGACGATGTGTCCATTGTAAATGTCTCTTCCAACTTAGATGAGCCTCAAATGGAAGTTATAGTGGTAGAAGAGGAATATATTGAGAGGGCTGTCTGCAAGGCCGACAGCGTCAGTCCCGCAGAAGCCCAAGGAATCTCTGCAGCTCTGCATGAACCATTTGAGACAGAACTGAGAGTGGAATGTAGTGAAGAGGACATTTGTATTGTTAATACTGTGCAAGACATGACACAGGCGTGCCAGGAAAACCAGGCTCCACCTGAGCAGATTCAAGAACTAGTTTGCATTGAAGAGGACATCAACAGCTATAGCGTAAAGGATTCAGAGGTACACGAATCACCTACCCAGATGACAGAGGAGAGTACTGAAGAAGTCATCTGCACTGCTGTATGCAGTACCCCACAAGTCGGCACTGATCTATGCACCACCTCTCAAATGGCACAGGAGGATGTAGAGCCAACACAGCCTTATCAAGAACTTGCTGAAGAAACATGTAGACAGGTTCTAGTAGAGGAATGTAGTGAAAATGTTATCTGTATCGATGACACTGAGACTCCAACAGATGATCCACAGGCAAGTCCAGAAGTGATTGTGGTGCAAGAATCACATGATGAGGAGGACCTAGGAGAAGTCTGCACAGAAGAGGTCATCTCTGATGTGATTGTGAGCACGCTTGACGTTCAAGAACAAGTAGAAGTCCAGGAATCAGACAAAGAATTAGCATCATCTAGTGACCTTATACAGCCAGTCAGAGGGTTACAACAGTTACAAGAGCCCAGCATCAATGAGGTAGAGAGCTCAGCAGGAAAAATTCTAGAGTTCCATCCAGAAGTTGTGACCCCAGCAATACACGTTCTACAGTCTCACCCAGAAGTTAAAGCCCCAGCAAGAGAGATTTTACAGTTCCATCCAGAAGTAGTGACCACAGCACGAGAGCTTGTACAGTCCTGCCCAAAAGTTGTGGCCCCAGCAGGAGCCATTATACAGTTTCATCCAGAAGTCGTGGCCCATTTAGGAGACATTGTACAGTCCCACACAGAAGTTGTGGCCCCTGTATGCGACATTTTACAGTCCCACATAAAAGTTGTGGCCCCAGTGGGAGGCATTGTACAGTCTCGTGCAGAAGTTTTTGAAGTGCTTGAAAAACATGACAGCCAGGAAGGTAGTGAAGATGATATGTTAAGCAGTGCAGTCGTAAATCAAGAGAAAGCATTGCAAGTGTATCGTCCTAATATTGTCATACCCCAACAACCACAGGAGCAGGTTCTCAGATATGAGAATTCTAGCAGAGCGATCACAGGCTCTAGTCCTGTGCTGTCTGAAGATCAGGATGAAACAAGTCAAGAACAAGATATCTGCACCAAGGGAAGTCCAGATGAAGACACTCATACAGCCGGTCAGGAGCAGAATGAAGTTTGTCAAAATGAAGGCTCATCATGTACAATAACTATCTATTCTGAGGAAGGCCCGCAAGATGGATGTGAAACTGAAGGCGCAGTATCACATAGTGATAACACAAGCGACACTTTCCATCATGTTGTAGAGATCTCTCCGATGACTGCCTCCCAGTTGGATGCTGCTACTGGGATGTTGACTCTGCCGGGTATCATCGCTAATGCAGATTTATCAATAGGTGAGATTGATTTTACTTATTTGATCCTAATTAGGATTTTTTTTCCCAATTACCTTTTGTGTTGAATTGCCACCCTTGAATTGCCTTTGGGAGACCAACACCTATTAGTATTACTGGGTACCAGGGTTCCCATTCATCAGTGAAACGTCAGTCAAGTCATATTTTTGTTTAGTTCGCAAGATGTATTAAGATTAAAGAACTCAATTGAAAGCAAGTAGAAATATTTTGAATCATTAAAGGGGTTCAAATTATTAGCGCGGCAACTAGTCAGTACTACTCATGAGATGAGTAGACTAGTGTATGGTTCACAGTCGCCACGGTGTAAGGGATAGGGAGGCCTTGCAATCTATTTTTGTTTGTGGCTCCTCTGCTATGGACTATTCCTGCTCACTATTCTAATGTAATAACAACAGTGTGTGTACTTTACTTATCAGTGAAGGAATTTTCAGAATATATCTCATACTTTTGATTTTATTCGCAGATAAGACATTTTATCATTTGGAGCCCTATGGCAGATTAGCATTAGAGCATTTTAAGATTCAGAAATGCATCCCTGTAGCCTTTGTTTTAGAATTGTTCGTTTTGAAACTACTATATATATGTAGTACAGGTTTTATCTCAGTGGGTTATGGTACAATTGGATCATATTTTCTGTATTTGAACAAAGTATTCACTGTCAAAGATCTCTATGGAGAAATCAGTGCTAAAGTGTGTGTTGCCATATGTGCATTTTTGTAAATCAGAGGAGGTTGAAGTGTAAGGCCACCTTGTGGAACTGCTAAATTCTTTTCTGTGTAAAATTTTTAGTTTACATTGAAATAATGCTATCTCAGAATATGTATCTACTATTGGTGATGAAAGATTAATTTGATTACTCCTTTCATGATATAAACGATTTTGTGGAACACTGAAAACATGTATGTACACCGAGTTACTTACACTGTGCTCCCCCTCTATAGAGAGGTGGAGTGATCTGGCCGGTTTGCTGACCACTGGCCCGTGACGAGGTACAGACTATTACAAGTGATTGGCAGTTGGGTGTGTGTGTGTGTGTGTGTTGGGGGGGGGGGGGGTGGGCAGGCAGAGCAGGCTCCTGGCAATCTGAGACAGTGTACACTCATAATGACACACCTGTTGACTATGG
This sequence comes from Acholoe squamosa, assembly GCA_949317995.1. Classification (NCBI taxonomy): domain Eukaryota; kingdom Metazoa; phylum Annelida; class Polychaeta; order Phyllodocida; family Polynoidae; genus Acholoe; species Acholoe squamosa. Next base: position 74,762,977 of record OX439038.1, read on the forward strand.
CATTGAACATTGAATAAGACAGGTCCCTGTGGCAGCTGAGTGAGGTGCATGCAGAATGGACAGTCTACAGGCTATTAGTACATAGCTGCAGTGGGTAGTTCGGGTTGAATTTGTGCTATATACTACCAAAAGTCCAGATGATAGTATGCCCTATCTGTCTCACCAACTGAAACTAGACACAAGATTACAAGTCGCCGCGCCATGTCTCACAGGACTATTCTCTACTATTGTATTAAAATCTACAACACTATGGTTTTATTCAATAATGTGAGGTATCGAGACTGTGGAAACCATACCCTTTTGCAGACCGTCAAATCACCACCCTTTTGTAATGCTTTTATTGTAGTACAGGTAACATTGGCAGGAAAATTTCAGCAATCCAACACCAGAATCAGACAAAACACACCCGTTGTTTTGCAAAAAGACAGGATGCGCCTATACATCCTACTAGCTTAAAATGGTTAAAAAAGAAATAAATAAAAATGCGCCCCTGTGAATGTGATAACAAAATGTCCTAGGACCCAAATAAACTAAAAGCATATGAAGTCTACTTTGAGTACACGCCCTGGGTACACAAGTATGGCAGGGTTTATAAGGCCATGTAATTCTGAAAACTTGGATTACAGACTTTTTTCACTTGACTCTTTGGTCGGCCTTCGGTAGAAAAAAAAAAGTTGTCTCAATGCCCTAGCTGACTACCAATATTTCCCATCGGCAAGAACAAAAAGAAAAGAAAAAAAGGCACGAAGATGTTACTTATAAATATGCAGTCAAATGTGTAGATAACGGGATTTTTTCCTCATTGACAGCCAGAAAACTTAGGGTCTATTGGTGACCATATACTTTTTTTTTTCAAAGCATAATCTTTTTGGCAATATTTTTTTTTCCTAATTGGCCTAAAAACTTGCCGCCGGATCCGTAATCCAAGTTATCAGAATAAAATGGCCGTCCCACGCATCATGGAATGTCATGGAAATAAATATATATATATATATATATATATATATATTTAGGGGCTCGTAGATCGTGATATAGTGTGAGCGTCTTCCTCGAGAGGGCGTTTCAAGCGGTGCGCCCATCACCGGTAGTCACTAGAGGTCTCCTCGACCCCTGGTCTCTGCGGGGTGGTGGCAGCACTGTTCGCCTCGTCCCAGCTCCTACCTGGGGCCGGGGAAGGCGTTAGTCTGGCTCTAGCTGTGAACCACTTTTACTTGAGCTTACCATATGCCAGTTGCACTAACCCGAGATCCCTTGTCTGGTCTTTACTTCTAACTAGTCAAGACATTGATTCGAACCATATATATATATATATATATATATATATATATATATATATATATATATATATATATATATATATATATATACTGTTTTATAGAAAGGGGCCCCCAGGGCCAAGGGGCTGCCAGAATTAGGGGGTGGGAGGCGTAACCCCGGCGTAATTTTGCAGTTGACACCTCCGAAATAGGGTCAGTCAGAAACTATAGATCAAGGGCTCTCTGATGCTTTTTGAATCAAAGAGCTGTGACAAAGCTAAGTGGGGCAAAGAAATTATCTTCTGTAGGTCATGTTAAGGCCTACCATTAGTAGTTTCCATTTCTCCCACCAGGGACCCATGGCACAGTTGATAGACTGCAATGCTATACTGATTTGAATCCAGTCTTTCAGGTCCATGGTGAGAGGGATTTTGGCCAAAAAGTGGCTTTGCCAGCCGCACACCCATGTCAGTGACATATAGGGAACAGAGCCATTCCAGTGTGGAGGTTACCATCTTGAAATCAGTTATGTAACTCCCCCCGACGGCCATCTTGGATTTAGCATAGAATTGTGGATCTCTTATCTTGCCCCCCAACCACCAGTAAACAATGGGGATTGATAAGAGTGATAGGCCATCCTTTGCCTCTATCTTAATCACCCTAAGTACATCTCCATTGTTGTAGGTGTGAAGGGAGGGGATTAGCCTGAAAGGGAGACAATGGCTGGTTTTACTTAGCTTGAATGTGCTCTCTTACAAAATGTTTAAACTTTGATATCTTTTGCATTCTAAAAAACAAAAATAAATGTCTTGTTAAAGTTCCAGGTGTTTGCTATTGATAGGTATGAATTTTAGAATATTGCTGCAGGTAGTCAATTAGATAGTCCACCAAAGTAAACTGTACAAAGAGGCCCAATGCTGATCTAGCGCCCCCCCCCCCCCGACTACATGAGCCAACTAGCTAATTTTCTCAGTACCAGCGCCTTCGGCGCTGGGATTGTGAATGGAACTGGGCACCCTCCGCCCACCCCACGTGTCAACCCGGCACCCTCCATCCACCCTGCGTGTCAAACCCGCACCCTCCGCCCACCCATAGGGTAAACCCGCACCCTTCGCCCACCCTGCATAAGAACCCAGCACCCTCCACCCACCCCGCGTGTCAATCCCGCACCCTCCGCCCACCCTGCGAATGAACCCTGCCCACCCTGCGGATGAACCCCGCACCCTTCACCCACCCTATGGATGAACTCCACACCCTCCGCCCACGCATTGGGTGAACCCTGCACCCTTCGCCGACCCAGCAGGTGAACCCCGCACCTTCTACCACCCTGTGGATGAACCCCGCACCCTCCGCCCACCCATCAGGTGAACCCTGCACCCTTCACCCACCCTGCGGATGAACCCAGCACACTCCACCCACCCTGCGGGTGAACCTCGCACCTTCCACCCACCCTGCAGATGAACCCGCACCCTCTGCCCACCCATAGGGTCAACCCTGCACCCTTCGCCCACCCTGCGGATGAACCCGGCACCTCCGCCCACTCCCTGGGTGAAACTGGCAACCCCCGAGGGCAACATTTTTTCGACCTCTTGAGGGTGGTTGGGAGCAAACTTATTTTTACCTTAATCAATTCATATATTTTGGATGGGACTCCTAAAGGACACAATCGTCACTGACAGTGCCAGTCTCACTGGGACTAACAATTCAATCGTCACTGACAGGGCCAGTGTCACTGGGCTAACAATTTAATCGTCACTGACAGTGCCAGTGTTTTTTTTAAAAAAAGGTTTTTGGGCCATGTTTTTCTCACAATATCTGATGGGAAATCATTTCAAGCATGGTTGGTTCTCACCTCAGCTACAATCTTCATCATACTCTGTGCTTACATTGCGGGTTGAGCCAGCAGCTAGGGCTACTATAAATATGTCAACAAACTTGGCCGAAAAACGTCAACAAACTTGGTCAAAAATCGACAACAAACTCAGCCAAAAAACATAAACAAACTCGGCAGAAAAATGTAAACAAACTCGTCATGATGCACCTAAAACTTCAGTTTGAGACATTTAATCAAAATTCTGAAGTGACAGAATGTTTTTAAATGCTTTTTCACCCCCTGACAACAATTATTTGCTGCTTTTGTGCCAAATTTTTAAAATCGTTTTTCGGCCATATTTTTTCCCCACAATATATGATGGGAAACCATAGCCTGATTCCAAACATGGTTGATTCTAAGCTACAGTACAATCTTCACAAAGCTCTCTCCCCATGTGCGACTTGGGGCCAGCATACAGGCTTATTATGTAACACCTAGCTTGTGACGTCACACCTCGCACCATAACTTTAAAAGTATAGTGTAAAAATCGTTGACAGGAGAAACGACAATGGGGGAACCAAGAGGTCTAACCGAAGAAGAAGTTGCTAATGTGTGCAAAGAACCAGATGCATTGACACAAGTGAGTTTGTAACCGCGGGAGGCCGATGATATACACACATCCTCGAGGTGCGAATAAGCACTCACCTCCTCAACTCGAGGTGCGAGCAGTGCCAGTGGCCTTATTCTCACCTCGATGAGGTGTACCAACTACCAAATAAGAATCCTTATTCTTACCTCGAGGAGGTACCACATCGAGGTGAAAATAAGAATCCTTATTCTCACCTCGAGGAGGTATGCTCTTATTCACACCTCAGGTGTGGTTTGCAAATTTATTCACACCTTGAGGAGGTGTGATCTGCAAGGGGGGGCCCAAGAAATTTCAAATGACCATGGGGGTGGGGGGTTAAAAAATGTTGAAGTTTTTGGGGAATGGTCATTTTTAATAAAAAGGGGAGGATGGCGCTCTTGCAGGGGGGTTTAAAAGTTTCACCCCTTTTTAGCAAAAAAGGGTCTCCGCATACCCCCCTGAGGGAGTGGTCATTTTTTTTAACAACAGGGGGGTGTTGGGTTTGGGGGGGACAAAAAAATTTCAGACCCCTCTAAGGGGGGGCCCCTTTTGAGCGAAAAATTTTAGACCCCTCGGAGGGGGGACAAAAAATTTTGCCACGCATACGTGGAATTTCACCAACCCCCCCCCTAAGCTGGCAATAAATGACTTGTCCCTACTAGAGCAGGGTGGCTTTGGGAGATAAAAAAATTTGAGACCCTTCTTAAAAAAGTTCTTTTTGGTAAGGGAATGATCAAGTTTTAACAACAGGGGGGGTTGGTGAAATTCCGCACGTGCGCGGCAAAAAAAAAAAATCCGTCCCCCTTTGGAGGGGTCTGAAATTTTTCCGTGCCCCCTTTTTATTCTTTAGTGGCGCGCTGGCTTTTTCGCTCAAAAGGGGCGACATTTTTTTGTCCCCTCCTAAGGGAGTAGTCATTATTTATCAACAGGGGGGGTGGTGGGTTTGAGTGGGGGGCGTAAAATTTTCAGACCCCTCTTGAGGGGGCTAAAAAATTCACCCTCTTTTTAGCAAAGAAAAGTGGTTTGTCTGGCCCTGCCTATGGGACCAGGCAAATAAAAGAACACTTGCTATCCTTCGAAAAGAGTAGGGGAATGAAGCCCCGGTAGCGGTTTTCCCCCTCGACCCTCCTCATAGATTCGGTCATTCATCTCATAGATTCGGTCATTCATAGATTCGGTCACTGCTGTGTCGGGCAAGCAGCATATAAATACCTGTCCAAAAAGAAAAGAAAGGACTTAATGTCCGAGAAACCTTGAATGTCTGAGTTCCTCGATGGCCCCCGGACGTAAAACTAAACAAACAAACAAACAAAAGCCCACACACTACTATAGATCAAAGAGGGGTGCGAAAATTCTCGCCTCCGGCGCAGGGGGCGCAAAAGATTTTGACTGCCGTCGAGGGGGGCGTGAAAAATTTTCGCTCATCCGCTCAAAAACCCACCACCCCCCCCTGTTGATAAATAATGACCACTCCCTAAGAGGGGTCTGAAATTTTTTTGTCCCCCCCCAAACCCTCCAACCCCCCCTGTTGTTAAAAAATGACCACTCCCTAACAAAAGGAGGGGTGTAAAAATTTTGGCCATTTTGGGGCCGGGAAGCCCCCTGGTATGGCCTGCTCAGGCTGCTGTACCTCTACCTCCTCGAGGTGAAAATAAGGAACTTTGTCTTCACCACGTCGAGGTGAGAATAGTGCTGCTATTCTCACCTCGGCGAGGTGCATATAAAGGTGATTATACGCACCTCGCCGAGGTGAAAATAAGGACAGTTATACGCACCTCGTAGAATATCGCTTCCCGCGGGGGCCGTGTCCATCCTTCCAGTAGCCGACTGTGGCCGCCCGGCCAATCCTGCCCCAGACTCCCTTTAGACAGGCTTTTGTTTATCTATAAGTATAAAGCCACATCACAACCTCCCATAACCCTGTGTATCATGCACACACCCTCCCCCACCCATATTGCATATCATTCATACCCCCTCTCCCCACCCTTTGTATCATGTGGACACCCCCTTCCACCTAGCTTAGAAATCTAATCTCTCATCTCTGTACCGCCATGAGAGATTAGAAAACCTTCTCTTTTCTGGTGGGTGATGGCCTGTGTATCTGCTCAAAGACTGCACATTTTCGGACATTAATACTAAGAATTTATTGAAAATTTAAAGTTCCCTGCATAGCCCAATTTGTTGGGTACACACTCACTGATTTTGGAAATCGGATGGCTTATAATAAATGTTTTAGAGGAGATTTCCTGAACAAATCTCTTGCCATTCTGCCACCTTCCCAGCTGAGCGGGAGAATGGTGGAGGTATAAATAAACTTGAAAGTAGGTTAGAACTCTATGTTTTTATCCCTCCACCCTGAAGAGTTCTTCACCCATCTGTAAACATCTGGTTTTCTAAACTCTCACGTCGGCCACAGAGATGAGAGTTTAGATTTCTAAGCTACCTTCCACCCTGTGCATCATGATACTGATAGGGGCTGTGTACAAAGATTACATGAACGATGATCCCAAGGAACGATAATCCCAGAACGATGATCCTAGCTTTAGAGGAACCATGATCCCATCTGAACGAAATGATGGCCCCACTTTTCAAATATGCAGGGTGTCAGGCGATCCTACTTTTCCTACTTTTTCCTATTATTTTATGATTTTGCTATTTTTCCTACTTTTTCTCCAAAATACCTACTTTTTCCTACTTTTTCATTTTGCTTTGGCATGTGCAATATAAAAATACCGTTAGTTGCTTTGAAGCACATCTTGCTTGTTTCAGTACATGTTTATAGTAACTTATGTCAAGTGAAATCAACCCTCAAGTCTTAATGTGTAGGCTATTGTAGGTCCCAATGAGGTACCTGAGTGAACTTATCACAGGCAATTATTAAGGAGTACCTGATTTTATTAGCAAAACTATGGCATGTGAACGATTTTCCTCCTCTTATATGTTTTATCCATTTAGTCCCGTACTGGCTAGTAACATTACTTTGAGTAGATAGCAAATTCTGTAATATTTGCATTATTATCTGGTACTCAAATTTTGCTATGTCTGTCATGCTCCTTTAGTACTTGCAAGAAACTGAGTACTGGAGTTGTAGCGCTACTACATTTTGCCTCCACATGGTTTATGAATAGTGCAGTATTTATCAATCACATCTTCATTAAAGATTCAGAGATATTGGCTTCCGGAATGAAAGAGCCAATTCTGACACCATTGGTGTATCAATTGATGTTTGATTATGCTAAAGTTATTTGTGTGGTGATGGTAGCGATTGACTTGGTGGACATATATGCTTTGAGCATTAGAACTAGTATTATACTAATGTTTCACTCATAAACCCTTTAGCAGAATACATGCAAACACCTGACTGATAGTGATCAGGGAGGTAATATCAAAAGGTGGCTACATGAAATGTCAATAAGAGACTAATGGTGTCAAGTGTTGGCTGCAATCTATATTTTAAACCATGGAGTGCCAATGTAGAAAACATTCAGAATTGCTTGCAGTTATGTTGTTATAATTGTCATGATACTTTTGGACAAAGATACTCCCTTAACATTGCTGTGCTTTTAGTTTTAGGCTATGCACTGCTGGTGATGGGTCAATAAATTGGTGACGGATTCATCTGACATCAAGTAACCTAGATCATTAAAGCCTGCTATAGAACTCTATAGAAACATGCCAAAATCCCACAAAATTTCAAGAATCTTGGATAAATAAGACATAAAAATGGAAATTTAGTCAAACAGTGGTGTCGTGTAGATTCAAGTTCTGCTTACAAAGCCTACTGCACACTATGCAACAAATCATTTCAAATAGACAATACAGATCTCCTGCAAGCTCTAGCCCATGTGTCAAAGGTTAAGCATACTGGTTTTGCTAAAGCCAGATTTGGAAGCACACAGCACCATTTCGAAAAGAAAAATGCTAGTGCATCTGTATCAGATGGTGCTGAACCAACCATAAGTGACAAAACAGTATCTAGTGCAAGCACCTCTGCTAAGCCTAGTTCATTCATGGTGCAAACAACTTCCCAGCAAGAGCAGACTGCCATTGCTGAAATCCTATGGGCCCACAAAGTATGTGAGAGTAACTTCAGCTTTCGGTCATGTGAAGGATTGTCTGACTTATTTAAGAGAATGTTTCCCTGTGAGAGGGATATTACCCCGGTCATAAGCCGGACTTTTTTTTTCCTATTTTGGACCAAAACCAGCTTCTAAATTTCCCCCTAACTCTACCCCCCGCTTATGACCGGGGTTTTAATACAATAGATTAAAGAGAAAATAGGGAAAATTTGGCCCTAAAATCGGCTTATAGGATTTCCCTGAACTCACCCCTCAGCTTATGAACGGGGCCGGCTTATGACCGGGGTTTTACAGTACCCTCTGTGTAGTACATGAATACATTGTACATAAACTATGTCTATTAAGTAAGTTCTAATTTTGTGAAGGGGTTTCACAAAATTAGTACCTCACAGATCTTGTATGGCAGCCATGTTGAGGCAAAACCTTTGCCATAGACCCTATTGAGGTTTCCCATAATACACCCTGTATGGGGAGGGTTCCTGCTAATTAACATAAGTAGGTCAGTCATGTGACCTGGTCTGGCCAATGGCATTGGACCGGAACTCTGCCAGTGCATGGGCGATAATACAGCACCGCGTAACCTCAATCCACTGTATAGACTTATCATTACAAGTTTCACCTGTTAGTGTGCTGAAACAACTAGCCAATTTCTCAATCTCAATCTAGGATCAGTAATCCCAATACAGTAAATGCCTTAAATGCATAAATCACCAACAAATCATTAAAAATCAGATATTACTGTGCCTATTATGTGTAGGGTATGTAAGTAGCCTAGAGAAGTAGCCTGCAGTGTGGAAAAAAAAATGCTTTTCAGACATTTCTGGGCATTTAATCATTATTATTCATCATTTCTATCAATTTCCATGCGTAAATCACCAACAACTCATGGAACAGTAGTGCAGGTGGGTCAGTAAATATAAGCAATGAGAGGTATTCTAATGTGGGATCATGGTTCCTTAAGATGGGATCATGGTTCCTGGGGAGGAGAAAATGGGATCGTCATTCCCATGGGATCATCGTTCCTCGGGATCATCGTTCCAGTAACCTGTACGAATGATGTCATGTTTTTTTGGACCATTTTTTACTCCCCTGTTCGTCATGTTGTTTTTGTTGTTGACAATTTTGCAATGCTGAAGGTATATTAATTCTGTCATGCCAGCCCTAGGTAACCCCCCCTCCCCCCGCCTCCTGCATGATGTCATTTGTAAACAGCCCCATACCCCCTCTCCCCATCCTGCATATGATGTGCAAACCCTCCCTCACCCTTTGTATCTAGTGCACACCTCCCCCCACCCTGTGCATGATGCACACACCCTCCCCCCACCCTATTATAATGCGCACCCCCACCCAACACCCTGAGTATCATGCGCACCCCCCTCCATCCTGTGTATCATTTATACTCCCTCTCCCCATCCTTGGATTGAGACAATTAGATAATCATTGATACCCTTACAACATTTCCTCTCTACTTCTAGGGGGCATAAGGCTGAGCATAGTTCAGGCTTCAGGTCACGTGGAACTAAATCCATTTGCAAACGAGCCCCTAAAGGCAAATCCTCCATCCAGGCTGCAAAGAGCAACCACCGGAGGGAGGAAAGAAAGAAAAAGAAACATGAGGAAGATAAGAGGAAGGAAAAGGAAAGCAAGGAGGACTACCCAGTTTTGGGCTCAGACGGATCGCCCCCACCTTCCCCTGGGAGGTCCCTTTCAAGGGAGACCCCGGGGCAGGAAACACAATCCACCCCTCTTGCAAGGCCACCGTCACCATCTTCCTCGTTTGCAGAGGTCTCCTCAAAACATGTCAGGTTGGACAGAGACTTCAGCAAGCGAAGCAAAAGCAACACACGGAATAACCAGAAAAGCCCAGAACCCAGCCCTGCACACACAAGGTCGGGTAACAGCAGGAAAAGTCAGATGGTAACTTTGACAAAACAAAAAGCAGTTCATACATCAAACAGGTATGAACAACTAAATAATGAAAATGGATCCAAAATATAACATCATCCATTGGAACTGCAGAGGCTTTAGTGCCAATCTGGAGTCTTTGCAACTGTTATGCAAAGACTTTAACCCAATGGCACTTGCCCTGCAAGAAATCAAATCCTTGAAACCAGGAAAAATCACACTAAAGGGCTATAAAGGGTACATCAATATCCCGGGTGGTGAAAACCCTAAGGGAGGTGTAGCACTCTTTCTAGCCCCTGAACACCCACAAGAAGAAGTACCACTGACTACAAATCTGCAAGCTGTAGCAGCTCGCATCACGATAAATTCACCTATGACACTTTGCTCTCTGTACCTACCCCCAGATGAGAGAGTGTCACAAACTGATCTGACAGCAATCGTCGATCAGCTGCCACCCCCATTCATCCTGATGGGTGATTTTAATGCCCACAGTGCAGTGTGGGGAGACAGCAGGACAGACGGAAAGGGGAGAATGGTGGAGAGAATCATTGACAGAAAGTCCTTGTGCCTCTTCAACAAGAAGGAAGCAACCTACCACCATCCAGCTTCAGGAACCTTCTCCTCCATCGATCTAACTATGAGTGACGCTTCTATCTTTGCTGACTTTGACTGGAGGGTGCATCATGACCTCTGTGGGAGTGATCATTTTCCCATCATCATGCAGACTATGAAGAAGAACTCTGACATTGACCTCCCTCCGAGATGGAACATCTCGAGAGCGGACTGGGAGGACTACCAAGAGAAATGCAAGCAATCTTTTCGATCATGGCCACTCATCAAGGAAAAGGAGGATCATCCTGCCGAGTACTTTGCAAACACCCTCAGGGAAGTGAGTGTCATGTGCATTGGTAAGTCTTCCATCACAAAAAAGAGACAAAAATGCCCTTGGTTCAATGAGCAATGCTATGAGGCAAGGAGAGAACGAAGAAAGACATATCGCAAGTTCAGCAAGACCATCACAACTGAAAACTTGTACAAGTACTTGAATGCAAGGGCCAACACCAAACAAACATTCAAGAAAGAGAAACGGCAATCCTTCCGTAGGTATGTGGGTTCACTATCGAAATCCACTCCCCTGCGTAAGGTGTTCCAAGAAGTAAGAAAGCTCAATGGAAACCCTCCTCCAACTGTGCACCACCTGCAAAAAGGAGCACAGAAAGCTGAGTCTAGCAAAGAGATCTCAGACACCCTGGCAGAACATTTCAGTCAGGTGTCTTCGAGCAACAATTGCTCAGAGAAGTTCCTTGAGCACAAAACCAGAACAGAAAGGAAGAAACTCAACTTTACCTCCAACAACAAGGAAAGCTACAACAAGCCTTTCACCATGGAGGAGTTGAAATATGTCCTTGGCCAGGCTAAAGATTCTTGTCCTGGACCAGATGACATCCACTACCAGATGCTAAAACATCTACCTGAGGAAACCCTGGAGCTTCTTCTAGACGTGTACAATGACATCTGGAAAACAGAAAAATTCCCACCTTCTTGGTCAGAGGCCACAGTGGTTCCAATTCCCAAACCAGGGAAAAACCCAACTCTGGCCTCAAGCTATCGGCCCATAGCCATGACCAGTTGTCTGGCAAAGACCATGGAAAGGTTGGTGAACAACAGACTTGTCTACTTCCTCGAATCCAAGGGGAAGCTTACAATCCACCAATCAGGATTCCGTCGAGGACGCAGCACGACAGACCACCTAGTGAGCCTGGAGAGCTGGATCCGAGATGGGTTCGCTAACAAAGAACATGTGGTTGGGATCTTCTTCGATCTGGAGAAGGCCTATGATACCACATGGAGGCATGGAATAATGCAAGACATCCATGAGATTGGATTAAAGGGCAGACTAACAAGGTTCATTCAGAACTTCCTGTCGGACAGGACTTTCAATGTACGACTGGGGTCGGTTCTGTCAGAGAAAGTGGATCAGGAAATGGGTGTTCCCCAAGGCTGCATCCTCTCTGTGACCCTGTTCTGCATTAAGATCAACAGCATAACGAAACAACTTCAAGATGATGTGCAGTGCTGCCTGTATGTAGATGATTTCGTCATCTGCTACAAAGGAAGACACATGCCCACAATAGAACGCCGCCTCCAGCAGACACTGACTAAGCTGGAGAAATGGAGTCAAATGAACGGGTTCAAGTTCTCGGAGAGCAAGACCTGTGCTGTGCATTTCTGTCGCAGACGGGGATGCAAGGAAGAACCTCACCTCACCCTCCATGAGAAACGACTAACAGTCGAGAAGGAAATAAAGTTCCTCGGACTGGTATTTGACCGGATCCTGTCTTTCAGGCCCCATGTCGAATACCTCCGAAGAAAATGCCAAAAGGCAATGAACCTGTTAAAGGTCCTCAGTCATCCAGACTGGGGATGTGACAGAGAAACACTTCTAACCTTGTACAAGATGTATATTCAGTCACGTCTGGACTATGGGTCAATGGTCTATGCCTCTGCCCCAAAGTCCTACCTGGACGGACTAAAGCCCATTCAGAATCAGGGACTCCGTCTATGTCTTGGGGCATTTCGGACAACACCTGCATCCAGCCTCCATGTGGAAGCAGGGATCCCACCACTGGACCTGCGCAGGGAGAAGCTCACACTACAGTATGCTATACGTGTGCGGGCTAACCCGACCAATCCAGCTCACAAGTTGATCTTCAACAACAAAAACATCTACAGAGAAAAACCAAATGTCGTCAAACCGATGGCAGTGAGAACAAGAGCACTGTTCCGGGAGGCTGGGATTCCTATGAAACGGATTGTGACAGATGAATCCGCAAAGACCCCTCCATGGGAGCAGGAGACACCAAAGGTGACCCTCGACCTTGATAAGAACAAGAAAGCCGAAACTCCTGATCATGTATTTGAGAAAGAATACAGAGCACTCAGGAACAAGTACAGTGACCACGAAGCGATCTTCACTGATGGTTCCAAAGATGGTAATAGAGTCGGATTTGCCGTCCACACCCGCTTTGGGAACCTGAAGAAAGCGCTTCACAAACAAAGTAGTATCTTCACCGCTGAAGGAAATGCTCTGTTACAAGCTTTAAATTGGACCAAGGTCTCAACGATGAAGAACTTTGTCATCTTCTCAGACTCGCACCCATGTCTGGAAGCCACACGTGACCTATATCCAAAAAACGCTATAATCCGAGCCATCCGGGAAGCATACACAGAGAACAAAACAAAAAGCAAAGATGTGGTTATGTGTTGGGTACCTAGCCACATAGGAATCGAAGGAAATGAGGCTGCAGACACTGCTGCCAAAAATGCTCTGAGGAGGCCCGTAGGGGCTGACCAGATGCCATACACAGATGTCCTACCCATGGCTAAAGTCCATGTTCAGGATAAGTGGCAGCGCAGATGGAACGCTGCAAATGCCAACAAGCTGCGAACCATCCGACCAACGGTCAGCAAAAGATACATAGAGGACAACCTGACAAGACCAGATCAGGTGAAACTGACCCGTCTTAGGACTGGTCACACCAAACTGACACACAGTCACCTTCTGAAAGGTGAAGTGGCACCTGTATGTCAGGCATGCAACACTCAGCTGAGTGTGGAACATCTCATGCTACATTGTCAGGCAACCAAGAGAAGCAGGAAGAAATTCCTGAAAAATCCAACGACAATGAACAGTGTTTTCCACAGCACTGGAAACAAGGAGATTCTTGATTTCCTGCGGGAAGCCAAGCTCTTTGACAAAATATGAAAAACAAGGAAGCCTGATCCTATCAGGCAATGCCCTATAAGTAAATAGGGAAAAACAGAAAAGAAATGAAACATAGTCTCTCTGCTAAATTTTAACTACTATTAGCGGAGGTTAAATCAACCAAACCAAACCAAACCAAACCAAATCCATTTGCTCTATGTTTCTATATAGCATAACACACAAAAAACAGCCGCCTAAAATGTTCGTTGGTAAAAATTTCAACCATAGCACGGTTAACTTATCCCTCATACACAATCTGACAGAATGTTGGATAGGCTTAACCCTGAAAATCTTAAATAAGGGAATGATATGTGCAGTGAGTGCCATTCTACCCTATTTTGGGCCTAAAAATCTCCATTGGCCAGATTAACTTTTGCATGCCTCATAAAATCCCCACGGCCTGGCTTAATATAAAAACACACCTACTATTCCATTTATTAACTATTTGGGAACACCTGTGATTTTTTTCATTATTTTACCAATTCTGTCTAATTCTAAACCAATCAGCAGTCAGAACACCCTTCAGTGCAGTCCTGAATACCATATGACTCACGAGAGGGCAGCATTTACGTCCACGTAACCTTCAGCAGGTGGAATTAAGCATGCCTTGTGCTGCCCTCTAGCCTTTTCTAGACAAACCGACTTTCAGAGATCAGAGAATCTCTGAAATCTCATTTCAGAGGACATGAGTCTAAGCTGGCTGCTGATTGGCTGAAATTCTGAAACTGCTTTTTTTTTTATTGTCTTTCTATGACCATCCATTCTATAGATGGTTTTAATGGTTTTGAGAAAGAGGAACAGGTTGAAATGAAGACATGATGGGTGCTTTTTAGCATAATACATTGGGGGGAATGGGTGCTTTGCTAATGCCCAAGATTTCAGAGGTTGAGCCCATACCCAACTGACATCTCTGAAGGTCAAAGGGACATTTTGTGTCCTTCCTTCCATATTTAAGGGAGTCTACTGATGTCCTCTCAGTCAGATAGGTCTTGGCCTAGGCCCAGGCTAGGGAAATGTCCACCTGACTAGAATGATCTCACCCAGTCCCAAGGAGGAATCCTCTGACTGGACCCCTCCCCCCACTCTGTCACTGATGTTCAAACATCAAAGGAAAGCCCTCCTAGTCAGTCAGAGAGAAGTCCTGGTAGTCAGTCCTACAGTAGGGGCCACCTCCAGGTGGTCCCTCCAGTGGTGGGCCTATAGGTGTGTTGCAGTGGGGGAGGTGTTAGAGCTAATCTCTCACTCCCCCTCACAGAGTGGGGGAGGTGTTAGACCTAATCTCTCACTCCCCCTCACAGAGCTAATAGGTCATGATTTTGTAGTTGATTAGAAAACATAGTGTTGCCTATTAGAGAGTCTGTGCATGGCAGAGCCGCCAATGGGAGTTATGTCAGTGCCTATGGCCTGCATATCATGTCCACGCTGCGTATCATTCATACCCCCTCCCCAGCCTGAGTATCATGTGCACACCCTCCCCCCACCCTGCATATGCGCACACCCTCCCCCACCCTGCGTATCATGTGCACACCCCCTCCCACCCTGCATATGATGCACACACCCTCCCCCCACCCTGTGTGTAATGTGCACACCCCCTACCACCCTCTGTATCATTCATACCCCCTCTCCCCCACCCTGCATACAAGGGCGTAGGAAAAGGGGGGCCAGGGGGGCCTGGGCCCCCCCAATCATAAAGGATGGGGGGCCTGATTATGTCTGGGCCCCCCCAAAAAATTTACCAAGAAGTCATAATGAAATGGAAAAGCAGCTAAAACATTCCATCCCAAATTAGATTAATATGTTAAAGGGATAGGGAAAATGGAGCCCTGAGCCTCAAATCAGATCTAAAATTCACCAAAAATACTTTTCTATTAAATTCTATTATGGGTATGTATAGGCATCATCGCACTCAAGCCGATAATTCAAGTTGTTCAAATTGGGACCCGGCTGGGCCCCCCCCCAATGAAGATTTGCTTCCTACGCCTCTGGCATATCATGACATACCCTCCCCCTCCTAGCAAATCATGCACACACCCTGCCCCCCCACCCATCGTATCATGCGCACACCCTTCCCCATCCTGCGGGAAAATCCCCCACCCACCTGTTGCCAGTAACCTATGCCGGTATTTAATTGTCAAGAGTACTGGTATTTAATTGTCAAGAGCTACTGGCTATGCTATGAGTGTCAATGGCCTAAAAACTCAAGTCACTGTGATCTATTGTCAATATGTCTGACGACCTCACATAGACACTGTCTGTCAAACAATTTTCATTGTGGTCGCTGTCAAACTATTGTCAGTAGGTAGGCCTACCGGGGTATATATGACGAGAACACTGTCACTGCCAAAAATATTTCTAGATCTCTAGATAAATTGACAAAACAGTGTACCCAGGTTGAACAATTTAGTGCCACCTGAGACTGAATCGACTGTCAGTGTCCCCAAATTGAACAAATAAGTTGCGTCCAAAAGACGATAGACGTAAAGTTGTGGAATCATTTTGACAGCAGATTCCGTGATTGTGTGCTTAACTCATGATAGAGGGAAGCCTGTAGTGTAGGTGAAAAAATAAGAGGGAAAAGTAAACTAAATATCTGCCATAAATATTGTGTACCGGACGTTTTTCACGTCTGTCGTCAGTCGGACACAAACGCATGTGGCGGTGTAGTATCCCGAAAGTCGGACCATCCCAGAAGTCGGCCAGAATTTTTAAATAATTGATATGAACTTTAACCGTTTCATAATTCTATGGCGTAGGGACAGTATCATTAGGGTTGTTTTCCTTTCAAGTTCTATAAGACGAGAGGGATGTTATCATGGTTTTTATGTTTTCAAAAAATTATTTATTTTCATTGATTTTTGTGGCCCATGAGCGATAATAGGCTTAAAACATGGATTGCGCATGCGCAGCCAACTTCTGGGATGCGCCAACTTCTGGGATACGACAGCGCCACCACACGTCCAAAGCATTGCAACATTCTAGGGGCATTTTCGCGTGCCCCGATCCGGTTAACCCGGTCGACCGGCTGTACCCATCGGGCATACACCACAGCTACACCCCGGATGTATCAGATCAAGTCACCCGGTCGACCGGGTTGGGTCGCGCGAAAGTGGCCTGGGTCGGTTTCGCTGGTTGCTGTCAGAGTGAGTCAGACTGGCCAACTACGGGAACATCCAAGGTCGAAGCTGACAACTTCCGGGGCCTGCCGTTTTGGTTAAGTTGTGCAACTAGCAATGGCCTAGTTACGTATAATGAGTGTCCCCCCCCCCCCCCCCCCAGTACGGGGCGAGGGGTACCGACCCTTGGGCGGGAGGGCGGCGCCCGGAGAGGCGGGTAAATTATGGCGGGAAAAACTGTCTGGTTACCAGCGTAAACTGCGTACATTGGGCAACCAGTTACGTGACCTCGTTCTGGGTAATGGCGGCTTTCCTGAGTTGGTACGCGGACGTCGGCTGCACTAAATCACCTCTAGTGACACAGAAATGGAGACAAGGATTGCTAGATCGGTTGTCATAGAACAAGCAGATTTTCCAGTACCCATGGAGTAGGAAATCATGGACGCTGCCATTCTGAAACTAGAGCAAATGACTTGCTCACGTTACGACACTGGCTGACTAGGTCACGGGAGCCACTCAGCCACGTTTTCGGGCTGAAAGTTTCAATCTCATCGGATAAATTTTATCCAATAGACTTAAACTATGGGTTTATGAACGATTATAATGGAAGAAAGCCTCCATCGGCGGCTTCCACGGGCCTTGGTGGCTCTTGTGGAGGAGCAGGCCGGACGGTCACTTAGTTGGTCCACCCAGAGCACCCCCGTAACCACCACCGTGGGCCTGCTGTGGAGCGGCCCTGCCCAAGATGTTGGCGGCACCCTCTCGCCCTCAGTCCCGCCACCCACCCAGGACGGCCTCGGCCTGCCCCGGGCCGTCGTGGCGATCATTGAAGATAGCCTTGATAAGGCTAGTGGGGACAGCTTATCCTGGTCATGTAGTGGGGGCCAGGAGGTGAGCCTTTCCCTGACCTGGAACTGGGAGGCTAGCATCCCCTCACGTCCCACAGTAGAAAGTGCAACTGACAATGTGGCGACCCCATCACAGCTAAATTTGGAAACAGCCACTGTTCCAGTAGCTCCACCAGTGACCCCAGTAAAGGTGGAGAAACTGAGCCAGGGCAGCAGTTGTCACTGTGTTGAAAGTGACCAGACTCTGTCTGAGACTCAGCCTCAGGCCATTCAGGGAGAGGATGATAACAAAAACACTGAGTCTGAAACTCAAAATAGAGAGGCTGACAGTAGTGGGCACCCCAATGAAATCATTAACAATTCCGAGCCTCAAATGGAAATTTCAGCCCCAGCCACCTCAGGCTTATGTCACTTGGACTTAGACACAGAGACAGACACGCAAAATGCAGTGATTTCATACAATGCCAATGGATTTGGTGTGTTATCGCATTTTGTAACTGTTTTGATTTTCATAATGATTTTATATGACCATCTAAGATTGATTATATAAATCCTAGCTTAGAAATCTAAACTCTCTGTACCGCCGTGAGAGTTTAGAAAACCAGATGTTTTCCAGTGGGTGAAAGCTCTGCGTATCCCGACCAAAACCGCACATTTTCGGACACTACCGTAATCTCCTGCGTATAAGCCGCGTCTTATACGTGGGGGTTTAGTTCTCATTGGATCCACAAGGGGGACCTCAAGACCTTTCTTTTGATATGTTACATGCCCTCTTAGTCATAATAAGATATAAGGGGGTCCAGGGGGCTCAAGCTACACATAGGTTTTTGAATTTTGAAAATTCATTCAGTAGAACCAAAGTTATTAATTTTTCATTTTTTTGAGAATTTTCCAAAACTCTAGGTGCGTCTTATACGCGGGAGATTACGGTAATACTTAGAATTTCTTAAAAATTTCAAGTTCCCTGCATAGCCTAACCTGTTAAGTACACAACCACCGATTTTGGAGATCGGATGGCTTATAGTAAAATTTTTAGAGCAGATTTCCTGCAAACATCTCCTGCCATTCTGCCACCTTCCCATCTCCGTGGGAAAATGGTGGAGGTCTATAAATACACTTGGAAGTATGTCAGAACTCCTCGGTTTCTCTCCTCCAGATTCGAGAGCTCCTCACCCATCTGTAAACATCCGGTTTTCTAAACTCTCACGGCGGTACAGAGATGAGAGTTTAGTATTCTAAGCTAATAAATCCCGACTTACGGTATTAACTATTTAGCATTACTGGTACATTGATTCATTGAATTATCAACGAGACTAGAGGTATTTATGCGTGTGTCTATTCTCAAGTAACTTGTAAGAT
Source organism: Acholoe squamosa (assembly GCA_949317995.1). NCBI lineage: Eukaryota > Metazoa > Annelida > Polychaeta > Phyllodocida > Polynoidae > Acholoe > Acholoe squamosa. The sequence goes on from OX439038.1 coordinate 74,781,744, forward strand.
ATGAATGTTGGTTTATCAGGTGTTAAACAGGGTCAAAGATGAAATATTTCCTGATATTAGTTAATGCTGATTCAGCAAAAGATTAGGCTGCGAAACAGGTTATGAAGAAAAGGCAGTGTTGATCGGACCCAATTACGTAACCCATAATCTATTAACAGGGGTGTGAAATCTCAGCCTAAAGGCGGATTTCTGCCTTTTTTAAGCTCACCAGAAAAATAACAACATCCAAAATTGACAAAATCTATTATCCCAAAGGTGATTTTTGGCCTCCCTGTAGATCAAAAAGTGTGATACTGTTACTATTAGACCATTTGAATCCCTATTTTGTAATGTAAAAATGCTATTTACAAATCTTTACAAGGCTGCTCAGTGCACTTCCGCCTAAATGGGTTTTGGTATTTCACACCCCTGATTAAGCTTTCTTGGCTTTATCACCATGATGCATGGACACACATTTCCCAGGGATGTGATTTCTCCTAGACCCTATATCTGTAGGATATCCTACAGTAGGCTACATTTCTGGCCCAAAACGATGACCCTGATGATTTCCCTAGGTTCAATGAGACGATTTTATAGCATTTTATAATGGGGTTGGGGGGGGGGGTCGACGTTGATATTTTGAGGCTATCAAGTACAAATCAAGCCACTGCCATGTTTATTTAGTTTTTTACACATTGATCAACATGAAATCACATCCCTGAGTTCCTCATGGAGTAATAACGGACGCGCGTTTAGTAATTTCTCAAGATCTGCGTTCTGATAAATAGGACGATGGGTTTTAGTACGAATGCTTAAAACCCTTTCAGGGTTGCATGACGACTTGGTTTCTAGGTAGATCAAGTCTGCGTCCCTTAGAAGAATAAGGTGATCATACAAGTGACAGTGTCACTCATTCAGTCGTAATTACACATGTACAACAGAACTAATGGCCTCCTTTCGCATTTCAGAAATCCCACCGTCAGATGGGGAAGTTGTACCAGACAGTCAGCTTGACGACAGTCGAGTATCGCCGGTCATCCCCAACACATACTCCTCCTCTGTGCCAAGCCAAGACTCCGCTGTTAATGAGCCAGAGCTGCCATCTACTACTGGAACTTCAGCTGCAGAGGCTATGTTTGATGATGAAGAGAGCGACCAGACTCAACAACCGCTGGCCATCAACATGAGTGCATTGGACTCTGATTCTGAGAATGAGGCGTTCCCCTCATCACAAAGAGGTGTGTTTTATTTACAGGGGGACATTTACCAGGGACATTCAGGCTCCGACATTGTATCTGATTTAGGCCATAAAAATAAATTATTTGTTTCAGGTAACATGTTGAAAAAAAATTGGGTAGGGTGGGTTGGATTTTTTTTTTTATTACTTTACAAAAACAAGGTTAACTGCTACATTGACTCGCGATGACTCGGGGATGAGTCACAGTGACTCCAGGAAGACAATTTTGGATTAAAAATGGCTAGAGAAAAATACAAAGCTCTGCAGAATTGTAGAAATAAATTAGGGGTCGGCCCTGTTTTGATAGGTAGGGTCGGGTTACCTGAAACAAACAATTATTTTTTTGGCCTTATCAAATTCTTTAACCAAGGCACCTCATACTGCCAGAGCCAGACTAAACACTGTTTGAAATGTACAATGATAAGAAATTAGGGAGTGCATCCACCTGAGAGTGTTGACATGATTAATGGAGGTAGTAGTGAGTTGGTCACGAGAACTGCACTCAATGGATTCACCATAACTCCAGATGGGCATAGCTGTTTGATGCCCTGTCATAGGATGGTTTAGAAAAATAATAACATGAGATTAAATAGATATGTTATCTTTCCAGCTCTCTCAGTGAGATCAAAGAAGAGAGCAGTGGAGACCGACACAGGTTCTGATGGAGACTTTGCTCCGAGCCAGATGAGCTTCCGCTCACCCATAAAGAAGCAAAAGTTGAAACGGTCCAGACAAAAGAAGCCAACGCTGAAACCAAGACGTAGTAAGCGTGCCCTGCCTAAATTGAGTGATGACGAGTACACCATGTCACGTATGTACATATCCACCTCAAGCATTATGTCAGTTGCACTGTATGCGTTTAAACAGCCCTTCCTGATATTGAAACATTAAAACTTGGAGCTTGTGTAGCTGTAATGAATGGCAGCTTGATGGCCAGTTTAAACTGAAGTAGCTCATATATACCTTATACTGAGGTAGCGGATTGTCCAATGTGTGTGGCCATTGCTGACGTCCGTTACCAGCAGTTTTCATTGATAACAGTTATCAGATGGGTACAATCTGCCCCCAAGAGGCCCCGCAGTGAATAGTTGGGATAATTTCATTGGTTGATAATCAATCCAGCCTAGTCGGTATTCATGTACTACTTTAAAACCTTGCTCATAAGCCGCCCTCAGTCATAAGCCGGGGGTAGAGTTGCTATAAATGCTATAAGCTGATCAGGTGGTAAAAGTCGAAATTAATGTAAAATCACTGGGGCTTTTAGGCGAACCCACACACAGAGTTCATTGATCCATGCATGGGATTATTTTCAGATCAAGAACTCTATAAGTGGGGAAGATTTCAGTGATTCCTTGACCATAAACTAAAACTGATGTGCTTAATGATCTTGTTTTTATTCTAAAGCAGCCTCAACGCAGCCAAGCCCTGCTGACTCACTTCTCCACCGACTCAGATCCAAGAAACTCAAACAGACTACTACAGACTCTGAGGGTGAGATGGTCTTCACAAGAGAAGAACCAGTAGCAACTGTGCCAGATATAATCAGCCCTAAACAACGACCGAGGCGATCAAATATTGATAATGCCGAGGAGTATGTCACAAGGTGAGAAAAACTATTACTGAAGAGAACAAGTTACATGAAGTATTTTCTGACGAGGTCATACACAGACTTAGACAACAAGCGATGTACCTTTGCAAAGACACATGTTTTAATAAAAGAATTGTACGGAAAGTATTGTTACATTAAGCCAAAGTCAGGAAGAAGTACAGAGATGGTACTCGTAAGCTTGTGGGATTAACCCTTGTATTGTACTATGTATATTGTAGTCAAGTGATAGAGATGAATGGTACATAAGACTAGTAAAGGCTCATATAATCATCATAAACACTTTGTCATTCTTGCAACTTTGCTCTGTGGGAAAGCTTAGTGTGTCTGCTCAGTATGAGTCGCAGGTTCGCTCTGGTGTGCGGCCGCCCCACAGTGCTAGATTTAGGCACTGTGGACGGCCCATGCTGCACCAACCTTCCCTGCCGAGCCCCGCGACGGCCTAGCACTGTCTCAACAGTATTCATGTGTTGTGGAATTCTTATATAGTGCTGATGGCTCATATCATCGAAATTTGCACCACACAACTAAGAAAAAAATTCTGTTTCAGGGCTGCTGACATCATAACAGACGCACAGGGCATCTTAGAAAGCAGCTGCAAGCTCTCCTCCTATCAACGTGTCGGTGCATGGTTGTAAGTATAACTTTTTTTTAGAAATTCATGGCACATATCATGTGCAACCAAAACCAGCACCTCTGCACCCAATATCTACCTCAATGCTCTTCACTTTTGCTTAATGAACTATCGCTATGAGTATATTATGTTAAAAACTTACCACAAGCACTTCTGTGAGATACAATATTAATGTCACAAAATGTTGGGACTTGTGTATACTTGTGATAGGTAAAGTCAGAGAAAGGAAAGCATGTTGAGCTAAAAATTCAAAAGATAGAAGCAATGCAGCATTTTACTTTGGCCTGTGAATTTGATTTATTTTTCTGTGGGAACTATTTTCTGTGCACACACTGGCACCTTTACTTTGTGGGAACACTTGTGTATAATTGCTATACCAGTGCTGTTTACAGGGATGTAAGTTTTCAGAATTTTGTCTGATTTCATAATTTTTAGAGTTAGAGATGCCTATAGATTTACACAGATTTCTATTCTCAGATCAATTTCTTGCAATATTTTACAATATGTTCAGAAGTTCCATGTGTATCTTCAGAATTTTTCATATACTGTGACTTGCATGCCTGTGTTTAACTTATTCTCCATCAGGAAAGAGCTTCAGACCTTGAAGGAAAAAGCACACCTACCAGAGACCGTGATCGCTGTGGTGGGTGACACAGGTTCAGGAAAGAGTAGCCTCATGAACGCTCTTATTGGCCATGCTTCGGTGCTGCCGACTTCAGGTATGCGCGCATGCACAGCTGTTGTTGTTGAAGTCAAAGACAATCCAGACTCAAATTACTACGAGGGAGAAATACAGTTTCTGGAGAAAGAGGTAAATTATATCATTCATATGAAGGTCATTATAAAGGTGTTGGCTACAAAGTGGCGCATTATCTCTCCTTTCTTTTTAAACGAGGGAAGGGTCTTTGACACCACCTTTCTGACCTCCCATCTACTAGCCCTGAACCGAGTTTCTTATGATTACCAAGTTTCAATTGCTGTTTTGACATGTAACAGATTACATGCACCACCTAAAAACTATTTCATTACACAGCATATACCCTATCACACCCTTCAAAGACCCCATGAGTCAATTCTATTTATATGATTTTTTTTTGATAAATGATGAAAAATTTTTTTATGGGGTATGCTTTGCCTATATTGAGATTGCAAGCTTTCATATAGACCATCGAAACCTGTCATTTAGCCCTATTTCCGCTAAAACTGAACTCCCAAAAATTAGTCATAAAGTGAGACAAAAAAAGTAGGACAAAGCTATCCATGTAATTTACGCGAAAAGAGTTATAGGAGACGCCTATGGGTCCCCTCATTTTCAGTCATTTTGGTGGTGCGAATAAGTTTAAAAAAAGATGAAATATAAGAGGCAGAATTACTTAATGAATTTGCAGTGCCATTAAATGAGGAGATGTAGGGGTCTTGCAGGAAAAGGTATTTCAGTACTTTTGTAAATTTTGAGCAATTGTCTATATTCTACAGTCAGTTGGTTGGCGGCCACAAGATGCTTTTTGCCTGCAATGATTAAGGTATATGTTGTTGATCCATGTATCAACTTTTCCGCCTTTTTTGGCAGTGTGGTGCGTATAGGGAAATTTTGGCAGGAGTTATGCGAATAGTGGCTTGGTGGTGCCAGTAACCTGGGTGAGGGAGTGCTGATGTCAGACCACAAGCTAGACTTGCTCAAGGCTATTTATTTCTTTTCGAGTTATGAGCAATGCACATTGCTGCCGTATATTAGAATTTACATTTAAGGTGTACTTTGATGGCTGTGACATGGTAAATACTGTTGTTTTTTTTTTCCTATGTAGAAATGCATGGGATCTAGGGCTCTTTTTACCCTAAATAAAAGGGTAATCAAACCTTAACCCCACTTACAGACAGATTTCAGATATATGAGAAGAGGAGGGCATATAGTAGGTATGGGGGCAGTGCATGGTGTGGTTATCTGGGCAAACATCTTTTGATATAGTTGATTTTGAAGGCCTTCCAATTTCGTTTATTGATAGGTATAATTCCAAGATTCTCTCAGAGACAAAGCTTTAGGCCCCATACAGACACATATTGTAGCAGGGTCACACATCAATCACAAGTATTAGCAGTCCCTTTAAGACAAATAGCACTGTGGGAAAGCTCAAAGTCCTTTTGATCTTTCCCCTAAACACCTGACAGATGGAAGGATGTGAAGTGTGTGACCAGGAAGTGTGACATGGGGTGAAAGGTAGACGTGGGATGGATGGATGGGAGAAGGGTAGCATGGGAGATGGGTGACATGGGCGGCACAGGCCATGGGCCACATGGAACTTGGGCGGCACAGCGGTAACAATGGTGTGTGACACTGTGATCAGCAAGGGACCAATGGGGGTAGGCTCTATACCTTTCCCTTGTTCTCCAAGACATGCTCTCAGCTCTAATGTTTTAATCTTTGAACGCTTTCTTGTTGATTTATTATCTCCTTTCTTTTTGATTTAATTTATGGCTATAGTCTGATAGTACTTGTCTCTTTCTATACATGAGGTGTGAATACCTGATAAATTCTGGAACAAATAGATAACAATGTACCTAGAAAATAATTGAAATCCACCTCTAGTACTTCAGATCTGTGATGATAAAGTGTAGGCTTTGGACAAATTCTATTCAAGAATATGTCACAAAACCGGTTTTGTGCTTTTTACCGGTAGAGTATGTGTGCTCATATTATGGAATATGGGAACTTGTATTTTTTTCCCTCTCCTCAGGAATGGAATAAGGAGTTGGAGACTCTCTTAAAAGAACTGCAAGGTGAAGATGGACGGGTCAGGGCCCGTCAGCCTGACATCAACTCAGACCTGCTTGTCGCATGGACGAAGGTTCGGGCAGTCTATGGCAGTTTTCAGGATGGAGTGACGCTCCGAACCCTATCCAAAACAAACAATGTAACGAGGTATTTGGGGAGGACAAAGCTGGTTAAGGAAAAACATGTAAGTGAACATCTGCTCATTTGATTTTTTTTAGACTAAGTGACTTCTTAAAACTCATATGACACCCCAAAATGTTTGAAGTATTATTGTATAGAAGTGTTAATTGGTTATTAATGCGGCGGAGGAGGAGCCTTGTTTCTCCTACTGTGCACTTTGGGCTGGGGCATACAGTGGGTTAAAATGCAAGATACGATCACAATCAGTCTGCTGTAGGGTAAAATATTAACCATCCAGCAATGAAACATGGTGGAAAGTTAACCGCATAGGTATGGCATGGCTTTGTCGGCATTATTTTCATAAAACCTTTAGGCACAAATAGCCATCACCAGTAGCTGACGTGCCGTAAAACACTAACTAACATTATTTTCATAAAAGACCATAGGTTAGGAGAAATAAGCCAATATATTAACACCTTCTGGAAAAGGGAAAGCTTTTGCGGGTTACCCCCTCCCTTGTCTCCTCTTGCTGGTACGCCGAGAAATGGTGAGAGGTGGCTATATAGTCCATTCACTACACTCTAGATGGGGCCAACACACACAATGGGTCCCTGGGGAGGAAGACTGGCCTGGCGAAAGGTATTGATGGCAAATGTAAGGAGGGGGTCGCGCCCGAGCGATCCGCTGCAGGTGGTGTACTAACGTTATAAAACATTGGCGAAAAAGATTCAAATCATATCATGGCTTGTTTTCCGCCATGTTCTGTCTGTTGGAACAATGGAACATTCTGTATTAGATTTTTAGCATTGGTTTTCCCAGCATTGATCTTGGACAGCCAGTTGGATGGTCTGTTTTAACATAGGAGCAAGTAGATAAAGAGACAGCTGACAAGAGGAAGTGGCACCACCTAGTCTTTGGTTTAAGTACTTTGAAGACCGACCTAGGGGCATTTACAATGCTGTCACTTGAACATAAGTAGCCCTTTAAACTGTTGTCCTTGGAGTTCCAGGTCGCAACGATAGATGTCGTTGCGGCCTCATAGGAGAAGCGCATGCGCAGATCCGTAGTTGTCAGACTGCTGTATATTTCCATAGGAGAAGGACGCTCGGCACTTTGGCTTACAATTTTGAGTGAGTCTTGGCAATTTTACTATACTTCCATTTTTCATATCTGATTTTGTTTTTAGGGGGGTTAATTCGCCTTAAAAGTTAAAATTAGGCCTCTTTAGGCTTTAATTTTCTCATTTTTGTACCGATCTCCGTTTTCCCGCTGTTACGGCGAAACATTTGGATTTAACCCTGATCATTCTACCTTTTGGCAAGCTTTCACTCCCTAAACAAATATTTTAACTATAATTCTTGGTTAATTTGGTATTTCTCCCTGTTTTTGTATTATTTATCATCTTATTTTGACGGAAAAAATATTCGCGTATTTGTGGAGCCTCAATTGACATCATCAAACAAAATAATTTTAGTAGACCATTGCACTGGTTAGATTGTCACAGATATGCCTCTTGATGGAGTTCAGTCTGTTGACCCACCTGACTATGTTCTGAGCTGGTGGACTTAACCTATGGTATATTAAAATTATTTTGTTCCCTGCAGGTCTCCACATTAATTTCTGATGAAATGAAGTGGCATTAGCCATCTGGTACTCACACTGACTTGTGAATGAAATAGCTGTGTATCAGGGAGGTTATCTACACCAATAAGACGCTGGACTCTGTGCTTGCTGTACAGATAGGCCACTGTCATAGAATTTGGGAACAATTCTTAAACAGTGACTCCCTTTTTAAATTTCTGGACCTGCGGTGGGACTTGTTACTGGAGTTGGGTGTAAGATGACCTTGACACCACCAGAGTTGTGGCCCCCTGACACAATACTGGCAAGCTGATTTTCAATCAGTGGTTCGATTTTCTACCATTTTCGCTGATTATATTAGAATATTTTGACCTGTCTCCCCAGGGAGGGCAGAAGTCTTAAGAACGGTGTCTAAATATGGCTGTATAGGTTGTTATGTGTAAATCTGTTTTTTAGCTATACTTATACTGAAAAATTTCTCATTTAGAAGCAATTTAAAGATAGCCTCCTCGTGGAGGGCTGATTGTCTTAAATGATTACTGTGTCTATTCAGGTTGTACAGGTTGTGAATTGTTAATTCAATTTTGCCTATACCTTATGCTAAAAGATTTCTCACCCTGAGAAATTTCACAGTTGGTCACTCGCTAGGTTAGGTTTTGATTGAAAAATCAAAGACACCTATACTTATGCCCAAAGAATTCACATGGCTGTGAATTTGTGTTAATGTTATAAATGCTTGTAACTGACCAAGGACTTGTACAAAAATTCTTTTGAATTTTTGCAGATATCTGTCAAGGTGCACCTACCTCAAGTAGACAAGTAAAGATGCTTAGACAAACGGCCGTTATAAATGCAGTTAGAGAGTGCCAACAAAAGCCCAGGTCTAAAGTCAAGCTGACAAGATCTGGTGTTGGGGCTCTGAGCCAATTGAAAGTCCAAAGAAAGGCAAGACTAGAAAGGTCAACACCCGCCCTGATGACTCGAAAAAGACCAGAACACCATCTCCTCCGGTTTTGGAGCCAGCCGAGAAGGGACGGCCCAAACAAAAACCGAAAACTCATCCCTCAGATAAGTTCAAGCCTAAGCCTAAGGTGAAGCCAACCTCCACTAAACTGAAAGTTGTGGTCTCTTCTGAAGAGGAAGAGGAGGTGGAAGAAGAAGAAGAAGAGCAGGAAGGCTCCCAAGAGGGTTCAAATCATCAGGAAGGTGATGAAGAGGAGGAAGAAGAGGAAGTCGAAACCAAAGAAGTTTCAGAGCCTCCAAGTCCTCATAAACCTCGCTCAAGATCAAGTCACATGCACAAAAGACACAGAAGGTCACGCTCACACTCCTGGCGCAGACACAGGTCTTGAACCAGGTCAAGATCCCGGTCGTGGTCTAGATGAGGCAGACGCAGGCCAAGATCGAGACGATCACTTAGGCACAGATATAGATCCAGGTCAAGGTCTCGCTCTAGGTCACGAAGACACAGATCAAGATCCAGATCTTCATCACTGAACTCAAGGTCAAGGTCTCGCTCTAGGCACTGCTCGAGGTCTCACTCGAGGTCATGCAGACCAAAAACTCGAAAGGTCATCCAAAGACCAAGAAACGTGCCCGACAATACACTGTTGAGACGGAAAAACATTCAAAAAAGAAAAAGAGGCAGAGCAAGTCCCCCTGATGAAGATGAATATACGCATAAGGATGATGATAAAGACTCTACAGATCCTTTTGAAGGTCAAAAGAGCGGGGTGTTTGCAGACAAAGCTCGAGAAATCCTAAATAAGGATTGAAGCTTCTATCAAAAAGAAGCTAGATAAGAAAGAGACTATCCTGGATGAGTACATGTGTAAGGCACAAGCTGCCATTATGGCAGCCATGACTGCGAATATACCAACAATTACTTTGATGGTGGACAGGGGTGATGGCGATGAACAGTTAAATGAACGGGCCAGAGGCGCCATCGTCTGCCTAGCATTGATTGGGTACGCTAACAACATCCTAGTGAGACGCAGAAGGGAGAACCTTAGGCACAAGATCCAAGAAGACATCAAACAAGAAGTCATGGAAGCTCCCATGGGAGTGGCCATATTGTTTGCAAAGGCTAAGTCGATAGTCACTGAGACAGCGGAAGAGCGTGAGTCCACTAAGAAGATCTTAACTGCGACAATTCACAACTAAGAGGCGAGGTAAGAAGACTTACCAGAATAAATCCAGGTCAAAGTTTCGCCGAAGAGACCGAAACCGCAGAGGCGGAGGAGGTCGCACCAACTATCAGAAAAACCGATGCAACAGCAACCAGGCCAAGCGTGGCGGTCGCGGAGTCCCTCAAAATGAGGAGCGAAAAAGTAGAAAACGTGCGTAGTTCGAAGGCTTCCCTACACCTTCAGAACACACCGGATAACTTTCTTGGTCGTAAGACTGTCTGCTTCTTGAACAATTGGAGAACAATCACTAGTGACTCTTGGGTATTAAAAAATTCGGGTGGCATTGAAATTCCCTTTTCAGCTACCCAGCACCAGAGACACGGACCGCGACCCTATAATCTTAGAGATTGCGATTTGCGTAAGATTGACCTAGAAATAGAATGCTTGCCAAAAGGGTAATCGAAAAGGTGGAGGATGAAGAGGGCCAATGGGTTTTGTGTATCTTCCCTGTTGCAAAATCTAATGGCGATACTCGAATCATCCTAGATCGCACTGAATAACCTCATTCCATACGAACATTTTAAAATAGAAAACAGCTATCAACTTGATAGGAGAGGGTGTGTATATGGCATCTATTGACCTTAAAAATGCTTACTACACTTTCCCTATCAGGGAACCGATTGAAAATATCTAAAAAAATTTATGAAACAATGAGCTTTTTCAGTACCATGTGATTCCCAATGGAATAGCTTGTGCCCCTCCAATATTAACAAAGTTACTAGCGCCAATTTTCTGTAACTTGCGCCAACAGGGATATATGGCTTTTCCCTACATTGATGATACCTTCATTGTAGCTGAAACATTCTCTGAATGTAGAGAAGCCATAACCAAGTTGGCATACTTGCTCGATTCTCTAGGCCTTGTAGTTCATTCAGAAAAATCAGCCTTGACACCATCTACTTTTTTGGAATTCTTGGGGTTTCTGATAGATACATAAGATATGACCGTGTCGCTACCTCAGAGTAAATTAGATAAAGTTCAGGAGGTAGCATCAGAAATCCTGAACGCCCACAATCCTAGCATTAGAGATGTAGCTGGATTGGTGGGAATGTTCAATGCCTATTCCAGGGGGGTAGAGTATGGTATGAGTCACTACAAGGCTGCAAAAATCGAGCGCTTAAAGTTTCAAAGGGAAATTACAAAGCCACCATGACTTTAGACAAAGAAGCTAAGAAAGACATCAGATGGTGGTTGAATAATTCCCAAAATCCCTCTTTAATTCGTAATTCTACTCCAGATCTCACCAGTGACACAGATGCAAGCATGCAGGGTTGGGGAGCCCATCTTGGTGACCATACCATAGGTGGGCAATGGTTGCCGGAGGAAAAGGACCACATTAATGTCCTTGAACTCCGAGCAATCAACCTAGCTCTGCATAGCTTAGGGCGGGTCATGCATATCCATGTACATGTCTGTACGGATAACATGACTGCCTTGCATTATGTGTCAAAGATGGGTGGAGTGAAATCTCCCGGATGTGAAAAATTGCTAGACTCATTTGGGGTTGGGCTGAGGCAAAATCTATCGTTGCTCCTGGAACAACAATTAATCATCAACTCACATGTAAGTATCGATTAATTTTATATGAAGGAAGCAATGCGATATCTTTATGTGTGTGTTTATATTGCAGCCAACTACATTCCGGAGAAAGGTAGACAGTTATATCGAGTCTACCAGTGGTCATGACGGTGGACAATTCTGGCCCATTGTTAAGAAGGTATCTCTGCGCATACCAAACTGCACTGTCTGTAGTAGTGGTGCCACACTGGTCGACCTTCCAGGCATAAGGGACTCTAATGCTGCTCGTGACAAGATCGCCAAAGAAGTAAGCAGTCTATACGAAAAGTTTTTTAGTATGCAGGACCGGTTACCTTTGCATACTCTTCAGTAATAATAAAAATTCCTTGTCTTACTCATTTCAAATGATCTTAATCTGATGTGATTTTTTTGCCCGGAGCTTCCGAAAATCATTTAAAAATTCACGTTCATGTCACTTAGACTCACAGTATTATTTGTTCTGCTGGTCCTTCAGAAAATTTGTCATCTATAGCCAGCAGGTTTTCATATGTACTGAGAAACTAAAGTGAAGTGGGTCATAATTACTGAGGGATCTATTTCCTATGTTAAGGTATTGAACATATTCGAGCTTACAATCTGCCTATGCTAACTTTAAGACAATGTTAAAGGTCTTTGTTATATCACTCATCAGATTTTAAAGTACATGTTGAACATCTGAAGTAGCTTTATCTTAATATTTCCTTCCACATTCCCTCATGAAAGTACCTCCAAAAGTGCACAGCTGTATGGGTTGTGGCAAGTATCCATCGTGCTGTGAATGACAAGACGGCAAAGGATCTTCTCGGCGAGCACTTCCGTCGTCAGCTACTCATGGATGGACAATACAGTAGTGTCAGCTTCGTCTGCACCAAGACAGACATTCACAGCCCGTCTGAACTCGTTAGGTGGGTCAAGATTTTTTCTTATGTTTTTGCTTCTTGTTACCCACGTATCCTATGTGCCTGCCTTATATAGTCGGAAATATTTTGGACAAAATGTCTTCCATAGTGGGGTCTAGGGGCATTTCATTCTAAAGTTAAATGGAACAATCCTCACTTGTCAGGCTGAGCGTGTAGATTACAATGGAATAAGTCGATTTTCAAGATGTTCGTATTATTATTTTTTCCATGGCAACTCTTTCTTAGCTACAATAGGAAGTGGGTCTGTTCCATGTGAGGGTGCTTCGTCATTTTCTACTTCTTGACCAAAACATTATTTTCTCCAAATTAGTAGCCCAGTTATATATCAATGTAAGTAGTAAAACCCTAGGTTATCTACTTTCAATAACACTTTTACTGACAAAATTATCCAAACAGAAATCTCAACCTGCAAGAAAAAGTAGCGCGCCATGAGGATGCCATTGAGGAGCTGAAGACTGAAATAGAGACGCTGGAAGAAGGTGGCCAGTGGCGAGTAACGGAAGTCATAGACATCAGAGGTCAAATCTGTGCTCTGCGCAGTGACATTAAGGATACACAGTCTGATTTAGCAGAAATCCATACCGTCCTTGAAGAAGACACTGAAGAGGTGGGCCTTAAACCCTGATTTGATTTTCACCTGCATATTGATAAGCGTATGGCTGATCATCCTAACTGAGGAGACTGGTTTAACTATAGTTGAAATGCTGACACCAAACTTGATTGGAATTCCAAATTTTCACCTGTAATTCTTAAAAAAAGATATTTCCCATTGGACATTTGAGAAAATCAGTGTAAATTTTGAAGACCAGTGAGCGGCATGTCGGGTTTCATGTGCTCTTTCCATCAAAGATTTGGATCTTAAATTGTATTTCTAAATATTAGTTGATATATTTTGTTCCGTTAATAGTGCAGTAGTGATCTGCGTGCCACGGGTAATTGCTTTTAAAAATATGTTTTGACTTTGTAAATACTGTCGTTTTTAGGATAAGAAGGACGAGTTATTAAAAGTAAAGAGAGAAATAGAGGAACTTTTATCTCAGAAAGAACAAGAATTGAAGGCTATAAGACAAAAGATGAAAGAGCACTTGACAGAAATCGAGTCAAACAAGAACAAGGTAAACGACCTTTTCTGCATAGTGTTGATTACAGCTGATACAGTAGAATTGTTGTTCTAAAATGATTTATAAATGATAAATTTGCAGTTTTAGACTGCCGTTTTGTTAAACACCCGCCTGGACTATAATGAACTGCATACCACACCCCTTTTTAAAGACAAACGCTATCCGGTACACAGAAGCCACCCGGTGGCAGAACTCACCAGTTACACAATTTTAATGATTTTTCTCAATCTAAGTGGATCACTTTACCTCTACATATTTTTTCAGTGTATTTCTGATCACTAGACAATTTTAAGATGTTTATTATGTTATTGGCTAGCCAATAACATAGTCACGTAAGGGGAGTCGATGCAATGGAATGTGGCAAAATGGGTAGACTTGCCCATATAAAAGTCCTTAGTGTTCACATAGGATTAGACTGAGACAAGTAGCTTGGACAAGTCTAAGGTACCTGGATCTAGGGGTTGAGGTAGCTTCCTTAAAAGTTTTAAGGACAAAACTCAGTTTAATATTTCAAATCTGAAAGAGGTATTTGTCATGTTACAAGAGGATTTTAAAATGTCAGGATGTGGTAAAGTCATTAGTCATTATAATGACAAAACTCCTTTGTTAGATGGAAGTTATACATGTATTGGGATGAAAAAGTAAAATGCACAGATTGTCTCAAGGTGAGTTTAGCCTTAAGAGAAATAGCCATGTACATGCTCACACATCTGGATGGACCAGATATAATCCTCTTAATTAGGTAGTAATTATGTCATTGGCTTATTGGAAGGAGAGGTTCCAGCTTGCTGCACAAGGGGTTGAGTGGGTTGTACTGTTTACCTGTGACCATTAACCCCTTCAGGGCCACCTACATGTATAATAGTATAAACATATGATACATGTATTATATTGATGGTAGCTATGATGCAGGATGTGAAGTGTTATATTATATTTGCATGTAGCATACCACTTTTGCATGTTCATGTAATTTCATATAGAGTCTAGCCCTTTGAACATAGAAACCAATAACATCTTAGGGCTGTGAAATAGCCCTAACCTTAAACATTTTATGCCATTTGAATTCCCATAGGACCCTATTGTTAAGGGAAAATAATATTTTTTTAAAATTCACAACTTTTTCATTTCAATGGTGACCCCCCATTTTTCTTTTAAAATCATTCTAAAGATGTCCTTTGTCCTGCACAATTATGCATGAGACAAAGGCTAATGTGATCATATATAGTTGATCTGAAATTGTTACCTTATTTTTCCATAGGAGCAGATATAAATTCAAATATTACCAGGGGTGGACATTAACACTGGCCCAGTGGCCAATGACCAGTAGTTTTGGCTGCGGGCCAGTGATTATTTCTAGATTTTCTTTGAAGCTGGCCATTTGGCCGGTAGAATATTTGAAAATACACTGCTCTATACCAGACTACTGGCCCGGTTGGCCAAAGGCCCAAAATGTTAGTGTCTACCCCTGTATTACTACCTAGAAAACCGTTTGAGGAGTTGTCTGACAGGCACTCCCAGGGTAATACACTCTGATTGGTCTTTCACATTACTGAGGGACAGGTCCACACAGCCTGTGTGCAATGTATACAAGGCCATGTGGGAATGAAACAGTAGAGGGGTGACTGAAAACATTCTCATGGTTCCCACAGGTCAGGGAAAGTCAGGGAAAATAAAGTGGTCAGGGAAAATTAAAGATGGCTATTTCACTTTTTGAAAGTAAGGTTTTGATTTACTGTTGATAACTTAAAGTAGAATTTATTATTGTTGTTCTAAATCAGACCCTTGGTATAGATTTACGGTTGAATGTTGGTATTTCATATTCTGTGGAAGCATAATTTGGTCAGGGAAAATGACCATTTTTGGTCAGGGAAAGTCAGGGAATTTCAATCTGAGATTCTTGTGGGAACTCTGATTCTGATTACCGGTACTTCTTAGACCGATTTAGCGGGATAGATTATCTACCAATGGAGAGATCCCAACCATTCACTGCGGGCCTCTTTGGGGGCAGGTGGTACCCATCTGTTAACTGTTATCAGTGATAACCGCTGGTAATTAGCTTCAGCAATGGCCGCGCCCATTGGACAGTCCGCTACCTAGGTATAGAATGAAGTCATATGTGCCACTTCCACACATACAATTGAATAGACTAATCTCTAATGGGTGGTGAAAATTGTAGACAAGTGTCAAACTAGTACAATTGCTGTAAGAGTGACAGTTCTGTGTTTTGGTGTATGTGTTCAAATTTTCAACTGACACTGTCTGGTAAATGACCTCTGTGCCAGGGTGACCCTGAAGGTGATAATACTGATAGACACCAGCTGCTGCACGGTCCTCCTGTCTCCCTTGCCCCTTCCTCTTTCTCGGTACTGGGGAACCGAGAGGTGGGGGTTTAGGTGTCTTCACTTAGGCATATCTAGAGTTTGGGAAATCCCTGCCAGTCTCTTATAAATTCAGAATTATACACACGGGACTAAGGGGAGGTTACACAATAAGCAGATACGGTATAAGATAAGCATATGTATTATAATTGCTGCATTTCGCACCTTTGTAGGGTCCAGTGCATTGTTTGTAAATGTACTATCCTAAATGTTTTCAGATGCATGATCTGGAGATGAAAGTTGCTTCTGAGCGCAAGACTATCTCCTCTATGTGTGTGCTTGCTCGTAATGATTACTCCAAAACCAATATTAAAAGAGACTTCAAAGCAGGGCTCAGAGTGAGTGATATTTACTTTCCATTTTTAACTTCAATTCAGGGATGTAAGTTTTCAGAATTCTGTCTGATTTCAGAATTTTCCGCTTGACATACTTATTAATTTACCTTTCTGGTAGGAAAGGTTTGTAGCATTTTACAATGAATTGAAAATTTTCTATCTGTATCTTCAGAAATTTTCATAGACCCTGACTTACATCCCTGTCAATTAATCATTGCAATGAAATCAATACGGTCAGATTTAAGCTAGTGTTGTCTGCCTTTTGTCTTTGAGCTTTAACCTTTGAGCAGGGCGCCTCGAGCCAATACAAAACTTATTATATGGTAAAATCAGCTCTTGAGAACCAATCCCATATCTTATGGCAATCTTAATCATCAGCTAACTGTTACATTTTGAAATCATTTTAATTTGTCACTATTGTATAGGACATGAAACGAAGGGCCGGTATGACAGATTACCAGGAGGACGCGGAAGATGAATTTGAGAGTGACAGCGACGACGATGAGGATATATTGCGCACCACAAACAACCTGAAGGTGTTCTGTGTTAGTAGCACTGAGTACCTGAAACTGAACAACCTCCTGCCAAGCAACGACGGACCTGCACAGGTAGGCAGGCTATTTCATCAGGTTTCCTTAGCCCACTTTTGAAAAGGGTCTTTATCTCCTCTTTCCTTTCCCCTCAGATGTGTGTGGTGCACAAATAGGCTGGCACTGACATATTCCTCTGTGAAATTGTGTAATGTAGTTCTCGCCATGAATATGACCTTGGGTGTCGAAATGTGTTTTTAACATCTATCACTCAATCTCACACACTTAGACTGTTAAATGTAGTTTTACAGTCACTCACTTTGCATGGACTTGCTGTGCTAGATTACAGGTGATTGCTGTCTGTCAAATAATTGCAACATCTTTTTTCTTGTGTGTAGGTGTTCCAGACGGTGGAAGAGACTGGTGTGCCAGCGCTAGAACAGCACGTACACACAATGACCGGGTTGCGCAGACAGCAAGGCACTGAGCGGCTCATCTCTAGTGTGCACCAGTGTATGCAGAATGTCGAGTTGTACCTCATGGACGAGGGCACTAAGGTATATATGTGCTATATTGGAGTCTGGAGCCATCATGACTGCCATAAATTCTCTTCTACAAGCTGGGTCTAGAAGCCAAATAAAGACGTTACTTATAGACAGGGTGAGGCCTATACGAGGGTACTTGACAGTGTAGTACTGAAAACATAATTTTCAAGCCCTAGGTGAGGCGTAAAGGTCATCCACAAATTCAGGATGCGGCTTATATGAGGGTTGAGCTTATATGAGAGAATTTAAAGTAGTGGTGCTCAATTGTCCAAACAGATCAAATAATCTTGGTTATAAGCTGCGCTGTGCAGTATGGTGGAATAGGATAGAAAATACTCAAATTCTGTGCACTGATCAGTACTGAAAACCTACACAGATATATACACACACTAAATACTGGATAGACAGCTACCGTAAACTCCCGCGTAGAAGACGCGCTGCATGTATACGACGCACCCCAAACTCAGCACATGCATTTTCGCGTTTAAGACGCACATTTTAAGGCTGAAATTTGTAAGATTAGTACATTTCTATAGTAAAATTACCCCTCATATAAGACGCACACCCAACTTGAGAGAAAGCTATAAGACCCCCCAGCATTTTGTTTGGCGTAGAGGAGGCGTCTTATACGCGGGATATTATGGTAGCCAAATTTACTTTTGTGTTATGATTGCTAGGTTTAAGAAAAAAAAAAGCAACTACCGGTGTATATAAAACTTGAGTTATTTGGGGTGAGCTTTCCCCTGACTTGCATAAATACATACTGTGCGTCTTTTCCGGCTTCCCTACACCATTTAAAAGGGTCTAAATTTCGTCTTCTCTGTCCGCTCTGTGTGTGGTGCACATGCGCGGGCACCAAAAACATTCACCTGTGAAATGTAATTTTCTCGCCATGAATATGACCTTGGCTGACGAAATGGCATTAAACATCTACCGTAAATTCCCTCATATAAGCCGGACCCTTGTATAAATCGCACCCTGAGTTTGAGAGGTTATAAGCCTCATCTGGGGTTTGAAAAATGGCAGTTTAGTACTGCTCAATGATGTTAAAAACCTAAAAGCTGCACCTTTTCTTTGGACTGGACCTATAAGCCTCATTTTGATTTGGGTTCTGGTATAAGACACGGCTTATAAGAGAGAATTTATGGTATTACTCTCTCACTGTGTCCTTTACAGACAAGGAGGACAAGGGACGATGCAAAGGGCGCAATTCACAACCAAATAAAGAGGTTCGAGAAGACTGATCTAGCTCACGTTCATTCAGAGAGTATGGAGGAGATCAATAACACTTTTAGCACAAGTCTGAAGCAGAAGATCAACGAGGGAAAACAAACTGCCATTGAACGGGCTGAAGCAACTGTAGCTAAATGGGGCTCAAAAGTATGTATCACATGTCTTGCAACCTTATAGCATCTTTCCCTTGTATTTCATTGATGTTGAATCTTATACTTGCTCTTCATCTTGGTTATTTTTAAACATTCTATTATCATATCTTATTGCAGCAATTGAAGGAAAACAAAAAAGAAGGTGGCCTGCACTTTTCTACCTACAAAGCAACTGTTCGTCGTCTTGGTGTCTTTAAATCTGATGTTGCTGGCCAAATTGACTTCAACCAAGACCTGACAGACCCAGTGTATGCGAGTATAAGCATTGTCTGGGACCGAGTTTTCAAGTAAGTACTGTGAATTCCCATGTATAAGCCGCACCGGCGTATAAACCAAACCCTGACTTTGGGAGAAGGCCATGAGCCACACCTGACGGCTGGAAATTTACGGTTTATTAATGTTATGGAATGAACTTCAGTAATGTCATGTATGTATACGTATTACTGAAACCCACCCTAAGTCACACCCTTTCTTCGAGCGTATTCTATAAGCCACACCACACCAGGCTTTTGGTCCGTGAATAAGGTTTTATGCAGAAATTTACGGTAGTGATTGCCCTCTGACCTAAACATTAACCAAATTATTGTGGTCTCATCATGTGGTGATCTTGTTTTCTTGTTGAGGTATATGTTTATTAACTAAGACGTTTACGGTACAATATCTAGGTCAAACCCTAGCAGTATAGGCATAAAGTGCATACAGTTGTTCAACGGACAAGAAGTGCATACAGTTGTTCAACAGACGGATATTAATGAGCAATGGTGGTTTTAGTTTCTGGATTCCCCATATCGTAAACATCATAGCGTTATTGTGTGTAGACAAGTCCACTATTGACCATATACTTTATTGTAGCATGACGCTGGCTGTGCACTTGGAGAACTTCAAGAAGCACATCGTTGCCAAACTCAACTATTTTGTACGAGAACTACAGGGTACGCTGAAGTCTATTGGAGTAGCCTTGGACCGCCTCCAGCGAACTGAGCAGCAACTGAAACAAAGAGTTGACCACACGGTATGTAGCAAATTTATCAAAGCATCACAATTTTCTTTGATGGTCAGTAAGTTATCCCCTGTACAGAAAGTTCACTGGCACAGAGTTCATTTCTGGCTTCTGACAAAGTCTTCATTGGCCCAGCCCTTGCTGGGTCATTGGCGGCGCCTTTTCGGTCGAAAACTGATGGTCATGAATTAAAACTTTATATGGGAATTGCTCATCGAAATTGGGGGATAATTAAACAAAGAATCATGGAAACATATTCTTTAGGATCTTGTCTTTCATTGTACATGCACAATTCCTGGAAAAAAATTTCTTTAGCTATGAAAATAGCTGAAAAAAAAACCTGACATATTTTACCTACTTTCTCAAGAAAACGAGGCTCCATAGGATGGCATTGTGCGGTAGATTTTCGCGAAAGACATAAGACATGGATTCCTATGGGAATTGTCCAATTAAGACGCTTTTTTTTTCAGTATGTAAGGCCGGAAGACCGTTTATGTAATGCGATAGATGCAGGAAAAGTTGGGAAATTTTCGTATAAGACCGTTTATAGACCGACCCTGTAAATCAGACCGCCATATGTTTGTTACGGCTATCGCATTTCCGACAAGGCGAGTATAGGACTCTATGTACATAGAAGTATAGACAGGACACAGGCTGTTATGAATTCTATGTGTTAGCCTTTACTCCGGCTACTGCATGTGCCCTCTGACATACTATATATGTACTAGTCTTTACACTCTTCCCCCAGAAGAGTGGTCTGTCGTAAGCTTTTTTTATTTTTAAGTAAATTGAGGCAATGTATTTGATTCAATTCGATTGATAGTGCCAAATATGCATGGATTATATTCAAAAAGCCATTAATTTCAAGTTAAATCGATAGAATCTATCATTTCTCCGTCGAAAATGCTGCTTCCGGCAAGGAGGGGTCGCGCATGCGCACAGAACATCAAAATCCAAAATGGCGGACAGCGAGACAACCGCCTTACAGTGCTATCGAAACTGCTGGATTATAACAAAGTGGAGGTCTCATGCCTTTTTATAGTTAATATGGATCCTTATTAAAGACCTGCTGCTGTTTTGCAATGCTTTACTCGCCAAGAGAGGAGTTATTCACCAATGAAAAATGTGAGCGATAATGGGTGCATTCTCCATAGCCTTAAGCATTGACAACTCAGACACACTGTCACTATAGTGACAAGTCTCATATGGTAGGTAACCTGGGCCATGAGTGCTCTATAGCACACGTCAAATCTTTGGTACTAAAATTGACCTAAAGAAATCATCTTCAAGAAACATCGTTTTCTGAATATACCTTACCTAGTTTATACTGCCCGTTTGCTATTTTAGGAGAAGAGTCAATGTAAGGATTGTCCCTGTATTATATAGGGTAGAGTGACCTTGAGTCGTCCAGGTACCTTGAGTCGGCCATTTTGCTTGGTTTTGGGCCCAAAATAAATGTGTTAATGAATATATTAGTGGATTCTAAGCTATTTGCACTGGTGCTATATGGCAAGATAAGCTATAAGCTATCTTAGCATCTTTTGGAATATAAGTTTAGGACCTTTCAGGAGCTCTAGATGACACTAGAGTTTGTAAATTATTCTTGAAGTCAGATATAGGTTTCTGATGATTTTCCAGCAACAAAATGATAGATAAGTGATAATGTGATATTGACCAAGTAACAGAGTTAAACCTAACTAAACTTGGAAAAAAGCATTGCATTCATACTCTGTCAAACATCATTTAACTTGAAATTATTCCTTTTATAGTGTTCAGTACAAAAGTCAACAATCTGCTGTATAGAAGTTGACTTGTGGTATGATAGGACCTTTGAGCAATACATGTACCTTGAGTCGGCCACTATACAAGTACCTTGAGTCAGCCACTATTGCTTTTTGGTCCAAAATGAACTTAGTAGTGACCATTTCATTGGGTTCTAAGTTATTTACACTGCTAGAATATGTTGTGCTGTAGCACCTGCTATCTCTCCATCTTTGGGAAAGTGAATCTAGCACTATCCATTATTTTTCAACAAAATCAACTATTCTACCAATTAGGTAGAGAGGTCTTCTGATAGATTGACAGCCACTTTGAAATGAAGGACAGCTGATAAATGGGGATAAGTTTGCTATAATTTATGTTTACCCAAGGAATGGTATTAATCAGCATTATAATTAGTAAAATCATTCCAGAAACACTCTGACCAAGATCTCTCAGCCGGGAATACGGGCTTCCCTAGCCCACTTAAAAGGGTCTATATCTCCTCTTTCCTATCCCCTCAGGATGTGTGTGGTGCACATATGCGCGGGCACTGACACATTCCTCTGTTAAATTATCAACCTGTGAAGCACGGGATAGCCACTTAGTGCCGCTAAAGTGCTGTAAAACACAAATTAATCAATCAATCAGCCGGGAATAAATGTTTTCCTTGTTTTGCTTCAAAAGCACACTCTTTACTATGAATTAGTTGAGTCATTTTATGATGTGGCTGACTCAAGGTACCACAGTGGCCGACTCATGGTACTGATGAAAGAAAATTCACATCTATTGAATAATGGGTGCTCAAAGAGCTCCATGAGTATGGGTATGAAAGTTGTAACATTGCTGGATGGAAAGAGCAGAGATGTCAGACCTTCAGAGGTCCGTCTTTTTTTCAGATGTTCAAGCCTTCCTAAAAATCAGACATCTTAGAGGCTTCTTCCAACAGCTCATAATTTGGATAGAAAGAATTACATTAATCATAGATACACTTACAACCTTCCCTTTCTACTTCTAGGGAGCCTTAAAGGCTGAGCATAGTCTAGGCTTCAGCAGGTGGAATTAAGCATGCCTTGTGCTGCCCTCTAGCCTTTTCTCTACAAACCACCTTTCAGAGATCAGAGGATCTCTGAAATCTCATTTCAGAGGACATGAATCTAAGCTGGCTGCTGATTGGCTGAAATTCTGATGCAGTGTTCTTAATTCTCTATTGTTACCATCTATTCTAGAGATGATTTTAATGGTTTTGAGTGAGGGGAACAGGTTGGAATGAAGACAAGATGTGTGCTTTTAGCACAATACATTGGGGGGAATGGGTGCTGTGCTAACACCCAAACATTTTCAGAGGTTGAGCCCATACCCAACTGACATCTCTGAAAGAGTAAGACATCTGGGTAATATTTATATCCATTTTTAGATGACCCCTGCAAGTTTTCCTACTATTACAAAGATCCTAGACTAGGTGCTAAGATGGCCCAGGTGGACGACTCATGGTCACTTTACCCTAACAAACTGGGGACTTAACAATTACACCAAGTCTAACAGGTTTATTAACTTGGAAAGCCGAGTTTTAAGAGATGGGTAGGGGCACTGGAAAAAACGAGCATTTTTGACCTGGTAGTGTTCAGTTCAACCTCAAATAATATGAACATGGAGAAATATGAGAGAAAATGAAACATATAATGAAATAGTACACATGTTCAAGAATATGGAGGTGTAACTGTTACCAGTTATATCTGTGTTAATTGTGTTATTTTGAGGTTTGGAAAAAAGTAAGTCACCTGAAGTCCAACTTGGACGCTTGGTGCACTCAATGCTTTTCTATGGAGGTGTCATTTTGGGTGTCTGGTCCGGGCAGGTTGGGTGTCACGTATGTGATCAGAATGTAATGGAAAATGATAAATTGCATGTTAATCTTGTTTTTATGGTTCCTCTCTGTATATGCATTAAAAATAATTAAATCTGGTGCTATAATCCTCGGTTATACGATTCGTGTTCGTCTCGAAAAGTCTTTGCCAAAAATCGTCCGAGCGGCTTTTACGACATTTCTGATTGCGTCTCACTTTGATACAAACATGGCGGTTATTGAATTAAATTTGATTATATGTTAGAGTATACAGAGAAGGAGATGGATCCATGCAAAAGACACATAATAAATATGATTTGAAAGTATTTGAGAAAATTTGCCACAGTAGTACAACATAGCCTGCTGAATGACAACCAAAAAAAAAAATGACGGATGCATGTAGAGCGCACAATACGTATGGAGTATGTTTCTTCTTTGCTGTCACTATAGTGTCAAAAAGGTTGGACATTTCTCTCTGTATACACATTAAAAAATATTTCAATTAATTCGACATAGCCAAAATCCAACATGGCAGCCGCGCAATAGACCTGTTAGTCTCGCATTGCTGTCACTATAGTGTCAAAATGGCCAGACCAAAGCTTTCCGAGTTACCTGCGATATAAATTGCTTGAACACTGGTGTAAATCTGCTTTTTATACAGGTGTCTGTGGCTTTGTCAGAGGTAAAGATCTACATTGCTGATCGACAACGTGAAATCAACAGAGTTGTTACCCCAAAGGTTCAGGTGGGTACTTCTTCATAACATTATATACTTAGCACATCAACATTACAAAACCTCACATGTAAGCCTGAACCCAACATGTGGCATTTTCGACTCATCTGTCTCTCCCCATGTCGGTAATAAGCTTTAGCCTAGGTTTAAAGTACCTTAAATTCTACCCCCGACTTTGAATGAACTATGAGCGGTACCTGAGGCTTGAAAATGGTAGGTTTAGTACTACTATTGTGTCAAATCCCCCTGTATAAGCCTCATTTTTGATTTGGGTTCTGGTACTAGCCGTGGTTTATGCGAGAATTTATGGTAGTTAACTTCCGCAATTACGAATTAGTGACATTTGAGACACCTTATGCATGTCCACGGCCAAATAATCATCAAATTGCTGTCATGTTTGGTGTTTAGGAAAGGATGGGTCCAGCGTACGAGCGTTGTAATGCAGAGAGCGGCACAGGGACGTATAACCGCATGAAAGGACACATGGAGAAACATATTGCCAGTGGGAAATGTGTCTTCTTTGATGAAAGCTCCAAATTACTTTGGGATATGCTGCACAACCTTTTGGTAAGAAATTGCTTTTTGTGCGGTATTGTCTCAGTGCAAGGAATTGTACCGTTTATATTGCGTAGTGAAATCAGGCATGGAAGTCTTCAGGTTTTATCAGGATTTCCTGATTTCTGAAAGTTTTGACTGATGTTTATTTTCCTTATACAAGTGGTAAAGAGGGTTGTTTGGAAGAATAGAACCCTTTTATCAAGTAAATGATTTTTGCCCATTCCTGACTTACATCCTGCAGAAATACATGAGGTCGACCCTGATCTCATGGCAGGCCTATAAGTGGCAGCCCTTGCACCACAATTTGGTGACTTTGGGTACTTTTCTATACCTATACCTGCTCCTTTGTATTTAAATTGCAGGTAGGGTGTGTCTCAGTCATGATACGTAGTCTAAAATTGTCAGCAAACACCCTGTTAGTGTCTAAAGGAAAAGCTTCATTTTCAGTCTGGAAACTGGCCCAAACTAGCACAGCTGTTGGGCTTTCAAATGAAAAATTCCTGTTTTGAACAAAGCCCTGGGCCCTCCGTGATGTATATCATATTCAATCCTTTACTATGGAAATTTCTTTTCAATTTACATAGGAGGAGATATCGGGTATGCTGCAGGCGATCATCGAGCGGGTGCTAGGTGACTGTGAGCATGTGCTTGAGCCGTACTGGCAGGAACCATCCAACACCGAAGCATTCCGACATGCCTTCCTACAAGGTAAGCTCTATACTACAGTGTTTCACTGACAGGTGGGATTTTTTTTTTGCTGAAATTCAGTTAATCCACCATATAATCATCTTTTGCTTGAATTTCCCAGACCACCAATGGGTGGTTGGAGAGATGTTGACCATGGCAAGACATAACATGTCGACATATCAGCAAAACCCAACTTTCATGACAGACGTGCGTCGTGGTCCTTGTATATTGGAACAGTCATGTATAGTATGTTAATATATGTACAGGTGTATCTGTCAGGAAAGCTAGTAAATTTCATTTAAATGATTTTGAATTTTTGATAAAAACAGGAATTGAGACCTGTTTGGAGAAAGTCAGCGAGTTGTCCCAAGAAGCTGGAGTGACACTTCCAGAAGTTCAACAGCCGAGATCACCAACCCCATCACCATCGGAGGCTTCTGCCTCATCAGACATGGGGTCTGCGCTAGATGAACCGCACCCCAGCGCGGGTGGTACTGGTACTCTCTCCTGTGGGTGCTACTCTGTTGTGTCAACTGGGGTAAGGCAGCGATTTGTTAACATATCGGGCGAGTGCCAGATTCATTGCCCGCCTTCCCAAAGCGAACAGGACGAGTCTGATGAGGCACCAGAGGAACTGTCTCAAGTCAAAAAGGAGAAGTCAAAGAATAAAATTAAAGAGCGAATTCAAGACTCTGAGCACCGTATACAGATGCGCACCATGCAACATATGGCAGAAACCATGAGCCAGAGTAAGGAGAATATCCCACAGAGGGACATGATACAAAAGTCACCAGCTAAGCAGAGTACAAGAAAGCGATCATTGCTACAAGAAAACCATCCCCAGCTCAGCAACACCCAACGCTCCAGGCAAAGGTATGTATAGAGTCTTCTCTGGTTGCCAAATCTCGGCCTTACCTAGTGGATTCATGTGGCTCTCAGTCAGGTTCCACGCAGATTTCCCTCTTTGTGGTGTTTAATTCTATGGCTATTGACAGATTATCCAAACACTTCTTGGTTTATATCTGCATATATTTGGATGAAGGATGACTATTTCTAGAAGATATATATCAGAGAATGCTGAGATCTGAATAATCATTGAGCTAGATGACTTGAAAATAAACATCACTAACGGGAAAATACTGGGAACCTGACTGAAGGCTACATGAAGTCACGAGATAAGGCTTGAAATTTGCAACCGGAGATTAGTCTATTAGAATTTAAATATATATCTATACAAGCAGTGTCCACTGTAGCTTGAAATTCATAACACTTCATGCCATGTAGAGACGCCTGTGAAACAAATAAATGTTAGACATACATGTTAGTATATATTTCCATGAGCACAGAAAGTCTTGATTCATGGTTTATAAAGGGGAAAATTGTAAATCCATGTTAAGGTGGGTAGCTACCATTGAAATTGAGCCTACTGCACAGGTTTCTGCACATATACCGGTACTTCTTTTTTCATCAGAATGAAATCATATGGTAGGCACATACCTATATATGGCCTTAGTGTAGAAAATTTTTCGGGGCACTTTGATCGAAACTGTCCATTTTATGTCAACTTTAAGTTTTGGCATATTTACATCTGAATTATTTTCTTCATTCTCTGACATTCTTTTGGACCTTACAATTATACCCCTCATATAACCTAGACAATGCTTTAATCGTGATCAACTGCTCACAATGATTAAGGACATATAATGAAACAATGTTTTGCCAAGGATTTATATATTTTACCCATCATGCAGTGCTTGAAAATGGATTTTAGTTAATCTTTCGAATATTTTTTTTTTATTTCAAATGACCAAAAGTATAGAATTATGCATGGGACCCCATATCAAAATTACTCCTATTTAAAAACAAATTATCTGAAGAATATTTCAGAAACTCTTAAGAAGAATCTAGTGTCTAGAAATGGATGATCTAATCGTTTTTCTTATAAAAAAAATAAAAAAAAATAGGAAATTCATCCTCCTTTTTGCCAAAACGTGAGAAATTTACCCATAATCCCTTGTAATTGGAGAGAAAAGAAAAAATTCTTGATGAATTAAGATATTAGAGGGTTCATCTTGTGAGTTTTCATATTTCTGTGTTTGATAGTTGTTGCAGAAAAAAATCTCAAATCTTAGTCCATTTTTTTTCTGATTTTTAGGTGAAAATGGAAATACTTTTATCTTTCAAAAATCTGTAGAAAAAAAAAGTAGCTTGGGACCCCCTACTTTTTTCATATTCTTATTCTAGATGATTTTTTTTTTTTTGTAACTGAGAGAAAAATGAAGAAAATCTAGGATCTTTGATTCAATGGTAGCGACCCACCTTAAAGAAAATATCTGATAGAAATGATGTGTCTTGTCTTTCTGTATGTAGGCTTTCCCTACCTAAGACGTCAAGTAGGAATTTGCCTGGAACAAGTATGGAGTCAGGTGGAGTCCGTGTGAAGCAGGAGCCCGGGGCGCCCATCCCTAAGAAGCAGAGAACTATTGACCGTAAGTGATGGTCATTCTACATCAAGAATGGTGCTGGTCAGTAGCTCACATTATATTCTATGCACTGCAAAGGGCTTCCCTATCCCTTGGTAATAGGTTCTTTACCTGCTCTTTTCTGTCTGCTCTTTCAGCTTTTATCCTAGCAAAAGCATGTACCTCGTCATTGCACCCATTTCCTTTGCTTCTTCTGCACTGACATCTTTCTTTCTCTTTTGTTGCATTTATTTTTGTCAGTCACACAGTGACATCTTTGACTTGTGCACATATGCACGGGCACTGACACATTCCTCTGAAATTGTGTAATGTAGTTCTCGCCGTGAATATGACCTTAGCTGTCGAAATGGTGTTAAACACCTATTACTTACTCACTCACTCACATCTTTGACTTAACTTTTAGTATTTGCACACTTTTAAATCATGGTGGAACGAAAAGGATGCCAGCCAGGGATT
The DNA here is from genome assembly GCA_949317995.1 of Acholoe squamosa. Lineage (NCBI taxonomy): Eukaryota > Metazoa > Annelida > Polychaeta > Phyllodocida > Polynoidae > Acholoe > Acholoe squamosa. The sequence goes on from OX439038.1 coordinate 74,810,152, forward strand.
TTTCTTGGCACATAATTTCTACACTTTAATCAGCTGCATTCTGCTTATACGTGATTTATTTTAAGGTCATACATCAGAACCACATAGGTAATAAATGTACTGCCGGGTAACTGAAGAAAGAATTTAAATATGTACGTTTATCTTGCAGATGGCGTCATTGATCTGACTAAATCTTCATCTGAGGATGAAGATAGTGGTGATGATGATGATGATAACAGCGATGATCTACCACCGGTGTCAAAGTTCTTTGGATCGCAGAATAGCTTTTGTCCATGAGGACGACATTCCTTTGTTTACAATGCATTTCACAAGGAAGAAAATTTTATTGGCACTTGTGATGAAGACATTGGTATTAGGTAAAGTGTGCTTCCTTTCAAGGATTCACCAAAACGAGTGATAATTAAAAGGACATGGTGTCTTCGAAAAAAGAAAAAGAAATACTGGTCGAGGAAAAGAAAAGAAACATTAGAAAAAGGTTATCAAAGACTGTCCATAGAGTAATGATTTCTCGTACAGTGTGCACGCATAGAAGCAGCATTGTTAGTGCCTATTGATCATTGGCAAAGTAAGGTGCTAAAGTAGTAGAAAAAGAGAACTTTAAGTTCAACTTAGGATTCCTACAACATACTATATATGGATATGTTTGTCATGAGTGGATCATGGTGCTGATATTTGAGACGTGGGGGTTGCCCTGGTGGCAATAAGCCTTCTGTAGTGTATCATAGGTAGTAGTTAGTTTGGGATCTTAAATACATGCCAGATATTTAAGGTCCAGTGATATAACTTCTAGTCTTTAAGTTTATATATCCAAGACATTGTGATAGTTTTAGTGTCATCGTGTGCAGCTGGTGTTACATAGGTGAGAAGTTAAAGGGTGGGATCAACTACTGTCACGGGCCAGTTTCAGCAAAAAAAGAAAGCGCGAAAAAAAATCGGCATCACCTGCTGCAACAAAGTAGTAGCGTATGAAGCTCAGGCAACAAAGATTTAAAACTTGTAGAGGAAAGCAAAGTAGTGGATCCCGGGCTTTACTTAAGGAAAAGAAAAAAAGAGGAGAGAAACACAGTATATAATACAAGTTCTTTGTTTTAGCTTAGGTATTAATAGTGAACATAACTGAACATATCATTATAAAAGTATCAGCTGATATACCGTCCTGCATCATGTTACTTACAGGGCATGTAAAACTTCCTGGACCGGTGAGAAAAAAAGAGTTGGGGGGGGGGGGTAGCAAAAAAATCTTAGATACTATATGGAAGTACAGAGGAATCCTGATTAGTGTTCAGATCTGGGGAAAAGTCTGATTAAGTTGTTGGCATTTGCGACTTATCCTTAGAAAAATGTTATAAGTTGACCAATGCAATGTTGGAGTGTTTGAGAGATTAATTCCATGTGATCCTTGCTTGTTGATAACTGGGTGTCCCAGTCTTGTATAGAAGATATATACGCAAAAGTATTATCCAAGAGGTTTCCTTCTACGAGTGTGGTCATAAACCCTTTAAAAGCTAATAGTGCGTTTATGCATCTTGCCCATTGTACGCAATGATGCATCATTCTTACCCCACAGGTTGGATACACAACCGGATGGTTTGTGCGCTGCAGTGGACCAAAGGACATGATTCATTATTTTATTTGTAGGACCCCGAAACAGTTATGTAACTTGGTTTCATTTACTGGAATAAAGTTAATAGAAAAAACTATTTTTATTTCTGTGTCTGATTCTGCACTATCGTATTTGACCTAAGCGCACATACTAGTACCCTAATAAGCACACCCCCACTGCATTACAATTTTTACTAGAGATGGAAGTCTTCAGGGATTTTCAAGTACCAGGGACCAATACTTTCATATTCAAAATCAATATTCAGATGGGTTCTTACGGAGGATTTTTGGCCTCAGTGACTTTCATCCCTGTTACTAGAGATGTGCTTATTTTGAAGCCTAATTATACTCTTTAAATACTAAATATGTATTTCAGATGTTTTCAAACAGCACAATGTGCTAAATATGTCGAATACGAAGGTGAAACTAGAAGGGGCCTGAAATGGTTTCTTGTTTTTCTCTCCCGATACTCGGATAGTGATTTCAAGTGGAAACGATATGAAAATTTGTCCTATCATTTCTCCCCATCAAAAACAAATCTCCAACCAAAAAGATTTTAAATCAGAATTCTCGAATCTCTTATCTGCCTGAATAGTGTGGATTAGCACCGCAATGTCACTCAGCACTTGCTGAAAAGGTCACTTCCTGAATGTTCAATAGGAAATGTACCGTAATCTCCCGCATATAAGGCGCCCCCCAAGGGGAGATTTTTGTCAGTTTAGTACTGTTCTATAGTAAAAATACCCCCCCCTATATGGCGCACCTCAAACTCAAGGCAATTTACCTCCCATGTATAAGACCCAGCAGCATTTTGTTTGGCGTATAAGACGCGCCTTATACGCGGGAGATTGCGGTATAAAGTAACGAAAATATAAAGAATTCCCTTGGCACAAGATCAATGCAACAAGGAAGGGTGGGGTTGCAGTTTGAGATCTATAGATAAATAAAGGTCAATTCCTGGATAAAAGTTGTGTCGAATATTATGGCCAACTTCAGGATTCCACAGACGCTAAGGGGCTGTCCATAAATTATGTCCACACAGGTGGGGGCGGGGTATTTTCCGATTGTGATAAAGTATGACTGGGGGGTGTCAAAGATTGTGTGACATCACTTTCTCAAAAATTGATTTTAAGGCCCGTATTAAAAGACATGAAACAAGCTGTATAAATATGTTAGCTAGAAGGGAACTAGAATGTCAGCACTGTAATGGTAGAGGTGAGGCACAGCCCCCGAACTTCAGGGGCTGTGCCCCCAACACCCCCCCCCCTCCCCATAATCAGGTTAGATTGTATTTCCCCCAAATCCCCATTACTCATGTAAAATTCTACTAAGATTCAGATAAGATATTGGAAGCTGAGCTAAGTCAATAGTACAGAGATGGCAGAGTTTCAGATTTTCTCTGATTTCAGAGTTTCAAAGGTGATATTTTACTACAGAAATAATAAGAAAAAAAATTTAAAATGAATATTTTATAATTCTGATAATCCTTAAAGATACACCAAACCCTAAGTGATTAATTTTGAAGGTATTTGTCACTCTGATTAGGGTATAAACCCCACTTTTGAAGTGCCCAAAAATAATTTTCAGAGTTTCGCCAAATATCGAACTGACATCTCTGATAGTACCAATATGGCTGAAAGGGGGGGTCCAGGCAAGTGTGACGTAATTTTGGACGGGGTGTTGGCTGATGGTGACACAGGGATGGAAGTCTTCAAGGTTTTCCCTCATTTCAGGGATTTTTAAGTACATTTCTATACGATTAGAATATTTCAGGGATTTTGTGCTCTTACTTACTTCCCTGTGTGACGGGGTGGGGGGTTGAAAATGGTCAAAAAAGGTGTGACGTAATTTATGGACGGCCCCTAACACATATCCCTGAATAAGACGAGTGCATAACCGTTTCAGTCCTGTAGAAAAAAAAGTAGCTCATAAATAGAACAACAACTGAGTTATTACCAGTAACCAAACGATAACTCAGATTTTCTCTGTTATATTTTATTAAGTAGTTTGTACATCTCACACACAGGACTTCCAAGTACTCTAGGTACAGTGCCTGGAGTTCCTCGACCCGCTTACAGACCATGCAAATCACAGACCAGCAAGTGACCAGTGTATACATGTATAATGAGTGCTGAAGCGATTGTTATCGCTGGTAACTCGGAAAGGAGCAGTTTTTTTTTTGTATGAATGTGATTTAAATTGCATGCATTGCATTTATGGGATCATAGGTATATGATTATTTCCCTAGACAGGGGAGTCCCATGTCCATTGTTGATTCCATTGTTGTGAAAAGGGCGGGAAATTTTACAAAGATTAGAATCTTATAAGAGGTAAATATTACACCTCCATGATCTTGAACATGTACACTATCATATGACAGGTTTCATTTCATCTTATATTTGATGGTTTTGTTGTACTTTGAGGGTAAACTCAACCACCTCTTCTCAGAAATGCTCACTTCTAGTCTTAAAAATTTCCCCAGCCCCTACCTGTCTCTTAAAACTTGGTTTTCCGAGTTAATCAACAATATATTAGCATGTAAAATCCAAAGCATATCAATAGGTCACTTCTGGAGTACAAGTATAACAGTAGTTATAAAGGATAGTCTACAACAGTAGCCTTACTTACATGTTCGAGATTATAATAAAGTTATCTCGTTAGTCATTAATAAGTTCAACAGCATTGTTTTGTCTCATTTGGTCCCAGAATCTCAGGATGGAAATAGATCGTTCATGACATGAGAAACGTATGAGATATCACTTGTTTTCAGGCACATATTGATAAGGTAAAATGATTGTAAACAATCTTTTTTACCAACAGCACACACAACTCATGATGATCACATCAGAATGTAATACTTTGTATGTCGTAAAGCAATGAAAGTTTAGTTAAAGACTAGAGAGAACATGTATCTGCAGGCAATTGTAAGTCTTTCTCCATCAGCATGTGTACCTTGAATTATCATTTCCTATTTTGATAGTAAAATCTCCACATTAATTTCTCTTGAAGATATGTACAACACGCCAGGTTAATGAACTAATGCTGACAAAATGCAGTAGAACATATGCATTTAAAGAGATAAGGCAGGGATAAACAAAAAACAAACCTTATGACAAATTGGTGACAACAGAATTAGTGGTGTGAAGGCAGTACATGTAGCGGGATGCGCCTTGCGAAAAAAAAATTACACACAAATAACCTGCGGAGAGCATTAGGACACATCCCACACGTGCAGGTAAAGACTTTATTATTACTTAAAGACAGTACTGGGGTATGTCCCACATATGTGTACCTTCATTATCAAGACTTTGAAATTATGATAATTTACCTATAAAGGAGCATACCAGCGGATGCCTCATGTATGTGTACCTTCAATATCACCAAGACCTTGAAATTACCTATGGGCAGTATTGGTGTATATACTGTCTATGTGTACCTTCACTATTAATGCTTTATAATTACCTATGGGCAGTAACGGGGAATGCCCCTTGATTACCTAAGGATAGGGCATGTTCTGATCATTTAGATGCTAGTATTACCCATTCACAGACAGCAAACTGAAGTTAGGCAGAGAAACTTGCACATTATGATTTGACATACTTTTTGACAAGTATTTTCCTACAATGGTAGTTAAACATGAGTACCACTGTAAGGTAAGACTCCTAGGGTGGTAGCCCTAGAAGTGAGGATTTTATTGTTGTGATGAGAGGGTTTAGCCAGTTTAGTGTGTTATATCACCTATTGATGATAGTGACGGAAGGTATGGGTCGTTTTACGTTTTTGCGTATCCTACAGTTTGCTGTCAGCAGAGAGTCAGCTCAACTTGGCCTTAAGGTTCTCAGCGATTTTGTCCAGGAACTCAAATGTGTTGGCGTAGTCCTCACGCTTCACACTGAAAGAGAAATAATAAATTACGATTTATTCCAGCTATTCAGAAAAAATGTCTTCATATCAGTTCAGTAACATGGAATCTGACATACCGGCAATAAGGCTGATAATTTCTTTAAATTTCTTTTATGTTTCCATTTGCAGTGGCCCTTTTTACATCTGCCATAAAAGCACTCAAAGAGCTCAGCCCCCACAAGTGAGTTGCAGAGAGGTGTTATCTATCTAAGGTTTTTCCAATTCCTACAGTCACTTAGCACAGAAGGATGGGAAAGGTTATGAATACAAATTTCTGAATTTTGAAAATTACCGTAATTAGGATTAAAGTTTTGGGATTTTTTTTACTCCAGCTTAACATGTATATGTGATCCTTTCTTCCAAACTCAACAAATCTTGATATACTTTTGTCATTAACACCAACCCCTGTATTTCTGAACTTGATTTTATACTAAGATCACACAATGCACTCACTTTGCAATGCCCTTGATACAGCCGGCAAGATCCTTAGTCATACAGCCAGACTCTATTGTCTCAATACAGACTGCTTCCAGCGATGCCGCGAACTTTGCCAGAGCATCGTTATTGTCCAGCTTAGCACGATGCGCCAAACCACGTGTCCACGCAAAGATGGATGCTACAAGGGTAAGGAGAGATGTATGTAGGGTACAGGGTGAGTTAATAGTCATATACAGTCCACACAATAAGAAAATACCATTTAGGTTGCCTTTAAAATTCAATGGGCTTGTGTAGGGGCCAGCTCTGGCTGTAAGTCCATGGCGGTAGGCCATCTGCCCCGTTCCGGTTGCACCAGCCCTCAGTGGCTGGTCAGCCGGTATAAGCTGACCCCCTTGTGTATTATACCGATCCAGATGTAGGTGGAAGGTAGAGAATGTCAGACGGGGAAGTAGCTCAGCGGTAGAGCTTCCGCCTGCAGGTTGGAGGGTCCCGGGTTCGACTCCCGGTTTCTCCAGGACGTTTTCCGCCGACCTCTACACTGGTGGAGAAACCGAGTTGGTCCTGCCCTGCAAGGGGGGACTACGAGAACTCGGTACCTGGGCTGGTGTGACACGAATGAGGATTCAATTTGTTAGTGCTGGGAGGAGACTTGGTGGTTGGGCTCAACTCAGTACTAGTCCCGGGTATCTGGTACCTATAGGGTACTGAACCCTATACTGAATCTGGTAGGGAGGAGTGTAGGGGCCAGCTCTGCCGTAAGGCCAGCAGCCCCGTTTCTGGAGATCCCAGCCCCCAGGGGCTGGCATCCGGTGGTAGCTCCCCCCTATGTGTGTGTCATACCAATCCAGGTGTAGGTGCCTGGAACGGTATAATACAGATACGCTTCGACCCTGGCAGTACTGTGTACTGGTAGGTCAACTGGGAAGTCAGGAGTGCCTCACACTGCTTGATAAAGCCCAAACCGATCTGGTTGGGAGGAATGCTTGGTGCTGGTTGGCCATGGTTGAAGCTGGTTGGGAGGAGTGTAGGGGCCAGCTCTGGCTGTAAGTCCATGGCGGTAGGCCATCTGCCCCGTTCCGGTTGCACCAGCCCTCAGGGGCTGGTCAGCCGGTATAAGCTGACCCCCTTGTGTATTATACCGATCCAGATGTAGGTGGAAGGTAGAGAATGTCAGACGGGGAAGTAGCTCAGCGGTAGAGCTTCAGCCTGCAGGTTGGAGGGTCCTGGGTTCGACTCCCGGTTTCTCCAGGACGTTTTCCGCCGACCTCTACACTTGTATAGGGAATATTCTTACCCTTTTAATCTTAGATCTTACACAACACTCTTACACTAACACTTTTTTTCCTCAATTATTCCAATATACTAAATACTGTTAAACCCTGTGTATAATAAGATGCTTCCATGTATAAGTTGCAACCTGAGATTGTGAGAAAGATAAAACCCACAGCATACGTTTTCAAATGACATCAAAGGATTTCCAAATTAAAAAAACTTAGGTGTAGCCTAGGGTATATCAAACTCCGGAATTTGTCTATTAGCTGCGACTTGCCCACAGGGTTTCACTATACTTATAAAACAATAGCGTACCAATAGGGTTTGTGGAGGTCTCCTTGCCCTGCTGGTGTTGGCGGTAGTGACGTGTCACCGTGCCGTGAGCGGCCTCTGCCTCGATTGTCTTACCATCCGGACACATTAGTACAGATGTCATCATACCCAGTGAACCGTAACCTGTAACATAGGGTGGTATTGGCTATTTTTGATATATTTGTTTTTCTTACTACCCGGTAATGGTAAGAACTGCTGTTTCTATCACTTGAGGAAAATAGTTTATAAAAATAGAACTGCAAATACTTTAGCTATAGTGTCATCTATGGTATAAGGTTTATCAAGGGCACATGGTAGGATCTCTATCAGCAGATTATTTCTTGCTACTGTGATTATTTACCTGTTGGAGAACCAATTTTTTCATTCATTGTTTGATACTCCATGTATGAAATTATAGACGCAATATGATCTTGATGATAAAACATGCCCCGTTAATACATTTACTACCAAATATATGACAGTCTCACCTTGTGCGACAGAGTCTGACTGTACATCACCGTCGTAGTTCTTACACGCCCACACAAAGCCGCCCTCGGACTTCATGGCCTGTGCCACCATGTCGTCAATCAGACGGTGCTCGTACCAGATGTTCTGTGCCTCAAACTGGGACCGGTACTCACTGTAGGTACACAATATGGCCATTGTTAAATAAATAGTCATGTTTTTCAGACAAAAATCGACTGATTCCTGCATGGGCTATTTTCTGAAACAGAATTACCGTAAACTCCCACGTATAAGACGCGTCCTCTACGCCAAACAAAATGCTGGGGAGTCTTTTAGGATTTTTTCAAGTTGGGTGTGCGTCTTATACGAGGGGTAATTTTACTATAGAAATGTACTAATCTTACAAATTTCAGCCTTAAAATGTGCGTCTTATACGCGAAAATGCATGTGCTAAGTTTGGGGTGCGTCTTATACGCGCAGCGCGTCTTCTACGCGGGAGATTACGGTACAATGGAATCCTATGGATATATAAACATATTTGATCACAAGGTTATCTGGCGTATTTAGTGATGTGACCAGCTTTTTGAAGACCAATATATTGAAACTTGACTGTATATGTACATGCATGTACCAGGCCTTTTGTGCCTTAAAACTCAAACTGATACTGGTTATGTTAAAGAATGATGGGCTTTTTGCTCTGTTGCCAGCATTTGTGATTAGAATTCGGCAATGGGTGATTGAACACGTTTGTTAGTATCTTAGGAATATTTCATAAACAATGTCAGATTACTCACGCCTCGTAGATCTCCTGGAAGATGTCCTTAAAGCGGCCGTCATACTTCTTTAGGATTGTGTTCTTGGTGCTGAGATAAAAGTGGTAAAACATTAACATCAACTAGACCAACCTCAATTCATAAAATTTGTACATTGTATTTCTTTTATGTTTTTGGTGTTGATATGAACAAGTTATTACAATGGCATCACATGAACTAGAGAAAGTTCAGAAACCTCTGACACTGATATCGATATAGATATTGAGATGACATACAGTTGGCCATTGCTACTTTCAGAGAATGCATGTGTTATTCTTACCTCATGTACAGGGGCATGTTGCGGCCCAGTGCTACTTTGAATGAGGCGTGTGCGAAGTCGCGGATGGAGACGTCAGTGTTGTACATAGCGAGTGCGACGCCACCCGTACCCTCAAAGTCAAACACCTTGTATTTGAGGGGCTCCCCACCGTCCTTAGGGGTGTATGTGATCTCTACAGTACCCTCACCGGGAACCACAAAGTCTGTCGCCTTGTACTGAAATATAATATACAAATTTATACATATACATGTGTATTATTCACATAATATATAAATATATATATATTAGAGTAGGGTGATGAACTGTCTCATTGGGATTACATTTTACCTCATTATGAATCACATAGTCTAAAGTCTTGTACTGGAACATTAATTATACCATCATTATAAGTCATTTTAAGACGTGGATTAGGACCAATTAATGACAACTACTGGGTATAATCAGCAGCTTACGGCCCATAAGCTACACCTTGGGATTGAAAAATTAAAGGTAAATTGTATAAATTGCATATAAAACCGTGCCAATAATCAAAGCCATACCCTGACTTCATGAACGCTCAATAAGCCGCAGTGGGTCTTAGAAATTGCCTAAAGCCACGGCTTATACAGAGGGTCAACGGCTGTGGCCAAAAGAGTGAAGGAATAAGACCAATATCAAAGGCTTAGTGAACTCTCCCCACCTAGAACCTGACATTGGATAGAGTTATAAACTAACATTGTACCTGGCATATAAAAGCACACCCTGAGTGCGGGAAAAAAGCATCAGATTCCCATATATAAGCTGTTTATCCAGGGCACAACCTAAGGGTTAGGGTGTGCTTTATAGCCAGAGTAAAAACCCGAGGTGTGCATATAAATTGGCCTGACATGAACTTAGGATGCACCTTATATGTAGCATTCTAAGATGTTACCTATAATACAGTACCTGGTCTCCAAAAGCGTGACGTCCAATAACGATGGGTTTCACCCATGGTGTGACTAGACGTGGGATGTTCTTACAGATGATGGCTTCCCTGAACACGGTGCCGCCAAGAATGTTACGGATCGTACCGTTTGGTGACTTCCACATCTTCTTCAGCTTGAACTCTGTAAGGCACATTGTGACAGATTATAGTATTTTATTATACAAGGTACATTGGACCAGAAATAATCACTAAGAACACACAAACTGAGTTTTTCATAAAAAAAAAAAAGACCACCATTGAATTGTGCAAGATGACTGCAGCAAGGTCCACCATGCATGCTCAGAAAATGGGAAATATTTTCACACATTTAAGGAAAATTTACTACCTTGAAGCACACAAATAACAACTCAATACACTAAAACATTTACTGAATCATCAATAATTATTATAGGATTCTCCTGAGAGGACTTTTATTAATATACACATTGTACCCAGACTTACCCTCGACACGCTTCTCGTCAGGTGTGATAGTAGCGCACTTTACACCAACGTTGTACTTCTTGATGGCGTTGGCACAGTCAATGGTTACTGAAAGGGAAAAGGATACAGAATACAACTTACCATAAAATACTGCAATTTCATCTGCTGACTACCACATACCCCTTGTATAAGCTGTATCTACATGAATCAGGCCTCATTTAATGAGTCAAGTGGCTTGAGTATCCTGGTAGTACTAAACTGGCCAAAATCAAAACCCAAATTTTAGGTACATGTAGGGCCTATAGCATAGGCTATGAGGGACATGAGATATACTTTTATAAACATAAAGGATAAGCCTTTAACAATCACCTGTCTTGTATAACCATATAGGATAGACCTTTAACAATCACCTGTCTTGTATAACCATATAGGATAAACCTTTAACAATCACCTGTCTTGTATAACCATATAGGATAAACCTTTAACAATCACCTGTCTTGTATAACCATATAGGATAGACCTTTAACAATCACCTGTCTTGTATAACCATATAGGATAAACCTTTAACAATCACCTGTCTTGTATAACCATATAGGATAGACCTTTAACAATCACCTGTTTTGTATAAGGACCAGGGGTAATGATGCTTTCAAAGTTATTCACCAATTTTCACTTTGGGGGTGGTGCAGAGTAAGAAGTTATATTCATCTTTTTTTTTGCAGCTGTGTAAATCATATAGACAATACCTTGGTCGTTGGTGGCATCGCGGTGTTCCATCCCAAGGTCAAAGGTGTGGAGCTCCATGTCCAAGAATGGGTTCAGTAACTTCTCCTTGATGAGGTCCCAGATAATTCTGTAACACATATATTTATCCAACATTATGGTAAACTATAGGCGTCATATTTTAAACAATGAGATAATTTAGCGCAGAATAACAACCAGGGGATACGAGTAGTACCCATAGGGAAAGCCCTGAGGGTAGGAGTGACGTCATATTTTTTATACCATTTTTTATCCCCCCCCCTTCATCATGCTTTTTCTATAGAAATGTATAGGAGGCTTTAACCCCACCCCTTTCGTCTGCGACATGACGTCATTTGTTCACAGCCTCTCATAAGTGCTTTTGGCCTAAAAGAATGAATAGGCAATTAGGATCCCCTTTGTCAGGTAGATATACCATGAGGTTTAATAGTACCGTAATCTCCCACGTAGAAGACGCGCTGGGCGTATAAGACACACCCCAAACTTAGCACATGCATTTTCGCGTATAAGACGCACATTTTAAGGCTGAAATTTGTAAGATTAGTACATTTCTATAGTAAAATTACCCCTCGTATAAGACGCACACCCAACTTGAAAAAATCCTATAAGACTCCCCAGCATTTTGTTTGGGGTAGAGGACGTGTCTTATACGCGGGAGTTTACGGTAGGTTACGTGAATATATATCTGGTGGGATTCTATTGTATGTGTATACACACTCAGCAGTTCGGCCAAGCATGACCATGAGGTTATTATGTCTTTGTATAGGGTTTTGTAAGGAAATTCAAGCGCCGTATGTATAGATTATCATCTATTATTGATCATGACCTTCTACAAAGGAAGAGGTAGGTACAGTGATGCTGGAGGCAGAGAGGGAAGGCAGTTAGGAGGAGGGAGAGAGTAGGCAGACAGGGAGACGGGAGGCAAGCGCAAGATACAGGGAGAGAGAGAGATGCAGGGAGGATGGGAGGGAAAGGAAGGAGGTATGCAGCCAGCATTAAGGGGGGGGGGGCAAACTGGGAGGATAGAGGCAAACATGATAGAGGTACGCAGGAAGTGGGAACCCAAAATTGGATTGAGTGGGAGAGGGAGGCAGGCATGAGAGGGTAGGGACGTGAAAGGGAAGGCAAGGCAGGAAAGTGGAGGCGGGCAAGGAAGGGGGAGGCAGGGAGGAGGGAGCTAGACAGGCAGGAAGAAGGGATACGAGCAGGATGTCGGAGCCCAGCATCAAAAGGGAGGCAGGGAGAGGTATTGTAGGCAGGAAGAGGGGGGCAGGCAGGTAGGGAGAGAGAAGGTAGGGTAGTCTGGTAGAGATGGGGGTTGGGTGGACATTATGCATCATTCAAGGGACATTCAAGTTCAAATCATCTGTACAAGAAGGTTGTAACTGCAGTTACAACCTTCTTTGATGCACGGATGCAATGAGACCACGATATACTCTTGATTATAGGTCATCACCATTCTTTCTTTTCTATTTTCCCACGACTCTGCCTGGCACAAAACACTTATGAATAAGAATTCCATCTCTGATTGAGACATGTGTCGCTACAAGGTCTGAGTCTGTCACACCGGATGATTAACCCACATGTAGGTATGGCCTCCGTCAATATCATGTCAGGTCCAGGGTCGGTGGGTTGGGTCAGAGTCCCACAGTCCACACAGACAATCAGTGCAGTATCAGTGCAGGTGAGGCCAAAAGAGATGAATTGTTTGTCTCAGGTAACCCGACCCTACCTAGCAAAACAGGGCAGTTTCTTCTCTAATTCTAAAGATTTTTTTTTTTATTTTGCAGCTTCCCCCCCCCCTTTTTTTTCTTCATTTTAGTAGTCCTTGAGTCAATGCGACACATCCCCAAGTCACTGTAGCAGTAAAAAAAAAACTTTTTTTTTTGTGAGGCATGTGAGGTAAAACCGCGACCTGCACATCAGGTTCAATTCTAGCTATTTATCTCAGGTAATCTCAATTCCAGCTATCTATGTTATCTATTTACGCTGACCAAAGTCTCCTTGTGTGGCTCACACACTGGCCAGACCAGATTGCCCGATTACCTAATATGATATATGGTGGGAAATCCAGAGTGGATCCAGACCTGCAGTGACCCATGCAGAAAATAGGATTTCAACTCAGTCTCTGGTTCTAATCTATTGGCCGGCATAGGATAGCATCCCGAGGATAGCGTGCTATGATCTTAGCTTTACAGTGCCAATGGTGAAAATTATTTTGTGAAGCTGTGTTATAGTCAAACATTTTTTCAATATCTTTCCAGTTATCCAAACTTTGCAAGGAAGTGTTGGGGGGGGGGGGTCTTAAAGAAAAATTCACCACCTCCTATAAATAATGAGATTTGTTCATGAAAAGTTTCTGGCAGTCTTTATTTATGAACAGGGGGTGGTGAGTTTTCATGTGAACATACGGGAATTTGGCAGTGGTCAAACCTTTTGCGTCCCCGCCCATGTCCTCTGCAAAGATATTCCGCTAGTCTATGATCAATAGCTAGCACATACCGTAGGATTATTTTTTTTTGCAAAAAGTCACAACCGGTAGCACTTTTACACCCCACCCTCAGGAGGGGTCAAAAGTATTATGCCCACACCTCCATCAATAAATAATGAAATAATGACCACTTCCTAAATACTGAATATTAAATGATTACAATTAAAGAGAAGGTTAAATGATGCACATATTCAGAAATACAACCAGTACATTGATAAACCAGAGAATACTAGCAAGTGTAGAATTATCAAGATGTGTAAAGATGATCTCAATGACATTTATGAAGAGCGTGAATACCTAACGCATACAGAATCACCTAAAATTAGAACCATTATTGCTAAACTCCGGACTGACAATAACCGTACACTTGACAGCCTGTCAAGAAGATATAGAGGAAAGAAACCTGTCAATTCTAAGTGCACATTCTGTAATGCTGTGCAAGATGTCAATCATGTCTTCTTACATTGTAACATGCCCGAGATGAGAAACGCACGGTCAGTGTTTGAAACAAAATACCGCAAGTTCGTTGATTACTATAAAAGACACGATGACACTAGGAAACTTTCTCAAATACTAGCAGTGGCCCCATATTGTAAATCATCTAAAAGGCCAGGGGCTGTGAACTGTATATACTCATATATAAAATCTGTCTACAACATTGTAAATGAAAACCTGGTGCTGACATAAGTGTACCTGTACATTTGTCAATAAAGCCATCTTGAATCTTGATTACACGTGGCATGATTACCGTACCCCGGTACTATTAAATGATGATACCCTGACATGGTCCTAGGGACAGGGATATGATTTCATTTTGACATTCGTGTAGGAAACTCGATCATACAAGGTAACAATGACTCCTTTGGTACTTGATCAACCTCAGACTCAGAATATCAAAGACCTCTCCCCCCCATAAAGGTTCAAAGTATGAGAGTCAACTTTTTGGCAGTCCAAAATGTAGGAAATCCTAAAGGTGAACCATGAAGAGGAAATCACATAGCTGTGACCCTGAGGGACTAGGTATAGACCCTAAAAAAGTTTGGAAACCCCCTGCCTCTCCCCCCCCCCACTAGCCTAGAGACTTAGGGCCTAGGGCTAGGTTGCAGAACACTAATTGACGGGAGGTGTCAGCAGGAGACACTTTGTAGGTCCGCACTGAAGGGTGTTGTACAATGATTATTGGTGTAAAATCTGACAGTGGGTAGGCAAACCAGGTATCAAATTAATCCTTAGGGTGTATATTAATCGATTTGAGTGTTATTTAGGCTGATATTTGATGGTAAGTTGAGGGGGGTGCACTCTATTTAATTAGAGAATGTATTGAAATCATTCACTGCAAAACCCCCAAATCTGGGTATGTCTGCACTCTAAGGCCTATAGCAAAAAAGTTAATCACATTGTACCACATGCCATGGCCCTAAATTATTGGGAAAAATGTATATCTACAAGAAAATAATAGTGGCTAAGCCCAGATACTTGCACAAGTATTTTATTTTCACCCAAAAGCTATATAGGCCAACAGTGGAAAAATAATTAGTGTTCTGCAGCCTCTACGGGCTATATAGGGCCTTCTACCAAGTTTGTCAAATCTTGCTAAAATGTGTTTATTTTGCTTAGGGCAAGTCAGTTTGACAATGTTATGGTGAGAAAGGGCAAGGGAATCAATAAAATTAGTGAGAAATCACTGAAAATCGTAGTAGCGGAGTTTCGGCCTTGGAGAGGTTTATGAAAAAAATATTCTGGTGTCAATCCGCAAGCCTGATACTTCTCTCTTCGGGGTGCCAGGTAACCAAAATTATGGTTTTCAGGGTCAGAATGACCTGAATTTTACATTCTCAGCTGTTTCCATCTATTTCTATCGTCCTCAGTGCTCTATGGGAGGCCTTTTCATGCATCGGGGGAAAACATCATTTTTCTCTCCCCGAGCTATGCAGCCAATGAATGTTTACTGACACTTAATAAAATGTCCTTGTATTCACCATATCTGGTAAATTTTGTTGTCCTTATATGGGGGAGCTTGAATAATGTGTAAATGGGGCCATCTAAGCCATTACACATGGAGTTAAGATGCATTTTGTTGAATATATTCCTTTATATCATTATATTTCCGAGGGTTTTTCATACATTTTAGCCAGATATTTCTGTGAATTATAGCACCTAGAGAGAGAATAACACTCAGCACCTCACGTGGTGCCCCTTGGCTATCAGCATGTCAAATTTCTTGGCCCTGTGACCATTTTTTCTATGTGAAAGCACCATACATCCATGTCAATGCTAGAAATCGATAAAATCTACGGAGAGCGCACAGACTGATACCCGCTCTGGGAATTGATTCTCAGAGAGATTTGAGGGGCCTGAGGGGCATAAAAGTAAAAGATTCTGGATAAGACATTACTGGGCCAGTGAATAGAAGCTTTCCAAGCTATTTCATTGACCACCAAGATTCCAACCCAGGCCTTTAGGTTGCAGAACACTAATTGACAGGAGGTGTCAGCAGGAGACACTTTGTAGGTCCGCACTGAAGGGTGTTGTACAATGATTATTGGTGTAAAATCTGACAGTGGGTAGGCAAACCAGGTATCAAATTAATCCTTAGGGTGTATATTAATCGATTTGAGTGTTATTTAGGCTGATATTTGATGGTAAGTTGAGGGGGGTGTACTCTATTTAATTAGAGAATGTATTGAAATCATTCACTGCAAAACCCCCAAATCTGGGTATGTCCGCACTCTAAGGCCTATACTATAGCAAAAAAGTTAATCACATTGTACCACATGCCATGGCCCTAAATTATTGGGAAAAAATGTATATCTACAAGAAAATAATAGTGGCTAAGCCCAGATACTTGCACAAGTATTTTATTTTTCGCCCAAAAGCTATATAGGCCAACAGTGGAAAAATAATTAGTGTTCTGCAGCCGCTAGGCACTAACCCGGGGCCCGGGCCTCATCACTCCCCATCGACCTGCGCCTCCTCTGTGGTGTTACGTAACTTACGTAACGGAAGGAGGCGTACGGGCATGCACCCCCCCCCCCCCGGCCCACCTCTTTTTTGCCCCACTCATTGGATGATGCATCTTCAGCTTGCTTTTCGTCCGTACGAATGTGCATTGCCATTAGAAATGTACCAGGTATTAAACGTACCGGTACGCATAAGGCAAAAGTTTATACTTTATTAAATAGGTATAATAAAAAGCTTACCTGGTCATCTCATCACCCTGCATCTCTACCACCGGTCCAACTGTAAAACAAGCACAAAGTACCTAGTCAGTATCTGCACATCACAAGGATCATGAAAAGACAAAGTTACCACCTAAAAACACACTATTTACCTGTTATTTTACCCATCTTGATGGAGCTTCCAGTACACAATCTACCCCTGGCCACGTCCTAGTTTGTACAGGACGTGGGTCAATGCGCATGTTGGTCAGTAAGTAGGTCAGGGGGCGTGGTCCAACCACTGCAGCGCCATCGAGCGGCACCGCCATGTACCGGTACCGGTAAATGGCCACTTCCGGCTGACAAAGGCTTTGCAGATTGCTGCTTTCAGGCACTTTACCCTTCCTTTAGCAATTTTTGTGTGCAGGTAAGTGTGTACACAGGTACACAGACATATACACTAGGGATATGTGTGGTTATTTACTATTATTATGACCTGTCCACGCGTTTAGCACCACAAAACCTGAGCGATAATAGAGTAAAAGCCTTTAAAACTCAATAAAAGGTAACAATGGACCAGTACAATGGCCGCAAATCGTGATTCTCAGAAAGCCCTCGTAGTGCAGACTCGCGAGCGTCACTGTCAGAGCAAATAGCCTTGATCCAATTTTTATAAACTAATAGTTTTGGCAAAAGTAGTTCTACGGCGTAGGGACAGTATCCTTAGCCCTTTAATTGTTTCTAGTTCTATTATAGTTTAGAGTATGTAATCATGGTTTGTACGGCCTTACTTATCTGGATCGAGATTAATGCTAGATCACGTGACTAGATAAGCTGTACCACGTGACTACGTGGCCTTTCTGAGATCACACGCTAGCCTACAATGGCAATGCCAATGGCCCTGAGTGAATGGGTACCGGGGGTACATGTGCTACATTGTGGCACATGTACCTACATGTGCCATGTGGTTTCAAACCCTCGGTGTGGCCCATCAATCAAGGGCCCCCAGTGTCACATGTCAATTTTAAGAATTGCCCATGTCCCATGTCACTAAGCAAAAACCCATGTCACTAGTTACACTATATTAAAAGAGGCATTATAAGATAGCTGGTTGTGAAATCGAAATTATTGACTACTTCAGCCTAGAGTACTCTTGAGGTACCAGATGAAGCAAAATTTTTAGGCTGTGAAGCAGTGAGGAAAGTCTGAGTTTACTCAAATTGTCTCTATATATTTATGTATTTTTGTATTTTCAAGCAGTGAAATAATCTTAGCATTGTCCTTACCATACCCATCGTTAAAAAAAAGTATACTTTATTGAAATTCTTTTATTTGTACACATACTCTTGATTGATGGCCTAGCAACAAGAGGTAGGAATCTTAGTATTCTTACAAAAGTCTGCCATTGTTTTCTGATCCAAGAGACTATCAAAATAAGTGCCCCTTTACTCAAACCTGCTCAAATACTACATGATATTGTTGCGCTACATGATATTGTTGCGCTACATCCAATCCATATTTCCCTAAAATATTATGATGAAACATATTGAACTTATTGAGATATTTCCTTCCAAACCTCTGAATTTTGCCCTCCCGAAAAGATCTGCTTGGAGAGTGAGGTTGCTGCCTTATTTTGGCACACAATCACGTCACTAAGCAACGTCATGTTACCTGGCAACGTCACATCACTAGGCAAAGTCAGTAGCGTTGGGAAACCGGCCTCAGTTTGCCATGAATTGCATAGACAATGGCAATCTAGTGGTAGTGCCCCAAACTCTAGAGGCGAAGCCACTGGTGTCAATAACATGAAAGGTAGCATCTCTGATACAGGCATAGTCAAAACATTGAAAAAGTGAAAAAAGACATTTGTCACCAAAATAAGGCAAGTAGGCCTACGTTAGGCCACCCTTAAAAATATTTTCGTTTCCTGTCCAGAGGCCTGGTGGATTTTTTTGTGAGAATGGGAAAATTTTTTCCTGAGTTCTGAAAAACAATTAATTTTTTTCGACCATCAGCACAAGAATCTAGGTTTCCAATCACTAAATCTAAGAATGTGATGGCAAATTCATGCCGTCCCCGCTTACAATGCTCATGACAAATAAAAATATTTTTCTAAAAAAAAATTGTCCCCTCCCTCCCTCATGGGTCTAAAAAATCCCACCTCTGGACAGGAAACAGACATATTTTTAAGGGTGGCCTTATAGGGGGTTTGGGGCCTTCCCAGGAAACTTTTGAACATTGCAAGACCAAAATGTGCAATCTGAAGCTTTCTGAGGATAGATGAGAGCTTTTCCAACCCTCTTTTTCATGTCACAAAGTCTCATGTCACATGTCGATTTTAAGGAATGGCCATGTCACATGTCACTAGCACAGCCATATCCCATGTCGATTTTAAGAAATGGCCATGTCACCATGGCGTTTTTAAGAAATGGGTATGTCACCATGTCGAATTTAGGGGTCTAGGGCCACATTTCCTCATGAATTTAGGGTGCGGCTTATACGTCTATGCAGCTCATATGCAGGGTTTTACCAGTACTCTGTATTGGAGAATTTGGAAAGGCCGACAAAGGATGCTTCCTGGAGAGAAAATTCCAGAGGGGTGTAGTCACAAGTACCCTGTACAGGTTTGGGTCAGTTTTATCACCTCCAGCGTGCTATATCCACCATAAATGAGGGCTGTAAATTGTAATCCTGTCATCCTATATTCTGTTAATTTCAGAAGATTGTGAGCTGCTAATAAATGACTATTTCAATGTTATATTTAAATGGTGTGAGGTGATGGTGTCTGATGTTAACAAGATAGCACCCTTATTGGGGTGACATTACGACCTCCCAGTGGGAGGTCTCGCTAAATTCTGAAATCTTGTCTATAGAAGCAGCCCAAAGTCAGGGTGCAACTTATAGGTGGGGTACCTTTATTTTAGAACAGCATCAAACCTCTAAATATCAAGCTCCAACTGTGTCTTATAGCATTCCTTTCAATTCAGAATTTGCCTTAAGTGCGAGTTTCGCTTTCTAACGGCACACAAGTTACTCTTGATTACATGTACCAGCACCCCATTTGATGTAGATAGGAATCCCATTGAAGGTGGATGTGTATTAGACAAAGCTACCCTCTCCCCATGCCCAAGTCATCTGTTGATCTGTCTGTGAAAGGCCCCGGGTGCCACCGTACCCTATACGTCTGTGTATAGTGGTGGGGCGGAACAGAAACAGGTCAACAGTGTATACTCAATGGGCCTGCAATGGTGACCATTGTGCATGATGGATCTTATAAAGGGTTGAGCTGTTATTATGTATTTCTATGTTTTAAGGGAACATAAATACATATGCATTCTTAGATGTACGGTATTGAGAGGAATTTGTTGTTTCCTATCTAATACTTGGTTTGGTTTTCACTTTAGGTGATGTGTCCCCTCGCTTTTAGGAAGGACAGACAATGAGCACCTGGTACCACATCAAAAGGCTTCACTGCCAGTCTTCACTGATGTACTTTGGGCATAATAAGTATAGATTTACTAACTATACTTGCAACAGTCTTAGCCCAGAAGACTATGAGTCACTAAAGATTGAAGTGTCTGATGCAGGCGAGCAAGAATTCGTAAGTACTACCATTCAAGTCTGCCACCACAGACAACTTCAGAGATGTACCCCTAACAGACTGTGGATACCATCAACCTCAGGGTCAGCAGCCCTAAAAAAATGGAATCAGATGATGTACACTTCTGTGTTCAGACTTCGGTCAGGATGCCAGATAAAAAACCTCCAGATCTCAGTGACGCAACTGTAAAGAGTGAGCCGACTGAAGGAACAGTGACCGACACCGAGGTGAGTTGTCAAGTGTGCAAGGACTGTGGCCAGAGGTTCAACAATGTAGGAGAACTACAGTCACATATCCTGACCCACACAGGGGAGACATCCTACATGTGTACAGACTGTGGTAGGGCATTCAGCACAAAAACAGCACTGGACTCACACATTCTGACACACACTGAGGACAAAGCCCATGTGTGCACAGACTGTGGTAAAGCATACAGTGGCAAGGTAGAACTAGAAGAGCATGTGGTCATACATAGAGACCCTGTGGTGGTGGAACCCACACCACACCAGTGTCTGCAGTGCCATATGGAGTTTGACAATGTGGTCCTGCTTAAAGCTCATGCCAAGACACACCTGCCTGACCACCCCTACTTCTGTTTACAGTGCAATAAATCATTTCCCAAGTTGAAGGCTGTTAAAACTCACATGAAGAACCATGTGAAAGTCAAGGACCATGTGTGTCCACAATGTGGTCGCGCGTTTAAAAATCCCCGCGACCTACAGAGACATATCCTGGCACACTCGGGGGAGCTGCCAAGAAGCCATGTGTGTGGGGATTGCGGTAAAGGTTTTACCTCTATTGGTAACCTCAAGCGGCACATGAAGACGCACACAGGAGAAAAGGACTTTAAGTGTGAGGTGTGCAATCGGGGATTCAGCCAGGTCAGCAACCTGCGAACACATATGATGACACACACAGGAGAAAAGCCCTATGTCTGCAAAGAGTGTGATAAAGGCTTCATTCAGGCTGACGCCTTGAGGAAACATGTCCGCACTCACACTGGTGAACAGCCATTCATGTGCACCGAGTGCGGTCGTTCATTCAGTCAGTACGAGAACCTGAAGACTCACAAAAGGCGTACGCATGCAGTGTCCAAGCCACATGTGTGTGGCACCTGTGGGAAGAGCTACAGCCAATTGTATGACTTACGCAGACATGAGGTGGTCCATAGTGAGGACAAACCTTACACATGCAGCATGTGCTCCATGAGTTTCTGCTTCCCCTATAACCTAAAGAGCCATATGTCCAAGGTTCACCCTGGGCGGGGTCAATTTGTGTGCTCCCTCTGTGGGCATGAATTCAACAAGGCGCTGTATCTGAGGAAGCACATCAAGAAGTACCACCCGGATGTCAGGCCTCAGGTCACAACTGGTGCCTATCCTTTGAACCATCCCCAAACAAGTTTTCCAACTCTTCATACAATACCTGGTAGCAATTATGTTAACTATCCTAGTAGTACATCTGTCAATCTCACTGGTGCTCCATTGCCGACAGATGGGGAACACCCTGTGAACCTAGTCCGGACCTACTCCAGCTGCCCCCGCTGTGTACTTGGCTTCTACCAGGTCGCAGCACTAGAGGCACACCTCCTCACCCACATTTTGTCCATCCCACTGCCCGTTGCTTCACTACGGACAGAAGCCTTACTGAGTCAGCGGACAGACGAGGCAGTTCCCACACATTGCCAGTCGATGCAATGAATGGTTATCACTTGTATGCTAACATACATGCAGCCAGTCAATGTAAAGATTGCCTCTCACTTGTATGCATCAAAGATTAATCATTGGGGGTGTGGATGGGGGGTCCCCCATGTCACATGTCAATTTTAAGAAATGGTTATGTCACATGTCACTTAAATCCCCATGTCCCATGTCACCTCTAAGAACCTCTCATGTCACATGTTGATTTTAAGAAATTGCCATGTCACCATGTCAAATTTAGTGGCCCACGCCCATATCATTAGTTAAGTCAGGTAGTTCATGCTTATATTAGCGCAGTGACAATTTGTTTTCTAATCCAGAGCAATGTCAGAATCATTCATGTAATTTATTGTGATAATTGATAGATGCATCATGGCAAAATACAGGACACTGTAGTCAGTTGAGAAAGAAGCACTTGTTATGTTTTGACTGATTTTGTGATATGCAACACAGACACGAGTGGTAGGTCAGAGAGTCAACATTAAATGCAGTGACTAAAACTTTGGGCACTCTATGTGAGAAATTTACTTATTCTTAGGGAAATGACTGAAAAAATGCTTATAGAGTGACATTTATTGTACAAGTATTGAAACAAATAAAATCAAACATGACTTGTACATAAAAGAGATTCTTGTGACACCTTCTCACAGAATAACTTCATGTGTTAAGGGCCAAGTAAGTTATTAGAACAGGCCCTGGGTCTTGGGCCTGGGTGCCCGTCGTTCTTGATAAACAGTTTCGTTCCGGTCTGTTGATTTTCACCTGGCCTACAGTTGATTTATAGTAGCGCGCGGGCTTTTTTGCTAAAAAGAGGGTGCATTGTTTTACCCCCCCCCCTCAAGAGGGGTCAAAAATTTTTTAGCCCCCCCTCGGGAGGGGTTTGAAAATTGTATGCCCCCCCTCAAACCCACCATCCCCCCTGTTGATAAATAATGACCACTCCCTAATATCAATTAGCTGTAGGCGCCTCCACTCCCTTCCAACTATGCAGTATAGACTATAGTCCACCATCACCACTCCCCTGCCCCGACCTCATTAGCGTCTACTAGCCATAGCGTTAGTAGAGGCGTCCCATAATCAGGGTGAATGTGAGCGACCTGTTGATGGTAGGCCTATATAGTTGCCCTATTGGTCGTCATGATGCATGAATGTAGGTCTAGTGAGTTATTGAGGCTGTCATGTGCCCGGTAAGGTCGGCATAATGCATGAATGTAGCCCTAAGACGCTATGAACTCAGTAACATTGTTACATCAGCCTATACATGGCCATAGTACCTTACAATAACCACATAAGGTCAGCATGATGCTCCAATGAAGCCCTATGCTGCTATGAACTCAGTAAGGGAGTGTTCATTTTTTAACAACAGGGGGGGGGTTGGTGAGTTTTCGTTTTTACCCCTGAAAATATTTTCCGCCCCCCCTTTGAGAGGTGCCAAAATATTTTTGGCCCCCCCCCTCAGGAGGGGTCAAAATATTTTGCGCCCCCCCCAACATCGAGTTGTGTTGCACCACATTGTACAGCATCATATCACACTCAATTGTATTGTTTTACTGAAGTATAAGGTAAAAGGATCACTTCCCAGAGTTATTATCATCAATTTATTATTTTTCTATTGGAATGCAAGAAATTGAAAAGAGGGTTCCACTTCTCAAGACCAATTTCATCAGTAGCTGCAGTGCGAGTCACACACTACTTAGCCTTATGTCTTTTGTTTAACAAGCAGCCAGGACAAGCTAAGCATAGGGTGGTCTGGGGGCATCACCTGCCCCAGTCAAACAGTTTTATAAATCTAGAGCCTAAATTTATGCAATCTGGTGGTTTATGAGGTTTCCCTAAAATTCTACTATAGGGACCCTTCATACAAAATGTTTGAATGGGATCTCATCCCATGGATCTGGATGAATCACAAGATTGATTTCTGTGGTCTTAGTTTAAAGCAAGCAAGCAAACTGTATTTGAAGGATCTTTTAAGTCTGAACCAACTTGCTGCAGACACACATGGACCTTTATGACTCTTAACTATAGGGAATGGGAGATGGGCTGTTTTAGCACAGCCTTTGAAAATTTTGTTTGGGGGAGGGGGGTAACCAAAGCAATCCAAACCTGCAAATCAAAAAATTTACCATTTACATGGGTTGGGGGTTTGGGTTTCTGAAAACGTCTGATCCCTTTATGTATGATGGATATCTTGCTATCCTAATGGAAATTTGAACCCTCGATACCAGAAGACTGCCAAGACATGAATTGATGTGCCCCTAGCCTTTCAGTTACTTGATTCTGCTGTAAAGTACTATCTGCATATTTGTTTCCCAGGGAAATTTGGAAAATCTAGACAAGAATATCATGTATTCTCAGGTCAATTTGTGAGCGAATGGCCAGGCCAACTCTAAGTATGTGCATACTGCTTTCCAAGAAAAATGTTTAAAACTCTTGGGCATGTTTTTTTTTTTTTTATTGTTAGTGTGATTAATGTGTGATAGAGAGTAAGAATCAGAGGGGGGTATGGGGGTATGTCCTCCAGGAAAAGTTTGAATATTGAGAAGTCAAATGGTGCATTTTGGTGACATATGACTGGATGGTGCAGGGGGGCACACATCCCACCTGACCCCAAGGTTTTACTACCCCTGCATCATATACACTGTTTTTGGCTCAGGGAGCCTAGGGGTATATGGAGATGTCCCACAGAAAAAATCTGAATATCGAGAAGTCAAATGGTGCAATTTGGTGATGTATGACTGGATGGTGCAGGGGGCACACATCCCACCTGACCCCAAGGTTTTACTACCCCTGCATCATCAATACACTGTTTTTGGCTCAGGAAGCCTAAGGGTATATGGAGATGTCCCCCAGGAAAATTTTGAATATTGAGAAGTCAAATGGTGCATTTTGTTGAGGTATGACTGGATGACCCGACTGGATGGGTCGTGTTTATCCCCGTCGAGTCCATCTCGTATGGGTCTGTATGGTCTCGTTCTGTTCAGTCTGGATCCATCTGATTCTGTCCGGTCTGGTCTGGGTCCCATTGAAGTCTTGACTGGGTCTGTTGTGGTAGGTTCAGTCCAGATCCATTTGGTCCAAGTCCATTTGGTCCGGGTATTTCCAGTCCAGGTCTGGGTCTGTCAGGGTGGATCCATCCAGGGTGAGTCTGGGGGCAGTCCAGGTAGATCTGTCTGGTCCGGGTCAGTCCCGTCTGTGTGAGTCTGTCCAGATGGATCTGTCCAGGGGCAGTCTGGGTGGGTAGAGGTCGGGCCATCCGGGTCAGGCCATCCAGGTCAGGTCAGGTATGTCTTGCTAGGCCCACTCCAGATGAGGGGAGAGATTTGGGGAAAGGTTAGGGGAAGAGGAGATGGGAGGAAAGGCTAGGGAGAGAGAGAACAGACCATGACATATATGCAAATTCCGAATGCGAAAAAAATCGAGGCATTAAAAGTAAAGACTCTTCTTTGATTTGCCATTGATAGGTTAAAATGGGGGGGGTCTCGGGGTATCTCGCCCAGGACAATTTTGAATATTGAGACGTCAATTGCTGCATTTTGGTGCTTTTTCAGGGTGGCTGATGCCCCTGTATCCAAATCTTTCTAAGACCCCACCATATATATAAAATGGTAAAATGATATCTCATGGGATCTGGACAAAGATTGACCCTGAGAGATCTTAGAATAATGGAGAAAACTGAAAAAAATGAGTTTGCTCACATGTATGCATGAGCCATCTGTAACAGGCGTCACAAATACCACAGAGCTCTCATGTTCTAATGGAGTGAGACTTTTCCCTGAAGCTTGGAATTTTCTAGATTTCCGAGATGCATTGAAATAAATGCAGTTCCAGGGGGTCTGGGGGTATGCCCGCAAGAAAATTTGGAGAAATATGGAAGTTCATTTGTTGATTTTTAGAGCATTTTGGTACATTAAACCGAGGATAGATGCTCAAGTTCACTATATAAGTATATACTGAAATTACAAAGTCTAAAATGAGAAACAGGCTCCTCAGCGTGAGAGAGTGAGACAACCCCCAAATGTGTGAGAATCACGCCAGATGCGTGAGATTCACGCCAGATGCTTGAGTGTTGAGAGCTCTGCTTACAATCTTGTTGGAAGTATGATTCCCCTGAAAAATTTTGAAATTTTAGAGGGCTTCCCTAGCCCACTTAAAAGGGTCTATTTCTCATTTTCCTATCCCCTCAGGATGTGTGTGGTGAACATATGCACGGGCACTGACACATTCCTCTGTGTAATTGTATAATGTAGTTCTGGCCATGAATATGACCTTAGCTGTCGAAATGGCGTTAAACCTCTATTACTCACTCACTGAAATTTTAGAAAGAAAATGGTGCATTCTGATGCATTGTAAAATTATCAGTATAAACTTTCTCCTTCTGCAAGTAATATATTGAGAAATTATCCCCACTACAAATTGGGTATTTACGGCAAGTCACGTCAATTCGTGCCTCATTGAGAAGGGTCTAAAAATTTTACGACCCCCGCTCAAGAGCAGTCGAAATATTTTTCGCCCCCCCTCAGGAGAGGTCAAAATATTTTACGCCCCCCCCCCTCAAACTCACCAACCCCCCCCCTGTTGTTAAAAAATGAACACTCCCTAACATTGTTACATCAGCCTATACGGCACATGGCTATTGTATTATTGACCAATGGGAAGCATCCCTGGCATTTACTGCGGAGACGGGGGCTGAAGGTGTTAGTCATAGTGCAGTCGGGGTCTAATGGCGGCCTCCATAGCCTAATATGCTAATGCCCTATACATCGCCATAGTACCTTACTTTAACCCCATAAGGTCAGCATGATACTCCAATATAGCACTATGCTGCTATGAACTCAGTAACATTGCCAAATAGGGCTACAGTATAGCTACACATAGACACGTTGCAGCCGTGGCCGGTCAGTCTCCACCTCTCCCAGCCCCTGTTCCTCTATATAATGATATTGCTGGATATCCAATAGGTGCAGCCATTTCTTGAGCTAATTTGCAGCATGTTATTCCTGATAGCTATGAGATAGGCACCACTTGTACCCTAAGGACTCAGGACTGAATCTATCAAGTTAAGTGAGGAGGCCTTTCCACTTCTCCGTTATATGGTGTTTAATTGAAAATGCCGATGTCATTCTGTGTTTTAATTTGTGTTTTAATCTGTGTTTTTATGGCATTGAGTTCCTACACTGTAAAAAATGTGTGCTGAACTTACACTTACTATTTACTCACAATTTGTCAGCATTTAGTCAATATGTGTCAGTAATTACTCACTATTTGTCAGCAATTAGTGATTATATGTCAGTACTTAGTCACTATATGTCAGCAATTAGTTAATATATGTCAGTATTAACTCATATTCCTCATAATCTTAAACCTTTGAGGCCAACTGACATTACACTCATTTGATGTAGTGATGAGCAAATTGTCATCAAGGACTGACATTTTTGAAAATGTTGCTGCCATTCCGTGTTTTAATTTGTGATTTAATTTCATGATGCATTGATGCACACTTAAGCCTTTATGGCCTCCCTCCCTACACTGTAAGAAATGTGTGTTGAACTTACACTGGTTATCCCTTTATGGATGGCATGATGCATTGATGCACAGTTAACCCATTATGGAAGTTAACCCTTTATGGATGGCATGATGCATTGGTGCACACTTAGACCTTTATGGATGGCACAGTGCATTGGTGTATGCTTAACCCTTTATAGATGGCATGATGCATTGATGCACACTTAACTGTTTACAGCAACTCACTTAGCTCTTTAAGGGTGTCATGATGCATTCGCCCCTGTCCATTCATGCATCATGCCTTTTATTGATGGCATTTATGCACACTTAACCCTTTATGGATGGCAGGATTTGTCAGTCCAGCCTAGAACATGTGTCATTTGACATGAAATTGAGGCCTGTTCTTTAGGACTGAGTCCTTCACCTGTGACATTTTATACAGATCTGGGAGCTTGCTGCATATGGAAGGGAGGGCATTTTGAAAAGTGTATGGGAGGAAGGTTAGGGAGGCGAACATTAATAAAATACCATTGTTAAAACATGGAGATGTTTTAGATGAAATGAGAAATAAAGAGTGGCTCAGTATGGCTTAATCTTTTTTGTATTCAACTTTATAACCTTAAGAACAAAAACAACATAATGGCTGCTGGACCATTCTCGGCATCTTGACACTTGTGCATGATCTCCTCTGCAGTCTTGACCGCAGATTCAGTCTTTTGTGTTTGCCCTCCTGTTATATGAGCACTTGGTCATTTGCTGAAAGCCCAAGGTATTGCATAAGTTAATGAATGCCTCTGACACATACTGTGGTCTTTTTTTGGACACTAAGTATGTCTGTCATGCCATACCTGGTAAAATGTGCTTTTAGTTTGTAGATGCTGGTGATGGGCACATGTCAGCCTCCCAGAAGTTACTCAGAGGGTCAACTGTGATTAGGTAGTCTTGTCCATGCATGGTGAATATAATTTCTATACCTACCTTTACCCATGGGCTGTCTGGTACATCATGACTCATTAGTGGTTCTTTCAGATTTGCCCCATGTGTCCTGCAGATGTGGTAGCTGGTCTCTTGAGCCATATTTGAGCAAAAGATGTGACATCTATACAGAGATGTGATAAATAAATCTTAACCTTTATGATCACCCTCTCACTGATGGGGATCATCATACAATCGCCCCAGAAAAGTCCGTCGTGTACTTCTAGTTCATCTCTGAATAACAAGTATGGGGCCAGCACTAACAATGCATGCATTCCTTCTTTAGGCCATCCTTTAAATACTGTGTCTTTGAATGTTATCATTGTCAGGTTGACTTCAGAGGCTTAAACACCAGCTTGCCCTATCTGAACTGCATGCCACCCTCCCCCCTTTTAAATGCCATCTCTGCCATCTGATATACACAGGTCAGCAATGTATCCAAGGATTGCTATGGATATACCAAACCCCTTCCTTTTTGAAACTGCACAGTTATGAATAAATCAAAGATCAATTAGCCCATATAAATTTGCTGTTAAATCATCCTGTCATATTCCAGAAAAAAGATCAAATATAATTTCAAATATTTCTATAAAGAAAACCATTTATAGATTCGAATGACAGACAGAACCAGGGTAGTCCCTCCTAATTGGTTAGTCACTGACAGCAACAGATGTCTGTGTACAATATCCCAGACATCTACCACACCATATGGATGCCTGGGACTTAGCATAGCAGTTAAAAAATCGGCTAAGTTTATGTCTAATTGCTATGCCGACAAAGAAATCACAACAGAGACCGAGACCTGACGGCACCTGACCCACCATCCCATAATGCATCAGTTCAGCATGCGATCCTGCAGCAGCATCCCAGTATCAAGGAATATTTACAACAAATTCTTCCAGATTTCTTCAAGTTCTACAAATTTTTAAGACTGTCGGTACGGGTCCCAACAGTCCTGTTATCATTGGCTTCCATTCGGCATAAACAGACTTTGCTAAGCTGTATTTATGAGACCAAGAACACTGAGTGCCAGTTCAAGCCCATTATATCAAGTACGTCAACACATGTGACGTCCAATAATGGCTGCGCGTCTGACCAGGGCTCCACCACTGACCAGGGCACACCACTGGCAAGTATACAGCTGATCAACCTACAGTCAGATTGTCCAGAGAACAGCTCAAAGATATGATGAGCATTGTCAGGGACAAAATCCACACACAGGTGAAATCTGCAGTAGTAGTAAGGTGTGGGTGTGCAGAAGATAATTTGGTTAAAAGAAGAATTACGGGTGAATGAGGTTGAATATGGTAAAGATATTTATATGTATGTGTAGCAGAGAAGTGAGGCATTCAGAATATGTGATAAAAGTTGGAATAGTAATAAGAATAGTTTGATGAGAATCATGAAGTTATTTTGGGTAGTGTGAGTGTTGAGTGTAGCTTTGTTAAGAGATGGGGGGCAGGTAGCAGGTGGCAGGTGCAGACTGCACCTGTTGACCTACCTCTATTGTTCTGTTCCAGACCATTGAGTTTTGGAGGGAAAGGTGGTTCGCACGCATGCCTTTTGAATGATATTGGGGGATTTGAATATAATGCTGATAGCTGATTGGCTGACAGTGCTCATGTGACTTTTTGAATATGTAGGTCATTTGTTTTGATTGAAGGGTGTTTACTGGTGGGAGGATGATGCAATACCAGGTGCTGAAACCTAATTGAATGTAATTCAGAGGGGGTGACCCTGTGTTTGAACAGGCCTTTAGATATGCCTGCACTTCACTAGTAGACATCATTGGTGACACTGCCACTGTGGAGTTACGAATTACACATTGTCAATGGATCAAAGTCAGTTGTCTCCTGTGTATGCACCAGAGAAAATGGAAGAGATGAGGAACATTACTGATTTTCCTGAATCACAACCTATACCTATATTTGGTGAATCAGTAAGTATTTCATATTATGTGTAATAATTGCTTACAAGTTTTACATGTGGAACTGGATGCTGTGGATTCTTGAACTTGTGAGCTTTGCATTCTTTTTGCTTTTTGACAAGACGTGTGTGCTACAATGTATTATTTTATTTGTTCAAGTCAGATGAGGAGGAGGGTGAGAGTACTGTAGACGGCACTGTCAGTGGAGACAAGGATACACGTGTCAGAAAGGAGGAGGACTTTACTACTCCATCCCGAAAGAGGTCCATGCCTATTCCTGTCCTCAAGAAAGCTGTGTCTAAGGTTGCCAAGCGCACCAATCTCACCTTGCAGATCCCCAAGTTGACCGATGCAGATGATAATGCAACTCTTCCCCAGACACCCCAGCCTGGTGGATTGGATACATCACCTTTTACTTTGAGTAAGGGAAGCCAGGGTGACAACAGCAAACCGAATAGAGTATGCTACCTAAATGGGAGTAAGGATTTCAGTCTCTCCAATCCTGTCAGGAGGGGAACAACCTATTTGTGTTCCAGTGACTGGCGAAAAAGCTCTGGCCTGTCTAATGAGCAGAACACACAGGAAGTGGGACCCAGCAAGTTGTTCTATTCCCTTGGTGGAGGATTGTACATCGACCGACCCTTCTCTGGTAGTCGCAGTCCACAGCCAGTTCTCAGGATTGGCCTTTGGAATGTGAATGCAATCAATAAGCAACAGAGGGCTGGTTCTCGCTACAGTATGGATCTGGACTTGGACGCCATACACATGCTAAAGTCGAATGCAGCAGAAATAGAGAGATGCTTAATGCTATCGGATTCAGATAGTTTTCTAGGTCACTGTGAGCATTTAGGGCATAACTGGTTCTTGACCATCGAACATCAAGAGTGCTCGGTAAATTTCAGACACTGGTTTCGTTTGCAACAGAGTGAGGGAGACCCAGAGGCTTTACTCATAGCTGGAAGATGGGATACGATCAATTCAGGAAGCTGAGAATCTTCTTGGAGAAACACCTAGATGATTATGTTCCTAGTTTCAGGAACCATGTCTTTATCTGCGACAGGCCTGATCATGCATCTCCACAGTGTGCTATGTGTTCTGTCCGAGGACGTTTACCCATGGAGCGTGACATTCAGCGTCTACTTGGTATGTTATGACCTTTGGTTCTTTAGATTTATTGTAAAATTGTAATATTTGTGTAAATATTGAATGGATTTATTTATAAATTTCTATTAAAATATCCCCATTATATCAGTGAAATCGGAGATATGACATATAAAAAATAACATTAACTCACTAAGTGATATTAGGTTTTGCTTATCATTACAGGGCAGGAGGCAGATCATTCATGAGGGATGTGCAGAGGGATGCATCGACAGATGGCAATCAAGTCAATGGCACCTTTGAGTATGTACCTATCTCTCACAGATATCCATGGAAGAAACTTGAAGAGAGTGACTGTATGAAACTTGCTGGACATTTTGCACCAGCATGGGAAATGGTTGCATCTTTGCTTGGATTCACATATCATGATGTAGTGGCAATGTCAGGGGATGGTTGTCATCTCAGTGCTGGAATGATGCTTATTAAATGGTGTAAACGTAATGGTGATCAGGCAAATTTTAATACACTGACAAATGTACTAGATGACCTATGTATAAACCCATTTCATTAGTTGTTGTGGTTAAAAGCTATTTGTTATAGTTTTGACACACATAATTATGCTCTGTATCAGAAATAAGACACTGTTTATAATTCATATCAGGACTCATATATCATTACAGGGCTGGAACATCCATGTGCGAGGAGAGGAGGAATATTTGGACTGATGACAATAAAACCAATGGCCCGTTGGAGTGTGTGCCAACCGGTTACAGATACCTTGGAAAATGCTTGAAAGAATTGACTGTATGGATCTTGCCAGGTATTTTGCACCTGCATGAAAAATGGTTGCAGCATTACTTGGTTTTACATACTGGCAAATAGAGGAAATCTCTCAGAATGAACGGGGTAGTAATTATTGCAAAGCTGCACACATGCTCATTAAATGGTGTCAGAGGCATGTTGAACAAACAAATTTGAATACACTGACTGATGTATTAGAAGCCTTAGATATGAATTCATTTTATTAGTTATCTAGATTAGTAGTCACTTGGTGTAAGTTTAGGGTGTTACATGTAGACTGTGTTTGATATATTAAAGATGTGAACTTGAAGAGGAATTTGTTTCTGTTGCATTTTTGCTTCAATGAGACTTCATATTATAATAATCAATCTCATCATAATAATCAATCTCATCATAGACCTTAAAGTTGAAATACTGTAAGGGCAAAAGTTGACTTGTGGCTGTCGGTTTAAGAGAATACACAATCCATCAATATGGCCTCTTGGGATGAGGTGAGAACTAGTATGAGACTTCTTACAGACGATGAGGAGTCTTTCACTATTGGATCATTTGGTAAATATGAAGATCGCTGGTATGACTTTGAAATATGTCTAGATGATCGTAAGATATTTGACGTGAGTTATACATGGGAATTTCATTTTGGGAGCTATAAGTTGATGCCCCAGGATGTTTTTCGTGATGAGATGTTGAAATCTGAACATGGGGATTTAGAAATTCAACCAATGCTGTCTCTAGGTATCCAGAGACTACATTTTATGATTGAATTGAAAAATGATGAAGGGCAAAAACAGACAATCTATAGAAGTAATCTGCCTGTGCAAACATTACCTTTGTCTTTAAGGGTTGAGGAGGAAGACCAGAATATGTATAATGAGATATTGGAAATATTTACTCTTATAGAATTAGGATATATGCTAATCAACATATAGATTTCCTTATGCCTTTTTTCTATCCTTTTTGCACATTCTATATAGGTAGGAAAACAGAATGATTAATACCTGTTTTTAATGGCACAATAAAGTAATATTCACTCAAGATTTGTTGCGCGTTGTACTTTGTCAACTATCATAATGCAAAGAATATGGACCATAAAACTTATAAGATTTCATATGTTTTATTTCAAAAACACATGGACAGCAACACAGATAAGTTACTTAATCTGTGTCACTGTCACTGTCAACCTGGATCACCCCTTTACCTTCTTTACCTGTTTTTTAGTGACATTTTTAATTTTCTCCTTGCCAGGCTGAGGTTAAAGCAAGGTCTGGAAGGAGCTAAATCTTCGCTTTCTCGCTCCGGTGAACTGATATCACTATAGTCTTTTGATTTGATCACCTTCTTGGACCAATTGAAAGTGTCTAAGTCAATGTCTTTTGAGGACATGTTGCAGCTTACACAGTGGATCCTCAAGCTGCCCACTGTGGTGAAATCACGCCAACAGTGGGGGCAGGTATACGCCTGGTGCATTGGTGTAACAACTACAGAATTAGTGGCTGGGTTCAGAGTTGGCCTGGGTGGTTAAGCAGGAGCATGGTTCAGAGTTGACCTGGATAGTTCAGCAGGAGCAGGAGCAGGGTTCAAAGTTGGCCTGGGTGCTTTGACAAACAGGGGCAGGAGCAAACATGGGTACTTCGACAGGCCTGGGTGGTTCAGTACTAGCAGGCATGGGTGTGTTGGAGGGGCAAGGCATGGGTGCCTCGGCAAGGACAGGGGCAGGAGCAAACATGGGTACTTTAACAGGCCTGGGTGGTTCAGTACTAGCAGTCATGGGTGTGTTGGACGGGCAAGGCATGGGTACCTCGGCAGGAACAGGGGCAGGGGCAGGAACTGACCTGAGTGCTTCGACAGGGGCAGACCTGGGTGGTTCAATAGTAGCAGGCATGGGTGCGTTGGCCGGGCAAGGCATGGGTGCCTCAGCAGGGACAGGGGCAGGAACAGGGGCAGGCATAGGTGCATTGGCCGGGCAAGGCATGGGTGCCTCGGCAGGGACAGGGGCAGGGACAGGAGCTGGCCTGAGTGCTTCGACAAGGGCAGGTATTAAACCGCTCTAAGTGTAGGATAGAGAGAAAAAACCTGTCACAGTTTGGGCAGTCATAGCACTCGTACTCCGTATCAGAATGTGAGGCCTGACTCTGCTGTGGTAGGGGGTTGGGGGAAACACACAGCCCAGATGGACCAGATCATCATCATCATCATCATCATCATCATCATCATCACTGTCAGGATTACCCAGGGGTTTGGTACTGTAAAGAAAATGTACATGGTTAGTGATGGATAATGATTAAGATTCAAATTATACAGTGCAATAGTTTGTACTGTAAAAATAGATCGCCGAATGTAATGTTGCCTTCATGTTTGTTCCCTCCTTCTTTTTTTTTTTTTTTTTTTTTGAATTCAATAGAGAATCTGTACCTGAAATACTTATTGAAACTCACATAGGGGATCCCTGACCTGCTGGAATTAGATCCTCTGGGGTACTCATGATGATGTCTTTAGGGCTAAAAAAGGGAAACACAAAGTGATTAATTATGAGCACATGAAAGATGCCATATTTCGCTGAATGAAAAATGAATCAATGAACATGACATTTCATCTAAAAGAATCACAGTGGAATTATGTATAAGAAGATTACATTAGGGCACAATATTTGTTGTTACAAATAATTTTTTTTCCCTTTTAAATGTAATTAGATTATTTGTCACTTTGGAGAAGTAAGAATTTGAATATTTTGATTCTTCTTACCTCTCCGATGGATGAGCTATGGTTGATGATGATGATGTTAGTTTGTTTGTTGGTTGTTGTTTTTTTTCGTGTTTTTTTTTTATACTTTTGTTCTTACCTCTCTGACGGATTAGTTGAGGGTGACTCAGATTTAGGTTTTTTGCAGGCTTCACAGGTAGTAAAATGGGTTTCCCATTCACCCACCTTACGAAGGTATCGGGAGAACGCATCACCTAATAGGATGTGTAGGACCCTGAACATCGCAAGGCGCCCCTGGAGCACCTCTTCAAGATCAGCCATAGACTCTGCGTAGTGCTTCAGGTCTGCTACTATGGTCCATATGCTAGCGGACACCCATCTGTTAAATGAAAAATAAGTGAATGGTCTTTTAGATTTTATCCAGTTTAACCCTGTAGGCATAAAGTAATTTAAATATTTAAAAAAACAAGAAAAAAAAAAAAACAAGATTAAAATATAAATAAAGAAGGAAAAACTTCTGACTGTGATAACATTAACAAACGCCTAATTATGTATTTACATGTACTAGTAACTGTCAATAACATGTGATACCCTAAGCACATCCTCTGAATAATCAATGAGTTTGCTATTTTGTTGTGCTAGTTTACACCATCAGTGACCTGACCGACTATTATTGATCTATATGGAACACAGAAAGGATCAGGACTATTTTGCACTTACTTCACCACTACTTTCGGTAAGATATCACTTTTTAATTGAATCCACTCATATTAAAGATAACATTGTGCAAAGAACCCTAAGCTCACATTTGCATCTTAAGAAACACAACAGAGAGGATTGGACACTAAAGGAAATGACATTTACTGTGTCAGACTGTGTGTGTGGGTGTGTGTGTGTGAGTATCGGTATGGGTGTGTTGACAGGGACACACCCCCTGTTTCAAATCCCAATACTGACAATAGTGGCTGGATTATTTTACCCCCCCCCCCCCCCTATACCCCTGGTGAGCCCGATATGCTGATATATGACTCTTAACAAAATATCACACTAATATACTTAAATGTCAATAAAGACCACTTCTAGTTGGAATATCTTCAATCCGTTTACAGATTTTGTCTGGCAACACGATTCAGGATTGAACGACGTGTGTTTTACAACGCTACGGCAATTATTTCTGCATCCGATTTTGAACCTTGTCATGTATAGTGGCATCAAAACTTAACCTTATTGACATATCTGAGGTGAAGTCTGGGGTTGTGCCTATTTACATGTCTACGGTTTGTTGGGGTTTGTGCATTGTGGCTGCCCCGGTTACACTTGGATGTGCACTGTGCTACACAGAAGCAGGTGACATACCCATGGTCACTTACTGAGCAGGCTGGTGTGTGTGTACATGTGTGTGTGTGTGTGTGTGTGTCGATAATTTTACCAGACGACAGATATCTGTTTAATTCAATGATTATTCTGCTGTTCCTTCATTTAAAACTAGCCATACCCGGCCCTGTTCAAGGCCCGGCTCCTATCATAGCGTGGTGCACATCTAAGAAAGATAGGCTTTCCCCCCTCCCCATCATGCATGTGCTGCCATCTGCCTGTGACTTGGCAGAGTTTAGTTCAGAAACATTCCGGTAGGTGGCATCTGCGTGGTACCAACCAACCAAGCTGCAAGTTGCAAGCATTGAGTCTGTAAGTCAGTTGTGCATTTATTAAACCCTACCCAGTTCTTGACAACTTACATCACGTAGGTCTTATCCTTGTTTTATGATTCCCTTATATGTCCTATTTGCTCACACATTGAAAAGATAGGGCTGTATGTTCAGGTTGAAATATCGGACGCTGAAATAATTATCCCGAATTTCGTTCTGATTCCAAATCTGTAAACGTTTTTAAGATATTCCTACTACAAGGGGCAAATATTGACCAATAACTATTTGAAGTACAACAGGTTGTCTGATAAAATTGAAACTATGACTGTTAGATCTATAATCATGCCCAGGATCACATGTAAACATTTCCTGTGGAACTAAAGATACCTGGGTAGCACATGTGGGTCTGTAGGTCTCTGTAGGTTGTCACGTGCGCACACACACAACTGTGTCAAGGGGGAGGAGCCTATTTAGTGTCATTGGCAATGGTGTCCGTACGATGCATATCTTAGGAGAGCACCTGGACAAAAGTAATCCATGGGTTTTTGTTGAAAATAGATGAAATTTCCATTTCATTTTGCCCCTAAACCATAGCTTAGGTATCCATTGTTAAATGACTGAAGTGACACCATTAGAGTAGAATTTAACTTGTGGATGTTTTTGTGCTGCCAGGTCTCTCCAGAACTACCAAGCCCAGTGGTCTGTTGTGTGACACCCCCTCCCTACCGGTTACTTTATTTTCTCCCATACACCCTCCCACTGACAATCTAAATCGAGAGCCCTTCTTTTACACACACACACACACACCAGGGGCAATGATGGCTTAAACCCCTGGGGTTATAAACCTTTACTGGTATCATTTACCACAAAACTTGCAATTATTTACAAATAATAGAAAATACACAGTGTAGATCCATATCTGATTGCAGTAGATGAGGGTAATCCATGATGTATGCTCCAACTCAATGTGTTCCTAAAATAGAGAGAGGGGGAAAAATAGAAGAGAAATGACTTACTGCATTTGAGATGTGTAGTCTGAGATGACCATGTCAAAGTCTTTATGATAGTTAGCCATTGTAGGTGTAAGGGGTACCTGGTAGGTATATCCGTCATCGTAGGGTGAGTGCCAAGGGGGCATGTGGTATAATTCCTGAGGCAGACAGGAAATTATGATGGAGTTGGGGGTGGGCAGGACTTTTTAAGGTCATTTCCCCCAGGGAGGGGTCAGTGCTCTGTCGTCTGCCATTGGGTGAGCACACCCACCAATCCCTGTGTCGTCTAGTAGGGTACCACAGGTGATATGTTTTCTGTCTGCTGCTTCTGACACTGAACAATAGGGAAATCTTTGAAGTCTGTGAGTGGTGTCGGCATGTGCTGTGGGCAGCAGATGATTTGTGCCTCTCTCTCCATTCACTCTACTCTGGTGCATGCTGACCCACAGCTTTACATGCAAATCTTATCATGCATCATTAAAAAGGACGGATGCCTATGCACATGGCAGAAATATTGCCCTTTCCACCTCAGTCAGACCAATACCCCAACCATTATATTCTTTCTCCTTTACCACATGTTCCCCTTAAACCATCATCATCATTTAGGAGTGCATCATACCCTTTGGCTGTCATGATGCACCAACAAGCTGACTTGTCAGTACTTCACTGAAGCATCATGCTGACCCTCCAGGACTGTTTCAATCCTGGAGGGTCAGCATGATGCATGGATGTAGCCCTGGTGAGTTACTCACCAGTGTGATGACCAATAGAAATATTTCATTTATTCATCAGCAGTCTTTAAAGGGTTAAGGTCCTGCATGTCCCTGTGTTAATGGGGTTTAAAACAGCTTCTGTACTGTTTATTGTACCCCCTGCCCTTTTCCTGTTTAGCACAACATGCACATGCACATACCGATGCATGCATGTGCTGGGTGCATTTAACAGGTGGGGGTTGCATGTGACAGAAGATGAAAGGCAAAACGTTGGGATGATGACAAGAAAGCACCATTGTGTTAGGCGCATGCCCAAGACGGACTTGAGCAGTACTATTTCTTCATGGTGGTCTGTAGTGAAGCTATTCAACTCACCCTTTTCATCTCACCCGTCTAGTGTTATTTACACCCCAGTTGATACCCCCCCCCCCATCACCTTTGCTAAGTGTTGGTTTACCCTCCCTCCCTTGCATAAATTACCCACTGTGTAGACCCACCCCAGTTTCCAATGAACCCCCTCCCCCCTTGTTCCCTACACGTGGTGCTGACCTCTAGTGGTACCAGGGTAAACTTGATGGAGTAATATGGTGATATGTGTGATACATGTATACTGTTGTATATGAAGAAAATGAAAATAAATGGGTTTTTTTTTTCTTGAAAGGTGGGAGGGGGATTTTTATTTAATGAACTTAAAAAAGGGTTTGTTCATTGTTGTCATCATGATGCACCAAAGTATCCTCAGGGAGTAACTTATGGTCACAGCATTAACATGTAATTCCACCCCAAGGGCCTCCATATATTGTTTAAAATAACAACATGACACACTTATGATGTGCTATTAAGTTACTTATGAGTATGATATTGCTGTACCCTGAATCATGCTTTAAACCTATTATTGGGCGTCCCCCCCCCCACAAAAGGCTCATGTGATACACTGAATTTCTCATGGGTGGTATTAGATTGATGTATAATGATATACCATACAAAACATTAGGAATACCCCCCCCCCATTACTCACTGCATTAGTAATACATGTACACTATGAATGTAAACCATGTTGGCTTTTTAAATAGGATCATGAATCTTGAAATATTGGTGTTGAACCACTTGGTGATTTAGTAGTACCCACAACCATCAATTCCTATGAGTTGAATACAGATTTGCCCGACAGTCTTGATGTATTTAATGAAACTTTCGAATGATTTAACCCTTTAAGGGCAGCTGATATAGGAGTGCACCATGTCCAATAGCAGGCACGATGCACCAATGAAGTGCTGGTGAGACTGCTTTCAGGCACCTCATTGGTGCATTGTGCCAACCCTCCAGGAGTTTGTGTATCAACCCAATAGAGTCAACATGATGCACTAATGCAGCCCTAGTGAGTAACTCCCCAGCACTACATTCATTGGTGCATCATGCCGACCAATGGGTATAATGTATTAAAGGGTTGACCTTAGGATCCTATATACAGATTTGCCAGACAGTCTTGATGTATTCAATGAAATCTTTGAATGATTTAACCCCTTAAGGGCGGCTGATATAGGAGTGCAATACTCTTCATGACTCCTCCCAAGTAGAGGAGTAAGCACCCCCTCCATGATAAAGCCCTCCCGACTCCTCCCAACTACTCCCAAGTGGAGGAGTGAGGATTGCTCCTATGTCGAACCACAATGTGTGATTTACCACCATAGGGGGTGGGGGTGCTTACTCCTCCACTCGGGAGTAGTTGGGAGGAGTCGGGTGGACTTTATTCCCTTTACCCCAGCTGAACATCAGTAGGGCATGTACCATGATGGAAGTGGTGGGGGCAAAACTCCTCCGATAGGGAGGAGTTCTTTGGGAAATTTTGCCCCCCGATTGGGAGGAGTTATTTGGGAAGGGGTACCAGGTACCCCTTACACCTACAATGGCCAACTATCATAAAGACTTTGACATGGTCATCTCAGACTACACATCTCAAATGCAGTAAGTCATTTCTCTTCTATTTTCCCCCCCCCCTCTCTCTATTTTAGGAAGACATTGAGTTGGAGCATACATCATGGATTACCCTCATCTACTGCAATCAGATATGGATCTACACTGTGTATTTTCTATTATTTGTAAATAATTGCAAGTTTTGTGGTAAATGATACCAGTAAAGGTTTATAACCCCAGGGGTTTAAGCCATCATTGTCCCTGGTGTGTGTGTGTGTAAAAGAAGGGCTCTCGATTTAGATTGTCAGTGGGAGGGTGTATGGGAGAAAATAGAGTAACCGGTAGGGAGAGGGTGTCACACAACAGACCACTGGGCTTGGGAGTTCTGGAGAGACCTGGCAGCACAAAAACATCCACAAGTTAAATTCTACTCTAATG
Organism: Acholoe squamosa; assembly: GCA_949317995.1. Lineage (NCBI taxonomy): Eukaryota > Metazoa > Annelida > Polychaeta > Phyllodocida > Polynoidae > Acholoe > Acholoe squamosa. The sequence continues at coordinate 74,851,041 of OX439038.1, forward strand.
GTGTCACTTCAGTCATTCAACAATGGATACCTAAGCTATGGTTTAGGGGCAAAATGAAATGGAAATTTCATCTATTTTCAACAAAAACCCATGGATTACTTTTGTCCAGGTGCTCTCCTAAGATATGCATCGTACGGACACCATTGCCAATGACACTAAATAGGCTCCTCCCCCTTGACACAGTTGTGTGTGTGCGCACGTGACAACCTACAGAGACCTACAGACCCACATGTGCTACCCAGGTATCTTTAGTTCCACAGGAAATGTTTACATGTGATCCTGGGCATGATTATAGATCTAACAGTCATAGTTTCAATTTTATCAGACAACCTGTTGTACTTCAAATAGTTATTGGTCAATATTTGCCCCTTGTAGTAGGAATATCTTAAAAACGTTTACAGATTTGGAATCAGAACGAAATTCGGGATAATTATTTCAGCGTCCGATATTTCAACCTGAACATACAGCCCTATCTTTTCAATGTGTGAGCAAATAGGACATATAAGGGAATCATAAAACAAGGATAAGACCTACGTGATGTAAGTTGTCAAGAACTGGGTAGGGTTTAATAAATGCACAACTGACTTACAGACTCAATGTTTGCAACTTGCAGCTTGGTCGGTTGGTACCACGCAGATGCCACCTACCGGAATGTTTCTGAACTAAACTCTGCCAAGTCACAGGCAGATGGCAGCACATGCATGATAGGGAGGGGGGAAAACCTATCTTTCTTAGATGTGCACCACGCTATGATAGGAGCCGGGCCTTGAACAGGGCCGGGTATGGCTAGTTTTAAATGAAGGAACAGCAGAATAATCATTGAATTAAACAGATATCTGTCGTCTGGTAAAATTATCGACACACACACACACACACACACACACACACACACACACACACCAGCCTGCTCAGTAAGTGACCATGGGTATGTCACCTGCTTCTGTGTAGCACAGTGCACATCCAAGTGTAACCGGGGCAGCCACAATGCACAAACCCCAACAAACCGTAGACATATAAATAGGCACACCCCCAGACTTCACCTCAGATACGTCAATAAGGTTAAGTTTTGATGCCACTATACATGACAAGGTTCAAAATCGGATGCAGAAATAATTGCCGTAGCATTGTAAAACACACGTCGTTCAATCCCGAATCGTGTTGCCGGACAAAATCTGTAAACGGATTGAAGATATTCCAACTAGAAGTGGTCTTTATTAACATTTAAGTATATTTGTGTGATATTTTGTTAAGAGTCATGCTCAGCATATCGGGCTCACCAGGGGTATAGGGGGGGGGGTAAAATAATCCAGCCACTATTGTCAGTGTTGGGATTTGAAACAGGGGGTGTGTCCCTGTCAACACACCTATACCGGTACTCACACCCACACACACAGTCTGACACAGTAAATGTCATTTCCTTTAGTGTCCAATCCTCTCTGTTGTGTTTCTTAAGATGCAAATGTGAGCTTAGGGTTCTTTGCACAATGTTATCTTTAATATGAGTGGATTCAATTAAAAAGTGATATCTTACCTAAAGTAGTGGTGAAGTAAGTGCAAAATAGTCCTGATCCTTTCTGTGTTCCATATAGATCAATAATAGTCGGTCAGGTCACTGATGGTGTAAAATAGCACAACAAAATAGCAAACTCATTGATTATTCAGAGGATGTGCTTAGGGTATCACATGTTATTGACAGTCACTAGTACATGTAAATACATAATTAGGCGTTTGTTAATGTTATCACAGTCAGAAGTTTTTCCTTCTTTATTTATATTTTAATCTTGTTTTGTTTTTTTTTTCCTTGTTTTTTTTTTAAATATTTAAATTACTTTATGCCTACAGGGTTAGCTGGATAAAATCTAAAAGACCATTCACTTATTTTTCATTTAACAGATGGGTGTCCGCTAGCATATGGACCATAGTAGCAGACCTGAAGCACTACGCAGAGTCTATGGCTGGAGGGAGACAGCTCGATGTCACGAATGATATCATAAATGCCTTGTCGTCACTCCAGTTAGGGCTATGGTCCATTATGTGGGCTCAAAATGAGCATGACCTAAACAAGGCAAGAGCTATGTTCACTACAATGTTTGAGAGCACACAGCTCTTCATATGTTCGAAATTGGGGGTGAGAGAGCCTGAGTACCTTCAGCTCGTTCATGATGGATTTTGGGCTCTTAGGGTAGGCCTTCAAGTAATCTCCACAGACATATCCTGCTGTTGATCTTGAAGAGGTGCTCCAGGGGCGCCTTGCGATGTTCAGGGTCCTACACATCCTATTAGGAGATGCGTTCTCCCGATACCTTCGTAAGGTGGGTGAATAGGAAACCCATTTTACTACCTGTGAAGCCTGCAAAAAACCTAAATCTGAGTCACCCTCAACTAATCCGTCAGAGAGGTAAGAACAAAAGTATAAAAAAAAAACACGAAAAAAACAACAACTAACAAACAAACTAACATCATCATCATCAACCATAGCTCATCCATCGGAGAGGTAAGAAGAATCAAAATATTCAAATTCTTACTTCTCCAAAGTGACAAATAATCTACTTACATTTAAAAGGGAAAAAAAATTATTTGTAACAACAAATATTGTGCCCTAATGTAATCTTCTTATACATAATTCCACGGTGATTCTTTTAGATGAAATGTCATGTTCATTGATTCATTTTTCATTCAGCGAAATATGGCATCTTTCATGTGCTCATAATTAATCACTTTGTGTTTCCCTTTTTTAGCCCTAAAGACATCATCATGAGTACCCCAGAGGATCTAATTCCAGCAGGTCAGGGATCCCCTATGTGAGTTTCAATAAGTATTTCAGGTACAGATTCTCTATTGAATTCAAAAAAAAAAAAAAAAAAAAGAAGGAGGGAACAAACATGAAGGCAACATTACATTCGGCGATCTATTTTTACAGTACAAACTATTGCACTGTATAATTTGAATCTTTATCATTATCCATCACTAACCATGTACATTTTCTTTACAGTACCAAACCCCTGGGTAATCCTGACAGTGATGATGATGATGATGATGATGATGATGATGATGATGATGATCTGGTCCATCTGGGCTGTGTGTTTCCCCCAACCCCCTACCACAGCAGAGTCAGGCCTCACATTCTGATACGGAGTACAAGTGCTATGACTGCCCAAACTGTGACAGGTTTTTTCTCTCTATCCGACACTTAGAGCGGTTTAATACCTGCCCCTGTCGAAGCACTCAGGCCAGCTCCTGTCCCTGCCCCTGTCCCTGCCGAGGCACCCATGCCTTGCCCGGCCAGTGCACACATGTCTGCTACTACTGAACCACCAATACCTGCCCCTGTTAAAGCACACAGGCCTGCTCCTGTCCCTGCCCCTGTCCCTGCCGAGGCACCCATGCCTTGCCCGGCCAACGCACCTATGCCTGCCCCTGTTCCTGCCCCTGTCCCTGCTGAGGCACCCATGCCTTGCCCGGCCAACGCACCCATGCCTGCTACTATTGAACCACCCAGGTCTGCTCCTGTCGAAGCACTCAGGTCAGTTCCTGCCCCTGCCCCTGTTCCTGCCGAGGTACCCATGCCTTGCCCGTCCAACACACCCATGACTGATAGTACTGAACCACCCAGGCCTGTCAAAGTACCCATGTTTGCTCCTGCCCCTGTCCCTGCCGAGGCACCCATGCCTTGCCCCTCCAACACACCCATGCCTGCTAGTACTGAACCATCCAGGCCTGTTGAAGTACCCATGTTTGCTCCTGCCCCTGTTTCTGTCAAAGCACCCAGGCCAACTTTGAACCCTGCTCCTGCTCCTGCTGAACTATCCAGGTAAACTCTGAACCATGCTCCTGCTGAACCACCCAGGCCAACTCTGAACCCAGCCACTAATTCTGTAGTTGTTACACCAATGCACCAGGTGTATACCTGCCCCCACTGTTGGCGTGATTTCACCACAGTGGGCAGCTTGAGGATCCACTGTGTAAGCTGCAACATGTCCTCAAAAGACATTGACTTAGACACTTTCAATTGGTCCAAGAAGGTGATAAAATCAAAAGACTATAGTGATATCAGTTCACCGGAGCGGGAAAGCAAAGATTTAGCTCCTTCCAGACCTTGCTTTAACCTCAGCCTGGCAAGGAGAAAATTAAAAATGTCACTAAAAAAACAGGTGAAGAAGGTAAAGGGGTGATCCAGGTTGACAGTGACAGTGACACAGATTAAGTAACTTATCTGTGTTGCTGTCCATGTGTTTTTGAAATAAAACATATGAAATCTTATAAGTTTTATGGTCCATATTCTTTGCATTATGATAGTTGACAAAGTACAACACGCAACAAATCTTGAGTGAATATTACTTTATTGTGCCATTAAAAACAGGTATTAATCATTCTGTTTTCCTACCTATATAGAATGTGCAAAAAGGATAGAAAAAAGGCATAAGGAAATCTATATGCTGATTAGCATATATCCTAATTCTATAAGAGTCAGAGTAAATATTTCCAATATCTCATTATACATATTCTGGTCTTCCTCCTCAACCTTTAAAGACAAAGGTAATGTTTACACAGGCAGATTACTTCTATAGATTGTCTGTTTTTGCCCTTCATCATTTTTCAATTCAATCATAAAATGTAGTCTCTGGATACCTAGAGACAGCATTGGTTGAATTTCTAAATCCCCATGTTCAGATTTCAACATCTCATCACGAAAAACATCCTGGGGCATCAACTTATAGCTCCCAAAATGAAATTCCCATGTATAACTCACGTCAAATATCTTACGATCATCTAGACATATTTCAAAGTCATACCAGCGATCTTCATATTTACCAAATGATCCAATAGTAAAAGACTCCTCATCGTCTGTACGAAGTCTCATACTAGTTCTCACCTCATCCCAAGAGGCCATATTGATGGATTGTGTATTCTCTTATACCGACAGCCACAAGTCAACTTTTGCCCTTACAGTATTTCAACTTTAAGGTCTATAATGAGATTGATTATTATGATGAGATTGATTATTATGATATAAAGTCTCATTGAAGCAAAAATGCAACAGAAACAAATTCTTCAAGTTCACATCTTTAATATATCAAACACAGTCTACATGTGACACCCTAAACTTACACCAAGTGACTACTAATCTAGATAACTAATAAAATGAATTCATATCTAAGGCTTCTAATACATCAGTCAGTGTATTCAAATTTGTTTGTTCAACATGCCTCTGACACCATTTAATGAGCATGTGTGCAGCTTTGCAATAATTACGTTCATTCTGAGAGATTTCCTCTATTTGCCAGTATGTAAAACCAAGTAATGCTGCAACCATTTTTCATGCAGGTGCAAAATATCTGGCAAGATTCATACAGTCAATTCTTTCAAGCATTTTCCAAGGGATCTGTAACCGGTTGGCACACACTCCAACGGGCCATTGGTTTTATTGTCATCAGTCCAAATATTCCTCCTCTCCTCACACATGGATGTTCCAGCCCTGTAATGATATATGAGTCCTGATATGAATTATAACCAGTGTCTTATTTCTGATACAGAGCATAATTATGTGTGTCAAAACTATAACAAATAGCTTTTAACCACAACAACTAATGAAATGGGTTTATACATAGGTCATCTAGTACATTTGTCAGTGTATTAAAATTTGCCTGATCACCATTACGTTTACACCATTTAATAAGCATCATTCCAGCACTGACATGACAACCATCCCCTGACATTGCCACTACATCATGATATGTGAATCCAAGCAAAGATGCAACCATTTCCCATGCTGGTGCAAAATGTCCAGCAAGTTTCATACATTCACTCTCTTCAAGTTTCTTCCATGGATATCTGTGAGAGATAGGTACATACTCAATGGTGCCATTGACTTGATTGCCATCTGTCGATGCATCCCTCTGCACATCCCTCATGAATGATCTGCCTCCTGCCCTGTAATGATTAGCAAAACCTAATATCACTTAGTGAGTTAATGTTATATTTTATGTCATATCTCCGATTTCACTGATATAATGGGGATATTTTAATAGAAATTTATAAATAAATCCATTCAATATTTACACAAATATTACAATTTTACAATAAATCTAAAGAACCAAAGGTCATAACATACCAAGTAGACGCTGAATGTCACGCTCCATGGGTAAACGTCCTCGGACAGAACACATAGCACACTGTGGAGATGCATGATCAGGCCTGTCGCAGATAAAGACATGGTTCCTGAAACTAGGAATATAATCATCTAGGTGTTTCTCCAAGAAGATTCTCAGCTTCCTGAATTGATTGTATCCCATCTTGAAGCCCTCTCTTCCAGCTATGAGTAAAGCCTCTGGGTCTCCCTCACTCTGTTGCAAACGAAACCAGTGTCTAAAATTTACCGAGCACTCTTGATGTTCGATGGTCAGGAACCAGTTATGCCCTAAATGCTCACAGTGACCTAGAAAACTATCTGAATCCGATAGCTTTAAGCATCTCTCTATTTCTGCTGCATTCGACTTTAGCATGTGTATGGCATCCAAGTCCAGATCCATACTGTAGCGAGAACCAGCCCTCTGTTGCTTATTGATTGCATTCACATTCCAAAGGCCAATCCTGAGAACTGGCTGTGGACTGCGACTACCAGAGAAGGGTCGGTTGATGTACAATCCTCCACCAAGGGAATAGAACAGCTTGCTGGGTCCCACTTCCTGTGTGTTCTGTTTATTAGACAGGCCAGAGCTTTTTCGCCAGTCACTGGAACACAAATAGGTTGTTCCCCTCCTGACAGGATTGGAGAGACTGAAATCCTTACTCCCATTTAGGTAGCATACTCTATTCGGTTTGTTGTTGTCACCCTGGCTTCCCTTACTCAAAGTAAAAGGTGATGTATCCAATCCACCAGGCTGGGGTGTCTGGGGAAGAGTTGCATTATCATCTGCATCGGTCAACTTGGGGATCTGCAAGGTGAGATTGGTGCGCTTGGCAACCTTAGACACAGCTTTCTTGAGGACAGGAATAGGCATGGACCTCTTTCAGGATGGAGTAGTAAAGTCCTCCTCCTTTTGACACTTGTATCCTTGTCTCCACTGACAGTGCCATCTACAGTACTCTCACCCTCCTCCTCATCTGACTTGAACAAATAAAATAATACATTGTAGCACACACGTCTTGTCAAAAAGCAAAAAGAATGCAAAGCTCACAAGTTCAAGAATCCACAGCATCCAGTTCCACATGTAAAACTTGTAAGCAATTATTACACATAATTTGAAATACTTACTGATTCACCAAATATAGGTATAGGTTGTGATTCAGGAAAATCAGTAATGTTCCTCATCTCTTCCATTTTCTCTGGTGCATACACAGGAGACAACTGACTTTGATCCATTGACAATGTGTAATTCGTAACTGCACAGTGGCAGTGTCACCAATGATGTCTACCAGTGAAGTGCAGGCATATCTAAAGGCCTGTTCAAACACAGGGTCACCCCCTCTGAATTACATTCAATTAGGTTTATAATTGAGCATTATATTCAAATCCCCCAATATCATTCAAAAGGCATGCGTGCGAACCACCTTTCCCTCCAAAACTCAACGGTCTGGAACAGAACAATAGAGGTAGGTCAACAGGTGCAGTCTGCACCTGCCACCTGCTACCTGCCCCCCATCTCTTAACAAAGCTACACTCAACACTCACACTACCCAAAATAACTTCATGATTCTCATCAAACTATTCTTATTACTATTCCAGCTTTTATCACATATTCTGAATGCCTCACTTCTCTGCTACACATACATATAAATATCTTTACCATATTCAACCTCATTCACCCGTAATTCTTCTTTTAACCAAATTATCTTCTGCACACCCACACCTTACTACTTGCAGTGGTCAAGCATAAAAAGCCAGACATCAGTAGTGATGAAAGTGGCCAAGATGGCGACCAAACAAACAGGGTTCCCACGTAGCATAGAATGTCATGGAATCAAAAGTTGTCAGTGAGAGTCATGGAATTTCTGAAAATTTCTTCTTGAGTCATGGAAAATGGGAAATCTGAATATTTATTTTAAAAATCCATTGGAGTGGACTTTTTTCCACCTTTATTGCAGGAATTTTGCCAGAAGGTCAACCCCAATAATGTCCAAATATAGTTTAAAATGTTATGGAAAATTTTGATTTTTGTCGGGGAAATGTGATGGAATTTGAGTCTGGGGATTTTGTGGGAACCCTGAGCAAATGGTCACGGTGCTGACCACAACACCGGCCAAGATGGCACAGGTGGCCTAGATTCAGGTGGCCTAGATTCACAAGAGCCTTGATGGCCAGCTAGAGACTGGGGACCCCCACCAGTAAGTGTAATGTGTTGAAGGAAGAACCAAGACCTTACAATTCGGTGCCTCGTGCTAGACTAACTTTTATTCCCTAATATCACTCAACTTCCGGTCCCCAACATTCTACACACAAGATGGCGCCAAGCGCATACGTTACATCTCCCTTTTTCTCTTTATTTTATTTTTTTTTTTTTTAAAAAAAAGAGAAGTTACTATATAGCACAACCTGCACTAATGAACATGACTCAACCAGTCTTCAATATAGCAACGGCTACTTTGATGTGAAGAAAACAAAACAAAAAAATCAAGTGTCTGTCTTCTTTTCTTGAACAGTCTCATGATAAAACGATGCAAAATACCATAATATCAAATCCCTTTGGATCACTTATAGTTAATGTCACAATGACTAACTGAACAGTCCTTTGAAGATAACATAAATGTTTCAAAGATCGAGCTTTTTGGGTGGTTTGCTCAACCTGCCACTACTGGTGCGATATGGAGCCCCATCACCTTGAGCAGAGTCTTTTCTGCAAGTAGGAGTTGGAGGCACTTCTCTTGGGCAACTAACAGTAACAGTTGGGTGAGGTGATTTCTGTGGCGAGAGTGGCTTAGGTGGAGATGGTAAGTCAGCAGGTGTTTGCGGTATTATATCGATAGGTGGTATGTTCACAGTTGTTCTCTGGGCCACAGTAGCCCTAGTTATTTCAGGAGCACAGTTATTGTTAGCATTTTTGTTGGCCTCATGTGTTGCCAATCGTATATGCTGACGGTTTCTCCGATACTTTCGCCCTTCACGCTCCACCACATAAGACCTTGGCTCCTCATGATGTCTCACAACAGTCCCTGGCACCCATTTCTTAGATCCTGGGAATGGTGACATCCTTACTGGATCACCTACTTTAAGTGGTGGTAGGTCACTTGGGTGCTTGGCATCATGATAATATTTCTGTGACCTTTTAGATTGGTCCAAGGCCTTTCTCACATCCTTAATGTCTATCTGTTTTGGGTTTAGTAACTCTGTAGCTATTGGAATTGTGTTACGTGGCCTTCTGCCCATACTCAGCTGTGCTGGTGACAGGCCACAACTCTCCATCGGTGTTGTTCTATGATCTAGCAGTGCCATATATTTGTCACTGGCTTTGGCCCAAAGTCTTTTCACTGTTTGCACTGCTCTTTCGGCCTCCCCATTAGATTGAGGGTAATTTGGAGATGATGTGACATGTGTAATGTGTCTTATAACACAAAATCGTTTAAAATCCTGACTGGAGAACTGAGGTCCATTATCTGTCCTAAGAGTCTCTGGTAGGCCATGAACTGCTAGTTGGCGCATCAGAGTCTCTTGTGTAGTTGCCGATGACATGTCATGCAGTTTGTCTACTTCAATAAATTTAGTCATATAGTCTACAGTCAGCAAATAGTTTTGTCCTTTCCACTCAAATATATCACTAGCCACCTCCTGCCAGGGGCGTTGGGGTGTTGGGGTTGGACGTAGGGTCTCTGATGGCTGCTTATTCTGATAAGTATTACAGGTTGCACAATCACTGACCAGTTCTTCGATTCTTTGGCTCATCCCTGGCCAGTACAGTGCTTCCCTCGCTCTCTGTTTACACTTTGTGATGCCAAGGTGGGATCCATGAACCTGGGTGAGCATCTCTTCTCGAAGACTAGGTGGCACCACAATCCTCATCCCTTTATATACAATGCCATCCGAAACTGCAAGCTCATCTCTAATGGACCAGTACTCCCTTATGCTGTGTGGCACTTGTTCTTTTGTATCTGGCCAACCTTTGAGTATGATGCTGTACAGCTCATTCATCTCATCAGCTGTTGTTTCTTGGAAACTGCGATACCGGGTTGGAGTAATAGCGATAAAGTTAACCATGTTAACTGTAATATGTTCTATGTCTTCTTCTGCTTCTGGCAGGTTTGCCCGGCTCAGTGCATCTCCCATAGGAATATCCTTTCCTGGAACATAGCAGACATTTAGGTCATAGGGCTGAAGGCGTAGCATCATCGTCTGGAGTCTCATTGGCGCTGCTAAGATAGGTTTCGTGAAGATCGATTGAAGTGGTCTATGGTCTGACTGCACAACCACTTCTTTGCCAAAGACATAGTGATGAAATTTCTTGCAACAGTGGACAATAGCTAGCGTCTCTTTCTCTATCTGAGCATATCCTCGTTCTGTACTTGTCAGGGCCCTTGAGGTATATGCCACTGGTTTGTCATTTTGGAGCAACACACCTCCTAGTGCATAGCTGGATGCATCACACTGAATCTTGACTGGTTTCCGCACATCATAGTATGCCAGTACTGGGGCATTGCAACACAGGTCTTTCAGCTTCTCGAAGCTGCACTGCTCAGGCTCTTCCCACACAAACTCTGAGTCTTTCTTTGTGAGTGCACGTAGAGGTGCTGCAATCTCACTGAGGTTAGGGATGAACTTTGAGATATACTGAACAAACCCCAGAAATCGACGTACACATTCCTTTGTCTGAGGTGTCGGCATCTCTCTCACAGCCTTGACTTTGTCTGGGTCAACCTTTAGACCTTCTGACGAGACAATATGACCAACATACTTGACGCTAGATTTCCTGACCTGACACTTTCCGAAGTTCAACTTCAAGTTCCACTCTGTAGCTCGTTCAACTACTCTTTTCATAATAGCATCATGGTGGGTTGTGTCTCTCCCTGCTATCAGAATGTCATCCATCACTGCATATGCACCCGAGATATCCTGAAGCATGTCATCCATTATCCTCTGGTAGATTTCAGGTGCGGATTTCACCCCAAAGGGTAGCCTCAGCCACCGATACCTTCCAACCGGTGTGTTGAATGTTGTCAATAGACTTGACTCATAATCCATCTTAATTTGCAAGAAACCGGATTTTGCATCAATAACAGTGAATACTTTGGCATCTCCCATGGATGCAACAATGTCCTCAATGGTCGGGGTTTGGTAATGTTCCCGTCTAATCGCTGTGTTTAGATCTCGTGGATCAAGGCAAATTCTTATTTTATCATTCTTCTGGACCACCACCATGGAACTTACCCAGTCTGTGGGTTCTGTGACTTTGGTGATGTGACCATCCTCCTCCATTTCTTTCAGTTTTACCACAATCTTCTCACGCAGAGCATGGGGTTGACGTCGGGCTCCATGCACAACTGGCTTTACGGTTGGATCTATCTTGAGAGAGTAGATCCCTGGAAGAGTTCCTGTCAATTTCTTCAGCTCTGGGTATTGATCTATGCCTTGATCGACTGTGTGGATACGCTTCAGGAGGCCTAATTGTGTGCATGCTGACCCTGATAGGAGTGGAGTTTGGTCCTGCTCTGTGATGTAAAACTTAACGTTTATTTCATGAGACTTCCATATGACTGGGAATACTGCAGTGCCAAGTAGTGGGATTGGGTGCTGGGTATAGGATTGATAAACACGCTTGGTTGGATGAATCAGAGGTTTATCCACCATCAGATTATAAGTCTTCACTGACATGAAAGACTTGGCTGCACCAGTGTCGAGCTGAATCCGAACCTTGACACCACCAATCATCAGTTTTTCCCACCACTCACTCTGAGGATCCTTTGGCTGTTGCACAGTATTGACCAGGTGAGCAAGCCCATCATCACTACCTGACTCGTCACCACTGTCCTCGGATTGCTCGTCGACCGCATGTGCACCTTTCTGAGACCTACTTTTGACTTTTCTCTTTGCTTTATAACAGACTGCTGCGAAATGGCCTTTACTTTTACAGTAGTTACAGGTCGCACCACGGGCAGGGCAATATTCATGTGTGGCATCGTAGCCACACTTGTCACATAGCTCTAACTTAGGTGGTTTCTCTTTAGATGTCGAGGGCTTTTTTCTTATTTTGGGTGGCTCCTGTTTCTTAACTACATTAACAGTGTCATCCTCCTCCCAATTCACCTCCTGTAATGTCTCTTTGGAGGATTCATAGCTTCTACCAAATGTGATGGCCTCTTTGAGGGTGAGTTCCTCCCCTTTGTTGAAGCACTTCTCCTTGACCTTTGCATGGCGGGACCCAATAACTATCATGTCTCTGAGCATGCGGTCCTCATGTGTACCATATCCACAGTCCTTTACCAGTACATGCAGAGAAGTCACAAAGTCATCAAATTTCTCATCAGGCTTCTGCCTACGACGCAAAAACCTAGCTGTAGCCCTGATTTCATCTCTAAAGGGTTTGACATAGTCCTCATACTTTTTGAATACTGACTCAAGAACTTCATTTTCTGCTGCCGCATCATCCCCATCTGCAGGCTCCCAAGGGAAGGTATCATACAATTCGCGACCTTTGTTACCAATGAATGTCATCAAATAATTCACTTTTTCTACTTCGCTTTTGCCAGCCAATGGACCACCAAAGTGGAAAACACAGTGTTGTTTAAACCGTTTCCATTCTCTAACCAGGTCTGAGGCATCCCAATCCATGGATGGAATATTTTTCTCAGCCATTTTACTATTTTGAGCCTTTAAATCACTGTAGATGTTCACAACTAGCTGCCAGCACCACTAAATCAATGTTAGAAACTAACACACTTGACCAGCTAGAATAGGCCTCAACAAGCAAATGGCACAAAGTCAGTTCAATATGGGATTGGCTGGAGCAAATTATTAAAATGCCCATGTAGCACACAAATTCACAGTATACTAGCAGAGTTCAACCAAGCACCAACATGTGGCTTCACTTTCAGGGTTCTTGAGATCCAGGCTGGACACTTTGGTCTACTCACAATTTCCTGGATTCAATTCCTTCACAAAATGACATCTCCTGGTAAGCTTATACATCAATTCATCAATTGGCATTACCAGGTGGGTTTGCTTTCTCTTCTAGAGCTGTAGAACCACTTCTGACAACCATGTAATGTGTTGAAGGAAGAACCAAGACCTTACAATTCGGTGCCTCGTGCTAGACTAACTTTTATTCCCTAATATCACTCAACTTCCGGTCCCCAACATTCTACACACAAGATGGCGCCAAGCGCATACGTTACAGTAAGGACCTGTCAGAAAGATTTGTTAACATCTTTAGGAAGCCTTACGGGCTGGAGTTAAAGAGTGTCACAGCTGAACCATTCACTAAAGCACGCAGCAACTGCTTATGTTCTCATGCTGGGCAAATGCATGACTGAATTACAGACCAACATGTCCGCTGCCATGAGTAAGTGAGTGAGTAATAGATGTTTAACACAATTTCAACAGCTAAGGTGCACCACACACATCCTGAGGGGATAGGAAAGAAGAGGTGTAAACACTTTTAAGTGGGCTAGGGAAGCCCACCACCATGACTGCCATGGCAATACAGGCCGCTCCCATTGAAGGGCCAATTAGGATATTAATCCAACCATTAGAGAGAAGGTAGAGGACTTCAGTAAAATGGTGATGGACACAATAGATGCCAACATTGTAAAGACCAGAACCATGTCTGACACCAACTTAAGGCAGGACGTCCTAAAGTTGGGGCTGTCATAGGAAGTAGCCAACTTCCTGTCTGAAGAAAACCCTCCAACACCAGAGTGGCTGGGGGGAGATGACATCATCTCGGCTATGGAAAACTTGAAATAGAAGACAGAAATGTCAACAAATTCAAGAAGCATGGCTACACCTCTTTGAGAGACAGGCACTCCCATGCAGGAGAGTACAAGTCCAACTACAAGGAGGACAAAAAGCACAAGTGTCACAAGCATAAGACTAACAACCCTCCCAAAGATAACAACCAAACACTTGGGTTTTCCGAAGAGGGGGTCTCATTTAGTCAGGTGAGTGTTATTAATGCTAAGCATGAAAACAATATACCCCCTATTGTACCTGAAGCATGTGTACCGCTAGCTGACAATAACATTGGGATTGGCACTTTTGTACCAGGCAGTACTAAGGCCAATATCAAACAATGGTTAAAGTTAACCCATGACCCATTTATCTTAGGCTCCATTCAAGGGGTAAAGGTAGACTTGCAGGAGCCTCCTATGCAAGAAACTGTTCCCTTACCATAATTAGCTAGTGTCACAGGAGAATGAAGGCATTATAGAAAAATGCCAACAGGCATCAGGACACTTCATATCTACCGTAAAATCGCAGCTATTAGTCGAATTTTCTTTGCTATTTTATTTTTGTATAAGTCGAAATTTTGGCTCCAAGTTGGGGGGTCGATTTATAGGTGAGGTTTTGAAAAAAAAAAAAGATTTTAATGTAAGTGGTCCATGATAATTAAGATTTTTTGGGTTTAAATATTCCAGAGTGCAGACATAAAATCTTATTAACATTTTAAACCCCTCCTCATAGATTCAGTCATTCATCTCATAAATTCTGTCATTCATCTCATAGATTCGGCCATCCATAGATGTGGTCACTGCTGTGTCAGGCAAGCAGCATATAAATACCTGTTTAGCTGTCTAGACAAGCAGCTTTGGAATACCAGTCCAAACAGAAAAGAAAGACTTAATGTCCGAGAACCACAGAAACTCTGCTAATTTTCAACTACTATTTGTGGAGGTAAAATCAACCAAACCAAACCAATTACACACAAACAAACCATGATAAAGGTATGTAGAGGTCTCGGGTCCCATGGCTATGGCATGCAGCATCTGCCACATCTACTGTCGTGCGACCCTACAAAAGGGGTGGGATTTTATTAGCGTTGCTGTTCATGTCGGGGAGGTTCTGCCTCCTACTCCCTGCCTCCACTGTGGTCAAAGTGGGACCAAACGATGGGGAGGGGGGATCTCACCTCCCCTATACTGTCCCTGCCCATCCACATCTCTGACATTGCGTCTCTCTCATGTTTGATATGAGAAAATTGGCTGCAACATGGGGAAATGATATTAAAACTTACCTGCTCTTTTTTTATTCTTGTGTGTAGTGATGCCTGAGGGTGTAATCTGTTCTGATGTTGGTGTATCCTCTTAATGAGTGGATCTCCAGGAGAGGGGTGGATCAGGACGGTTATTTTATTAGGTCATTAGGTTTTATTATTACAGCTATCTGTATACCATCTGTCTAAGGCATGTGTTCTACATTAAACAGTGTGACTATCTAGGCCTATATCAAGACTAAATAAAACACAGCATAAAACTATATAGGCCTACTAAAAAACTCTCAGTGTATACTATTGGTTTGATGTACTACTCCATGTCAAAGGTCTGCATGATGCACCAATGTAGCATAGGTTTTATGATGCAGTCTTTCCCTATTTCTTCTGAGATAACACAATATGACACAAACTGCCAATCAGAAAATGTATGACATGTCAATAGAGTATTAGTGGGTAGCCTACCAGGGAATCAATTGGTATGTGAGTGATTCCCTGTTGAACTACTGACTAGTTCTATGTTCCAGTATGATGGTAGGAGGGAAAGAAAACATGAACCCTTATTCTTTTCTCTTTTTCTTCAACAGCCATGCCATCAAGGACTTTAAGTCTATGATGAGCTTGATGACTCCCCTGTGTATGAGGGTCTTCCCGAAGCATCAGGAAAAGCCTCCCTGTTACAAGAGGGAGTCCAAATGATGCACCAAGCTGTTCAACGCTTGTTAGGAGGAGCAACAAAGCTACGGGGTGCCCTGCAGGCATACGCCACTGAGAAGGCGACAGTGTCTCCGGTGTGTCTCTGTTGGATGATTTCAGCAGACACACCGAGGTTTACATATCCATGTTTGAAAACTTTGAGCAGAAAGCTGGGGAATTGTTGCGCAATCGTGAGTATGCACATCCTGCTGCCTCCAACCCCACCAACCCTGAAGACCCCACAAACTCCGATGACAAGCCCTCAGTCAGGTAAGAATAGCATAATTCGATATGAAAAAAGCCCCCATATGGGATATGGAATGATATATAATGGGTATTGCTGTGTGCATTTCCATATATATATATATATATATATATATATAAATATATATATATAAATATATATATATTGTAGCAGTAGTGCTAGGCTACAGCGGGTAACGCTGCGGGTAACGCTGCAGATAACGTGGTTGCGGGGCGTCGCCTCCTTAGTCGTATCCAAGGCTCCAACCGGTACAGATCTTACCAGCCTTACCTGCAGCTATACAGCTAAAGGAAAGACGTTGTAGTTCCAGAGTGATGCCAATTGATGTTCTATCCTGTTGTACTTGCTAATCGGTTCACAATATATGACGCCAAGCCTCCTTACAACCCTAAGGGCAGCAGTTGTGTTGTTTCTCTATTACCCGCATCTCAAATACCGTTACAGTGGTGACAGCAGTGGTTGGACTTGTCACCTGACTTGTCAACAAAAGAACCCTGCGATTCGGTTGAGTTGGTAAAGTGGAAGAGAGAAAAGAAGGAAAACCAAATTAGTGGCAGAATGAGAGTAGAGATAGTCTAGTGCAGATAGAAGCAGGAGAAGATGTTTTTCTTCACGCAAAAGCCAATTACCTGCACCCGCTGAGAACGTGTTACCCTCAGTAAGTGTCCAGGCTTTGACAGAGCCAGTGACAGCAGAGAAAGGTTTACCCGCACCTGCACGGAAGCCATTTCCCGCACTTCTCCCTCAGGTGAAAGCGTAGTACAGATGAAAAAAAAGAGAGGATTCGGGAATGCCTTCTTACAAAAAAAGACCATGCCAAATCCAAGAGGAACAGGAGACTTCTCTCGTCCATGATTTTGTGACTGTGGTTAATGATGTGATTAGTACTCCTATGGTTCAGGAGTCCCAGTGGTTACCCGCAGCAGCAGCTACCCGCAGCACGGTCACAGTCCCTGTTACCTGCAGTGAACCCCTGATGTTGAGTGGTCGTTTTACAAAGAACCCACACTTCAGTAAAAGGGGAAGGAAATTGAAAACTAAGAATAAAAGGGCCTCTCACAAGTCTTGTGACAGTCATTTGATGGAAGGAGAGAGGGAAGGACTTATGGTCGGTGCACTGGTACAGATAGAAGCAGGGGAAGAGGTGTGCTGACACAGAGGGGGATTGTGGTGACACAGAGACGGATCATGCTGACACAAGGGTATGTTCTAGTGAGACAGGGACAGGTGCTGGTGATGCACACATGATTCCTGGTGGTGTTCAGATGATTTCCAGTGGTGTGCAGACAGTTCCTGCTGGTGCAAAGTTGGGCACAGAGGCAGGTTGTGTTGACACAGAGGCAGGTCATGTTCGCACAGGGACAATCCCTGGTGGTGCACACATGACCCCTAGTGGTGAACAGACGATCCCTGGTGGTGTGCAGATGATTTCTGGTTTGTGCAAAGGTGGGCGCAGAGGCAGGTCGTAGTGGCACAGAGTCAGGTTGTGATGACACAGAGGCAGGTAACTTTGGCACAGGGATAATCCCTGGAGGTGTATACATGATCCCTGGAGGTGTCCAGGCGATTCCTGGAGGTGTCCAGGCAATTCCTGGGGGTGTCCAGACGATTCCTGGAGGTGTCCAGGCGATTCCTGGAGGTGTGCAGACAGTTCCTGGTGGTGCCGAGTTGGGCACCGAGGCAGGTCATGGTGGCACAGAGGCAGGTCATGGTGGCACAGAGACAGGATGTGCACAGACAATGACTGGAGGTGTGCAGATGATTCCTCATGGTGCAGAGCTGGGTGCAGGGGCAGGTCATGCTGGCACAGAGGCAGCTCGTCACACAGAGGCAGGGCATGGTAGCACTGTGATCCCGGGTGGTGCAGTGACATCTCCAGATGGCGCAAGGATGATCCTTGGTGTTGTGCATATGGTTCCTGGTGTTCTAAAGGTGGGTGAAGAAGCAGGTACTGGTGGCACAGATACAGGTGGCAATAGCACTGAGACAGGTCCTGGTGGCACGGGGACAGGTCCAGGTGGCACAGGGGCAGGTAATGGTGAAAGGAAAATGGGTGCTAATGAGACAGGGACAGGCTCTGGTGGTGCACGGTCTTTCCCTGCTGGCACACAGACATCCCCTGGTGGTTCCCAGACATCTCCTGGTGGCACACAGACGTTCCCTGGTGGTGCCCAAACATCTCCTGGTGGAACAATGACACCCCCTAGTGGTGCTCAGACATCTTCTGCTCAGACACAGATGTTCCCTAGTGGTGCCCAGTCATGTCTTGGTGGGACACAGACGTCCCCTGGTGGTACCCAGACATCTCCTGGTGGCACAATGACACCCCCTGGTGGTGCCCAGACATCTGGTGGCACACAGATGTCTCCTGGTGGTGCCCAGACATCTGCTCAGACACAGATGTTCCCTAGTGGTCCCCAGTCATGTCTTGGTGGTACACCCTGGTCCCCTGGTGGTACCCAGACATCTCCTGGTGGCACACAGATGTCCCCTGGTGGTGCCCAGTCATCTCCTGGTGGCACAGGTACAGGTGATGGAGAGAGGGAAGTGGGTGTGGGAGAGATGGAGGCAGTTATGAGGGGTGCCCATTCATCTACTGGTGCACAGTCGATCGATGATGCTTCATTTTGAATACCTGGTGGTAACCAGGCCTCGGACAGCCCGAGTTGCTGTAGAGGAGGCCTATAGAGGCCATACTGTGGGCCAGAGGATCCAGACAGCCCCAATTGCTGTTCAGGAGACCTAGAGAGGCCATACTCAGGTCAGAGGATCCAGACAGCCCCAGTTGCTGTAGAGAAGACCCAGAGAGGCCATACTGCGGGTCAGAGGATCCAGACAGCCCCAATTGCTGTTCAGAAGACCCAGAGAGGCCATGCTGCGGGTCAGAGGACCCAGACAGCCCCAGTTGTGGTACAGGACACCCAGAGTGGCC
Source organism: Acholoe squamosa (assembly GCA_949317995.1). Lineage (NCBI taxonomy): Eukaryota > Metazoa > Annelida > Polychaeta > Phyllodocida > Polynoidae > Acholoe > Acholoe squamosa. The sequence goes on from OX439038.1 coordinate 74,870,068, forward strand.
CTACTGCAGGTCAGAGGACTTGGACAGCCCCAGTTGCTGTACAGGACACCCAGAGAGGTCCTACTGTGGGTCAGAGGACCCGGACAGCTATATAGAAGATATCGGAGATTCAGTGATGTTCCCTAGCCAAGCAGGGGGTACAAAGACCTCACATCCAGAACCTGAAATATGCAGAGACATATCCTGTCAGAGGGAGGAGATGCTCAGAAACCTTCCCTGGTAGAGGAAAGTTCCTCTCATGGAGAGAGGAGGATAGGATAAAGTAGTTCCAGAAGGGACTCCATAAGGGTGGAGGTGCATCCGGTAGTGCGCCCTGGAGCTAGTCGGCTCCGGCGGTAGCCATCTCCTACGCCGGACTGGGGAATGGCCGGTTGGAAGAGGAAGGGAAGCCTGAAGTCACCATGTGCCTGGTGAGACACATTAAATGTGTCCGTGGTGCCTGATGAGGCACCTTAAAGATGCACATGGTGTCTGGCGAGACACCTTAGCATTGCCGGAGAGGGCGGGGTCAAGTTCCCAGCGAGACAGAAGCTGGTCTTCCAAGGGACGCTGGATCGGCTGCCGTCAAGGCCGGGACCCTGATATAGGTTAAGGATGGGGCGAAGGGCCAGAAGAATCCATTCCAGTTGCCATTCCATGTTAAGAGGGGTCGAGGCCCAGAAGAAGCCATTCCAGTTGCCATTAAACGTTGAGAGGGGCTGAGGCCCAGAAGAAGCCATTCCAGTTGCCGTCCTATGTTGAGAGGGGCCGAGGCCAAGAAGTTCCTTGATAACCAAGTTTATTCACTAGTAGCCCCTACCACTGTAGTTTGGCATTATAGGGGATGCCTTATTATGATGTTTAGTCTTAACTTTTTATGAGGACACCTCCTCCCTTTTTGTCAGCTATGTGTTTAATTAACAGGGGGAGACTTTAGTGGTAGCGCTAGGCTACCGCGGGTAACGCTGCGGGTAACGCTGCAGATAATGTGGTTGCGGGGTGTCACCTCCTTAGTCGTATCCAAGGCTCCAACCGGTACCGGTAGTACCAGCCTTACCCGCAGAGATACGGCTAAAGGAAAGATGTTGTAGTTCCAGAGTGACGCCAATTGATGTTCTATCCTGTTGTACTTGCTAATCGGTTCACAATATATGAGGCCAAGCCTCCCTACAACCGTAAGGGCAGCTGTTGTGTTGTTTCTCTATTACCCGCATCTCAAATACCGTTACAATATATATATATATATATATATATATATATATATTACTATGGTTTACATGATTAAAAATCCTAAACATATCTTCCTCCTCATAGATTTTAATTATGTACTTTTGATAGAATCGAACCCAGCGACTCTACCAACGCCTACCCTAAACACCCTACAAACTCCGATGACCAGCTCTCCATCAGGTAAGAATAGCATAATTTAAAATGAAAAAATCCCCATAAGGGATATGGAATGATATGCAACAGGCAGTGTTGTGTGCATTTCCATATATAAACATTGATACATTGCATGGTGAAAAATTCAAAAAGAGATCTTCCTCCTCATAGATTTTTATTTATGTACTTTTGATAGAATCAAATCCCGCAAGAACACCACGCAGTCATCTGATGGAGGGATGTCCCCTGACATCATATCCCCTACACAGGAAACAGAATGGTAAGTATTGTCTTCCTGGGGGATATACTTCATTTGCCTTCACTCTTTCCAGTTGGTTAGTGAAACTATTGGTTTAAAAGTTGAATCACTAATAGCATTTTCTCCACACATGACACCTCATATAAATGCAGCATGGTTGAGCATTTGAACCTGTAGTATTCTGAACTATTTTGAAGGGTGCCTTAAAGATGATCAATGAACTAGGAAGATATCACACCTCCTAAAGAAGCATATAGCTTTTGGAATAATAATTCATGATATTGAAAAGACAAACAGAGTGCTTTCAACTTTAAATTTCAAGTATCATCTATAGGAAACACAGGTTAAAAAGAATATTCTCTGTATTTTTTTCTTGGTTTTTGTATTATTACAGAAACACCATGAGGGGAAGGCTTGTGATGCGGATCAACCATCAGACCTCATCTATTGTATCGTCCCCATCAACTTCACCACCATCTTCTTCTTCCTCCTCTGACTCAGACTCTGACTATCCCTTACACATCTCCACCTCCCAGGCTGAGGAGCCCCAGCCCTCCACCACCCAGGCGCAGGAGCCACAGTCTGCGACTCCCAGGCTGAAACTGGCTTTAGCAATGACCGTAGTACTATGGCATACTCCATTGCCACTGGGTCCCAATCCCTCTCATAAGGGTCCAGCCCCTTTGTTGGATTCAGCCCCCCCCTGATGGATCCAGCCCCTCTGTTGGATTCAGCCCCCCCCCCTCTGATGGATCCAGCCCCTCTGTTGGATTCAGCGCCCCCCCCCCTCTGATGGATCGAGCCCCTCTGTTGGAGTCAGCCCCTCCTCCTCTTTTTTCGGTTCCACCCCCTCCGACTCTCCCACACTCTCGAGCTATAACGAGGAAGAAGAACTACCATTCCCTGATATGGATGAGTTGGTAAAAGAAAATCTTCTATCACTGATAGAATATCTAATGCAAGCTTGCCCCCCCCTCTACAATAGATGAAGCATAATAAGACGAAAAAAAATATACATCGATTTTACAGTTTTGTAGCAATAATATTTGTAAAGATTAAAAGGTTTCATGAATGAATTCAAGTGTTTTGTATTCTCTCCCTACTTCTTATTCAATAATCACGAAAAATTGAAACAAAGAGAATATCAGCTATATCTATGTTATACAAAGCAGTTTACAAATCCTTTCATGAATTGATATTTCAACACTACGCGATACATCAAATGATTCATCTCAACACACCCATCAACACAAAGGTTTACACTGAAATCAGTTTACACACATATATGACAATAATCAATTTGACAACTACTTAAACATCTGTAGACATTTCACTAGATGTATTAATTAAAAGTCGATCCAGTACATATGTCAGTGTATTTAGATTAGCATCATTTACCTCAAGCTGACACCATTTGATAAGCATAGCAGTAGCTTGCATCACAGAACTGCTGTCTTCATTTTCCATAGCTATAGCTTCTATTTCCCAGTATGTGAAACAAAGGGGCGACACTTTTCCAGGCTGGTGTAAAATGTGAAGCAATTCTATTACAGTCTATTTTTTCAAATTTCCTCTATGGATACCTATGCTCTGCGGCGCTAAGGACCCTCTCTGAGTCATCATCAAGTGCACTAGTGTCTAGCTCATTCAAGGTAGTCCCATCTCCAGCCCTGAAATGACACATAATCTTGACCTTCTATCATTCAGCATAATCAAATTTTTGATTTCCTCTCAAGAGCATGATAAACAATATGTACATTCTACAATGAAATATGTATATCTTAACCACATTTAATAAATACATTATTTCCCTATGGTCAATATTAACTATTGGAAGCCTACTGCAGACATGGCATAAGGAACACTCAGCAGGATCATGAACTTCCCTGTGACATCTGAACACATGATTCTTAAAGTTAGGCAAATATTCATCCAGACAACTTCAATCCTTTATGACCAGGTATTAATTCAGGTTATGGATCTCCCTCATTGGCCTTCAGGGCAAACCCAATACCTGCTGGAAACACTACAGTTGTCGTGCTCCAGCATGATGAAATACTGCCCTCCAATATTGCATGAGTATCCTAGAAAATACTCTAGATCCGAGATTTTCATTGCATTCTTGATTTCCCTAGCATTGGTCTTTAGCAGGTAGAGGGCATCAAAGTGACACTGTACCTGGACCCAGCACATTGGTGTTTCCTTGAATTTCAGCAATATAGTAATTTGAGATCCCTAAGAGATAAACACAGCTTAACAAACAGCTTAGGGAGTGGTCATTATTTATCAACAGGGGGGGGGTGGTGGGTTTTCGCGCGGACGCGCGAAAATTTTTTACGCCCCCCCCTCGACAGCAGTAAAAAAATTTTGCGCCCCCCCGCGCCAGAGGCCCGGAGAGTTTTCGCGCCCCCTCTTTGATCTATAGTAGCGCGCGGGCTTTTTTGCTAAAAAGAGGGTAAATTTTTTTAGCCCCCACCCTCAAGAGGGGTCAAAATTTTTTTAGCCCCCCCCCTCGAGAGGGGTCAGAATTTTTTACGCCCCCCCTCAAACCCACCACCCCCCCCCCCCCGTTGATAATAAATGACCACTCCCTTATCTCATTGAGTAATGTAATACAGTTTGAAGGTAAATGCTAGGCATTGGTTGAGAATCCATGGTCCTCAAGTGCTGCACTGCCTCCGTGGTAAGCTCCCTGTCATAGGCTTAATATTGAAAGGGAAGTCCTCCATTGAAGCAGCCATGTTAGACTCAGAGGTGGGGACACGGCTGCAGAGCAACTGGCTTGTGCTGCTTATTTTGAGGATAGGAATAGTCACACCTCCCTGTAGCCGCTCAACCAATGACACAATAGAAGCAATGGTGGTGCAATACTCCTGGCACAATTGTCTTTGTGTTATCCGATGAATGTGTCACTCATAGACCCTTTGCCAATTGTTGTGCATGCGCGACTTTTACCAGAGTTCCGGTGCCCGGTTTGATGTGGTTTCGTCGGTTTGTGTACATACATACTATCGTTGCTAGGGTGCATTTTTGAACAATTCTTGGATGATCTGAAGTAATCAAGTTCTTGAAACACATCTACTTCTTTCCTTCTACATGCCTTGCCATTAGACAACGTATCAGAACGTTCTAGATCAACATGTATTAGACAACAAAACAGGTACTTGTTTTTGAAGTCATAGGCCCTGCCACTGGACCTGGTAGAGTAGTAGACCCTAGGTATTAGAGAGTGGTCATTATTTATCAATGTGAGAGGGGGGATGTGCATGGACATTTTTTATGCCCAGCCCCTGCCCCCCCCCTGGCAGCAGTCAAAATTTTTTGTGCCCACGCAACTCAGGCCCGGAGAATTTCTACACACCCCTTGATCTATAGTAGTACACAGGCTTTTTTGCTAAAATTCTTTAGGCCCCCCTCCTCAAGAGGGTTCAAATTTTTTTAGCCCCCCCCCCTCAGGAGGGGTCTGAAATTTTTACGCTCACCCCCCTTCCCTCTAAAAATGACCACTCCCTCAGTTACTAGAATTTGCTAGGTTTGAAGTGATCATTTTCAAATGGGGCAGGGGAATTTTTTTTTTTTTTTTTTTTGCACTGTCTAAATCTGCCATTGCTTACATGTGCACCCCCCCCCCCCCACTTGTTGAAAAATGATGACTTCCTCCCTAAACTCATATTTAAAGGTGCACCTAATCAAGAATGTAGCCACAAGTGTTATTGACTAATGTACATATCAATCTGTGTCTAAACTTTTAAACAAAATCAACTGGCTTAAGGCCAACACATTCATTATGAAAATATACAATAATATATGCCAACACTCCCAGATTTCCTGGAGACTGGCTGATTTTGACAATATTTTATGGGTTCTCCCTAATTGGATTTCTGTGTTTTATGGTATCTATTTCTTTACCAGTACTTGTATTGATCTATTTATTATCTGACTTACTTCTACAGATTTCACCAGCACTGTACATTGGGATACTGCCACCATCTGTGTCCTCAGGGATGTCGCAACCACGATTGAGCCGCGGGGTGACATCACCAGTCCTGCCCCCAGGGATATCAGCACCAGTCCAGCAGGGGAAGTCACAACCAAGATTGCAGCCCGGGGTGTCACTCCTTTGGCCAGGGGTGTCATCAGTAAGACAGACACTCTACCCTGAGGTCTCAGTTCTAAGACAGTCACTAACAGGAGTGTCTATTGTAAGACAGGCACACGTACCTGGGGTATCTATTGTAAGACAGCCACACGTACCTGGGGAGTCAGCAGTAAGACAGTTATGCATACCTGGAGTGTCTGTTGTAAGACAGCCACGCATACCTGGGGGGCCGGCAGTAAGACAGTCACGTGTACCTGGAGTGTCTGTTGTAAGACAGCCATGCGTACCAAGGGTGTCAGCAGTAAGACAGTCACTTGTACCAAGGGTGTCAGCAGTACGACAGTCACGTGTACCAAGAGTGTCAGAAGTAAGACAGTCACTTGTACCAAGGGTATCATCAGTAAGACACTCACTCGTACCAGGGGTGTCAGCAGTAAGACAGTCACTTGTACCAAGGGTGTCAGCAGTACGACAGTCACATGTACCAAGGGTGTCAGAAGTAAGACAGTCACTTGTACCAAGGGTGTCAGCAGTACGACAGTCACGTGTACCAGGGGTGTCAGTAGTAAGACACTCACTCGTACCAGGGATGTCAGTAGTAAGACAGTCACTCGTACCAGGGGTGTCAGCACTAAGAAAGTCACTCGTACCAGGGGTGTCAGTAGTAAGACAGCCACTCGTACCAGGGGTGTTGGCAGTAAGACAGCCACTCGTACTTGGCAAGTCTGTACTTGGACAGGGACTCTGCCCAGGTGTGTCACAGACAGGGGCTACACAAGGGCTGTCTCCAGCAGGGTTACTGGATCAGACATCCATCAAAAAGGTAAGTACTGTAGTACCTTGTGTAAAAGGTATGGTTTTAATGTGCTCTAAGATAAGCCCCAGCTGCACCTTATAGAATCTGCTTCCAGCTCCTAGGATCCCATAGCTATATGAATTTTGAAAAAAAAAAGTTATACCATTTTGATTTAAAAAGAAAATCCAACAACTCATGCTGCGGCTTATGTGAGAGCGGAGCTTATACATGAAAATTTACAGTATGTATGCATTTTCTGTTTCAGAAAGATGTACCTCGTAAGCCTACAACCTATAGAGAAGTAGCTGGCATCAATGTCAAGGGCCTCAACAGACTGTGTAAGACGCTTGGACTACCCAAAGACTTACCAAAAAAGGCCAAGATCAACATAATTTGCTTTGCCATGGGTATCGCAACAGATGGAGGTATGCTGTTTTAACCATCCAATTGCAATTGAGTTTAACTTTTGTGAATCAAACAGAGCATGTGAAATATAATTATGATAGTCTACCAAATACTAGACCCTCAGTAAGCCTGCAAAGTATTTTAAGATGTTTTGTCATTTTGTGATACCGTAATCTCCTGCGAAAAAGATGAGTTTTACAAAATGTCCATACGGAAGCAGTAGCTGCGCCTTATACATGAACTAGACCTATCTGAGTTATAGGTGATACTGGTGATGTTACTCATTATTCATATGGAAAAATTCTATTCTAGGTACGGGTGTCCCAGCTATGTCACCGCACATTGAAGATCATGGGTTGAGTTTAGAACAGCTTGCATTGTTTAAAACGCTTACCCCCGACTTCATGTGCAAGATGACAGGCTGGCAAAAGTCTCTGCTAGAGTTACCACCAGTGGAAGATTTGGCCATTAAAGTGTACCTGATGGGAACACAGGTCATTACAGCAGAGGTTGCTGTCAGATACAAACTCTCTAGGCCATATGCACTAATGGACCACGTTCACAGCATGTATATAAAGCAGATGGATCCTTTTACCATTATACAGTCACATGTGATTGCCTCACAGTCAACATCTCCTGATGATGTAAAGGTTGTTTTTGCAATAGTGGACAGTATATTGGGGCAGCCCATAGGTGGCTACTGTTCGTGCACTGTAGGGTGAGTATTATTAGATGTGTTTCATGTAGCCATACAGAAAATGGACATCTTATAATGCATTCACATTATTCATATATACAGTGTATATGTGGTGAGGTTGAACCCCTACCACACCTTATAGAGTCTTATACCACGATTTCGGAACTTCCGGTGGGTTTATATGCAGTTTAGCCGTGCATTATTCTGCATATACCACCCTTGTGCATTTTTGAAATTTTTGGTATATACTTTTTCGAGGTCAAGTTGGACTTAGAATATTTTTGGAAATTATGGCGCCTATACAAAGTTAATCTAGCCATTTTCCATTGTGAAAAATCGTCCCAACTCGTATGAGGATTGAACCCCGGCCGCAGTGGTGGTAGGCGAAGGCCTTAGCCATAGCGCCACACTGAACGGTGATGAAATCCAATGCGAAAGTAAATAAATTCTAACCTGAGGTCCTAGTGGTACGTTTCCATTCAGTTTTCGTCTTGAATCCAACCTTTTCATGTTATAATATCGAAATCCCAAGAAGTTTTCGATCCATAGACGAGGAATGCGTGCTAATTTTCTCCATTTTCTTCGATATAAATAAGAATCCAATGATTTTTCTATCGTAAGCGAGTCGCGGCCCGGCCATTCCCACCCGCCTCCTTGTCCGGCGAAAGTGTGTCAGTGGCCCGGATGTAGATATAGGTCAACTGCTCGTTGTACAAGAAAGACGCCGAAAATTTCGGACCCGTTTGGAAAATCAATGGATTCTTTTTTATTTTGAATTTATCCGACATATCAAGCATGGAGTACTCATCTAGGATGTCTAAGGATATGTATGTTTTAATTTGAAAACTTGTCATGGTTGGATTCGATACGAAAAATGAGTGTGAACACGGTGGTACCCCTCCCGGCCAGAACAAAAACAATGGCTTCGCGCAGAGCGGACACGGGCCGTATCGCTTGCACTTACAAAATATCTTCTCCTGGCTGTATTCTGTGGAAATCAGGTAAGAAAGTGATACAAAATGGAGGAAATGGTGGTATAAACCTATTAGGTGATGCATATCGGGGCCCCACGGGCTGTATATGCTGTATATACCCTCGCCGCTCCGCGGCTCAGGTATATACAGCATATACAGCCCTAGGGCCCCGATATGCATCATCTATTAGCTTATTATGCTGTGCACATTACAATGAATACAGTATATAGTATACGGTAATGTCTAACATATCAGTAGACTCATGTCTATCCATTTCTTTATTACTAATGCTTTGAAAATGTTGTATTGAACATTATGTGTAGATAGATTTGTAGTAGAGTACTATATATTTGATTGCAACCCTTTTATTTAGGTTGAACCAAAGCTGTGGGCACATTGGAGCTACATTATTCAAGGCAGCAGACCTGCTAGCGAGAGGTGTGATAGATCTCCCTAGTGACGTAACACCAACTGAGTTAAAGTGCGTATGGCTAGACCCAAAAGGTAAGGAACTATTGACCCTTTAACTTAAAGGCCCTGTAGGATCGGCAGGATGGATGAATGTACCAACTCGTCAGGGGTACATTCATGCATCATGGCAACCAATGGGCATGTTGGCAAAATATTACCTATGACTTTTTAATGTATCTTACCAATACTTCAATGTATGAATATAGTCCTGGTGAGTTTTCTGGGTTGCATAATGCAGAGCATTGATCTACTATTGGCCTTTGAAAAGGTAATGATTGTATATATGCAGCAAGTAGAATTTCTTACCAACATGTGAAATCAATCCTTTTTTCCAGGGTGTGCTGTTCTTCCTAAGCGGTACAGAGATATTGTTGTCTCCAAAAAGCTACCAAACCCTCGTAGAAGGAGGCGGACACTAGAGGATTATGGACGAACAGTCCATGGGAAGAGCTTGGAGTGCCCATCGCTTCAAGACATCCTTCTTCTCCGGCAAGATTTGTTCAACGCAGCACAGGACCCCTCAACATATCCACCAGCTGCCCATGTGTTAACACCATTGAACTTTGGCGCTGTTTGTAATCCACCAAGTTCCGAGGTACTTCCCAGTGTTGCGGTTAATGATGATTTACGGCTAGTGCCCGCACGAGACATCACTGTCAAACACCAACCGATCCCAATCGCTGACATGCCAATAAAACTTGTGATGGAAGATCCAGAGAGGAACATAGTGCTTACTCGGGAAGACCGCAGCCAGATTGAGAAAGCTACCCGGGGTCAGAATAAAAATTTAGAATGGTACCAACACAGACGGGGTGCACTAACCAGCAGCAACTTCAATCGGTTCTGTAAGTTTGTCTTAAAAACACCAACCAACAACCCGAAGTACATCAAGCAAACCTCCAACATTGTTAAGTCAGTCATCCGTAATGACCAGAGGTACATGAAGATTCCAAAAATGCCCAACAAGGCAAGCCTGAAGTGGGGGATAGCGCGTGAAGCAGTTGCAAGAAAGAAGTATAAACAAGCGATGAGGAAGATACACATAGGCTTCAGGGTCATTGACTCGGGACTTCTGGTTCACAAGGAATTTGGCTATATCCGAGCAAGTCCAGATGGCATTGTTGTTTGCAAATGCCCAGGCTGTGTTTCACCTCGGCTTCTCGAGATCAAATGTCCATACAGCTGCCGAAGTGACAAATGGACGACAATAGTGGCAGAACAAAAGCTGCCATATCTGCAGTACACATCAGCAGGCTTCGGCCTGAAGAACACTCCAAACCACGGATATCTCGATCAAATCCAAGGCGGAATGGCAATATCCGGCACAGAAATGTGTGATTTTGTGATTTATACCCAAACGGATATTGCCATTCTGTCTTTCCGATTTGACAAGCCTTACTGGGTTAGTTGCATTCTGCCTTCTTTGCGACACCTTTGGATTGAGCATGTAGTGCCACAATTACAAAAGGAGCAAAATTCAACTGACAACTCTCTTCCTGATTTCTCTGACTGGAGCGATGAAGAAGTAATGAACCTTGAAGAAGACGGGCAAGCAACCAAGGACAAGGAAAATGCAGACCCCAAGTACAAAATCAAAAGGAAGGTGAAAAAAGAAAGTGAAATAGTAGTACCAGTTAAGAAAAGAAAACTTGAGAAATCAGTCACAGAAGTGGCAGCTGTCAGCAAAACAACCCGAAAGATTAAGAAGGAACCAAAGGAACCAAGAACCAAAGCAGAGCCGTCCAAAGAATGTGAAGCATCAAATGATTTACCAGATGCATCACACTGCAAAGGGTGCCACCGGTATCTTCCAGATGACCAAACATTTCTTGATGCAAACTGTGCCAGTGTTGGCTGTGAGTGCCTTTGCGGCTGCAGTGATTGGTACTGCTGGTCCTGTGGCTGCTACACACAGGAGGACAGTGACGCAAATGATGAGGACCCCTGCCCATGGTTCTGTCCTCCATGTGTCAGAAACTGTGGAGAAGTATATCTTAATGTGTGATATACTTCTCCACAGTTTCTTATTTATTTGTTTTCAGTCACTTACAATAACAGACCTGCTTTTTCATTGTCATGTTTTGCATTTGATAAATTTACTACATCATGGCACCTGATATGTAAGCTGCATCTAATGTGATACTTTGTTATAAGGGATCTATGTGATTATGTTTTTACAGGGGTCAAGTGATACTATTGTTATTCTTCCTGTACCAACTGTGTGATAAGTAATTTTGTCATTCTGAAATTAAGGCCATAGGCATTATGCTATATTGGCTATTTCATTTGTGATATTGATAATATTGGCGCTTCTTTTTACCAGCTTATTTTACTTTTAGCCTTTTTTTAATTAGCAAAGAACCATTTAATCTTTTATTCTTCATACCGTATTCTCTTACATGCGGGACATTACGGTAAGTATCTTACCACTGTATAATTGTTAGAGGGCATGTTTGTGGTGGGACCATGGCCATTCTGTCCCTTCCAGTGGTTATGTACAAATGTCCCATGGGGAACTGTACAACGGCCATGCCAGGATTCGAACCTGGATACCACAAACATGTCTTATTAACAACTGCAGTGGTAAGATTGATTATTCTAGAGCAGACTCAAATAAAGAATTCATAATCCCACTTTTCTTCTCAGAACTGTTTTACACAGGGAAGACAAAATAAATGTTTGATCTCATATGAGTTTTGATTTCTTAATAATATTCTTCAGAATGATTCACAGTAGTTTTGTCTATGTAGGAGAAATGATAGTACATGGGTCCAGTACATGGGTCTCTTGGGTTGTCAACACGATAGCGGTAAGGGATGAGCCATATGTTGGCGGGGGGGGGGGTTAGATTTGGGGGGGGTGGCTAAATCACCTTTTATGCTGCAGTAACCTGTGTTTAAGACGTCCCGTAATTTCCCGCATACAAGGCACTTCTAGCCTATAAGACCACCTAGACTTTTAGAATATGGTCAAAAGAATGAAAAATTCCTAAACCCACCAGCCCCCCCCCTTTTGTTTAAATATGATCACTCCCTTAGTTCTACTGAATTCAAAAAGCTTTGTGTAGCTACGGCCCCTCGTACCCTCTTGGACCCTTCTATAGAACAGCTATAACATTTAGGGACAGTACTTTTGAGTATGGGGTTTTGATGGGAGTTGTGTGAAGACTGCTAATACAATCACAAAACAAAAGAAGAACACATTTCCTGCCAGAAAAAAAGAACATTTATCTCCATTGATCATTTGGTATCACAGTTTGATGTTTCTAAGTACATCAATATTAACATTGTTAGTTTTGTTAAGAGGTCATGTTTGTGGTATCTAGGTTCGATTCCTGGCTTGGCCGACATACATTTGTTATATGACACTTGTACTTGTACTGGGTGAAAGTGGACAGATTGGCCATGGTCCCACCACAAACATGACCTGTAACAGATATTGTTATATAAAGCATAAAATTTATGTAATGGGTCAACATGATTTAATACTATAAAATGACCAAAGAAAAACTTGCTATACAAAATAAAACAGGATAACTGAAAATAAAACTATAACTGCCTACATTTTTAATGCAACATAAAACTTTGATGCAGCTTTGTTATAAAAATCATTAAAATAAAGAGCATAAAATTGATGTAATGGGGTAAAGATGATTTCACACCCTAAAATTGCTTCAGCACTTCATTGGAGCATCATGCCAACCCAATGGAGTTGATACATATACTGTCTGCATGTTGATGCTTAAAGGGTTAAAGACTCAGTAACATTGCTTTAGCATTATGATCTGAAGGTCAAGATGTACATTATAAGCATGACCACTTTATACACTGAGTAATGTCATAAATTGACTCTCATAGAGGTTCAAGAATTTAATAAATTGACTCTCATAGAGGTTCAAGAATGTCAAGAACCTCATTTGTGCCTGTTTCGTTTTTTTTTTCAAGAACAACACCGTGGAGATGTTCTGGTTGCAGTTTCTTGGTGATCTTTACTGCATTTGACACGATGTCTTTAATGGGCGTTTGGAAGTTGACCAGATAAGAACAGACCGTAAACTCGCGCGAACGTCCCCTTTTAGCCTATAGTAACGTGCGGGGTTTTCCACTGAAAACAGGTGAAATTATTTTGACCCCCCCCAGGGCTTTTGACAGGGCTGCGCAGTGCGCAATACACGCATTTAATGCCTAAATGTCGCATTTAAATGGCTAGAATGGCCATTCATTTACAGAATGGCGCATTGTATTTGCTAAAAAGTGTGCAATTGGCGCATTGCAAAAAATCCTGTCAAAAGCCCTGCCCCCCCATCACAGGTGTTGAAAAAAATTCTGGCCCCCCCGGTCAAGGGGTTGAAAAAATTCTGACCCCCCCTCAAACCCACCAGCCCCCCCCCCTGTTGTTAAAAAAATGATCACTCCCTTAGTTCATACAGGCTACAGTTGTAGTTCTACAGTATCTGTCATCAATGTGGGAGGGGGTATTTTTGCAAAGGATGCTATAAAGATTTTTCACACCCCCACTGAAAATCACAATTCTTTCCCCCTTTGTTAAGGCTAATTACTTACATAATGTCTTGAAACTGAATATGGTAAGTCACATATTACTATTTATTAGACAGCTTGAGTCAATGACTCAGTCACTAGTTTAGTGTGAGCTGGGTCTGGCTTCACTCAGTCAGACTGGTCAATTCCAAGCACATAAACATCAATATCTACACTCATCTTTCACACAGTAAGTCATGGCAGGTCTATCTAATACTTAGTTGAGCGATATGGTTCAAAAAACGACAATTACCCCTTCGATTTCCTCCATAGTAAGGCAAAAACCGTTGACACATTAGCAAGTTGATTTCAATTGTTGACGTACGCGCAAAGTGACCGGAACTCTGGTGAAACTCGCGCATGCGCGACAACCGGCAATCCCTCTATGTGATTACATGAGCACAACCAACCAATCAGCTAGCAGCATTTGAGGCCACCCCACGCGTGAATGTAGGTCAATCAATTATACACTACTAATGTAGGTCAATCAATTATACACTAATCAACTTAAAAACAAACTTACACATGTATACACATAGGAGGCATCTTACTTCAAAGCCATAGGTAAGGCCACCCTTAAAAATATGTTCGTTTCCTGTCCAGAGGGTGGGATTTTTCAGACCCATGAGGGAGGGAGGGGAAAATTTTTTTTTTAAGAAATTTTTTTTATTTGTCGGTGTGAATTTGTCATCGCGTTCTAGGATTCTGTGATCGGAAACTTAGATTCTTGTGCTAATGGACAAAAAAAAATTCTTTTCAGAACTCAAGAAAAAATTTTCCCATTCTTGAAAAAAATTCCACCAGGCCTCTGGACAGGAAACGAACATGTATGTTATAAAGGGTGGCCTAATTCCATGCAGGCAATGTGTTCCCACAGATGCTTTTAACGTTTTGACATCACCCCAAAACACCCAATTTTTCTCTGACTTTGAACCACTATTAAAATTCACTATTCATTTTAATATTCTTGTAACTTTTATTTCATAACATGATATATAATAGCTGAACATTTCCTCTACATGTAAAGTTTTCAGTTTCAGACTGAATAAAAAATCTGAATCACTTGGTATGGGCCCAAGACAATCAAGTCGAGGAAAGTGAAACAGATCGTAGGGAAAATTATTAAGGAGAATAAAGGCAGATTAACTTTAAGGGATTAAGTTCTATATGTTATATTGGAGGGACGTCGTAACCCCCCCCCCCCAACAAACCATAGAACAAGAACTTTTGTGCCCCCCCTGGCCCAGGTCGTCAAGGGGTCGGAAAAAAACCCTCCATTTCCCACCTTCAAAAATACAGAAAAAAAAATCACTCCATGATCTATCAATTTTCATGATTAATAATTTGAAGTGGCATGGTCTGGTAATTTAGGGTTAAAAATCAAACTTCTTCGAGATGAAACAGGATACTCACATATACATATAGGGACCTAACATACTTGCTTCCCTAGGCTACGTAGACGTAGTCCATTTGTTTTCATTGTCAATATTTAGCTCATACATGTATCCTCAACTTCAAGTTCAAGAAATAATCAGATTTGAATCCATTATGCTTCATTTGATGACCTTTTATTAAGTAGGGGTCTACACTGTTTGGGCAGTTTTAAATACAAAAATCAAAATAATCGAACTATTCTAAAGTCGTCCCTATTTTCATACACAATTTAATATAGCGAAGTGTGGGTAGGGAAGTCTGCAAGGTGCACGAAGGTGTGCTCACGGGCTGGCGGCAAATAGCATCGCTCTCCCAGCACCGCATCGCTGGTACAAGAGAGAATCTGTTCGTAGAGTGTAAAAAGGAAATCTTCAACAGAGGAGGTACTAAATTTATCTACTTCCCTTCAGGTAGCGGACGAAAACAGTGCGTTTTGCTAGTCGACAACTATGAATATCTTACCAAAAAAAAGGTAGGTATACTGTTATTATTCTTACCAAGAGACTAAGATGTTCCAGACAGTGATGGCTAATGTGATTTCACGGAGTGTATTGTCAGTCACTGACACTGCCCACTGGCACTCAGTCTCACTCTCAGTCACTGAGACAGTCTGAGTCTCACTCTCAGTGACACTGGCATCTGGGTCTCTTCTTGGGATTTTAACCTGGCCAGAAGTAGAATAACGTCACACTGGATACAAACATTCATGACGCCTTATGCTAGGGATCCACTGCCGTGAATTTCTTGCGAATTGTACTCGTGCGTGTCTTATCGCAGAGCAGTCGCAAATATCAAAAGTTTTTAATTTCTGCGAATGTCCTCGCAGGTCGCGCAGACTTCGCATGTATGTTGTCGCAGCAGCTGATCCACTAGTGGAATGTTTTCTGCGAGAAACCACGCACGAGTACACTTCGCAAGAAATTCGCGGCAGTGGATCCCTAGCTTTAGTTCCTCAGGAGTGTGGTGGGACCATGCTGTCACACACTTCTGACTGTTTTCAGATGAGATCTCATCTGAATAATAATCTTCCATTTAAGTTTCCATAAGTTTCAGATGATCTCATCTGAATGTAATTCAAATTCAGATGAGTTCTGGCATATATTCTTGATCAGGACGTAAGGCTGGGCACCCCGGGAAGCGCGGCAGCATCAACATTCTTCTCCATGGAGGGCCAGGTCAATTCTGCAAGAAGTGACCCTTTTGCGTGACACTGACAGTAGTAGGGATGACACACTCTGTGGAGGTCCGCGCTCCCCCTACCTGTCACAATCGTGACAACGATAAATTGACCTGAACGAAATTGCTTCTTACAATCATTTGGTTGGTCACACAATCATATACCAGCGCTTTTTAGAAACGGGAATGTCTCATCGATCTATCTGTTAAATTTTTATGAGTGTGCTATGCCAATAACAGTGTGCGAATTTGAGGTAAACTGGAGGTCGGAGAGCGTTTTTGTGTCTGCTTGGTCTGCCATATTGGATTTGAACTCTACACTGTCAGTAGGCCGAAATACCTGCCTGCTTACAGGCAGGGTCCAACATGTATACAAGTCTATAGAGTATACTGGCACAAACACATGGCTATTCTGAACTAAGTACTCAATGTCACTTCCTGGAAATTGTCCCTCCTATTCAAAAACATGTACTCTTCCTGTACAGCAACTTAAAGTGGTTGAAGCGTGAAATATTTCCAATAAATCAGGCATGTTTATGTTCAGAGTGCAGTCTCCAACATGGAAGGCCATGCTGTTTACTGAGGAAAGCAGTTTTAGAAACGCCCTGGATTATAAATTGCTGTGTGTATTTCAACTGCTTTGTGCATTGAGAACATTTGGATATGCATTGAGGGAAGAGTTGGTGGAAGCATTTGACCTGACAGTAAGTACTTCTGTGAGAACTGGGCACTCAACAAATCTGGCAGAGTAGATAGACTACCAACAGACACCTTAGGTCTCTGAGGTTCCCTCAGAGTGTCTACGGAATAAGTAACAGTGACGCTGCCACAGGCACAGTGCCAGGCCACATAGTACCGGCCACAGTGTCACTCTAGATAGTAGAGCCTACTAGAGGCTCGGACTGTGGGGGTCCTACCTCAGACTTAGTTTGAGAGCAAGCCCGTAGAAAGCGTACAGTGTCAAACAACAATCTCCTATGACTGAATTACTTGGGCTCTGGCACTGTGGCAGGGGCAGCACCTTTGAGTTTGTGCAGCAAGCCCAGGCCCAGGGCCCATACTACTATTACTAGGCCATAGTTCCGATTGTAACCCAGTCACTTTAATAGGTTGAGTGGTAACTCAATATCGCGTCCAAATCAATACCAATAGCAAATATTGAGTTGGAAAGTTCAACAAAAGGCCCAGGCCCAGATTGGAGATTCAATACACATCTGAATTCAGTTTCTTATCATCAAAGGGGGGGGGGGCAACTGGGCAAATACACTGTAATTAATATTTACATGTAATTATCAGAGTATTGGCTGGAATACGCAAGTAGTGAATTGTAGGGTTGACCTCAGGCTCAGGTTATCATGATCATTGGTGGTATTGAAAATTGAGCATTGTAAAACTGATGATGTTCATGTTTAAATTCTTTCTCATTTCAGTTGGCATGTTCGCACCAAAGCGAATATCGAGCGGGTTCGCAGGGATGAGGCAAAAGCAGCAGAGGAGGAGAAGGAAAAGCAAAGGCGAATTGCAGTAGCAGTAAGTTGAACCTTAGTTATGAATTACCAAACAAATCTAGGAGGATTTGCTCTCACTGTGACGTATCTTGTTAATTAATTTCTTTTTAAAATAGACAGTGGGTCACCTGTTGCAAAAGGGGACAAGAATAGGGTTATGATGGAACTAGGATGAATTACGTCCCAATGTAGTCTCCAAGGGTCAATCAGCCGATAGGAGATGTGCTGTAGTATCCATGTCATTGTTTAGTGATGACATTAGTGTGGACTGTATGAAAAGAAGATATATAGTAGAACACTAAAGCATTTGTAATTCTATGCTTTTAAATGGTTTAATTCTATTTCTCTAAACATGACTTTGGTGTGTATAGTTATGTGAATGAGTTGTATGATCACTATTCTAGGAACAAGAAGCGAGAACTGCATTACTCAGACAGAGGGCAGAACAGCGCGCTGTTCCCTCCGCGTCAGGACAACCTGTTGCAGAGAAGGCAGAATCATCACCGTCTAAAGAAGTCATAGTTTTTGAAGGAGGGAAACACATAAATTTCTGGAGTGAATTCGAGGAAGGGGTGAGTATCTTTTGTGTGATAAGGAATGTAGCTGTGATCATGGTGGTATTGTATATGCCATGTTGGCATAGTATGGTAACTCAAGTATTACATGTACACTAAATCTGAGATGAGGGAAGCAGGCAGTGGATGAATTCTTAGACCTTAGTTAGTTTTTATTTCCAACGCGATTTTCTGTTAGGATACATCTTAGTTGTAGATATTCTAACCCCCTTTCAGCAGTTGGTAAATGTAGAACTTTAACTTTACTGGTTGTTCACTGTTTTCACCTCTTTTCAAACTACAGAAACCCACCAGTGGAGGAAATGAAGAGTATGAGCGAGAAAAGAAACAGGAACAAGAAAAACAAGAACAAGCAGTTGGTCTCCTCACCTACCTCGGGCAAAGTTCAGCAGAGCGGCTTGGTATGTATTTCAGTACTGTAATACTTAGATTGTAAAAGTTGCATCCTTTCTCTGAGAGATATAAGATGCAATTGGGGATGGGGGCTGATCTTCAATTTTTTTAGGACTGGTGCTTATTCTACACAAATATAACCCTACCTACACGGCGCGCCCTGACTTTGCCTTTGGGGTTCATCGTATAAGCCACAGTGAGCCTTAGCTTTACTATTTACTATGATACAAAGTGCGGCTATATCAAGTGCAAGCTCTTCATGTTTCCCTTTGTCGATGCTGGGTAAACTAAATGTCCATATATAAGCTTTGCCTCATATGTTGGATACTAAGGTACATTCTTTTCACAAAAGTCAGTTATATGCATTACAGTTATGTAGTCATTAATGTATTCTCACTCACTATATCCACAGCAACAAAACCCTGGTATCAACAGCCTCGAGAACGACGGGAACACAAACAGGAAGATACAGACAGAAACAAAAAGGAGTGAGTATTGCATCTAAATTGTCCTCAGCCATGGAAAAATTTTCGAAAAAATTATTATCGGTACATATGATAGGAATATGAGTTTTACTTCACTTCCCTATAAACTTAACAGGGGTAGATAAAGGTATGACTATCGTAAAGCTCCGCATATAAGCTGCACCTGCACATAAAGCGCACCCTGAGTTCATTCAGAGATGTCAGACCCGCAGAGGTTCATCCATACTCAGAGGTTCAGAAGCCCTTAAAATTTAGACTTCCGTGCAGTTTCATAGGTTAAAACATCCTTCCATTTGTGAAATGTCGATGGGTACTAAAAATTTCAGATGTTTGACCACCACCCAACTGACACCTCTGGTTCATGGCTTTGCTTTAAGTTGCATATGGGGTCTGAAACGGTCCCTATTTCTTACTGTAATCTATATAAGTAAAGCCCCATGTACATAAGCCGCACCCTGAGTTCCTGTAGGTGATTCTAGCCACACCAGGGGCCGCGTGTTATACACTGGATTTTATAGTGCCAGTAACATAGACAGAGATCGCACATCTCTCAGATTGTTCAAATCCTTTTACAGAGATGAAATAGATAGGAAGAGAAAACTTGCCAGCGACCCAATGCGGACCATGTCTAATTATCTAGAGAAGAAACGGAAAGTTGACGAGCGGGATAAGCCAACAGAAAAACATAAGGCAAATGAAAATTAAATCGTACTATTTACTGTGGAATGAATTAAATAAGTTTTAGAAATATTAGCACATAAAATATTTAGTATATCTCTCATACATCCATTGTACTCAATACTCAAGTTTTTGGATAATTTGATTTCAAGCTACATTTTTTTTCTCTCTGAGCGGATTTCTAATGAATAAATTCATTCCTCAACTAACATATCTGTGATTTTACTCATTTTGTATATTGGTTACTTTCTGGTAGACCAGTTTGCCATGATACAGATAACTACAAACATGTTTAGTAATGGAAAGTAATTTTAATTGTTTTCACATAAGAGAATGACAGAAAATCTTTATTGATTTTCGATATTGTTACACTAACAATTGAAGCAATCCCTAATGATGATATCTTGTTTTCAATATACACAGGATAAGAAGCATAAGCACAAACATTCCCATAAGGAGTCTAAAAAGAGCAGTGGTTCTAAGACAATGGAGCAGCTCCGAGCAGAACGTCTACAGCGAGAGAAGGCAGAGCGCGCAAAGGCCGAGGCCCTGATGTCAAAACTAAGAGGCGAGAAAACTGAGACAGAGCCAAAAGTTGAGTTAGATGAGCGACAGCGAGGTTACAATTCACAATTTAATCCAGACTTTGTACGGAAATACAAGACTAAGCACAGCTACCATTAGTTGTAGATTTCTGTACATTTGTATTATAAATAAGTTTATAATGTAAATACGTGTACAACAATTTTAAAAGTAAATATGTAAATAAATGTATAATACTGCCATTTCCTGTCTCTTTTTTAGTATGATTTACAACCCCTTTGAAAGGCTTATGGGGAACCCTTTCTACGTTAGGGATAGGAAAAGATAAAAGTCTTGATTTCAGGAGCCAGGTGGTTGCTCATGGGAGTGGCCTCACCGCACATTTCATCGGAGCGAATCTGGTGACCAGCCAATAGTCTGCTAGTGACATGACCTCCTTTCTGTACTAAAAATAGAAACCTTGATAATATCCTTCAAGATCTAATAGACTTTGAATGGGTAAGGAACCAATATTTTATTAGGGATGTCATCGATGTCCACAGTATCGAAGTATTGTCATTATTTAAATAGTGCATATCGTATCGACATCACCCACATATCGATATATATAGCAGTGTCATACTTGAAAAAGATGTTTTTGTCTGAGCCCCTGGCATGTGTTGGCACCCATATAGACATATTTGGTATCAAATTGAAGCTTGCAGTGTCGGTATTGCAACGAGATCGGGGTTATGTGCATTCTAGCAATTTTTCCTGGACAGTAAATCATCAAGCAATAAACTGTAAATTTTTTCTCCTGGCAGGTTGATGCCCCTAGAACTGTAGGTCCCTAAAGTAATATGTATGGGAAGGAGGTACACATGTACGTTACATGTATGTGATTGCTAGGGGGTATTGGCATCTAACATTTTGCTCCTATTCCACCCCCCCCCCACTAGTTTTAGGCGATTTGGCCCTTTTGAAACAAACATTGTGTATCATAATAAAATCGGAATGTCGAGACCAAAATTCGTGATAATCGGGCTTGACAAATATAGGATAGCAATGTGCATTGCAGGCAACTCGGAAAGCCATGATTGAGAGAAATTTGAAATTTTTTCTTTAGTATACTGTATTGGCATGTATTTTTGCTTGGGAAGTCATTAGTTTCAAGAAGACTATACCACTGCTGCTCATTAAAGACCAGTGCTTATTCAAGTGCATTTCAAAATTTCAATACCACTCTACACCCAGTCCTCATTTAAGACAAGGACTTGTTTCTCGTTATGATTTGTACTACATGTATCAAAACAGATCTTTATCTTTACTAACTCAGAAGAGTTATAGGAGCCACCTTAAAGTGGGCATGTCCGCTAAAATGAACAATTTGAAATTCAATGGAAACATGGCTAAAACATTTTTATACATGAATCTATTGTCCATTGTGTGCACTACATCTACCAACAGCTGGTCTATAGTATTCAACTTTATAGCTCCAAATACCACAAAAGAGGGTTTATGGCGGGAAAAAGGACATTGCTTGACCAAAATTGAAATTTGCATGTTATTTCCACCAGATGGCAGCACTGCTCAGGAAGGAGACCAGGAAACGTCTCTGGTCAGTGATCCAGTGGCATTACACTTGTACCAAGTGGCATATTATAGCACTAGTGAGCACCAACATGACTTTGAGCTTGTCACTCTGAGAGTATATGTTTCAGCCTACATAGCTGCATCCTATGCTTGAAGAGTGAGCAGCATTTGCAGATCCATCTCCTGTTCTCGTGACGGGGCTAGGAACATGGTGGGAGTTAACTATAGTCTAGGACCACTATGCCTTGCTGCTTCCTGCACAGTGGTACGCTGAGGGTTTATACCTCGGCACCAGAGTACAGGGCATTTGGACCTACCTTCCCTCCCTGTGCTAGTCACACTAACTTCAATCCTAACTACACTAGTACTTAGCACCATATAAAATGACACTGGTAAACACCAGCATAATGCTGAACTTGACACTCTGCAAGCAGATATTTCAGACTGCGCAAAATACAACCTATGCTTGAAGAGTGAGCAGTATTTCTAGTTCCATTTAATGTTCCTGTGGCTGGAAGCAAGGCATGGTGGAAGTTATATATAGTCTACTCTCACTGTGCCTTGTTGCTTCCTCTATGGTGGTGGCCTGAGTGTTTATACCTCAGGGCACCAGAGTAGCTGTTACTGCCTTCTGTTTTAAAAATCTGTCATGGGAGGGTACATCTGGGTTTAAAGGTTAAAAATACCCCTTACTAGCATTGCTATTGTAATCAATGAGTTGGCAGAGATAAGATGACATTCAGGAATACTTGCTAGCAAAGCAGTGCTGAGGTCCTAATTTTCAGGCTGTGACACCATGATGCATTGGGCTTAGTGAGAAAGTATTATATGTAAAAACAAGAGGATGTATTGATTATAGAAGTTCACACCCATCATGCCCACCCGAAACATCTTAAGATGGACAGATAGAAAGACACATATACATGTAAAGGCCAGGAGATAAGCCATTACCCTTGGTTGGAAGGGATAGAACTGACACCCTTGATACAAAGGAGGGGAGAGGAAAAATACCAGATCTGATCCAAATCCGAAGACTTTGTCCCCCCATTTTGACAAATGACCACTCCCTGGGGTACCAACAACTATCCTCACCTGTCCTTTGTCCCCTGAACATCAGCCAGGTTTGCTGTGCCAAATCTTTCAATCTGTCTGATTTGTTACAGTGAAAATATCATACAGGTGATCTTTCTTTGGTACCATCTTTTTTTTTTATCATATCCTCTCAATAGTGCATATTATATGTGTCCCCAAACAGCATATTTCCCTTTCTGATGTTAAGCGGGGGATACACCTACTTTTGTTCAGATACCAGCTCAAACTATGCATCTAGATCCAAAAACAGAAAATGATAAAACATGTGGGTGGTACATGATGAAACTTTAAGCCAGAGCCCAGTATGCTAGAGATAAATGTAGTGAATTGATTTGACATAAGGACATAAACCTCATCTTACCTTCAATATGAAATGCTGTAATTCAAGAGGAATGTCCCCATGAACCCAAATATATGTTGCTGTATCAAATTGTCTTCTCTACCATAAGCTGTGTGTCCAAATGATGACAACATTGGTGACGATAAAAAGCACTTTTGTCGTCCATTTCCAATGATAATATCTAACATGTTTGATTTTTGTCGTCGGGAATGGACGACAAAAGCCATTTTGTCATCGGGAATGGATGACAATAGTGTTTTTGTCGTCGGGGATTCTGTCGTCTACCAATTTTGTCACCCTGTGGACACAAGGCTTTACAGTCCAAAAAGTAAACCTCATATCATAAAAATGCTCTCTATACTTTTACATTCAGCACCCCATAACTGCAATGCCTGCACAGAGAGGTGTTCACAGTTTGCAGGTTCTACTGCCTGACCTGTTAATTATAGCTTGGTGTGTGTGTATTTGAGTAACAGCCCTGTGCACTGGTGTTATATAAGCTGTTTACAGCCATCAGAGGGTCTGATGTTATCCGGAATAAAAACTAGGATAGGAATAAATCAACCTACAGGTTTTCAGCTAGTTTTCCATAGAAAAACGTCAAATTAAGTTTTGATATTTTAACAGAGTACAACACAGACATCGGAGCACATGTGAGTGCTGCTACACATTTCTGGAAGAAGAATTGGGGCCAAGGAGGTGGACAAAAGTACCCTAAAAAACCCTAGAAAAAAATCAACCAAGCCTACAGATTCTTTAAAATTATGTGGGTACCATACACCATAGAAATACCATCACTTAATTGAGCTTGAACTTACAGATTGAACAAAATTAAAAAACAAAAATATCATCACTTGACTACAAAATTTAAAGAAAAAAAATGAAAAGAAATACACCACATTCACATGCCTTTACAGTACTAGCAAAAGGCTGGTACATTCCAAGAAATGAGATTTTATCAGGAATCATCTTACCAATGGTCATTGCTCTGACCACAACGTCTGTAGGTCTCATCAACCCATCAATGACTGTAACTACTCCAGTTAAAGAGTGCCTTGCCCAGGAGGATCTTTCGATGGAACCACTGGTCCAGTTAGAGTAGTAAAGATAATCGCCTGACTGTTGCATGCTAGGAACAACAGCTGTCCCATTTGGCAATGATGATGACTGGACACAGCTTCCACCTTTTGAAGAAATGTGAAGTTAAAGGGTGCATTTGTCATTTTGTTATCAACAGTGCTATAAGGGTACCATGTAGAGCTTGAAAGTATGATTTGTACTAGGAATCAAGGACCCATTTCATAACCCATTCAAAGTCTTCTTTTGTTTTTTTGTCAATCATATCATTCTGTATAGTTTAAGCAGGTATTGGTCTCCAGCAGTGACTGATATGAATATGAATTACAACCTCTTACTCCCTGCAATTATTTATCATCATCACACATTGCATTTTTACCAGTCTGCATCTTTAGGCTGCATCAAAATGCATCAGTATGCATTCTACATTTGCTGAGAAACCAATATAGATACATGCTATCCATAGGGTCCCAGATACATGTATAAGACTAACTGAACACCATCAACCGGCCCTGTGACCTCATGCATAGGGTGTAGCACTTTTGAGCAGAAGAGTAGTGGTTCAGTTCCAACCTGAGCTGAGCTTTTTAGGTACCAACCACTTTCAAAGAAGCTTTATACATGAGCTGCTGTCACATATAAGAATACTATAGAAAAAAACACTGTCAACGTTCGAGTGTCAACTCAGTGCCTTTATCATGTGATAAAAGCACTCAGCTTACCCAGTTTGGGCACCGAAAATCGTTCTGAAATGTAATAACCATGGTATGAGACTTAATCAAGACGACAAATGTGAGACCTCCGCACCTCAGCAAAAAATAATAAAAATAAAAAAAAAATGGTATGAGACTTATCAGGTGCGCAAAGTCATGGTGCATTATCCTCAATGCTGCTTTCTGATTGGCCATGCATTTTAATAATATCTAGATTGATAATGCACTCCCAGTACAGGATGTTAACTTCATCTCACTTTTAGACTTCCAGGGATGAAAGTCACAGAGCATGAAAATCCCTGAAATGGTCCAATATTTGCCTCAAAAACCTGGGTTTCCATATGAATGTATAGGGCCCTGGAACTTCAAAATCCCTGAAATCAGGGAATTCCCTGAAGACTTTCATCCCTGTACTTCTAATTGATAATCCTCTATTACTAGACTGCTGATGTTTGATTTTTCTGTTATAATGGGAATAATGCACTTGGGCATGGCCGTGCTCTAGACTGTATTGAGACATCTAGGGGCCTTATAGCATATTACTTGCATTGATTGGTGCACTTATCCAAAACAACCATAAAATGTCACAGGTGAAGGACTCAGTCCCAAGATGCCCATGAACATGAAATTTTTCAGCATGCCCTTTGTACTATTATGGGACAAAGGTATTGAAATTAAATCATGAACTTTCAAAAGCTACTGATGTTTTCAATAATAAAACACTTTCACTGGTCAATTTTTCCTGTCTCTAGTAGCAAATCCCACCCATCTTCTTTCTTCAAATTCTAATAGATCTTAGGAGTATATATTGGTTCCTTACCCATTCAAATTCTATTCTTGAGTATGTACTCACCTGCGCCAAGAGAGTAAACCAAAAGCCCCCCCCCCCCCCCCACCTTATGTAATAAAATAATGGATCTCATTGGATCTTAATGAATCACAAGATTGAATCAGATTAAAAAAAAACCTACCTAGGAAAACAGAAGTTTGCAGGTATACTGTTTGATCTGAAACTCTAGGTGCTTCTTATACGCAGGAGGTTATGGTATATTCTACCATAATCTCCCCTGTATAAGGCGCATCCCACGTATAAGGCGCACCCAGAGTTTCAGAATATGGTCAAAAAAATTAAAAATTCATAACTTTTGTTATAATGAATGGATTTTCAAAATTCAAAAAGCTATGTGTAGTTTTGACTCCTGTGACCCTCCTGGACCCCAAATGCAGCAGATGAGCTTATATGGGAGTTTAATATATCAAAAGAAAGGTCTTGGTGTCCCCCTTGTGGATCCAATGAGAACTAAAACCCGCGCCTTATACGCGGGAGATTACGGTATGTTGTATAATCATCTGAAGCACAAACACTGACGATATTCTGTATGATTATAACATGTTTTATTCCACATTCTCTCACCATACATGCTTTCTATCAATAAGCTGCAGTCTAAAACTGCACTGGATGTGCACACAGTTCTCCTTTGCTTTATCGTGGTCATGGGACCCACATAGTTTTTTAGGAGATAAACAAGTATCCTATCATGGGAATGACTTTCATGTATATCAGACTGAAACATGATGAGTTTACAGGAAAACCCAAGTGTAGTCCATGTCATAATCTTGTATGTGTAGTAAAAATGAAAACCCCAGTTTATTGCCCCCCTCTGCCTTTGTTCCCAGTTTAACGTCGTCCCCGTCCCCTGCCACGACCTCGGCCACCGCCGCCCCCACGGCTGGGTCCTCCTCGGCCACGCCCACGTCCACGACCCATACCTGAGGAGACAAGAAGACATGTATGGTCAGTTATCTGACGACATGGCTGACATTACTTATATAAACTTCATTATAACTGAAAATACTTTGGAAAATATTTGAATATAAAACAAATTCGCTAAAATTGTGCTACCTTCAGATCTAATCAACTGATTTGAAAATTCGTTCAGCATTTATTATAAAGCTAAGACCATGGCGTCCTTAGACCCTATGCTGGCCCTTTGGATTCTAATGTGTGCTGGCCTCATTTCAGCATGAGACCAAGAAAAAAAGTGTTGTGTTCAGGTAACTCTACCTACCCCAACTTTTTTTATGGGGCCTAAAAAAAAAAGAAGAGTTGTGTTCAGATATCCCGACATACCCTTATTTTTTGTCCCCCTAATTTTTTTTTTAGATTTTTTTCCAGAAACTTTTGGTAAATATGACCCAAAATTCAAGAAAAATGTGAAAAAAGTCAATATATAGGCAGTTTTCGGCATCCAGGAACTTAAAAAAAAAAAAAAAAAAAATCCAACCTACCTACCCTAATTATTTGGGCTATGTTACCTGAACACAAGAATATTTCTTTTTAAGGCCTGGGCATTTTGGGGAGAATATTTTGGCAGTTTTCGAGACATGGCAGATATTTTACGACCTCGGAGGTCAAATTTGCGCTGCATAGGCACAAAAATTAACAACC
Organism: Acholoe squamosa; assembly: GCA_949317995.1. NCBI lineage: Eukaryota > Metazoa > Annelida > Polychaeta > Phyllodocida > Polynoidae > Acholoe > Acholoe squamosa. Next base: position 74,897,704 of record OX439038.1, read on the forward strand.
TGCCTTAAAAAAAATTATCAAAAAAAAAAAAAGAGAGAAGAAATACCTACCTACTACCCCAATTTTTTTCAACCCCGTTACCTGAATACAACAATTTTTTTTAGGCCTGACTGACACAACATGTGTTGATGTTAATCTTTTCCTCTAAAGAGTGGAATTGCCCAGAATAGGCTTACATAGCCCCAAAAAACACTGTACTCACTGGCTTCTTTCTTTTTCGATTTGGCTTTGGGTGTGTCATCTACAAGGAGTGTGTCGAGTGGCAGGCTGTCGGGGAGGATGAAGTAGCGGATGTTGTTACCACGGATACTGAGGGTATCAAGCTGCACCGGGTCTTTGTTCTTCAGAGTCATCTTGACAGTCTTTAGATGTGTGTTCATACTAACATCCACACCTGGAACATGATTAGATATGTTCTTTTAAATATGGTAGTTATATAATAAAAAAAAAAAGAAAAAAAAGAGAGGAGAATTGCAACTTCATTCACACTAAAGATGTGCACTAGTCAGAAACAACAGTAAAATATTGTATGATGTCATTATCTCATGTACATTGTACTTCCAACAAAAAGAACCTCTGCAACAAGTGTGATTACAGTCCATCCTTAATGCAGACAGAGAGGCTGTTTTATGTATTATTGTATAGAACAGTGTTATTCAACCAGAGGCCCCCTATGGCTTATAGAATGAGCCTGGAGGAGTGCACCTTATAGGCTGGTATTAACACTATAGAAAAGTACTGTAAATTCTCTTATAAGCCACGGCTTATACCAGAATCTAAATGAGTGAGAGTGAGTGAGTAATAGATGTTTAACGCCATTTCGACAGCTAAGGTCATATTCATGGCGAGAACTACATTACACAATTTCACAGAGGAATGTGTCAGTGCCCACTCATATGTGCACCACACACATCCTGAGGGGATAGTAAAGAGGAGATATAGACCCTTTTAAGTGGGCTAGGGAAGCCCGAGAATCTAAATGAAGGTTAGACTTATAGGATTGGTCCAAAGAAGGGGTGCCGCTTATAGGAGGGTTTTTTATACCATAGAACAGTACTAAAACTACTACCGTAATCTCCCGCGTATAAGACGCGCTGCGCGTATAAGACGCACCCCAAACTCAGCACATGCATTTTCGCGGAGAAGACGCACATTTTAATGCTGAAATTTGTAGGATTAGTACATTTCTATAGAAAAATTACCCCTCGTATAAGACGCCCCCCCCCCAACTTGAGAGAAAGCTATAAGACTCCCCAGCATTTTGTTTGGCGTAGAGGACGCGTCTTCTACGCGGGAGATTACGGTATTTTCAAGCGCCAGATGCACCTCATAGCTCCCCCCAAAGTCGGGGTGCGGCTTATACCACGGGTGCAGTTTATACAAGAGAATTTACGGTAGTAAACCTTCATTTTTCAAGACTTCGATGCAGCTTATTAAGTGGGGGGGGGGGGGTGCGACTTATACGCGGGACTTTACAGTTTATGTTTATGGGTGAAATTTAAGTCCATAACCATCCACAAGTCAGCAGCACGAGGCCCGCATCATTGGAGCAGTAAAAAAAAGAAATAATACGCTTTCTTACCAACTATCGTTCCATGTACTTGTGTTCCATTCTTCAGTTCCATTGTTACGGTCTCATGACTGAGTTTCATCAAAAATCTGCAAGAACCAAATACCACGCATGTATGAATATATAATAAATTTGACGTTATAACCTTTATCAAAAAATGATTTCCTATTATGTACAACCGAAAATTCAGGCTGTGCGGCTAAAAGTTTTTTTTTATGAAGGTTGACACAAAATTCTTCTAGAAGTGTCATTTCTTTTTTCCATCCCTTTAAAGGACCAAGACCAACTCCAAAAGGCCCCAGAATGTGACTACACAGTAATGGCTTATCAAAACAAGTACTACCGGTACTGTACATTATCGACTACAAATCAAGACTTAAATATTGGACATTAATTGGGAGATTTGACTTTACATTCTGCACATTTTCCCTGACTTTCCCCAGACTCATGACAGGATTCGTTAATATTCCCAGGCTTTTTATGACCACTTTATTCTCCGTCTTTCTGTGACCTGTGTAGGAAACCTGAGGTCACAACTTAACATGATTCCACTGGTGTATCATCTGCTATGAGAGAATTTAAATTGCAGTGACCCAGCAGATGAGAGATCAGATGTTCAACAGAATTCACAGAAATAAACAACTTTTGAATCGTCCGGACGGTAACTAATATACTTAGCAAGTTTCCGAGGTAATCAGGGGTGTGAAATGCTGAAAATGAAATTCTCTGAAGCGAACTGTATTGCTTAACAACAATGTCTATATAGCGCTTATTGATCAATTTTATAACAATATTTTGGTGTTCAGGGTTTAAATTTGACATTTGGATATTAAAAGATCCACAAAGGGATCAGATAGTATCAGAAATCAACGTGAGCCCCCCCCCCCAATTAAAGGTAAAGAAATTTCTCAGTGGATTTACACAGATCTCAAGAAATATCTATTTGAAGACAAAAATCTCGGCTTTCCGAGATGAGATTTCACACCCCTGGGTGTGGGTGCTACTCAAAGTCCAGACTCTTGGATTATCTAGCGGCCATGACAGTGTCTTTCAATCCCTTTCAGTGAGTGAGTGAGTAATAGATGTTTAACGCCATTTCGACAGCTAAGGTCATATTCATGGCGAGAACGACATTACACAATTTCACAGGGGAATGTGTCAGTGCCCACGCATATGTGCACCACACACATCCCGAGGGGATAGGAAAGAGGAGAAAAAGACCCTTTTAAGTGGGCTAGGGAAGCCCCGTTTCAGTCAGTACAGTACAATAATGTGTGGATTTGAGCAGTATTACAGACGTAAGAAGCATGACAAATATGAGGAGGGCTGGGCCAGTGTAGGTTTCCCGTAAATATTACAGGGTTCCCACAAAATCCCCAGACTCAAATTCCATGACAAAAATCCAAATTTTCCATGACATTTTTAACTATATTTGGACATTATCGGAGTTGACCTCTTGGCAGAATTCCTGCAATCGAGGTGGAAAAAAGTCCACTTCAATGGATTTTTGCAATAAATATTCAGTTTTCCTATTTTCCATGAATTTCCATGGCTCAAGAGGAAATTTTCAGATATTCCATGACTTTCTGTGACAATCTTTAATCCTAGGATGCGTGGGAACTCTGCGTAATGCTTCAAAGCAGGGAGTGCGTAGCCCAGGTAAGCACTCTGTTCCCAGCACGATCCAACTGTGCCATTTTCTGTGGGGGACACTTTTGAATCTGTTAGTACTGCATGCAACAATCAAAGTCAATATTCTCAGAAAATTTATGACTTTGCCTTCCCAGCATTATGAATCAAGGCACTCTGATGGCCATGATAAGCATTTAAAATATGCGCAGAGCCCCAGTGTAGGCTTTCTATTCTGGTACAAAATGGGCAGTGCAGAGTGAAGAGTGCCACTCTGTCCTCGGCACCGGCAGCATTGATGTCAGACCGTCACCGTACACGACTTTTCAGCTCATTGAATGTCCCTAAAAAATACTTTTTCGCAAAAAATCCACCCTCTACTTTTTATTCAATAGATCTAAAATTTCTTTTCTAATAATACAATGGCTTGCTGAAAACGGGTGAAAGTGTCTGAAACCTGTTCTGTTACTCTGAGGAGTCGGAATGTTTTTGGTTTCCTCCCCCCCCAAATTAAAAACAAAACAAAAAACAAATAAAATAACAAAGACAACAATCCACCAATCCCTTCAAAGGTGCATTGGAGGTCTGGTTAGGGAGTGATCATTTTTTAACAACGCGGGGGGGGGGGGGGGGAGGGCTGGTGGGTTCGAGGGGGAAGGGGGTCAGAATATTTTCGGCCCCTTGGGCCTTGACCAGGGCGGGAGGGTCTGAATAATTTCACCTGATTTCAGCAAAATAACACATGCGTTCACACACAATTATCGGTCATCCTGTATGAAAAATTCTGAAGATACACATAGTCATAGAACTTCTGACTTAATTGTAAAATCAGAAGAAATTGATCTGAGAATAGAAATCTGTGTAAATCTATACTATAGGCATCTCCAATTCTGAAATCAGACAAAATTCTGAAGACTTACATCCCTGCACTAGGGTTGTAGTTTTTCAAATTCTATAAGAAGAGCTGGACAGTGGATATTATCATGGTTTTATTAGTCACAGATCTGAGACCCTACCGTAATCTCCCGCGTATAAGGCGCGTCTTATACGGGGGGTTTTAGTTCTCATTTGATCCAGAAGGGGGACACCAAGACCTTTCTTTTGATATCTTACATGCCCCCTTGGTCAAAATAGGACAAAATGGGGCCCAGGAGGGCCCAAGCTACCCATAGATTTTTGAATTTTGAAAATTCATTCAGTAGAACCAAAGTTATGAATTTTTAATTTTTTTGAGAATTTTCCAAAACTCTAGGTGCGCCTCATACGCGGGCTGCGCCTTATACGCGGGAGATTACGGTAATGACACTCACAACAAGTATGTGAGTTCGGCGCCGATCCAACTAGGTTTTATCTGCTTCCAAGCCGAGGTGTCTCTGCTTCCGAGCCAAGGTCCTAATGTCTGCTTCCGAGCTGTCTAGTATTCGTTAAAAAAGTGGACCCTCCCGGCTTTCTCCTACTTTAATCCCCTCTCTCACACGAAGCAGTGCTCACACTTGTGTATTGGCTTATTTACCTGAGTTTATGGTAAAAACTGGAATGTATACATCGTAAACGGAAATGTAATACCAACCCACAACGGCTAGAGCAGCAAAAAGAGGGGGCTAATGTCACGGAATAAGGGCTATAATATACATATACCTTATTCAGTGACAATTAACAAAAAGAGGGGGCTAATGTCACTGAATAAGGGCTATGATATACATGTACCTTATTCAGTGACAATGGCCGTGACAATAAACAAAAAGAGGGGGCTAATGTCACGGAATAAGGGCTATGATATACATGTTCCTTATTCAGTGACAATTAACAAAAAGAGGGGGCTAATGTCACGGAATAAGGGCTATAATATACATGTACCTTATTCAGTGACAATTAACAAAAAGAGGGGGCTAATGTCACTGAATAAGGGCTATAATTTACATGTACCTTATTCAGTGACAATTAACAAAAAGAGGGGACTAATGTCATGGAATAAGGGCTATGATATACATGCACCTTATTCAGTGACAATTAACAAAAAGAGGGGGCTAATGTCACGGAATAAGGGTTCTAATATACATGTACCTTATTCAGTGACAATTAACAAAAAGAGGGGGCTAATGTCACGGAATAAGGGCTATAATTTACATGTACCTTATTCAGTGACAATTAACAAAAAGAGGAGGCTAATGTCATGGAATAAAGGCTATAATATACATGTACCTTATACAGTGACAATAAACAAAAAGAGGGGGCTAATGTCACGGAATAAGGGCTATAATTTACATGTACCTTATTTAGTGACAATTAACAAAAAGAGGGGCTAATGTCACAGAATAAGGGCTATGATATACATGTACCTTATTCAGTGACAATTAACAAAAAGAGGGGGCTAATGTCACGGAAGAAGGGCTATAATATACATGTACCTTATTCAGTGACAATTAACAAAAAGAGGGGGCTAATGTCACAAAATAAGGGCTATAATATACATGTACCTTACTTTAACCCCCTCTATGACAAAAATAATTTTTTAGCACATATGAACTACCCCAAAAAGACCAAGCCCCATTTTCCTATAACTCCCCCCTTATAGAGCCCTTTAACCTTCTAGGGGGGTTCCTCCCCCTGGTACTGATTTTAGTTTGTATTATGGAATGGAGGCATTGGTATATAATACTCCGACTTTAGCCCCCTCCGTGACTAGATTACTTCGACTTTAGCCCCCTCTCTGACAAGAATACTCAAGATTTTAGCCCCCTCTATGATGAAAATACACTAGTTATGAACACATATGAACTACCCCAAAAAGACCAAGCCCCGTTTTCCTATAATTCCCCCCTTATAGAGCCCTTTTACCTTGAGGGGGGTTCCTCCACCCTGGTACTGATTTAAGTTTGTATTATGGAATGGAGGCATTGGTATATATTACTCCGACTTTAGCCCCCTCCCTGACTAGATTACTCCGACTTTAGCCCCCTCTCTAGCTAGAATACTCAGATTTTAGCCCCCTCTCTAGCTAGAATACTCTGACTTTAGCCCCCTCTCTGACAAGAATACTCAGATTTTAGCCCCCTCTATGACGAAAATACACTGTTATGAACACATATGAACTACCACAAAAAGACCGAGCCCCGTTTTCCTATAATTCCCCCCTTATAGAGCCCTTTTACCTTGAGGGGGGGTTCCTCCCCCCTAGTACTGATTTAAGTTTGTATTATGGAATGAAGGCATTGGTATATATTACTCCGACTTTAGCCCCCTCCCTGACTAGATTACTCCGACTTTAGCCCCCTCTCTAGCTAGAATACTTCAACCCCCTCTTGTCTCGTTAGTTGTCACGGAGTAAGGTGTATTCCGTTTATTCAGTACAGGATCCCTGCTTTGACAGGGGGCTATAGTATGATTTTGCCTTACTCCCTTAGGTAGAAACTGCGGCGTATAGGTAGGTATGCCAGCATTGGGGCTGATATGAGCCTGGACTGCGTCATGGAAAACTGTGCCAGGCTTGGAAGGTTTGTGCAGGGACAGGTCTCAGTGATTAGCTTATAACCATGGGAAATATTGGAGGGTTTAACTGCCTAAGAATTTGTACCCCAAGTACACAAAATTTCCTTCAATTTAGTGTTTGACTTTTTTCACAACTCAAATTAGTTAATTGTCACCTTAATTAGGTCAATGTAATCAATACCCCCTGATCAAATACATGAAGGAATATAGGAAGTCATTCAAAAACATATAGAAGAGGTAGTATATGGTCTTAGCATCATCTCTGCCAAATATGAAGAAAATCTATCGTTGAGCACATAGTTTTCTAGGATCAGCAGAAATTTGTAATTGATAATTTCTGCCCAAATTCAGGGATTTTACTAACTTTTTATCTTTAAAAATTGATATTTCCACTTCTTTTGGTCAGAATGACCTGGGATGAACTGCATTGTGATGGCAAAGTTCCAGGCTTTCAGGAGATGTAAGCTTTTCCATGATACAGCAAGTTTAAAAATCAGACTAAAATCATGGATAGGTCACACTTGTTCCTTCTTTGTACAGTTTAAAATGATGATGAAAAAAATGCCCACTTTCGATCATGAAAACCACCATAACTTCATCAATTTTCACTTTAAATGAAAAATTCCAAAAGCATATTATTACTAACATGTGCCTCTAAAGGCTGTGCTAAAAGCCAAGGGAGTGATCGTTTTTTAACAACAGGGGGGGGGGCGGTGGGTTTGAGGGGGGGTCAGAATTTTTTCGACCCCCCCTTATGGGGGGGGGTCGAAAAAATTTTACCCCCTCGAGAGGGGGGAGTCAAAATTTTTTTCGCGCGTCCACGCGCAAACCCACCAGCCCCCCCTGTTGTTAAAAAATGATCACTCCCTAAGCGATCAGACAGCTTTTCAATTTTTAGTGACATACCTAGTACAGGTGGGTTACTAGATTATTGACTGGAATACTCAACCACGGGCCCTGCTTTATTTTATGTCGGAATATACATCCCTTGAGACTGTTGTCACTAAGACTAAGTGTTGAGTAGAGCTGGTCAACTTGGTGGAGCCTGAGGCTGCATTAGCCGGTGGGCGATAATAGGGGTTATATAAAAAAATACCATTTATTTTAAGCGCAGACACGATAAACCGGATATTCTACGTGGCCAAATTAATGACACATTGCATGCCGCTCTTATTCGCAGATAGTAGTAACGACTAATAGAGAAAATGCGGCTTTCTGCATCTCACATCCGCCAGAGTAGGTAACCGGGTCCGACTCCCGGGAGCTGGGCATGTAAACAACATATTTGAAGACGGATTTGCTCGTGAAGTACGGAATAACTTCTTAAAATAATATCACAGTTACATCCATTGATATATATACTAATGGATCCGAACATGATAAGGTCCTGCTTACCTGACGAGCTTCATGATGGCAGTGATTATTCGCTGCCAGCTCAAAAATTACAACGGCTCGCAATGGCGCCGAAAACAATACGCAATGTTGACGCTATGAAGCCTCGTTTTGAGGACAGCATTTTTAGTTTCTCTTTGAAACAGCAGATGGCACTGCAAGTTTCCCGCGCTCCCACCTAGCCTTGGAAAGATGTTTGAATCCCCTTGAAGCACTATTAAAGTAGGCTGCAAAACACTAATTATTTTTCCACTGTTGGCCTATATAGCATATTGGCAAAAATAAAATATTCATGCACATTTCTGGGCTTAGCCATTATTATTTTCTTGTAGGCACACATTTTTCCCATTAATTCAGGGCCATGAGATGTGGTACAGTGTAATTAACTTTTCCGCTATCAGCTCTAGAGTGCGGACATACCCAAATTTGGGGGTTTTGCAGTGAATGATTTCAATAAATTCTTTAATTAAATAGAGTGCACCCCCCTCAACTTACCATCAAATATCAGCCTGAATAACACTCAAATCGATTAATATACACCCTAAGGATTAATTTGATGCCTGGTTTGCCTACCCACTGTCAGATTTTAGACCAATAATCTTTGTACAACACCCTTCAGTGCGGAGCTAAAAAGTGTCTCCTGCTGCCACCTCCCGTCAATTGGTGTACTGCAACCTAAAGGCCTGGGTTGGCATCTTGGTGGTCAATCAAATAGCTTCAAAAGCTTTGATTCACAGCCCCAGTAATGTCTCATCCAGATTCCCTTACTTTTATGCCCATCTGGATCCTCAAAATGCAATGAGAATCGATTCCCAGAGTGGTTGTCAGTCTGAGCGCTCTCCTCAAATTTTATCTCATAATGACAAGCAGTTATGGTCTTTTCCCAAAGAAAAAATGCACATAGGGCTAAGAGATTTGACATGCTGATTGCTAAAGGACACCATGTGAGGCACTGAGTGTGTTTTTCTCTTTAGGTGCTATAAAAAATACAAAATTTTGGGTAAAATGTATGAAAAATCCTCGGAAACATAATGTTATAAAGGAAAATATTCAACAAAATGCATCTTTACTCCATATGCAATGGCATAAAACGTCCTATTTACACATTATTCAAGTCCTCCTATAGTAAGGACAAAAAAAACAACAGATATGGTGAATACAAGGACATTTTTTTAAGTGTCAGTAGACATTCATTGGCTGTATAGGTCGGGGAGAGAAAAATGATGTTTTTATGCGATGCATGAAAAGGCCTCCCATAAAGCACTGAGGTTGATAGAACTAGATGGAAACAGCTGAGAAGGTAAAATTCAGGTCAATCTGATCCTAAAAATCATTATTTTGGTTACCATGCACTCCCTGGAGAGAAATTTCAGGCCTGCGGATCAACGCTAATAAATTTGTGAGAAATCACTCCGAGGCCAAAATGCTAATAACATGAATTTTGCTATTTTTTCTGTGATTATACCATCTTTGTACAACACCCTTCAGTGCGGAGCTAAAAAGTGTCTCCTGCTGCCACCTCCCGCCAATTGGTGTACTGCAACCAGTATCATCATCCTGAATTCTTTCACTGATCAGGCGAATGATGCTTTGGAGTGGAGCAAAGTATCTTTAAAGAAGGGAAGGGGAAACTTCAGGAGTTTGGTGCATGTGTTTCCATTCCAAATCTATAATATAGGCTCCACTCAGGGCCCTGGCCCGCAGCAGGATACAACTTGTGTACTTGGACTATGCCCCCAGGGCATCCCGCGCGCTGCTGCACGCGTCACAGTGGTGCCTGCTGCGCCGTGCTGTGTCCACACTGCATCCTTCCGCCAGAGCAACATAGTCCTTTTGTTTCGGTACACATTACAAGCGTATGTTGCATAACAGGACCAGGCATATGTACAGATGGGTTTTTCTATTATTTATAAATGTAAATACCATGTCTATGTAACAACTAATGGCCTAAGTTACTGCTTGATTCAAACACAAACATTACAGTCTGCTGACCTAGTTTCACGCACATGGCCAGGGAAAGTTGTTGGGGTTGGATGATGCCCCCGGGGCATGCTTTGGTTCCTTATAACCTAGAGGAGTAAGGAAGAGGCCCCGGGGGCATTGACAGCGCCGGTGATGCCCCCGGGGCATGCTGTCCCCCGGGGCATGCTGTAGTCTTTTATGTCTTATATGAGCAGGGAAGATGCCCTGGGGGCATTGTCGGGCAACAGTACGCAAGTTGTTCTTGTGAATGCCCTGGGGGTATTTTCCTACCTCCTGTACATGACCCTATCTATACATGCCCTTGGGGCATTGTCCTCAGTGTTAATAGTCTGGGAGCATCTATGATAAATAGAATGCCCCCAGGGCATCTAGGGGATGGACCATTCTAGGGCCCCTTATCATTTAATACTGTGACATGTGTCATGGGTGGATGATGCCCCGGGGCATACACCCACAGCCTTACATGTTGAGTTTCAAAGCCCCCAGGGCATCTGTGGTATAGACTATGCCTCAAGGGCATACAGTTAAAGGTTTATATGAGTTGAGACAGTTGGTCAATGCCCCCGGGGAATACACCAATAGACACACAAGTTAAGATGGTTGGTCAATGCCCCCAGGGCATCCAGGTTACGGAAGATACTCCCGGGGACATACACTGCCATTTTGTTGGTCAACATCAGTGATGCCCCCGGGGCATGTCATGGTCGTATATAGCCTAGAGGAGCAGGGAGAAGGCCCCGGGGGCATTGACGGCATTGGGAATGCCCCTGGGGCATGTGGTACCATAGTGATATCTAACTTGGAGTTAGCAGAGTGTACGAATATGCCCCGGGGGCATTGACAGCATCGGGAATGCCCTCGGGGCATGATGCAGTTGTGTCATAGAGTAGAGGTTGCTCAGTGTGCAAAGTGCAAAACATCTGCTTGGAAAGTAGTCTCTAGCTCTATCCTATGTTGGGAGAGTGATGCGGAATTTACGCGTCAGGCCGCGTCGGGTAGTACTACTTTATAATCCATACGCACAACATGCGGTATGCCCCGGGGGCATAGTCCAAGTACACAAGTTGTATCCTGCATAGCGCCAGCACTGCCAGCAGCGTTAGTCTAGTTACTCTAACCTATTTTCGTGAGCAGAACCCTGGTTGCTAGGGACCTGTCAAAGGATCAAATTACATAGGCAATATACTAGAAAAAGCAACTTCTTTGCTATTATATTTTTCAATATTGGGATTAGGAAATGCAAATTTTTAATATCGTTCAGATTTTGTAATGCATTTTGTTATAGGATGTTTAGATCTTTTTCAATAAGGGAGCGTTCATTATTTATGGCCATTTGATTGAAGCCATTGGACTTCCAACATGTACCTGGTATTAATGATCAGCTGAAATGAATGCATGGAGTATTGCTAGCTATGAATATTGTGGATCATACAAATATCAATAACCTCTGATAGGTTTCTGACAGATCTCCCTATATCACATCACCATCAGTGAATACACCTTGCATGCCTATTTATACTTCACTTTCATTGTCAGATTTACCTAACCTTGACCACGTAAATGCATCTTTGAACGACTACTCCATGAGAGATATCTAAGACTGTCTTGTGCTGAATGATATTCCTGACTCTGTATTTCGACCCTGCAAATTTTTAGAATGTTGGAAGTGATAAAGTGAAGCCTTCTTTAAATAAAACTGTCCAAAAATGCCTAAAACCAATGAACTGACTCATTCTAAAAAAGATGTCTGTGGTTGACCCTCGCTCATTCAGTAATGTGTCCGATCGGGCCTAACAACATTTGATGTGTGATATCACTGATTACATTGCAATATCTATGGTTGGCCTGGCTTTAGGCAGACTTTGTCAGAGATCACAATAATTACAGTCAAAGATTCACTAGGCCTGCACAACTTGTTTTTTTGTAGATACTATAGTCAATGTATTTAAGTGTTTTCTCTTTGTTGATTTCTTAACATTAGAGCTTGATGAACCATGATGTTTATGCCTACCATATTTACCAGTATAAACACTGGATCTAGAATAAGCACTGGTCTTAGATGAGCAGCAGGGTAGAGGCTATTTGAAATCAATGAGTGCCCAGGTGCTTAATACAGGCCAATATGGTATGTTACAGAAATATATCATTTGACGTTTGGCAGCTGTATCTTTTCTATTAAGGTTGGCAGTACACTTTAGTCTATAATTTAGTCAGAGAAATATCTTTTTTTCTATATGCTATTAGCATGAATTATGGACAAGGACATTCCCTATAAAGGTATTCTCAAAGGGGGAGGGGATTTATTTTAAACTATTCCTGAGGGGGGGGGGCACTTCATTTTGGGGTATTTACGTAGGGGGGGGGTGGCTATTTCATTTTAGGATATTTGCGCAGGGGGCGTTTCATTTTGGGTCATTTGTGTGGGGCGGGGGGCCCCTTCATTTTCAGATATTCGCCAAACAAAAATACCATCCCCAGCCATAAATAATGAATGCTCTCTAAGGGTTTTAACACCCTTTTTTAGTACATTTCCCATACAAAATAACACTTCATGGGAATTCTTATCAGTAGGGAGATGACGTCACTGCTGCGCCAAGGAATCCAAATTCTGCAGAATAATCATGGACAAATTTAGATTATGCAGAAGTAATGGTGCTAATGAAAGAAAAGGTAGGGGGCATAAGGAGAGAGGATGGAGGAGTAGAAAAGATAAATAAAAAACAATTCTAGAAACATTGCTGGTGCTATAAATGATACACAAAATACTGCATATGTGTAGATTAGGTATAAAAAGGTAACAACAAATGTCAGATTATAGGTGCTATGAAATAAACTGGCAAGGTGCTAATACTGCCATTACTATAGTTTGTACTCTAGGCAGTTCCCCTATATTTGTAGTGATTATTTATATATGTAACGGTTTGGCAAACGTTTTTTCAACGTTGAAAAAACGAACATAGAAAACGTCAAAAACATGTTTAAAATTGTTTATCAACATAAGAAAACGTTTTACACAAACAGTTTTTACCCAAACATAATAAAACGTTTGCAAATGTTGAAAAAACGTTTTTTCCCATGTGGGAAGTATGTGTCAAAGGTCCCATATTCTCTGCTGCCATGTCCAACAATGCCCCTCTCTGCATCAGGCGATATACATGTAGTATGAGACTAGTAGTATGTATAAATGATAAAGAACATGTATGTCCCTATTCATATATGTTGTAAGGGATGCTGCTAAAAAGATCCTGCTTCTATATTTTTTCTCACCAAAAGCACTAAATAGTCCCACTGGAAAACCATATAATTATGATCTAATGGCGTTTTACACTTTCATTTTACTATTGAGCATGTTGCCCTCAAGTGGACAAATGGACCTGGTATACACTGCAAAATGGTGTTTAGATCCTAAACACAATTCTAAACATATTCTTGCAATATGTTTGCAATCATATTAATTTCCTGCACATGTTTAGCCAAACAATGTGCTTAGGTCAAGTGTTTAGAAATCTAGGTGCTTAGGTTTAAACTTTGTGTATAGATATCTATGAATTTTTGTATTTAGATGTTTCTGAATTTTTGTGTTTAGATGTCTGAATGCTTTGACAGAGAGTAAGGGTGTGCAAACATGTATACATTAAAAAAACAATGTCTTTTGTTTGTTTTCTCATTTACTGGGGGGGGGGGTATTTACATTTCAAAGTCTCCAAAGATGTTGGCCACACCTATTTGCGTGTGCATGTATGTACACACTGCATCAGAATGAGAGACTTAAGAAAGTACAACAGCTTGGCAGGAAGGAAATTGCTTTGTCCATTCCAGAATAACATGAAATAGGTGTCATCATTGAGCTTATTGATTATTTTGATGTTCATGTATTGCAATGTATCAAAGAATGTAATTTTGACGAGCAACATAACCAACAAACATTCTTTAAACATGTCTGAAGACAGGTTTCTTCCTGGATGTTTTCGGCATTAAAAACGTTTTATGCCGTGTTCTGGGAAAATTCGCAATTAAATCTCTTTATTACCCAAAGCCTTTTAACTTGTTCCCAACACGTTAGAAATATCTCGGCCACTCATTACGATATCCTACGATACAAGCATTTTGGTGCCTGTTAGCCCATACATTACTTAGTTAATATATGTGATTCGGGAAAAAAAAGGGTACGCCCCTCCTTTCAGGGGACCCAACATTATCTTACCCTAGGCACAGTACTGTTCTTATATAAAGTTTGTTTCTAACATATTCAAACATAGTCTGTTGAGAGAAGACCCATCTGGATGATTAACCTTTATCAAAATATCACGGACCAATGTATAATTATACAGCTAGACGTGGCAGGTCCACTTCACTGTTTAAAACCTTATCTTAAACGGATCAGATTAAGGTGGCTGAGATTCTGTTTAGAAAGGTGATAATTTATCACAAAATAAGAAGTGGTCAAAGTTGAATGGCTAACATTCTGATTGCCATATAGACAGGACTGGGAACTTACGCAGCTGCTAGACTTAACCCTTAAAGCACCATGTAATGCATTAATCCACATTGCCATTAAAACAAAATAGTATTACATAAATACTGCCCTGGCAAATAACTCCCCATTGCAGTCATTTTTACCCCTGAAGTGCCTTCACAATTATCCAATGCAGTGCATCTTGCTGGAATGTGAAACACTCGTGAGCATGAAAGTCTGAGGTACCACATGCAGTCTTAGATGAGTTCAAAATATTTGTCCTGAAAGTATCAGCTTATTGGAGGGTCATTTGTAACCAGTTAGAGAGATGAGATAAAATCTTTAAAGTTGATCTCATGAATAAGATTTAAAAAAAGACACATTAGAAAGGAACTAAAGTATCCAGGGAGGCTCAATACAATACATTTCGTACAATTTCCTTTTGTCATTAACTCTGTCCATATATTGATCTATCATGCTCAATGTAGTATTTCTGGTGTACATGTGCTATGCTTTACCTATTAATTATGCACTGCAAAAGAACTATAATTGCTGAGAAACTGTCATTGTAATTGACATTAATTAAGCATCATTTATGGTTGTAGCGACACAGTGGTCAGGCATTTGGTAAGGATCAAATAAAAACAATAAATCTAGTAACCATTTCATTGTTACCCATCCATGAAACATAATACTGGAATTAAGTTTTTGCAGGATGGAAAATTTTCTGAAGCTCTCATGTCATTTAGGGCACAGGTTTGTTGCTTTAGAGGAGGCGCGGGTACCTAAAAATGTCTTGAAAAGTAGCATTTTCCCCTCAAAATGGCATCAAAATAACAATCTGAATTCATCACCCCATTTAACACTAAATGACTCATTCCTCAGCTCATATACTCTATTTAAAGGGGGAGGCAATTCTTCTCTCTACACTCCCTTACCAGTGTCTGCAACAGCACATCATGCTGACATTCCTACTGGTTCTATCAGCCCTCACGGCTGCATTCGCAGTAAGTTGTCTTGATTATAACTAGCTATTCATTCAGTGTTTCCTATTTTTCAGATGAGAATTGCCTGTAGCATTTTCCGATGAACATTTAGACTTTAAGAACATTGAAGTAATTGACACTGTTCCTTTATGAAAATGTAAAGCTGGTTAAGTTTAATCTAAGAAGCTATGTTTTAAAGGACAATGGGGGTAAAATGTTAATCATTTACAGATCAGGCATAGCATACTGTAAACTCCTTTGTATAAGCTGCAGCGTATACACAAGCCAGGGCCTGCTTGCAGCTTATTGAATGTGTGATAAGCCAGGGCCCTCTTGCAGCTTATTAAATGTGTGCAAAGTCAGGGTGTGCCTTATACATGGGTACTTAAGGAAAAAGACTACCTATTCATGATAACTTTTTTTTTGATAGTCTTTATATTGATGAAAAGGCTAGACACATGCTTATTACTGCACAGGTACATAGACAAAGGTGCACGAGAATTGGTCAGTCTGAGGGTTATCACACGAGGCGAAGCCGAGTGTGATAACCCTCAGTGCTGACCAATTCAAGTGCTCCTTTGTATTTATCTCAAGTTAATTTAGTCAGATATGTTCAAAACTCGATTTATTTGGCATTAGAAATGATTTTATCATCAGTTATTTGACCGTTTTGGATGTTTTCCCAGGGAGTGTGATACGGGGAAGGGTTATCACACTGTGGGGTGCGATACAGAGTTTCTTGGTTAAGCCTATGGGGCTCTCGTATTCAACTTGAGATAATGTTATTTAGCAGCAGGCTTCTCGGTGTAGCCTATGATGCTACAATTGGCCAGAGAGTCATACATCCTTTGCTGCATTGGTTCAGAATGGTCAGGCTATTGCAGACCTTGTAATTGCAAAAGCAAAGTGCACAACACTACTATATTTGTAAAATAATTCAGTTGGGCTAATCAATGCTATGAATTGAAAGAAGTAAGTATTGTCACAAATAACCTGTCAGCTACATTTGTTTTAGATCTTGCATTTACCACAGGAGGGCATTTAGTCTATTGTGACATCAAAAAGAAATCATTATGAAAATGGGGTGGTTATTTCCTTAAACCCATCTCTGGTACTTTTTTTAGAGCACAGATGGGGCTTATAACACTCTCCTAGAGTAGAGGTGCAGCTTTTGCATGGGAGTTCATGGTAGGTGTATAAATAAAAGATAATAAAAATTTGAAGAGCAATTTTCTTCCACAGGCCCCTGAGCTGTATGCTCTTAAAAGGACGGCCACAGAGGGTGAAACAAAAAAGATTTGGTGGGACCGTGGAGGGCTGGCAAGGTAGATCTGGATAGTATACATTGTATATGACATAATAATAGTATCATACTGCTCATAATTCAACATATAGACATATCATACATAAAGCTTATTACACAATATAGAATTGCTTGACGATAAACAGAATAGAAATATCCTATGTATACTATTATCATTCACAAGTGATGGGTACACGAGGGATCTATATAATCATTGCATAGAACAATTGCTGAGGAATGCCTTGTAATTGAAAGAAAGTAAACAAAATATGGTTTGCATCATTTATAGTGATGACTTCATTTGCTGGGGACCAGCTTCACCACCTGGAACAGCCTACAAGGCCCTTGGACATCGTGGTCAAAAGAATCATGATGACATAAAATCCCCCATCTATGGTTTTCGGTGAGAGAACTTTTGATGCAAGCTATATTAATGTATCAAATTTGCCTGTTATAGAAAATAAAGATGCTACATTCAAAGCAAACCTGAATCACATATATAGGTTTCAACTATGCCACGTACTGCCACTAGGCAAGAACATATCTGGAATATTTAGGAGTACAAATTTGAAAAGTTATTTTAGTAAAATGTTTCTAGTTGACATTTTCTCACATCAAAACTTTTGCAAACCCCATGAACCTGAAAATCACGTTTTCTTATGTAAATAACTTAGAAAAACAACCCTTTGTCTGCCAATTGGGTGGGAATGATTCCTTCATTTACCTATGTTCATTTGTCTCTGAAGTTTTGTAATGTTATTATATTCTAAGAATGATAAACGGAACTTCAAAAGCACTGGTAGATGCCACTTCCTTTGAATTAATATGGGATGATCGCCGCAGCATTAACTGGAAAGATGGTTCACTGTGGCGCGCAGTCTGCCCAACTGGTTTGTACTATATTCTCCATTTATCTAGGGCCTCCTTTAAATATACCCATCAGAAAATATGTGCTTAAAGACCAAGTAGAGTAGCTGGTGATTGAATTGTCAGAACTGCATTTCCATAATATCATGTCAGGCTTGTGGTGATTCTAAAATCATTATCATTTGCAGGGTTTCTTCAAATAGGATGCAAACAAAAGTACATAG
Source organism: Acholoe squamosa (assembly GCA_949317995.1). Taxonomy (NCBI): domain Eukaryota; kingdom Metazoa; phylum Annelida; class Polychaeta; order Phyllodocida; family Polynoidae; genus Acholoe; species Acholoe squamosa. The sequence continues at coordinate 74,915,603 of OX439038.1, forward strand.
CACATAAAGAGCTATGTGTTGTTAAAGTCATTATGATATATTAAAAATTAGGTGGATGCATTTATGGAGGGCCATCTATGAAACACATTCAGTACCTCTACATGTAGGCTATTGATGTACTTTACAATCAATAGTGATTCTTCTGATCGCTTTAGCGCGGAAATAGTTTGGAAACAGATGATCGCATATTTTCTTGGCTCATATCTATGCATACAGATTTGTATTTCTTCAACTTAAACACATTTCACATACTTAACATTGCAGGTTACGTGGCTGTTGGCGACTTCTTCTATGGAGCTAATCGCATTAGTGTACCAGGACAGAATCTTTTCTATGAGACAAAATGTGTGCGGAAAGATCTCACAGCAGTATGTAAAATTGAAGCAAAGGTAAGTCTGATTTTCCAGTGTGTGAATGGGGTCATTTTAGTGATTGAGAGACTCAAATATCCCAGGAAACACACTCTACTATGTCAGGAGTTATCTCTTTCCCAATATTTTCCAGTTCTGGAGGGATCCTTGTGTGCACTCAGATGCAAGTTGGGTCTTCGAATTTTGAAAATCCATCCATGCAGCGTAGTAGAAAATCGTCAGTAAGTCCCCTAAATCAGGGTGTGCTTATATGTGAGGTCCGTCCTATTTAACTTGGCATTGACTTAGTTTGAGAAACGTTTGATTTAAATGTAAAAAAGTCTATAAGAACTCGTAATGTAAAAGTCATATAACAAAAACTGTGTGAGTAGGATATGAAATCGGATTGGGATTGGCTAGGGTTTATTTGGACAAGGCCATTAGTGTCGCTAGGACTACATGTACTTCGAACAATCGTACATAAACATTGTTTCTACTCTAATTAAAGCTGCTACTAAAGTTGGGATACCCTTTTCTAATATCTATCTCTCTTATCTGTTTATTTTGGGAGTTTAGCAGATTCTAAAATGTGTTACCCCGGCTTACAAGCATGGATTTATTGCAAGAGAAAATTGTGTAAATTAGGTGGCAAAATCGGCTCTTAGCTTTTTCTTAAATCTACCTCAGCTTAATACATGTATGACCGAGGTTGGTTTTTGAGCGGGGTTTTACAATACTTGTATATTGCCAGGAGCAGCTCTCCTTTTTTGTGTGAGAAGATCACACAACTAATTCGGCTAAAAAGTGTTGTCTAGAGCCTCCGGATGGCAGCACTGAGTATTCAGGCCTGCAATGCAGAGATTAATTATCTCAAAATATATAGAACACCAGTCTGATCTCTGATGCCAGATTGTTCCACTGAACTAGTCCAATTCGCGCTTTTGTCAACATGGATAGAATGCTGGAGACATTTTTCTTTTTTCGATCATCTGTATCCTTGAAATCAGCATGGCTAAAGCTGACGATATAGAATGATATGGCAGCAGCGCATTCTAACAAGTGGGCTGGTAATGGAAATGGAGGAAATGAGAAATCTCTTTAATCGGGTATACCACATAAAACAATTTCAACCATTGACCTAGCTTAAACACTGTAACTGCTGTTGAAGCTTATTACAGAAATGTCCCATTTATTCAATTTGACATACTGCCGTAGCACCCTGTGTACAAGCAGCAGCTTACATGTATTGTATGTGAATCTGAGGCTAACTGCAACTTCCAGAGCCTACTAAAATGGAGTGTCTTTGAGATTTAGTACTGTTCTCTATGATGAATACTCTGCCTATGAGATGCATCCTGACTTTGCAAACCTTATAAACTCCAGTGAGCCTCAACCTCATAGATTATAAGCTGTTTACAATATGTATGGTACATCCAAAAAGTATTTTTAAAAACATTTTATCAGGTTTGGGTAAAAAAAAACCATTTTGCTTACGTTGAAAAAAAAAACACATTTGTCTTACGCTGAAAAAAAACAACATTTTCGTCGTTGAAAAAATGTTTGTGAAAATGTATGCTTTTAAGTTATGTTTTTCTACATCAAAAATGCTTTTTCCCTAAATAATAAGAAAAGAATTATATAGGAGTTAAAAAAGAAACTTTTTTGAGTACATGTTTTGACTTGTTTCGCAAACTTATGAGCTAATAAAAAAAGTTTTTAATAAAAACATTTTATGCCAAGTGGGATGGTAGGCGCTGATTGGAATAAATCTTCATACATATAAGTGTATCTTAGCCATCTTCTTAAATCTTTATTGTTGTGTATTACCTTCTGCTTCATTTTCGGTTCATCCTAGATCTGGGATGATAGTGGATCCTTAGCCTCAAAGGACGTGTCAGTGTGGGAGCCTACAGTGGATGACACCATGTTAGGTGGATTCCTCTTTGGAAACAGTGTCCATGAGCAACCACCTGGCATAGAGGGACGTTGCCTCCTCAAGTCAGCCTATCAGGAGGAGGCTTAAGCCTCTAAGCTGTGTCCATTAGGACATGAAGTCAGCTAGATATGTTTATCCTCTATTCTAGGCAAAAGAAATGCCTTTTGGCTGAACTTAGTATTTTTTTCAATAGAATTTCTACTCCATCATCTCCTCGCTTGTTTTCTGTGCAGTACTTGTTGAAGAAAAGGACTAATCACACACAATTCAATACAGTCAGCCCTTAATTGCTTCCTCAACCTTCTAGTTCCTCAGGTCCCTCATTACCTCAGACAGAAGATTTGCAACTACTTCCTCAGGCATTTTTCCTTGCATTATCCAAGGAAGCAAGGGTCTACTGTATACCAATATGATTAAAGTTGGCCAAACAAAACCATCTGGATAGGTATGAATAACAAAGTTAAATCATGTACTGTAAATTATCAGATATATACTGTAGTGAAAGGAGCAGGTGGGGCGCACACCAGGGATCTGATTGCAGTACACAGAAGTAAACGACCATAGCATACATTGTGGTTGATCCGGTTCGGGATCACTTCCACAACCAAGTCCTGCATATACACTGCAGTAATTGGGATTAAAATTAGGCATGGTCAGTGTATGTTTGTATAGCATAATATATGTCACTCAGGATCCCCAAAATTACAAGAAGTATTAGTATTTTGACATGGAACCTGTAATACAGGTTGTATTCATTAGTTTAAGTATGTTTCAGTATGCATTTCTAAGGAATTTGGGGGCTCTGCCCTGCATCCTCTTTTTCGGGGGCTCTGCTACTCCCACATCCACGTTTTTTGCCCTCTTATTGATTTCTCTTTCATATTTTTCTACATGCATGTATATCAATACTGCACAATTTGTTTTCCCTTTTGAACATATACCGACCTGACATAAAATTATCACTTTGATTTAATACGTACGTCACGGGGTATTGCCCTTGTGTGTATGAAGCATAAGAGACCGACCCTCATTGTTTATGTAAGTGACAGCCTACTAGATGGCTGTCTCTGCTGAGGGTGAAGCCTGAGGTGGAGACAACCCCGCAAGGAGTGGATGACCACAATGTATTAGGCCGGGGGCTGATAGGGCCCACCATGCACCCCCCCCCCCACATCCCAACGCGACAGGTATTTTTTTGATCCTTAGGGTCCCCTGAACAAGATTCAAGATGTTAACATTGATTATCTTGGGATGCACTACCGGTTTTTGCTCATTATCCATGTGCGGGGTCAGACCACTTTTGGGTCACTTTTGGTACCCTGTTATTCAAGGGATACACTCCTTCCAAAAGCTCTAATACTACCTTACCATGTCTGGATCCTAAAGCTCTTGGTCTTTTTAGAAAGAGGACATAATAAGCTTTTCATTAAGCCCTATTATGTATTTTTAAGTTCAGATTTGAGTGTACCAGAAGGTAGGGAAGACCGAAGATTGAAATCACAAAGTTCCTTTTTTAACTGAAAACTTTTAAAGCACTCCAGAAACATGCATAAAACTTACCCTTATCACCCATCTAACCACAATATCTAATGTGATTTCTGTAGGCCAAACCTGTCTGAGTAATATGAGACATTTTGCAGCATTCCTCGATGACTATGACCCATGTTATTGCCACGGATGCGAAGACAGTACCTTGAGCCAATATGATGCTGTTCCATTTCAATAAACTCCCTCTTTATGTAAATGGATGTTTTCCATGCTAAATCTTTATCAATTTAGCTGATTCTTAGGTTAAAAAGGATGCTGATTAAGAATATGGATGTTTCTACTTCATAAGATATAATGGCGAGGCTGTATATGGCTGAAATTCAAAATGGCCGACAATAGATTCAAATGTCACTTTGCATTACATAAACGTGCAGTCCAGAAATAATCTGGTGTGTGCTACCCCTATAAATTAGCTCACTAGAATACAATAGCTTTTTTGTGTCATTCCTAGGTGGTGTGGTTGCCTAGCAACAGCAGCTTTGCATAGCAACCAGGCCTGAAAATATGTTTGAATGTACATAGGTTGCTAGGTTGTTTGGTGTTTTGTATAGCAACAGAGCCTAGATTCTTATCCGTAGGTACATACTTGTCTATAGTCTCACCTCAAGGACATAGGTCACTGATTTCAAATTGCATAAAACTCTCCTCTGTACATCACACAGTATGAACATAGGTAGTAAATGGTTGCTCTGTCATTTGGTTGCCTATCAACTGCAGCTTTACATAGAACCCCATGTCCAAATCTATGAAGATAGTCACAGATAAGTGTAGGGTCTTGCCTCAAGAATTTGTATGCACATCTCAGAATAGAAGTACATATAACAGGTTGCAAGGTTGTGTGCTTGATGTCAGTCTACCTTTTAAAACTGTCTAATTGACAAAGAACATATGAGATAATGATAAAATGATGAAATATTTGCTACATCCACACCATATATATTGTATATACATATCCATGTATACATGTATCTCAGGTCATTCATGATTACACAGGATTGTAATTCCTAACAACTGCCCCATGCCCCCATGCCAAATTTCTGGAACCACTGTCATACTATCAAAGTTTACTAATGCTGGTACTGATAACTTACATTTAGAATACAGAAGATTAGCTCTCAGTCTCAGTCTCATAAGGCAGGGTCATAGGAAAAGGGGGCGCCAGGGGGGCCTGGGCCCCCCAATAATGAGGAGGTTCCCTATATAAGCCTATACAAAAATATAGCAGCCCCCCCCCCAACCGAGACCCCTGGGCCCCTCCAATAAGAATTTGCTTCCTACGCCCCTGTAAGGTAATGCATGTGTAATTGATTATCCCAAAAGCCTTGGGCAGCCTACTTGTCTGAAAGTAGGGACAAGGTGGAACTTGCCTTGACCTTAGGCAGTGCAGGTTTCATTCACATATTAATAAAATAAAAGAGAAGGCTTTGTACCATTCTCAGTATATTCTCGGCTCTGTTACCTCCCGAGAGCACCAGGCCCAGTGCTATCCATCCTCAGATATCTCTGAACATTATATTCTGGTTCAACGTCTTTCATTAACTCACAGGGGTGTGATCCTAACAGCTGGGGATTATACTTCTGGACACTTGTGACAAGCCACGTTGATCTGTTAGAGTTCATTATCCCCAGCACATATGGTGTAGTCAATTACTAGTTGACCCAGGCCATACTACTGAAGGCCACTGGCACACAGCCCTTTAGTATCTACTACCAATCCACATTCACTCATAGTGGACAGGATGGTGAATTGGTCTAGCTTACCCATGTAGCAAGCCTGCTTAGGGCCAATTCAGTTTTAGCTCAGACAAGCTGGTTCAAAGTGGGCACAATACTATTCATGGTTTTAGGTTGGGCAAATGGTAGGTTTCCAGTCAGGGCCAAATTGGGTTGCCCTAATAGGGCAAACTGAACTAAGACTGTTGGGCTCCCGACAGTTTTTGTCCTCAGCAAGTTGTGTGGGCCACATCAGGCTAACTGGTTTAGGCACAGAGCAGCTTCAATATGGGCAAACACTTTGGGCACAGATTGGTTTCAAAGTGGGCACCCCAATTCAGGCATAGATCAGTTCCAAAGATAATTCCCCAGACAGGGCTGAGGATGGGTTTGCACAAGGCATACTGAGCTGGGAGTTCTGAACTTTGACACTAGATGACCCCACTATGTCTGATGTACAGCTTTCCCCCCAAGTCAGTATTGATTTTCTTTAGTATGATATAACAGAAATAGGCTAATGAATCATATAAATTATAACAGTACAAAATTTTTCTCAGACATGGGGTTCTATCTAAAGCTGCAGTTGCTAGGCAACCACATGGCAAAGCAACCATTTACTACCTATGTTCATACTGTGTGATGTGCACAGGGAAGCTATATGCAATTTGAAATCCTTGAGGGGAGACTATACACAAGTATGTACCTACAGATAAGAATCTAGGCTCTGTTGCTATACAAAACTGCTAGGCCACCAAACAACCTAGCAACCTGTTATCACCTATATTCCTAGTCTATGACGGAAGTCACAGAAGAGTTATATGCAATTTTAAATCATGGGAGTAAGTTGCTGAAAGGAAACCATGAAGATATGCACATTCAAACATATTTTCAGGCTTGGTTGCTATGCAAATTTGCTGTTGCTAGGCAACCACACCACCTAGCAACAAAACAAAAACACTATTGTATTCTAGTGAGCTAATTTATAGGGGTAGCACACACCAGATTATTTCTGGACTGCACATTTATGTAATGCAAAGTGACATTTGAATCTATTGTTGGCCATTTTGAATTTCAGCCATATACAGCCTCGCCATTAAATCTTATGAAGTAGAAACATCCATATTCTTAATCAGCACCCTTTTTAACCTAAGAATCAGGCAAATTGATAAAGATTTAGCATGGAAAACATCCATTTACATAAAGAGGGAGTTTATTGAAATGGAACAGCATCATATTGGCTCAAGGTACTGTCTTCGCATCCGTGGCAATAACATGGGTCATAGTCATCAAGGAATGCTGCAAAATGTCTCATATTACTCAGACAGGTTTGGCCTACAGAAATCACATTAGATATTGTGGTTAGATGGGTGATAAGGGTAAGTTTTATGCATGTATTTGGAGTGCTTTAAAAGTTTACAGTAAAAAAATGGAACTTTGTGATTTCAATCTCCCGTCTTCCCTACCTTCTGGTACACTCAAATCTGAACTTAAAAACACATATTAGGGCTTAATGAAAAGCTTATTATGTGCTTTTTCCAACAAGACCAAGAGCTTTAGTATCCAGACACTGTAAGGTAGTATTAGAGCTTTGGGAAGGATTGATTGATTGATTTGTGTTTTACAGCACTTTAGCGGCACTAAGTGGCTATCCCGTGCTTCACATGTTGATAATTTAAGAGAGGAATGTGTCAGTGCCCGCGCATATGTGCACCAGACACATCCTGAGGGGATAGGAAAGAGGAGATATAGACCCTTTTAAGTGGGCTAGGGAAGCCCGCTTTGGGAAGGAGTGTATCCCTTGAATAACAGGGTACCAAAATTGACCCAAAAGTGGTCTGACCCCGCACATGGATAATGAGCAAAAACCGGTAGTGCATCCCAAGATAATCAATGCTAACATCTTGAATCTTGTTCAGGGGACCCTAAGGATCGAAAAAGTACCTGTCGCATTGGGATGTGCGTGGGGGGGATGCATGGTGGGCCCTATCAGCCCCCGGCCCATATGCCATGGGAGTTTAGTTCTGTATTTATTTCATCTTGTATTGATATAAAAATGCCTAAGCTCAATGAAATTAGTATAATAAATAAGTCATAAAAGTGTGGATCGAGACATGTTACACCACTGGAGGTGTGGCGTACAGCCCTTCAATGCTATCTCTATGGGCATTGTTATTTACATGAAATAATATATGTTTCCTTGAGAAAAGTAGGCAGATCAAGCAGGAACATAGTTTGGGGGACGGGTGTAGAAGCAAAATCTATACTCAACACAGGGCTAAAGGTTTATCATTTCATATTTTTGCAACCATCTGTAAATATTCACAACCTGTATATGGGTATGTCTGTTTTGGTTACCAGTCTGCACTACACTACAAAAATGGTGTTTAGATTTTAAACATGTTTAGGTCTAAACATGTTTAAAACCTAACATATAGGTCAATTAGGTGCCTCATTAACTACAGATTTAGGAAATAAACACTTTTATCTTAAATACATTAACATTTTGCTAAACATGTGTAGAGTTTAAACACATTGAGAAGTTGGTGTTTAGATTTAAACATCAGTAAGTTTAGACACATGTTTGTCAGATACACACCAGGTAGCAGCACTACCTGAGATCACATGTGCACACATATGTGCAAACATATTGATCTTGGTTTCATTTCATAGAATGTCAAGAGAATAGCAATAGCAATAGAGAAATGACTGAATTCACCTTACACCACCATCATTGGCATAATATAATTAATAGGTTTCATGACAGACAGCTATTTTATGTTATATCATAAAGGCCAAAGGATTGTCCTTCCTGCCAAACTGTTAGCCGAGAAGCATGGCACAGTCGGTAGCGTGTCCGTCTCGGGACGTAAGGTTACGGGTTTGGTTCCGGCCTGATAAAGGCACAACGGTGGTTCCAAACGTTGCCACAAAGCATCATTTGAGTTCTTCCCTACCTCAGCCTCGGCCAGCGGCTATTGATACCAGTTCAATAGCCTGGGGTCACCTCTACCTTTCACTGGATGTGTATTCCAGTTTATTGTTTTATTGCCCCCTCTGATGTAGATAAGAATCTGATTGAACTTGGATGTGTATTCACTCCCCAACTGATGTTTGGTCAATACTGAATAGTAGAGCCTCTGCTGGGAGAACTAGCTCGCCGCCTGGGCAACGATCCACCCAACTCTGTCGGGCTGGAGGGGGCGAGCCTGTCCCTACCTTGGCTAGGCTGTGCTGGAAAGTCTGTCGGGGGTCATGACTTAAAACAGGCCTGTCCATCTCTCACTATGCCTATGTAGTGACAGATGTTAAAGAACCATTGCCTCGGTACATGTGTAGGAACGTGCTTTCTACCTTCGCATAGATTCGGTCACCGTCATCCCCCTCCATTATAGTAGGGTCCGGGTTTCTTGCCATGGGACCTCTCACCCTTGATGTGACCTCAGGGCACATATGTGAGGTTTAAATGCAGATGACGATGACCAAACTGTTGTACTTTCTCAAGTCTCTCATTCTAATGCAGTACGTACATAAGTGTATACATGAATGTATATACCTGTGGCTGACATCTTTGGAGACTTCTAAATACCTGATGTCCCCCACAAGATAAATGAGACCAAAAATAAAAGATAATCCGTTTGTCTTAATGCAAATGTCTGCAACCCCTAAATTTCCATCAAATTATTTAAACATCTAAACATGAAATTTTTATAAAAACCTATCAGTAGTATATAGGGGTAAACTCAGCGCATAGCTACAGCTACTGAAATCTGTTTGTCCTACTTACGAACCAGAAGTGACCTAGTTTTGAGACCAGAGTGGACCATATATGGGCATGTGACCTACTTTCTCAAGCTCTGATTGGCTGAGAGCTATGATCATGTAATCACAACAAAAAATGTAAACGTTTTGAAGGTGGGAAATTTGAAATCTTGAGCTTTGATTGGTTGAGAGACTGGAAGTGACGTCATGACCTAGTGTCTTGAGCTCTGATTGAAGGTGTGAGAGATGGTTGCCATGACAACAAAACATAAACAAATGTGTTCTGGTCATAGAACAACGATGTGACCTTGACCTTGACAAACGTCATTTTATCCTGACACCTAGCGGATATTATTGAAACTTGTTTTAGCTAAACCAAGTGGAACCCTTTTGTGGTTTAAAAAAAACTAGTGCCACCCTGTTACCTAGTGGATATTATTGGAACTGCTCATAGTTGCGTTTAGTGGAGCCCCCTTGTGGTTAAAAATTTTAGTGACAACTAAACCTGTCACCTAGTGGTTGTTATTAGAACTACTTATAGCTGGGTTTAGTGGAGCCTTTTAAGTTTTGATTGGTTGTTGACATTTGTGTAATACCTATGGAATTTTAGGGGAGACATGATATTAATGCAATCTAACTGTTACAACTAGAAAATGAAATGTTTAATTAACTCAACACAACGCATGGCTTTTTTTAACTTGTATTTCATTTTTATTTTACAGGCAGCCTCGACATATGAATGTGCTTTTACTATTAGCAGGTTTTGTACATATGCGACAGAAATGCTGTTGGCGGTTAGTGATTTTGCTTTTGTCCAATGCATCAACTTTAAGGTTTTATTCCAGGTATTAAAATAACACGTGCCACTGATTTTAGCTATGTTTGCAATAGCAGGTTTTAATTAATGTCTGAGTCAGAAAGTAGGCAGAGTTGTTTTTCACTGAAGCTAAAAGTACTGAAAGGTATCCATACTTGAAATTTAGCTTGAATGAAAAATTACTTTTTACCCCAACCAAATTTAAAGCTGAAAGTTCCAAGGTGCGTTGTAGACAGATGAAACATCGTTTCACTACAAATTTTGTCATCGTTTAGATTACTTTTACGATGTCAGAACACACCCACTTTGGGGTAAATTTTCAGTTCCTGTATGTATGCTGCAAATTTTTGCACTCCAACACACCAATCTTTTACCTGTAATGTAACGTTGTTATGTTTACAGAAGTCAATGCAAATGACAAAAACATCCCAAAAAGCCACAGTAAAGGACTTGTACATATTAACGCTAGTTTAACAGTGGTCAACAGTGTCTGGTTCAGCTCCTCTAAAATATTGAATGTTGTCTACAGGAATTGCTTCCCAGAAAAAAAGTTTTCTACACATTCGCGTAACACACTAGATACATTATTGCTTGGAGTAATTACAGAAGGTTTACTGTATGTTGTGCTCAACTGTAAATGGGGCGCATATAAAACTCACTCACACACACACACATGCACACACACAGTATACACAGGATACGTGATAGAACACAACCTTAACGTTATCTTTTAGTAAAATTTTTTTATTGTTATTACACAACTACTTTTCTTTTTGGTTACTTTTCACACAGTATACACATGACAGAATGCAACCTAAAACTATGTAATTTTTACTTTTCACCTTATTTACTTTTTTTTTTTTTTCCTTCCCCCCCTCTTTTTCCTTTTTTTCACACAGGATACGTGGTAGAACACAGTCTTTTACACACAATTCACATGACAGAATACAACCTTAAACTATACAATTTTTACTTTTCCTTTTTACTTTTTCCACATGTGATAGAACACAACCTTAACCTTTGAATAACTTTTCAAAGTGGTAAATCTGATGTTGTAAACGCTTTTGTATCATTTTTCTAAACCAGCTATAGGTTTTAAAAAGTTTGCCATCATAAGTTTCCTTTTTTCTATTTTCTCAGGCGCAAAAAGTGTCTATTTTCAGGTGCAAGAAGTAAATTTTGTTATTTTTTTCCATCACGCATGCTACACTATAGTTTCTATGCATTAAGATGATACACTATAACGCTTGTAACATGGGAGCAGCAGTTGTTGAACTGCTCCATATACGGCAATGCTATGAAATACATTTGATTTGAGGGCTTCCCTAGCCCACTTAAAAGGGTCTATATCTCCTCTTTCCTATCCCCTCAGGATGTGTGTGGTGCACATATGCACGTGCACTGACACATTCCTCTGTTAAATTATCAACCTGTGAAGCACGGGATAGCCACTTAGTGCCGCTAAAGTGCTGTAAAACACAAATCAATCAATCAATCAACATTTGATTTGACACAAGAGGGGCTATTTAACAGATTTAAAAAAAACCCAAAAAACTGTTGACCACTGACCTTTGTTCACTGGTCGAAACTCTTGTAGTCTTGTTCTAGAAGTGGGCCCACACATGTTTGAAGAGTTTCCAGCACTTGAGGTGTGATGGTGTTCCCACAGTTTGAGGGGGCAGATGTGGTACCGTATGCCAGAAGTCACAGAAAGGTTCATTTCATTTATGTAGGACTGAGTGCCAATGTGGATTTTACCTACACCCTTGTAAAGGTTTACCAGAACTGAAACGGGGTGTGAAGAAGGCACATCACTGGATATGTCTAAACTCTCTACGAGGTTAGAAACGGCTGGCGCTCCCTGGTAGGCTTGGCATAAAATATCTTCGTAGTGCTTTAGGAGAGTTAGGCATTTGGTGATGAGGCGTTTAACCTGGGAAGGTGAAAGGTTGATACACCTTTCAAAGGGTTTATCTATGTAGGAGCGAATTGCCAACCCTTTCTCCGTGCCCTTCTTGTACAGCTCTAGGCATGTGTTCTTGTCACCTTCGGGGTAGAAAATTTGGTTAGGAGGGAGTGTAATATTTTGCCCCCTCACTTTTTCCACAGGCAAGTTCTTGGAAGTTAATTCGAGACTCTCATTTCTGCCTACAGACCAAAGGTGTAGTGCCCCTGCCACCGGCACCGGTGGTGGTGGTGGTGGTAGTGGTGCTTCTTCTGCTGCAGCTGCTGCTGCTTTAGAGGTTCTTAGCCTTTTCTTTTTTTTCCACTGGTTCAGAACCGGTCCCTGACCCTGTGCCTGATGCTGTAGCTTTCTTCTTTCTCGAGTTGACTTTCTCACCAGTCAATAGCGGGGATGAAATATTAACACCTGCCGCCACCACCACCGGCACTGGCTTCTTTTCACCCGCCTTTTTCAACTCCTTTGACTCCTCCTCCTCAACGACCTCAGGTTGAGGCATGACAGGGTATGTGTACGCGTGAAGGTGGTGGTGGTGGTGGTGCCAACAGCGTTAGCGCCGGTGCTGCTGCTGATGACACAACTTCTGTTAGCTCAATGAAATTTGTGAGGGTTGTAAGGTCGTTGTAGTAGTAGTGTGTAGATGTTGCGGGATTAACAAACTCAAGTATGTCGAAACTAGACTCGTCGTTCTCCCCACTGTCCCATCCACTGTGCAACTCGTGCATTAAGGTTTCTACCTCTGGAGTTTTATTCGGGGTCAGTTGCGAGTAAAATGGTGGTGGTAGTGGTGGTAATGGTGCTTCCTCGGCGTGGCAATCGTCCACTACTATGTTATAACAAGGTGCAGAGGGAGAACCCTCTGTAAAAGAGCACTGCAGTTTAAGGGGTGGTAGCTTTTTAGCTCTTGTTTTCAGTCTGCTTGGCATGATGACTGTGGAAATGGTGGCAGCGGCGTAGTGAAGCTGTGATAGGTGCGGTTGCAGCAAGAGTGGTAGCCGTAAAAGCGCTCATGTGACGATCGGCGAGCCACTCACCACTCCGTATAAACCTTGCTTTCCCCCCATCCCTCCAATAGCAGCCTAATGAGCCTGTATGTGCAACCCTGTTTTGTTTAGTTTAGACCGCCCGCCAAGTTGCCACTGTGTGCAGTGTGTCGAGCAGCTCCCACCCCAGTATGTATTACCCCTCCCCCTTTTCCCCCCACCCCCTACTTGAACTGACCACTGAGTTGCCACTGTGAGCTTTGACGGTGCAAGTCTCCTGCTTCACTACCTCTGAGCTTATCCACTTCTCACAAAAGAGAAACGGAGGTTTTTATTTCAGACATAAGGGGTGGTGTAAAACAAGGTAAGCTGTTTCAACATTGGTGGTATTGCCCTGAACAGCATCCTTTAGACGCATCTTTGATAAAGAACGAGACAAACACTCCTTTTGTCCATCCATCCATAAAAAAATTGACCACAAAAAAAGTAAAAATAATTGGCAGGTAGCTTACTCACAATGTTGTAATGCATAATATGAGACCTGAAATTGATCAGGGATTAAGCTTACTCACAATGTTGTAATATAAATTATGAGACATGACACGATACGCTGTGCATCCTCACTCTCTTTCACGCTCCTCACTAGGCTGTTGTTATATAGTGAGGGTGGTAACTCAAATATCCACTGAGGGTTGCAAAGTTGTCACAGCTTATCCCGTTAACCATTTTACCCCTTACTGAAGACAAAATTCAACAGTGCAGTTTCCCATAAGTTTCCATGTGCTCCATGGTTTATTTTTTTAAAAAAGAAAAGAAAAATGACTATTTTCTACGTCACTGTAAAGTACTTTTCCACAGGTTAAAATTTTTTTACATTTTTTTCACTCATCATTTTACATGGCACACAATTAAAAAGATGTTCCCATACAACATGTTGAAAACTAGTAGTTTACATCCCACCCTGTTTGCATGTTGCATCACTGCCATTGGCATCTGTCCTCCAGGATCAAAAGACAAGTGTGGATTTCAGCCTCCAGTCACATTCATTCATAACATTTTCCCACCACAATCCTCCCCCTTCCCCCACATCACCACCACAACAACAACAACAACAACAAACCGCTGCACACTGGTCCGTGCTTGTATAATAACATGAAGGGTGGTCAAAGCAGGCATGCACCTGACCAGACATGACACATGCTGGATTGACTCTCTTAACCATACCGTTAAAAAAGTTATGTGCAAATTAGCGGTTTACACGCTGTTTTTACATGTTACAAAACTGTTCACGACCAGCTGTGCTACCCGCTCCAAAAGGATCAAAAGGCAACAGCACCACACCCAATGGTACCTGTGCTCCAATATAAAAGCCAGTTGTTGGATTTAACACCCAGCCTACCTTTAGTCCTACTCAATCATTTTTTTCACCACAACCTCTTTGTAATCTCTATGGTGAGCACCAACTTTACACCGTCGGCTCCGTGCTGCACACTATGGTTATGGTAAAAAAAACTAATAGTTAGTTTTCACCCTGTATGCATGGTGCACCACAGCCATACAAGCGTGAAAAATATACTTGTGCTCTAAGTGATCAAAAGGCAAACCTTGGATATTACCTTCTCACCATACACCTCCAATCCCACTCGTCATAACTTTCTCTGCCATTGACGCGCGTGTGCTCCAGGATTAAAAAAAGAGACAGGTGTAAGATTTACCCTAGAAGGATGGCCAGCTTTTACATCCTCCCGGTTTACTCGACATTATTAACGTGTTCAAACTTATGAGTTTACACCGTTTGCATAATAATCGTCGATTCCATGTATAAGCTAAAAAAAATATCTGGCAAGCCACAACTAGGTCTATGGTGTATGCTCCCGGCTCCCGGTAACATTCTCCATAATGAACGACCCTATCAACATGTTCCAATTAGCCTTTTACATGGTTCACCCTGCCATGGGACGCGTGCCATATGTTTTAGGATCAAAGGGGAAAACCCACTCATCGTAACGTTCCCCCACCACAACTCGCTAGCGTCAAGCACTGGACACTGCTCCCTTCTTGTATAATAATAAACAAATCTTGCTTTCAGGTGTAAGGATCAAAAGAAAAGGCAACAAAGTTTTCCCCCTCCCCCACACAATAACATTCTCCCCACTGCAAGGTTACAAAAATAAATGACCCTAAAAGGTTGTCCTACCAGAACCTGGCGAGGTCGAGAAAGAACCTTACTGATGTCGTTTCTCAGTGGAATTTTTATAGGTGTGTTTTTCAAACTCAGCTATGACATGTATTTATGAGTTTTAGTCAAATTAGTTATCTATAGCAATAAGTTTTATATAAGTTAACTAGGGGCGACTACATATACCGGTTAACCACTACCGGTAGATTATTATATTAGGGTAGTAACCGGTATATTGAATAATAAAGAGATGAAGGTGATTACCATGGGAACCACATATTATATTATCATATAATGAATACTAGGATGACTTAAGGGTATTACCGGTATATTAACATTATAATAAATATCAAGATGACCCACTAGGAAGCTACCGGTATATTAACATTATAATAAATACTAGGATGACTTTAAGGTATTTACCGGTATATTAACATTATAATAAGTGATGACGGTATTGAATGGATTACTGGATATGATAATAAATAATAATTGAACAGAGACATGTGTTTGGTGGAATTGATCTGAATATACAAAATGGCTTTATTCAAAGCAGTATCAGTCAATAAAAAGTGAACCCTAGGTTACAATCAGCACCTAGACTAAAATCTTAAAACTAACAATCAATGGAAGACAATTATTAAAATTAAAGATTAAAATTTTGTGCCAACCCCCAGCACAGGGGTGTTGTGCACCGTATGAATAGTAGAGCCCGACTGCCGATCGAATGGCAGCGCCGCGCTTATATAGCAGGGGGTAGCTTTGCCATAGTTACCAAAAGGAGCGCTGTATTGCTGCGCGCAACAAGTAGTACCGGGAGGGCGGAACACTCGCCGTTGTTAATTATATGAATATACACGCGTGTATATAGTCCCATAAGTTAACTAGGGGCGACTACATATACCGGTTAACCACTACCGGTAGATTATTATATTAGGGTAGTAACCGGTATATTGAATAATAAAGAGATGAAGGTGATTACCATGGGAACCACATATTATATTATCATATAATGAATACTAGGATGACTTAAGGGTATTACCGGTATATTAACATTATAATAAATATCAAGATGACCCACTAGGAAGCTACCGGTATATTAACATTATAATAAATACTAGGATGACTTTAAGGTATTTACCGGTATATTAACATTATAATAAGTGATGACGGTATTGAATGGATTACTGGATATGATAATAAATAATAATTGAACAGAGACATGTGTTTGGTGGAATTGATCTGAATATACAAAATGGCCAACCACCCGGCAAACACATGGAACATCACGGAGTAACAATTATTACACATTAATAGATGGTAATACATCAAGTTTCAACAAATCACATCTTGAATCATGCAAGTACTTATACACACATCTGGATTTCCAGTTGGAGCGTTTCATTATGTCTTCTACTGAAAGGCCAATTGACTTTAGGAAGGTAGCCCCACCATGGCGTAGTGAGTGGGTACTAACATTCTCATCTACTAAGCCAATTTTGACAGACAAAAATTTTAAACGCGTATTTACATATGAATATGTCAAGCATTTGCTCCTGCTACCTGATGGAAAACTGAACAGTTTCCGATTAACATTGCCATTAGCAGTCTGTATCAACTCTGCCAAAATTTTTGATGGGCAAAATGGAGATGAGTCATCGAGTACTAGGTATATATCGTAAGGGTCGTGGCCAAACTGGTCTGTCTTAGATGTCCTAATGTGAAGTTTTACATAATCATTAGTTAATACAACATCCCTCACCCTTAGTGAATGTACAGAGTCCACCACATGGCAACACCTCAAAACTCCCCTGAACAGTACCAGAATGGCGCACCAGAAAACCCTATCCAATATCAGTGTCATATTCAGGGTTGACAAAATTTTAAACATGTCAACAGTGGTAAGTGGGTATTTAACAACTCTGGTTAAACTTTGACACCGCTCAATACCATCTAGAGTCTTTTTCAGGATAAAACTACTACTGTAGTCAGGGTGACCATGCAACTTTTGAAAAAACCATACAGCCGAGATATAATTTCTGATGGAGACTGGTTTCATCTTATCAGCCAGATAAGTGGCATACAAAGAGGCCTGAGATGGCAAACATGGATAAGTTTTTAGGGAAAATTTCCTACAAAATTTGCTGTACCTCTTAAATTGTTGCTTTCTGGTTTTCATGGTTGTCATGGCAACACCCGAATTCACAAAATCCTCCTGCTTTCTCAACAGGGACATCAACCTGGGATCTGAAAAATTTTTTAGATACACATATTATTTTCAGACAAAGTTTTTTCACACTTGGCAAGAACATTTTTGTAGTCTAATCTTGATAATTGGTCCGCCAGAATATTATCAGTGGACTTTATATAGGTTGAGTAGATATCAATGTTATATACAAAACATTGCCAATAGATTTCACGCAGCCACTCCATACAAAGTGGGTTTTTACTTCTGCCTGTGTTCAACATTGCCAACACCTGCATGTTATCCGTTACAGCGTTCAGACGGCAATTCTTGAATAAATGACCCCATCTCTTCAAACCAGCTAGAACGGGCCATAGTTCATACACATTAATATTACGTTCATGAACATCAATATTGTCATACTTTGGAGGGGCAACCCAGTGACCTATCCCTAATTTAGAGTTGTCAACGTTATTCCAAGATCCATAAAAGAAATCTGTACCACACCATGCTCCATAACCAAGAATGGACGCATCAGATACCATGGGTTTATTATAAACATCATTCAAGATTAAATTTTTGCAATTAAAAATTTTACAAAAATCCTTCCACCACAAAAAATCTTTTATGATACCTGGGTTTAATTTAATGACACCCCTTTCCTTAGCCTTTGCCATCAAGTCAAAAACCCTTCTACTGAAAGTACGGCCCCCCCTCACCACCTGGGAACAAAATGACATTAAGCCACCAATACTCTGTAAGGTTTTTTTACTGGCAAATTTCTTATAAATGCAACTGTCTATAGCATGGGCTAACTTGTCAACTTTCTCTTTAGGCAATGTTAATTCCATTTTATGGGAGTCAATGGTGATACCTAAAAAAGTACAAATTCTGTTCGGGTCAGTAACTTTATCTCTGGAAATCTTAAAACCAAAATATTCCATAATTTCGATTAAAAGGTCCCTCTGACGGCGACACTCACTTTCAGAGTTGGCAATAATGATGAAGTCATCCAGGTAATTGACCAATCTATCAATTCCATAAAAATTTGCCACCTTAGCCAGAAAATCAGAAATCTGGTTAAAAATGTAGGGGGCGCATCTGAGTCCAAAGGTAAGACGATTACTCTGGTAAAATTTCTTACCCTCCCCCATATCCCAGGAAAAACCCTGGAACTTCTGGTGTTCCCCATAGACACTAATAGACCTATAGGCGGACTTTAAGTCGACAACACTCATAAAATCATTTTCGTTCAACATTGCCGTGACCGAATTTATGGATTTGTATGAAAAAGGTTTAAAAGTTGAATCCATAAAATTATTAATACTCTTTTTTCTGGGCATACTACAATCAGTAATGGGTCTCAATTTACCGTTACTTTTGGGGACACCGCCAAGGGCATGTATGCATCTAGGTTTGGAGGTTACTTCAAAAATGGAACCATCCTGGAGTTCCTCACTGACAATTTCACACATTTCATTGTAAAAATTACCCTGAAAAATTGACTTGTAATTTCCACATTCATACTCTGTTTCGCACCCAGGATCAACAATTTTGAAACCTTCTACAAAACCCGACCACAAATAATCTAAGTCACGTTTGGGTAAATTTATAACACCTTCCTGTCTTAGGAAACATGCCAATCTACATGGCAAAATTTGGGCCTTGTGGCCACCAATAAAATGTTGACAAGAACAAGTACCGTCAACACAACTTTGGTAAATGTTTATACTAACATTACCTGAGCAAGTCACATCAAAAATGGGATAAAAATCCCCAACATTTGGACTACTCCTTGAGGAAAAACCGGTAATACTAAGGTTTTCCACAAAATTATTTTCAGAGCTGGCAAAATTCAACAAATCCACCTCCACTGGTGGCTTTTGACAACATTCATCAATAACTGGAATATCTGGCATAACATTGCCAAGAACATAATCCTCAACAGGGGGGTCAACCAACAGTGCCTCTCCATGGCCAGCTAATCTGGAGGCACGACCCTCCCCCGAGGCAACATCCTACTTCTCCGAACCATTCTTCTGACACTTGTCAGCAGAGTGGTTTCCAGAGTCACATGAGCTACAAACGTGCCTGTAGCGGCAGGGGTTTAACTTGCAGCCCTCGGGCCTATTGTAAGCGTAACAGTGATTTTTTGAGTTAGCAGATTTTTTGACAACAGGTTTGGATGATTTAGCCAACTTTTGGGCTGTGTATGTGCCATCGTAGCTCAAGTGCCGTAGGATGTCACAATTCTCCACAGTCTCAAACGCTCTTATACCCTTCTTGTCAGCTCGCTCTTTGACACTCTTGTCATAATTTACAAGTGAGCTGAGAGTAAATATTCTAGTGGCAGACTTCTCCAGCAGCATTTCTATGTGGTCAAGAATATATTTTACTTCCTCACCTTGTTCAAGTTTGGCACTAACTAAACGAACATTGACCATTAGTAATTTTTCTAGGCTGTCAACATTTTTTTTGTGACCTAAAAAATTTCGCTGGTCGAACTCACCCCTTGGTTTCCTTGATCTATGCTTGGATCTCGACCTGGAGTGAGAGCTATCACTGCTGGAGCTTGAACTTGACCTAGATCCACCTCTCGATCTGCTGTACAGCCGTCGTGGCCTAGAAGTCGTGTCCCGATCGCTGCCCCCGACGGTGCCCTCTGAAGTCAAAACGTCCAACTTATCCAGGATTTTCGCCAGATTCTCCTCCGCAGCCTCCGTCCGGATCTTCAACTCAGTCAGCTCGTCTGTCATAGCGTCTGTCATCCCATCAGCGGGTAGAGGATCTGTGGATTGGTCTGTAACGGACGACCCAGGGGGCCCTTGCCTCCTGACAGATCTCCTAACACCGCTTGGCGGTCCTGAATCAGGCTCTAAAGTCTTCTTGTTTGGTCTTCTACGGCCCATCTTGGCCAGAATTTTTGGTAGAAACCAACTTTGCCAGGTTAAAAGACGGATGGTAATGTTGATTAAGTCCAACCAACCTTGGCAACCGGTAAAAATTAAAATTTTGTGCCAACCCCCAGCACAGGGGTGTTGTGCACCGTATGAATAGTAGAGCCCGACTGCCGATCGAATGGCAGCGCCGCGCTTATATAGCAGGGGGTAGCTTTGCCATAGTTACCAAAAGGAGCGCTGTATTGCTGCGCGCAACAAGTAGTACCGGGAGGGCGGAACACTCGCCGTTGTTAATTATATGAATATACACGCGTGTATATAGTCCCATATCCCATTTATGTATGTTTTCGTGGAAATTATCATGTTTCTGTCAAACACTGAATACCACCTTGACTTATACCTTGTATCCAACTGTGTAAACAAACCCTACACAACTTCGGTTGTAAACCTTGGTAGTGTGGAGCCAAAAACTTATCACCCTTGTGTTGGTTATTGACCCTACGGTACCAAGAATTACCGAACTTAGCTAATTTTCACCTGGATATATATCAATTGCATATTAGTGTATAAAACCAACCTTGTCATCAAACCAGAAAGATTTTCATTTTTCAACAATGACAAACCGATACATATATATTATAAGCATTGTACATATCCCTGCATTTATAACCTGTACATAGATTAAGTCACTTGATCCACACAAACCGTATTTTTGTAATTCCATAAAGGAACTATTTATTTTTATACCGCATATAATGTCAAACTCATCAGGTTTTCACAAAAACCCGGTATTTGTATCATAATACCCATAATTGTCAATGGACTTGGCAAAGCCTTATTTTTTTCCTTATCTTTCTCCCTTTACACTCGTGCAGAGACGAGTAGGAATGTGAGGATTTGTCAATGGACCATTCTGGGTATTATAATTATTTTTCATATTTACTTATTTCTTCGCCATATAAAACCTAAGCTCTGCTCACGATCCACACTCAACAATCTCCTGTATTCTCCAACACGAACCAGGATCCATAAGTTATCACGAACCCACTTCCTCCATGAGACTCTATGACATAAGGTACACGGATGTAATAACATTCCAATCATATCTACACCCACACAGCCCCGCTGGAGGATGTGGGATCCACCTGTGGTGCCATATTTGGAATGAGAGGATATTTCACAATCTCCTCTCAATCCTCATTAACATGATTAACCCACAGGTGGCAATCTCTCCCTATGACACGTGTCTCTATTTTATTGAACCATGTGTATAGAACATTTCGCAATACTGTGAGCTGCTCAAGCCCTTAATATAAAAGGCAGCTTGAGCAGCTCCCAATCATCTCTCCCAACTTACACCTTACACCTATACCTAGAACCTACGACAGGTTGAGCTATAGGATCGAAGGCAGAGCTTGGATATTGGCGAGTGTTATCATTGTTACCACCTTTATGAAACACTCATGTCAGCTATGCAATAAAAGGATCAAATGAACTTCTCTGGATTCCGTGTACATTCACTTCACCACTTGTAACTGTCCGTTGACAATAGGTTTAAATGAGGGCTTCTACAGAAGTAGACCCAGAGAGGGTGGCCAGGGGGCAGGGACACAGACAGAAGAATTGCGCCTGGGGAGCACAGATAGGGTCCCTGAGTAGATTTTTTATACCCGGTATTTCAGTCATGGGAAGGTCCATTTTCAGGGGAGCTAGGGTGACACATGAGCCCTCTAGGACCCCCCTTGGATCCACCCTTTTTCTAGGAGGCTCAATACTAGTCTACCCTGCCTAATCTGATCTCATTTTGATGTATCATAGCAGAACAAGAACTGAACTGTATATGACCTAATACTTCCAAAATAGCCGATTTATCGGTATTTTAGCAAGGCCAGCCCCCTCCCCACGGTAGGTTATACCTTTATCATCACAAGATGGCTTCTAATGGTCTCTTTAGGTCCAAAATGTATATTTCTGACCACATTCATGAATTTATGATTTTTTATTAGGATTCTGAAAGTCTCAACTTTGGCTGTATTTTACTATATAGGCGAACTTCGGACCCCTACTATGAGAACAGTGCTGTCATGGCCACACTCACTATTTCAACTTGACGCTTGGTACCATTTTGCCCGTGCTACATAACACAATTCCTCACTATACCCTTATTGCTATGACAGGCCAGGCTTAAAAAGAATCTTTCAATAGAAAATCAAAACCTTTTGGTTGACCTATTAAAAGGATAGACGAATTTGCTGATTTTATATATGTACATATAGTAAGTTTTCTCTTTAGGTTCAAAGTTTACTCAAATTCCTTTTCCAATATAAATGGCAAGAAAAACATGTAACCAATACTAGTTTAGTACAATGTCATGAAAAACAAAATCTGCAGAAAGGCAGAATTTCTAAAAACTGAAAGAAATACTCATTAATGAATTTACTTTGTTTTGGGTGTTTTGGGCTTAAGCTGAAGCCAATAATTAGTTTGAGTATGATTCCTGTATCATCAAGAAAGAGTATCTTTATTGCTGTTATCTTAATATCATTATTTACAGAATACCGGGGTATGAAACATGACATTACATACAAATACATGGTATTGATTTTTGAATATCCACATCAGAATCCTTATGCATCACTAAAAATGAAGATTTCTGTAGTTATCACAGATTAAACTTATGCATTTCTATAGACTATCAAACTGCATATACTGGTATCCATTGATGACAATATCACACTGGTTAGGCATATTTGTTTATATATTGGGCTCAATACTGAGTTTCCAGAAGATTCAGCAACTTAAATGCAAAATTCTGAAAACCAAGCCCCAAAAACTGTTTCCATTTTTCTCAGATTCCTTTCGCTGTGTGACAATTAGTTTACCTGGATATTTGATAAATGAAACTATTTAACAAAATGGCAAATAAGAAAAAGGAAAGACATCAATGAACTTTTAAAGTTCTTGCACTGAATCCTTTGTGCAAGTATCTATAATATATTGCATTTTTTTTTCAAATCGCTAATCTTTCCCTTTTAAGAAACCACGTTTCTGAATGATAGCGTATCCATTCTGACATAAAAGTAACCCTATATCCCAATGTAACTCAAAATATTTCGTTACTGGCGATTGGAGAAAACATGAAATCAAGGAAATCAATGGTAAATGCTTCAAGCAGTTTCTATTCCGGCAGCCCAGTGTCCATGTTGGCTGGCTACAGCAAGTTGTCTCCACGCCTTCCTGTGAGTTTTGAGGGCCATCTGGGAAAGAATTTAAAGAAAACAAGGGTTATCATCATTTGAATTAGATACCAGTAACAGAATGACCACTTACTGTATTCAACTTATGGGCTTGAAGAACGTATTGAGTTTTGATTTCCAAGTAGGAAAAGGTCCTAAGCAGAAAGCTCTAGTTTAGGGATATTGTAATTTACTAACTGTTAATTACAATATTCGTCGATGAACTTGTTCCCTAGCCTAACCTAGTGACTGCCATCTGGTGTGGCGGGAACAGTACCACCTGCACACAGGTAGGAGTGGGTCCATCTGGTGGGGAATATATACCCCTGTATATCCTCAGTGCCCTTATAAGTATGGTCATCATTTTGAACAGCAATTACAAATACCACTATAAGTTATCGATTGCAAATGAAACAAAACTTTCAGGAAAAAATTACCCTTCTGAAAATTATTTTTGAATACCCTCTGGGGAGAAAAAAGAAAAACGAGTGATACATTTTCCCTGACTTTCCTTGGCCTTTGGGAACCCTGATCATATACATACATACATATATATATATATATATATATATATATATATATATATATATATATATATATATATATATATATATATATATATATATATATGTATATATATGCCACAACTGTATTTATGTATTAAGGGAACTTTGAAGTAAGCACATGTAAATATTTACAGCACTATGTGGCCGACAAAGGGTTGCTTAAATGTCCATTTAAAAAAAAAAGAAATGAATGCCTGATCCTTCACCTACCTCAGCAATTTCCACCTTCCGCTCCCAGCTCCTGACCTTCTTCTGGAGTTCATACAAATCTGCCTTCTCTCCGACATACTCCATTACATCAGGCACCCGGTAGTCGCTCAGCTGCTGCCGCAGCTTCCGATTGATCTTCTCAGCTGTCTGCCGGTCCTAGAATCATATCATTGTTATATGAAATATATATTCCATTTCATGACTACAAAATATCAATATGATGACATCTCGATTCAATAATCAAAGCAGTCTACTTATTACATGGTGAATATGGCCATACCTTTGTCAAACCTATGGGAGGGCCATTCTTTATGGGAGGCATGGAATATGGACCTGGAAGGTCTAGGTGATTTGGAAATTAAATTTCAATTTTCAGGATGTTACAGTACATATTGTGCCATGTTGATATAATATGCAATGCAGTGAAGTACCTGTGGATGGTTCTCCACTGTCATAATTCTATATATTCAATTCACATTGGTTTCTCTTGTTCACTTTAAGAAATCATCAACAGACCTCTTCAACTTGCTTGGTTTCTGCATCGATCTTAGAAAGTAAGTCCCGGCGGGAGGTAATTTCTGACTTGAGACGATCAGACTCCATTGTGAGTGTGTGAAGTCGCTTCTGAAAGGGCATAGTCAACAGTAGTCAGCAGTTTCCTAGCATAGAACCTTTAGACATGGAAATACCCTAACCATACCAACACAGAAGCTACAATCTCAGAGATGCCACTCACTGGTCGACAAAAAACAGGAAAACTGGACTTGAGACACATTTCCGCAGGAATCTACCATGATTTAATACAGAAATCTTAGAATCAAAAACCAGGAATTCCTGGTAAACCAGGAAAAGTGGCATCTCTGCAATCTGAATTTTTAGGGAGCTTTGCTGGCAAAAATAATTTACTGTACATATGTGTTCAGGATTGAGGAGTCTACACTTCAGACACATAAAAGAACTACCCCCGTAAGTTGGCATATGGATAGCTCCTAATTTTCAGAAACATAATTGTTTTTACTGTAAAAAAAGAAAAAAAAAGAAGACAAGATAAACAATAAATGTCTACAGATTTCACTCGCCTTTCAATCAGAGCTTTACATGAAAACATAGATTAAGGAAATGATCCATTGGACAACAAAATATCGATATAAAAAGAGGGGGTAAAATCGCTCATGAGCAGACATTTGATAAACTTTTCCAATACCAAAATCAATACATCAACTGTATTCATTCTTTGGTGTGTTGTGATATAGTTTTAAACCCCTTGCATTCTCGTGATTAAGATTTATCTTGGGAGTCTTTGGGTGCCATAGTTATCCTGAAAAACAACTCACCTTGTAGGTATTTAGCACTTGCAGTGTGTTTCCAGCCATCAATTTTAGGCGTAGCAAATCTTGGTTTCGTTCATCAATCTTCTCAATATATTGCTTGTTTTCTATTTTTAGCTGATTGAAGTCCACCTCGTGAAGAACTTCACCCATTTCTTCTTTCTATAGTAAATTTGAATCAAGCATCAAAGAAACATTTCAACTAAATAAAATCTATCAAGCATTTCTCTTTGTATTTTGGGTTTCTGATTTACATAATTCAGCTATATTTTGAATCAAGCTGAATGATACCATATTGAAATGGTTGCCAAGAAAATCTTCCCATGCCACATATTTATCCAATTGGGATAACTTGGAAGAATAGGGACTGATTTTTAAACCCAAAGCGAAAGGAGTTTACTAGCCTCAGGAACACGGCAAAAGAAAGAGTTAGTCTGTCTACCAGGAAAGGTTTATACTTTACTACCTGCACACCAATCTCCACACCAATTAGTAGTTTCTAGGGCAGTGTGAAGAAATAAATATTAAATTTCCATAATCCCTTACCTTCCTTGACTTAGTAAAATTTCACATGGTTCTAGTTATAGTTTTGTAAATGCAAGTTCTCAAGCCAAGTTTTACGTTGACATTATAACTGTTAATTAATGTTAATATAACAGCCATTCGCATTTCACTATCTTACCTGTTTTAGCTGAAGGTGAAGCTTTTTCTTCTGTACTTTTAAGGTGGAATTCTTGAGGCGAAGTTTTTCTATAAGAGTATCTCGTGATAATAAGTTATCATCGAAATATCGTAGAACCTTCTCTGCAACAACTTTTCCTGTCCTTGTATTTTCTGCTCCCTTCACAATATTACGCTCAAATTCATAGGAGGTTTTCTTGATTTCTCCAAGTCGAAGATCAGCTTCTTCCATGATTGCCTTTAGAGGAAGGAAAGTAAATGGTTGTGTTTATTCAGTATTTGATGTATTTAATTATTGTTATGAAGGACAGTGCAAGAGCTTATGGATCTGGAGGGGTGATAACCCCCGGTCCTTATACAAAACAGGTGCACTGTAATATCAATACATGCTGCCGGCATATTCCAAGACTTCCTTAGCCCTGGATCTTATATTGATATAATCATGAGACTGGCACTTATTAAAAACCTGGCACGTGACAAAATGGTATGATGAGCAGAGTGCATTTAAAAAAAGGTTTATACTACATGTATATATGGATCTCAAAATTGATTATATTTGTTTTAAGTTCCTGCCCAAAATAAAATGTGCTGTTTAAAGTATGTGTGCTTCTATAAACTCCTGTGTGCGCACCACGGCTCGATCATTCCTGCTTTTATACACGAGTTTACGGATCTTGTGTTGAGTAGAGTATTAATTTATTCCATGCTCACATCCCCAGAAATGTATAATGTACATAGAGAGATATCAAATATACAGCCTGTCTGTTGATTCTCACCTTGAATGTGTCTAAAACTTTTTCTGACTCTTCACGCAGCTTTTCAATTTCTTCCTTAAACTCTTCAATCTCCCTCTGTGCAATATCACACTTTTGCTCTGGTGAAAGTTTAAGCATTTTGTCCATGGTACCACTCCTTGACTTTGACCGCTTGCGGCCAACCCTTCCACCACCACCTCCTCCCATATCATGGGTAGAGTGTGATGGGGTAGTCGCCACTGGAGCAGCAAGGTGTTGGCCTGCTCCATCTTTGGGTTCAACTCGCTTCAAGTATTTGTCAAACATTTGTGTCTCCGCTGCCAATACCTCATTGGCACGGCTGCAAATTGAAAGAAAAAGAGTTGTGTTTAAAATGTATTGAAGATTTGTGTATAATTACCAACCTTTTCATGTATTGAAGATCGCTAAATGACAATGTGGATGCTAAAGGGATCAACAGTGTTTGTTGATTTCAAGATGACACAGACATGTATAACTTTGAACATGATCTGTATGATAGAATATTATAGCAACTAAAGCCAAAGGGTTCACTACAGCGCCCGCTAAAGTGCATTAGACTGATTAGTTCCAAGTTGGGCTGAGTGAATTGAAGAGGAGGGGATACTGATAACAGCCACGCCCTGGAGGCCATTTCACCGCGTTTATTACAATAAATACGGACGTCCGTACAATATCTGAACACCTACTGCCCCTATGAAATATGCTTCATATTGCAGATGCGGAGGAGGGTAGGGGCAGTAGGTATTCAGATATTGACATAAATGTGAAACACGGATGTTCATATTTAATATAAGGACGTCTGTGTTTATTGTAACAAATGCCGTGAAACGGCCTCCTGGCTGTCTTTTTCGGAACCTACCCAAACCCACCAATATCGCTCAAACATATATGGACGGGAGACTTTGTGTAATGCTATTTCAATAGGAGTAGGCCTATGTTCAAAGATGTAGATCTAAACTTGAGTCGCTTTAAATCTCTCCAAATGAAATGAATAGATGATGTCCCAGTCTATCAGGGTTTATATATCAATTAATTTTAAAATGCCAGATTTCTTGATAAAGGTAACTTCAAATTGCCTAATTATCGTTTTTCACGGATGCCACTTTTTAAACTTATAATACACTGCATTCAACTTATCTTGACAATGACAGCCACACAAGGAATATAAGACAGATACAGAGAATGGCACTGAACAGGACTGCAATTATGTATCCCTTTGATGGAATTCCAATGTATCAATATCTTAGCATTTCATTTGTGTTATGATAATGTCCGGTACCGCATGAGCGCCATGTTTATGTGCTAAGACGCTGGTAATCCCAAGACACTTTGCGCACCCGGTTCACTCTCCTCTTGTGAATTGCAAGCAGGTGTTACAGTTAGAACTGCATGAAACAGAGTCAGAGATGCAACACAATTTGCGTCACATCCGATAGTTTTAGCCTTGTAGTCATAGGGTAGTAACTAGCTATACTCCAGAGCTAACTAAACAGCATGTTAGCGCTAGCAGTCACTCCCCACTGGACAGGGTAGCTGTGTCTAAAAATGATCATTGTGGTGAAATGGCTATCTTTGGGTATGATTAAAGAACATGTACAGATTTATAGCATATGAATACTCATTGGTACCTACTTTGTTAAGTCCACATATGTGTTTTTAGGTAACTCCAGTGTATTTTTAAGACCAGTGTGTGCTCTCCCATGATTATCAGCCCTCAATTGACACTGCAATCATGTCATGGCTGATGGCCTGGACCAATCAATGCCTTGTACTCTGGGCTAGCAGTAGCATTGTATAACAAGGTATCTACTGTTATTTCTGCATGGTGGGCCTAATTTGTAGTGCTGAACACACTGTGGAGCTAGGATGTGCGTAAAGTGTATGGTATGGTCATGAGCCATAGGGAGTGATCATTTTTTAACAACAGGGGTGGGCTGATGGGTTTGCACGCGGACGCGCGAAAAAATTTTTTACCCCCCCTCTCGAGGGGGTAAAATTTTTTCGACCCCCCCCATAAGGGACAAAAATCGCGCGCGAACATCCCCTTTTAGCCTTTAGTAACGCGCGGGGTTTTCCACTGAAAACAGGTGAAATTATTTTGAACCCCCCCCCCTTCAGAGGTATTGAAAAGATTCTGACCCCCCCTCAAACCCACCGGCCCCCCCTGTTGTTAGAAAATGATCACTCCCTTATTGAGCAATGTCGGATAAACGTATTGTGTTCGTAGATGGGTTCCATTTTAAATTCCCGTCATTTTGATACCAAATAACTCATGGTTTGACCAATTTTAAGGGGGGGGGGTTGTTGTTGGTATTAGACAACGTATTTCAGATAATGATATTATAGGCTAATTGTCACAATGACAGTGATGATGGGCAATAATAGGGTATCTTGACACTTCCTAGTGATCATTTTCAAAATATTATTCATTTTTACTGACCACATTGAACCAGGTGGATCTATAGTGCTAATACATGTTAGATTCTTGCGTAGAAATACTCCATATTTGATAGTTTTTCGAAAAATAAGGCTTGTTTTGCTCCTCCAACTGACACATGCATCGCATGGGCGTA
Organism: Acholoe squamosa; assembly: GCA_949317995.1. Classification (NCBI taxonomy): domain Eukaryota; kingdom Metazoa; phylum Annelida; class Polychaeta; order Phyllodocida; family Polynoidae; genus Acholoe; species Acholoe squamosa. Next base: position 74,945,306 of record OX439038.1, read on the forward strand.
CGGAAAGCCGTTTGGGTCTAACCGGAAGTTCGACCGTCGACTCAAGTAGCGTGACCGTCTAGCTTCCGGTCCAGCATACGGAGCTCTAGTGTCGCTCATTTCTGCATTTGTGCCGGTTTATGGGCAATGTGAATCGACAAAAATTATTTAAAATTGATTTAAGGATCATAGTTTTGTAATTATCACCTAGCAAAACATTAGAATGCTAAAAATTACTGAGGAAATAGGTTTGGTCATTTGACCCCCCTTGGCCTTGGTCAATTGACCCCTCTTCATTCAGTTGGTCGTTTGACCCCCCACTTCCTGGTCATTTGACCCCCCCTTCCTTTGGTCAATTGACCCCCACCCCACACACACACAGAGTTAAACTTAGAGAGTGGTTGTAATTAATCACGCTGATGTTTCAGAAGGGGTGGATGCAAAATTTTCAGATCCCTCCTGAGGGGAGGGGGCATAGAAAATTTACCCTCTATCTAGCAAAACGACCCACGCACTTCTATAGACCAATCAAAAGAGGGGTACTCAAATGTGCAAAAAAGTCGCTGGGCCTCTGCCTCAATTGCTCATTTGGTCCCCCCCTTTCCTTAGATTTTTGCCCCACCCCACCAACAGGATTTTTTGGGTCTATATTCAGAATTTTTTTATTTGCCCCTGGCCGACCAAGATGCTGTCTCAAAAAATCTGTAATCTAAGTTATTATAATTATATGGCCTAATGCATGACTACTCCCTCATACACATTGAGACGGGCTTCCCTAGCCCACTTAAAAGGGTCTATATCTCCTCTTTCCTATCCCCTCAGGATGTGTGTGGTGCACATATGTGCGGGTACTGACACATTCCTCTGTTAAATTATCAACCTGTGAAGCATGGGATAGCCACTTAGTGCTGCTAAAGTGCTGTAAAACACAAATCAAAATACACATTGAGAGAGGTATCTAATTGAATAAAAAATAGATGTAGAAAGGAAATTGGTCATTTGACCCCCTCCCCTCCATGACCTAGTCAAATGACCCCCCTTCATGGCCTGGTCAAATGACCCCCCTCCATTCATATCCTGGTCAAATGACCCCCCCCCCTTCCATTTTCTGGTCAAATTCCCCCCCTCCATTGAGTCCCTTCAGTTGGTCATTTGACCCCCCCCTCCGTTGAGTCCAGTCAGTTGGTCATTTGACCCCCTATGATTACTAAAGCAGCTTAGGCCATATCATCCAAGTCTGCTCATCCACTGAAGGACAACTAAAGGAGGTATTAGAGTGAAATTATGTTCTACACACTTTATTCCCAGTGATAAATTACTAATGATAGATGCAGAAATGAAATTGGTCATTTGTACTTTTGACCCCCTTTTTCAATTGACCCCTCCCCCCTTGCTCAATTGACCTCTACATGTGTATTTCCTGCTCAATTTCCTTTCTACGGCAGTTGACCCCCCCCCCCTCCAATTCAGTTGGTCATTTGACTGTCCCAATCGTTTCTTTGTCAAATGACCCGCTCCATTAAGTTGGTCATTTGATCCCCCCCAGCCTTTCCTGGTCAAATGACCCGCATCCAATTCAGTTGGTCATTTGACCCACCTCACTGGAGGGGGGTCATTTGACCAGGACATGGAGGGGGGTCATTTGACCAGGACATGAAGGGGGGGGGCATTTGACTAGGTCATGGAGGGGGGGGGTCAAATGACCAATTTCCTTTCTACATCTATTTTTGATTCATTTGGTCAACTGACCAGAAGATTGACAGATACAGAGGCATCCCTTGATGGGGACAATAAACAGTCAATACACATGCAATTGGTCATTTGACCCCCTCTCCTTTCCTGGTCAATTACCCCCCCCCCTCCAGTGAGGGGGGTCAAATGACCAACTGAATCAAACTGAATTGGAGGGGGGGGGGTCATTTGACCAGGAAAGGATAGGGGGGTCAAATGACCAACAGAATGGAGGGGGTCATTTGACCAGGATGTGGAGGGGGTCATTTGACCATAAACTGAAAGGTCTACTTTTTCTTGCACTATTTTCGATAGGGGGGGGGTAAATTGACCAAATCGGATTCTTCAGCCATTTTCATCACCTAATTTTTTTTTCTAGACACTGATTACAAATAATTAGGGCTGGAATCAAATTTAAATATCTTTTGTCCATTCAGTTTGCCCTTGAAATGCCCTAAACATTGAATATGAGCTCCGTATGTACGTATAACGCTAGACCGGAAGCTGGACGGTCCTGCTGCTTGAGTCGACAGTCTAGCTTCCGGTAAGACCCGAACGGCTTTCCGTATGGGCGCTGTCATTTTGAATGATGATGTCACATTGGAATCACTTCCGGTTCAAGCAAAAGAGCAAATCAATTTATTTCTTTTTATTGTGGCCTCTTCTTATATTTATTCATTCTAAATATAATAAAACATAACACCAATATTATGAACAAATGACTGTATTCTACCACCATTTCTCGAAAAAGATACGAAAATTACGACTGGATTGAGGCTAGCTCTTTGTGCAGCTGCGCAATGCCTAACTTCCGGATTCTTTGTTTATTTGAATGTAACGTTCGTAATTACGGGAAACAATTGATGATTTTAATGGATTAAAGGGTGTTCAAGCCTCTATTTATGTCCAAACCTACAGGTAATAATCAAATACTTTGAATTAGTTTCAGTTTTATCATAAATAATGTGCAAATGATTGAATTTTGTTATTTTTTATCATACCCCTATTGATCCTGTCAGAAACAGAATGGCGGCGCGCGAAAACAGGCATCTTGCATTTTCAACATTCAACTTTGGAGCCTTATAGCTCGATAAGTATTTACTTAATGTTGATAAATTCAAAAAATTTAAAAATTACTTTTCTAAATTAATCATTGATATACTTAATATAAATATCTGCATTTTATTTCATACAAATAATCGCATTTTGCTTAATGACACACATATTTAAAAGTCAACCCTTCACCTTTTTTTAGTGTCAAAACACATTTTCACTTATAAAATTTTTTTTATCGATCACATTGATTTCCTATCACACACAGATCTATCAAAGGGCCTTCGTATGGTATCCATGAAATTTATTTCCAATAAGGGGAAGTTGCTTTTTTTTTTACTTTGAATTTTTGAAAATTTCTGAACCCTCCAACTGCAAAAGCTATGGATGTATGATTTTTCTAACATGGTAAAATTTCTGACATGGCATGCACATCCTAGCTAATTATCCTCTTCTAATCCTAGCCACTTTTACCAAAACAACCCAACATGGCAGGTTATGATGAGGGAATACACAGTCTGAACACAAAATGATCCAGGATTAAAGTCTACATAGCATATACAGAAATAAGGACACCATGGAGAGGGAGATTTAGATGGTAAGAATATAATTACCAACTTTTGTTGACCCCACACCAAGCCATTTTATCACAATGATCATACTCTGTAGACACTCTGAGGAAACCTCAGAGACCAAAGGTGTCTGTTGGTAGTCTATCTACTCTGCCAGATTGGTTGAGTGCCCAGTTCTGTCAAGTCAGGTCAAATCCTTCCACCAACACTTCCCTCAATATATACATATCCAAATGTTCTCAATGCACAAAGCACTTGAAATACACACATCAATTTATAATCCAGGTCATTTCTAAAACTGCTTTCCTCAGTAAACAGCATGGGCTTCCATGTTGGAGACTGCACTCTGAACATAAACATGCCTGATTTATTGGAAATATTTCATGCTTCAACCACTTTAAGTTAATGTACAGGAAGAGTACATGTTTGTAAATAGGAGAGACAATTTCCAGGAAGTGACATTGAGTACTTAATATGTAGTAACTTAGTTCAGAATAGCCATATGTTAGTGCCACTATAAACTTGTATACATGTTGGATCCTGCCTGAAAGCAGGTAGGTATTTCGGCCTAAATGATCATTTCTTTTCTCAGCTACCTCTGAGAGAGCAGGGTGGATGTTGGCCCTGGAACGACAGTGTAGGGGCCGAGCATTGGCTAGGTAGTAACTAGTACCTAGGCCTAGCCCAACTAGGCCCTATAGCTCATTGCCGTATATTGGGGACCAAAAACTTAGTTTTTCCTATTTTTGCACCTTCAAAATGGTGCTGTGTCTCTCATAGTTGGCCGATGTACACAATTCTTTCACCATGTAAAAGTACACAATTAGGGCATTATTTCTAGATACCTCATTAAGTTTTTGGTGAAAATTAAAAATATTTTATCTTGTATCAAAGTGTGAGTTTCAGAAGCGAAAACCATGAAAAAACACCTACTTCTCCATCTTTAGGCTAAAATTACTATGAAAAAGTGAGTGATGACCCCCTATTTTCATTAATTCATCTTTTAGAGTGAGAAACAAGCTTTTTAAATATGTTTTTACATTTTATATGCCTCTAATAGTTCAAATTCTACCAAAAGATATGTATTTTTTTGAAAACTAACTAAAATCCCCATTTTGACCCGTCCTTTGATACAATTTTTCCCTATAGCATTTAACATGATCCCTATATATGAGAAAAAATGGAGCAAGAAAAAGAAAAAACATGGATTTTGTATCACATTTATGAGTTCTTTCAATATACTGGATAGCTTAGATATTCATGCATTTGTTGGGATTATCCATTGCGGTACTTCATGGTGACCTAATTCAACCTTGACCCCAATAACTGTGATTCAAGGTCAGACAGTGACCTACTTATACAAATGTAAGATATATGGTAACTAATATGATTTATATACTTCTGAAAAGTGTCAATGATATCTCTGACTTGGATTTGATGTCCCTGGTCCATTAAATCAAGATTTTGTTGTTTTATTAAGAGAGAAATCCATAATTTGCACCCAACCACCTGCTATTAATGCAGCTATTTTGCCCCAAATGGGCAGCAATTGGGCAGTATTTGCCCTGTTGTAATAATATGGCAGCTGAAAAAATTATCAAATATCTTCCAATTTCCAATAATTTTCAGTATAGATATTCAAAACACCCTATACAAGACTAGGGTTGTGAAAAAACTAGGATATTTTATCATTAATTAGAAAAAAATAAGGCCCTCATGCTGCAAATGCACCAGTCCCCAATATAGAGGAACGGACTATAGTGACTAGTCTAGACTAGGCTACTGGCTAGGGATCATGCAATGACCAATTGGCAATTGGGCCCTAGGGCTAGGCCTAGCAACTTACCATTTGGGCAAATTAAGTTCCAAGTAGGTTATCTATTAGAGGTATTAAATCAAAGACACTCTATTCGCTGCCTGCTGGTAGTACTATAATACATTGACATTGGACTGATTGGTCATGTCATGATTTGGGATTGTTTACAAATACAAGTGACATGAATGATCTTTGTCAGTGTGGACACCTGGCTTTAGCAATAAAATGCCTATGAATGGCGTATCGAACGACTTTTTTTTTTATCGAAAATACACAGAACACTCACAGGGTTTCCTCCAGCAGTTGGTAAATTTGTTCATCGCTTAAATCCTGCAAAGGGTCTTCTTGATTTTCGATACTCGTATCGACACTCAGTGTCTCGGACTCCGCCATTTTGTTTCTGTGTGTTGCCTAGCAACTACGGGCCGCATGTGATCGAAAACCTATCAATGAAAATAATACCTCATAAAATAATGTGAATGGAATTCTTTCAGTCCTGAGGTAAATATGTTGAGAGTTCAATATGCTCATGCTTTATTTTGAAATCAAATATATATTCTGCGCTTACTGTATTTTCTGTGCTAAAATGTACTTTTTTCGATGATGCTGCCACCTGCCATTTAACAAGCGAACCTATCAATTCGCCGCAGAGGGGGGACCCGCAAATTGGCCCGCTTCCTGGGAAGATGTCCGGAGCCTCGTTTCGGCCCGGCGGGACAACCACGGTCGCCATCTTGAAGACAATTTAGGACGATGTTGTGTTATTAACGGAGGTATTATACTCTCTCGATGCTATTTGGTGGGTCAAAAGCATCAGGAGTATATACCCAATATATTTCCTATATAATTCATATCCGGTGGGGAACACTTAACTGTGTACTTCGTCTGGAAAATTAATTAATTCGACCCGGCATGGTGCTGACTTGTCGAACACATCATCTCACAAACACGGACAGAAAGGCACCGGTGTGACACCGTAGTACTGAAATTTAGGAAAGGAAGTGTCGTATATGTAGAAACCTTTCAACATTTTCTCCCTGCTTAGGAATCAAGCTTACAGGGCTTTAAGTTCTTCTCTAGGGCGTACCATACAAAGGGCCCGACCAACGGGTCTTGTGAACGTTGTAACGCTTGTCAAAATGCCTGCACCCAGCCGAGCACGGGTATATCCCGATGTGAATACACAGAGACCAAGGGAGTACTGGGACTACGAATCGCATTTAGTGGAATGGGGGTAAGCATATTTCCCCTTTAAAACAAAAGTGCATAGGTTTCAGGATATTTACTAGGTACATGAGGTGCTTGACTTCATTCAACAAGAATCATAAGAGTAACAGAGAGGAACAGTTGACCTTCCGTGTGTACATTTACATTGTTTGACAGTGAAGTCCTGTCATTCTGTTTGCCCTTTCTCCTGTCTTTTTCCTTCCCAAATTTTATGTGCAGGCCAAGAATCAGGACAAGCTACTGACACATCTGAGCCTGAGTCACATCTCTCACAAAGCCTAGTCTCGACAAAAAGTTCAGATTGGAAAAAAATAACGACCACGTGCAGTTGCGATTTCTATGGAAAACTGGATAATCAGGATTGTAAACTTAATATGTTGCAGACTTCCCTGAATTAATTGAGAATTGTACACTTGAGTCTTGAATAGGCGGCACCTGATAGAATTAAACGCAGTGATGTATATAAAGGCCACTCAAAAAAAAAAGGTTTCTCATCACCACCCCCTGAAAAATATGATGAGGGCGATTTTTTTTTCTTTAGCGACTCCCACGCCACATAGCGGCGGTACCGCGAAGCGGTACGGTAGTGGGTTATGATGATTGCATTTGCCCCATGTTTTTTTACTTTTACGCTGCATAGCGGCGGTACCGCGAAGCGGTATGGTAGTGGGCTATGATGATTGCATTTGCCCCATGTAATGAAGTCTCACAATACAAAATTACTGAATAGAGAAATTGATAATTGTGAAATCTTCTTTATGTCTGCTTTTATGAGACATGTCATCAAACACTGGTATACCGACATTAATGGCGGGAGGCGTTTTTTTACGCGGTCACAACCACATTTCTTGTTACTCTGGGCATCTAAACGGGTTTGGATCGTTTCCCATCTCCCGACTATTTGGGCCCAAAAGTTTCCGTTTTAGTACTTAAGAGTTTACTGATTATAAAAAATTATGAAAATGCACGCAATCTCTTGTCCACTGCATTGGTGACATTGTTAGCGTTAATTTGATACCAAATATGCCCATACTATTCAATTTTAACCATGTTTCTGACTAAAAAATTGTAAAAAAAAAATGCCCCCCCCTCTAAAGAAAAAAAAGTTCCACGTGTGTATCCAATTCTGTATACAACATGTTTCTTTGCATAAATTGGCATATATATACGTCTGAACTATGTGTATCATACATAAATGTGACGGGCTTCCCTAGCCCACTTAAGAGGGTCTATTTCTCCTCTTTCCTATCCCCTCGGGATGTGTGTGGTGCACATATGCGCGGGCACTGACACATTCCCCTGTAAATTGTGTAATGTAGTTCTCGCCATGAATATGACCTTAGCTGTCTAAATGGTGTTAAACATCTATTACTCACTCACTCACATAAATGTGATTGTATTGAATATCTATTTCGAATGAATTCTATTTTATGAGAATTAATACTTTTGGATCTGAAAAGAACAAAAACATTCATTTTGTTTTGAACAGCCTTATGGGATTGAAAATAAACATAATTTACCAGTTCAATGATTGGAGACATACTTTTCATGTCAGTATCCAGAGACTTTTTTTTCCCATTTGTTGATAGTCCAATTATTAAAGGGATATAGTCAAGCAGAGAATGAACAGGATAAGTCTATGGATGTAACTGAGAGCTGGAGTATCGTGTGACACAGTTACCAGAGTTTGGGGTGGGGGCAGCAGATGGGGCCTGTCTAACCTGTCAGCACCTCCGGGGTCAAGGGTCAAACCAGACATTGGAACTGTTAGAATTTGAATCTGAGGATCAAAACAAACAGCTGTCATCTTCTTTATATGCAATATACTAGCATGACACTTTCTTCATTTTATATGAGTCATTAGTATATTGGTCCATGCATTGAAATGTGTGAAAATGGCATGTCCATTTATGTTCTATAAAGAGTAATTTAGCTATTACTAGACACCCTTCCTCCTAAGCCTCACATCCACAGTGTACACAGATATGTGAGGCTGTCACTGGGTAATCAATCAGATTTGCTCACCCTGTGGTTCTGGCGGTGGTGTACAACCAAACTGAGCATGCGTATATCCCTTTAAGGTTTCCACAGCCTTTCAAACTTGCCCAGTTGATGAAAAAGTGTCGGAGAGTGACAAAGATGATCATTTTCCCCCATTTTTCACATTTTCTGACATATTCATAACAACAAGGCAACTTTGAAAAGCTCTCATTTTACCAGTAACCATAATCTCCCGCGTATAAGGCGCACCCCGCCTTTAAGGCGCGTCTAGAGCAATCATCCCACCTATATGGCGCACCTAGGGTTTTGGGTTTTGGTCAGAAATTAAAAAAATTTATAACTTTTTTTCTACTGAATGGATTTTCAAAATCCAAAAATCTATGTGTTGCTAGAGCCTCCGGACTCCCCTGGGCCCCCTTATGTCCTTTTATGACTTAGGGGGGCATGTAACATATCAAAAGAAATGTGGCCTCCTTGTGGATCCGGGGAGAACTATATTCCCGTGTATAATACACGCTTTAAGGGGAGTGGTTGCAATAGTAGGGAGAATGATCTAATGCCTACGCTGGGTTAACTTCACACATAAGCAATGCCTCATAAGGAAGGTACTGTAGATTATAGAATCAAAGCATCTACCGGTAATACATGAACCTCTGAAGACAGCTATGACAAGTACTAAAAACGTCCCCGGGCTTCCCTAGCCCACTTAAAAGGGTCTATATCTCCTCTTTCCTATCCCCTCGGATGTGTGTGGTGCACATATGCGCGGGCACTGACACATTCCTCTGTGAAATTGTGTAATGTTGTTCTCGCCATGAATATGACCTTAGCTGTCGAAATGGCGTTAAACCTCTATTAGTTACTCACTCACTAAAAACGTCCCTAATTTAGCCACGGCTTATATGTGAACCAGATGCAGTCAGGATGCAAATAATATATGGGTATTTAGGCCTCTAGAGTAGGGTATTTTCACTAAAGAACAGTACTAAACCTTGAAAAATCGGCCCCAGATGCACCCTATAGATGCATCATATATGCAAGATGAGCCTTATATGTGGGAGATTTCGGTAATACCGGTAGTTGGAGCTCCCCACATAGTTGTCCTGATTAGTTTTGAAATGTGAATCACAACTCTGTACACCTGACATATATCCATCTGTTTTGTATCTCAGTTCGGGCTTCCCTAGCCCACTTAAATGGGTCTGTTTCTCCTCTTTCCTATCCCCTCAGGATGTGTGTGGTGCACATATGCACGGGCATCAACACATTCCTCTGTGAAATTGTGTAATGTAGTTCTTGCCATGAATATGACCTTAGCTGTCGAAATGGCGTTAAACATCTATTACTCACTCACTGTATCTCAGTCCATACAAGTCTACATATCCACAGTGGACCACATAGGTAGAGGGAAGGTACAGGTATTGAATGCAGCTGTAGTACCCCCGTGTAAAAGCCAACCCCATGCATAAGACGTGCCTAGATTTGGTAGATTTGCCCCCCCCCCCAAAAAAAAAAAGACAACAAAAAACAACAACAAAAAAAAACCGCAAAAAAAAATCAAACAACAACAACAACTAAAACCCCTCAAAATTACAGTATATGTATACTGTAGCCATTCTAAAGAGCGCACATGATGGCAAATTTGAGAGCTCTGTAGACCTTAATAATCCCTTATCTGAAAGACGTTGCCCTGGGGAATGAGGTCAAAAATACACTACAATTTTCAGAAGTCATAGATTGATTTACTGTCCTCTAGTAATGTTGAAAAGGAAGGAAGTAAAAATAGAACCTTTTTATTCCATTCACATTTCACAGCTATCAACAATTCAGCTCACATATTTAGCGCAATCATGGCGAATTATAGAGGATAAAGTGAAAAACCAGTTTGAGGGTCTCTAGTATCATTAAGTTAGACTTCAATGTTCTCCACCAAATGAAAGAGTACGAGCTAGTCATTACGACCCAATAGTTAACTTTTCATAAAAACAGGACATCCATAAAAACTATGTTGCCTAATCCAATTTGATGTATTAAAGTAAAGACCTACCGTAATCTCCCGCGTATAAGGCACGTCTTATACGAGGGGTTTTAGTTATCCCCAAATCCACAAGGGGGATACCAAGACCTTTCTTTTGATATGTTACACTTCCCCTAAGTCCTAATAGGACATAATGTGGGCCAGAGGGGTCTGGGGGACCCTAGGTACACATAGCTTTTTGAATTTTTAAAATCCATACAGTAGAATAAAAGATATGAATTTTTGATTTTTTTGGTAATATTTACAAACTCTGGGTGCGCCTTATACGCGGGCTTGCGCCTTATACGCGGGAAATTACGGTACCGTATAATAATCCGCAAACTGAGGGCAAGGTGCCTGACTCACTCTAAAAGCTGCATCCATTCATTAGCCTGAAATACCTTTATATGGCACCCGATTGTGGATGTTCCTCAAAGTTGCATCTGGGTCTAGGATTTCATTCATGTATTCATTTGTGTGTGAGGTTTAACAATTCGTTTACCAGATAGTATATTTTGGCCACCTTTCAATACTCTTATAGTGATTTCTAACTGACTGGCATTGCAATAATTTCAACAAATGGAAATTGCAGGGCTCAACAAATCAATACAGAGAAGGTGTACCCATGAGCACAAAAGCTGAAAAAAAAGTTGTTCCTTGCAGAAGAGAACTGTGCCTCATATAAATAGAGCTAATTTGTGGTCATTTTCCACATAATCCCTCATTTTTTCACAATTTTCAATCTTTGAAAATGTATGCTGAATATATGATATAGGATGTAAATTTTCAAAATAATTTTTCAAAATGGACTTCACCCATTTCTTTCGAGTGCAACTGGAAAAATTTCCGGTGGCCTGTGGAATTTTCTTGTGCCCCGGGCATGGCACAGGGGTTTGTTGAGCCCAGAAATTGCAAGATTACCACAAAGCTTATCATATTGTTGTGAACAACTGACCGGGCCTGCATCTTCTCTTGTTTAGCCCGTCTGCGTTATATTTACGGCTGAATTATACATGTGTAAATGGGTATTGTAATTATTACAATATTATTACACTATTACTGTAATAGTGATATACATGTGCAAAAATGGTTGCCTTAGTGCAAGAAGGTTGTAACTGACATTTTGGCAAAATTGGGATTTCTTTTCTATTTACCCTTATCTTTCTACTGTGAAAGTATTTAAGCTCTGTCTATGACATGTTTGCCTACAGGCTCAGTGCAATATTGCTGTATCCAACTACCGCGATCTCCCGCGTAGAAGACGCGCTGCGCGTATAAGACGCACCCCAAACTCAGCACATGCATTTTTGCGTTTAAGACTTACATTTTAATGCTGAAATTTGTAAGATTAGTACATTTCTATAGTAAAATTACCCCTCGTATAAGACGCACGCCCAACATGAGAGAAAGCTATAAGACCTCCCAGCATTTTGTTTGGCGTAGAGGACGCGTCTTATACGCGGGAGTTTACGGTAGTGCTATAGTACCTCAACTGGAACACTTCTTGCGGCCATCCTGCAAAACCTGAATAATGCAGTTACAACCCTCTTGCACTAAGGCGATTAAATGATGTGTTAAACACCTTGGATTGACCAATGGGCACTGTTATTCCAAGTAACCCTAGTGAAGTGTGGTTTAAATGATTTAACCCATGAATATCCTCAAAAGAAATGACCACAGATTGTTTTGCTCTAAGCCTAAGGTGTCACCGTGGGTTTAAATGGGAATATCTCAGCAGGTAGTAGGAATATTTGGAAAAAAAAATTCTATGTAAAATTGGGATCATGGGTAGCCATTTGGCCTGGTGTCTAAGAAGGTTACAGCAGCATTTGTTGATGTTCTGATGTCATTTTGGCAACACTGTATACAAGACCTGCCCTTACTCAAACCCTGACATTTAAACGTAATGATTCTGTACATTAATATACAAATGCCCAATGGCTGTGATGTAGGTTGAACTGCAGTGTTGCCAAAAACTTTTTATCAACGCGGCTTGTGTCTTTGGTTCTTAGGCAGACCATTTCCATTTCACGCAGGCCACAGGGTATGAAATGAAATTGGAAATGTATGAATATATAACAAAAAGTGCCTTATCTTCGCTGCTGATAGGCAGATTAAAAAGGTCTTTCATCACTAGAAAGCTGAGATCACAACTGGGGTCCTTCGCTGGCACTAATACTAAGATTCTACGCTGGCATTTGCTGGGGTGCTGGCGTCATTTTGCAAGACTGAAACTGCAGTGACAGAATTAAAAAAAAAAAAAAAAAAAAAAAATCAAGATCCGCCTTTTGTTTTACAGCCAACAAGATGATTACCAGATAGTACGGAAACTTGGCCGAGGGAAGTACAGTGAAGTGTTCGAGGCAATCAATATCACAAACAATGACAAATGTGTTATCAAAATTCTCAAGGTAAGTTTTCTTCTTGAGCTTAGCACTGATTATGTAATAGAAACTTGGCATACTTCTCCATGGTGCACTAAGCTGAGCATTCTGTGCCTCCCACCAAGAGCTGGCCTTGTGACAGGCACCTGTCCAGGATTGGTAGTTGTATTTAACACTTAATCTGCTTCCTACCTTCCCGACAATGTTTTGTCATGAATCTAGTAAATTAGTGGGTATAATCTTACTTACTGGTTCTCATAGAAAAAAAAATCCCCCCCAAAAAATTCATCTCTACTCTCATTGTCAGAGATGAACAAATGGGCACCCATTGACTCATTGTTAAAGGAAAAAAAAAGGGGGGGGGGAATTGATTTGCAGAGATGTCACTCTTCTCCAGTTGTGCAAATTTCTGTATGATACTATCAAATCATGTTGATTTGCTTCAGAATTTAATAAAACCAGAAGATTCCTTTGATTTTTGTCGAGCAGGGAGTGGCATGATCTGTGGTGGTTGACGGATAGGCCTGGTTTGGATGGAGTAACATTATCTGCTACTGTAACATAAACAAGGCTTGTAAGCCCAGGGGGATATAGTAGACTAACTCTAGTAAACAGCCACCCCACAGCCGCACCCACTCACCTTATAGTGAACTGCTCACTCCCACACGAGGAGTAGTGTGCACAGGGCTATTTGTGGCATTTGTGGGTTGCCTCATACATCAGTTTACATGTAGAGGTGGCCTAGCCAAGGCCACTGCAGCTATTTTGAGCCTAGTGGTATTAACACATGTTGATGCTGCTATCTATCTATCTAACCTGCCTGATGGTTACTGCTTGTGAAAATATAATCTAGAATAGTTCCCAAATGTCCAACTGTTTTGGTGTATGGGCACAGTGGTTTATGTGAATAAGGGAACATGGGAAATGTTAACAACACACGGGCCAACTGTAGTACCCAGGATTATGATTTCTCCTCCAACTGTAAGATTTCCTACAAAATAGTCCAAACAGTCGTCCCTCGTGATTTTAGCATATCCAATGAGAAGATTTTATTACATTTATGAGTGTCGGGTGCCTTTCATATATTGAGGCTGATCAAGTACATTTGGTAAGTGCTCAGCCCCCGTGTTGTCTAATCAAGTTTTCTACACACTAGCTGAAATGAAATCACATCGCTGAGTTATACCCTATGTATCGGAAAACTCCATGTATAATACAAACTCAATTACAAGGCACCTCCTGAGTTGAAACCCAAGATTTTGGATAGTTGAATACTAAGGCCACACCAAATAAAATAATTGGTCTATGGATTTTCATTTTTGAAAACTGGAGCGGGAGGGCGAAATTTTTATTTTATTTTTCTAAAAAAATTTATTTGTCTATGGATTTTCAATATCAAAGATGTGAAGAGGGCGATTTTTTTTTTTTTTTTGCTCCTTTTCTCAAATTTATGTCTACTAGTATTTTGGTTGCTAAATGCAGAATAGACACTGAAATGTTCAAATCTAGAGACCTCTACCTATCCAATGAGTGGTCTGCTGTTGCTGTATCTTTATTGGTTGACACTGTAAGGACTTTGCAAAAAAAAAAAAAAAAAAAATCAATTTTCCAGAAAAAGATGCGGGTGGAATCCATAGACAAAGTTTTTTTCAATTAAAAATAAAATTTTCATATAGGAAAATCAGGAGCGGGAAATCCATAGACCAATGTTTTAATTTGGTTTGGCCTAACTGTTTTTCTTTTGAATACTGACTGTTTTTCTTTTACCCCACCTGCTCCAGAAAAATACTACCCTTCTTAAGAATTTCTATTATGATAATAAATTAGTTCACTGCTTATATTCGTAATTAGTGAATTAAGGTTGTAACTTTATCTGAGCCAACAAGGGACAGCATACCTCTGTGAAGGGCCTCGCGGAGGTACCTTTTACTTTGTTAACCCAGATGTGAGTACAACCTTATTGCGCTAAGGCAACACTGACATATAGACATTCTTCAATGTACATCATATACATCATGATTGTCTTTAAAAAAAAACATCCTGTTTCTTCAGCCTGTCAAAAAGAAGAAGATCAAGCGTGAAATCAAGATATTGGAGAACCTTCGAGGAGGAACGAACGTTATTACATTGTTAGCCATAGTCAAAGATCCAGTGGTGAGTACCCCATTCCTTTACCCTGCTCTAACGTCTTGTCGGTGCTTAAAATCTTGTGTTACCAATGCCCGATGAACTTCGATCAGAAGATACTCCCAATGCTAATACTGACTAAGAGGAAGATTTTGAGACTGTAAACGCGAATAAATCCCAGATTAGATATATACATTTACATGCATAAATGAAGTTACACTTCATACTGTCTTTTAAATGAAGTGCCAGGCATGCTAAAGGCTGTCCTATGGATCAAGACTCTAATAACCTAGGCATGTTAATCGACAGGTTCAAATATCAGTAAAGCCTTTTAAGTGCCGCATGGTTCCTCTGTGTTAAAAAATTAAAAGTTCTCCTGGTTTTTATTGGCCATTGAATGCCAATTCAAAACACTTTGCGGCCCTTTTAGTTTTAAATGATAAGATACATGTAAAGTTAATGTTCTCTACTCAATCCTACCCTGACCCTCCCTGGTGTAGGAGTCCAATCTGTCCGGACCCTCCCAGCTAGCTTCCATGCTCTCTACTGCTTTTAGGAGTGTCTTCCAGATCGAGGTTTGTCACTCCCTTGTCTGCTTGACTCCTTGTGATTTGTTACCTCATGTCCTCTACACTGTATGATCCCAACCCATGGTCTCTTGTTCATAGTCTCCTATAAGTTGGTAGTATTGGTAAGCACAGTTTAGATGGATTGGCTTAACCCTTTAAGGGCAGTGCATGTACATGCAGGACTATCCTTTTGTCTGTCTGATGCATAAATGGTACACCGGTGAGCGCGGACCGGTGCACCGGTGAGCGCGGACCAGTGAGGAAATCCTTTGAAATATTTTGCTCACTCTTAGGTTGATAGACTTCCAAAGGATCGACGGTGCACATGCTTGCGAGCTGACGTAAATTGATGCATCATACTGACAAATGAACAGGTCCCTTGTAGGGTTAAAACCAGTATAAATCAGAACAGGTTAGGAATCTCATATGTATTTAAGTGCACGGTTATCACAGTTTACTTATAAGTAGCATTAGACACAAGCTCATTTAATTTCTTTTCATTAAGATCATTTCTTTTTCTCTCCCATCTCGCATCAATTTCTAATTTTTTTTTTGTGATTATGTGAACTTTCCTTGGCAAACAAAATTTAAAAGATGTATTCTAGTACCCGGTCCTTGTAAGACAGGAACAGTGCTATACTGAAGAGTCATGGCACTCTCCTTTCACACAGGCACATTGATGTTCTGTAATATGATTAAATTGTTTCTAGTGACAGGTCCTGGTGTCCTCCATCTGTGAGACCAAATGATGAAATACTACTCCATTCAGTGTTGCCGAAAACTTTTTATCAACGCCTGCATCTCCGCTGTTAATAGGCCAATTTGAAAAATTCTCTCACCATTAGAAAGCTAAGATCATGACATGTCATTCATGCCTGCTTCAAAAGGGCCTACATCACCAATAAGATTCATTTGCTGGCATCATTTCGGCAACATTGGACCCATTCATTACGGCTTTTCTGAAAATTCACATTCTCTTTTGTACGCATATACAGGATTTACAGTGTAAACTGTGCAGTCCCTTGACGTCTCATGATCCATCTGTAAGAACTGACAATGGTATCCCACTTAGGAGGCACCAACTCCTCACAAGGAGGAATGCCATGTTAGGTTGTCTAAATGCAGAAACTTCAAGCCTCATCGTCAGATACTGCCTATGTTTTGTACCGGATGTACTCAGCTACCTTTGTCTTGAGTACTGAAGTCTAAAGGGGGCACTAACACACAAATAAAGTTTTAGGTTGAGTTCAAATCCGTACCAACTGAACTCTGTCACTTTAACTGCTCTTACAAAGTCACCTTTGTCCCCAGTCTAACACTCACGAACAAAAAGGAAAGGGAAAAGAAATTACATACAAATGATATAGGATAAAATAGAATGAAGAAATAGAAGATTATGAAATAAAAAACAAGTTTGATGTAGATGGTGGTATGATTGGGCATTTTTCACACAGAGTTACATAGCTGACATAGATGTGTATTGATCTGCTGCAGGTGGTGGTTAACTTAATAAGATAAGGGTCACTGGTCGGTGCAGATAGCTTTACCACCTTTATCTTGGCTACTGTAATCTCATTGTACTATGTCTTGACTTAAACATTATTTAAGACATGCATGTATGAAGGATTGATTGTACTTAGAGACATTTAATTAGTTAAGTGCTGATGCAGTAGGTTAGTTTAAACTGCATACAAGTAAAGGGCTCGATGTCTATAAAGTCCAATTACATACACAATGTCCCCATGCAGTCTGGGTGGTTTGATAAAGAAGGCTGGATAAATCCATTCTCGTTATCAGTTTAACAAACCTAATTCTGACAGGCTTCAAACATTGAAATGCTATAGGCCAAGATGGAGGGTATTTTAGATGGCCAACTCAGCAAATTTGAATACGAGAAATTCATTTGCCAATTTTCCAAAATTGAAATACAAAAACACCCCCCCCCCTAAAAAAAAAAAAATGGAAAATTAAGAAGTGAAAATGGGTTTGAATAGGCCGGACTCAGATTTAATATTTTGGATGTTGACTTCTTGTTTGTCGGGTAGATCTCTCAGATTAAAAGATTGCCTAGCTCTGTACTATTAGTAGTTCGACTGCCATGCTGTCTACACAATAGAGAGGTTAAGGACACAACGCGTGAGGCAATGTTAGAAACAATATGCTAGATGTTGTCGCACACATTACAAGCAGGCACACATTAACCTATATAGGCGGATCTAAGGAATACTGTGCTTCATAGAATCACCCCAAAGTCAGGGTGCGTCTTACTAGGTACCTTTACTAAAGAACAGTATTAAACCCTCAAAAATAAAGCCCCATGTGGGCCTTATAGCATTCATGTCAACTCAGGGTGCGCATTATTCGCAGGGTGCACCTTTTATGTGAGGTACATGTATGAAGCCAGGTGCAGATTTATGTGATACAAGTTAGGTTTCTCTGCCATATTCATGTTGGCATTGTAAGATCACCCCTCTTGTCAATGGTTGATGTAGAGCTGCCGATACTGCATTTAGGTTGGAAAATCCAAATCTAGACTGTTCAAAATATGGTAATGAAAATACATTTTGTTTTGATGTGAAATATTCAAAATTACTCTCCATTTTCTTTGCCCAGTCCCGGACACCAGCGTTGATATTTGAACATGTCAACAACACAGATTTCAAGGTAAGTGCCATAAAATTTAACACTTGAAAAATGCATACGTATTAGATGAGTGATGGTCGGCTCATATCGCTTCAATAAAAATCCTAGCTGGTGTTTGTTGTGGTTCATCAGGCATATTATGTACCAGTAATTGAATGGATTATACAGACATTAATATGTGGGGTTTTGGGTTTTGATGCAAAACTAAAAATGTTTGAGGTGCAGGATACACAAAAAAAACAATGCTTGAGGTGTAGGATCAATTGAATTTTATGTTGATTTTTATTTTCATAAGGTACAAAAGTGAATATATGTAGAGTGGCATTTATGCTGTTCGATGCATTTTTATGGGAAGACGGGACCTACTTACCGTAATCTCCCGCGTATAAGACGCGTCCTCTACGCCAAACAAAATGCTGGGGAGTCTTATAGGATGTATTGAAATTGGGGGTGCGTCTTATACGAGGGGTAATTTTACTATAGAAATGTATTGAATTTACAAATGTCAGCATTAAAATGTGCGTCTTATACGCGAAAATGCATGTGCTGAGTTTGGGGTGCGTCCTATACGCGCACCGCATCTTCTACGCGGGAGATTACGGTAGCTACTTATTGCTATCAGTACTTAGATAAGTAGGTCCGGCGTCTTCCCATTTATTCATACACCCACGGATCGGGAGCTCCAGTCTTAAACAGTGGTGCCCTGCAGTGAATGCCTTTCTGTGCTGTGATTGGTTGAAAAAAGATTTTTCCTTCTTTGAAGCTATGTGTTGGTATTTAGTAAATCGTTTTTGCAATAGGCGGCGCGTAAGTGTTAGTGCCTTGTGCCGCCCTCTACACTGAATCTGGATAAACTATCATGAAAGTGAATGTTTATTGGATTCAGGGATGTAAGTGGGTCTTAAGGAAAACCGTGAAAACATGACTCAGCAAGTACCTACACCCGGGACCCACACATTGGTCTGATGCCCCCAGACTCCCCCCCCCCCCCCACGAGAAAACCTTTGATATTTTTAAAAGGTTTCTGATGCATTTAATGTATTTTTGAGCATGCTCACTTGGGACTTAGACATCCATATTTCTTTCAAATAACATCCATGATATTTGCTTTCATGACAAAGTATCAAAAGCAAATACATTATATAAATTCATATACCGGGGTATCACAACCCAGAAAATTGTTTCAGGGGTTTCGTGACTGACACTCAAAGGATTAAACACCCCCTGATTGGTTGCTTATGGAGTGGTCATTATCAACAAGGGGGGTGGTGGGTTTGAAGGGGGGGGGGCGTAAAAAATTAAGACCCCTCCTGAGGTGGGAGGCGTAAAAATGTTGACCCCTCCTGAGGGGTCAACATTTTTTAGCAAAGAAAGCCCCTTTGGTACTATAGATCATAAAGGGGCGCGGAGGGAGTGAGTGAGTGAGTGAGTGAGTAATAGATGTTTAACTCCATTTCGACAACTAAGGTCATATTCATGGCGAGAATTACATTACACAATTTCACAGGGGAATGTGTCAGTGCCCGCGCATATGTGCACCACACACATCCCGAGGGGATAGGAAAGAGAAGAAATAGACCCTTTTAAGTGGGCTAGGGAGGCCCGGGGCGCGGAGGGGCTTTATCTGGTGCACTGTAAGCTTTATCTTGGCTACTGTAATCTCATTGTTCTATGTCTTGACTTAAACATTATTTAAGACATGCATGTATGAAAGATTGATTGTACTTAGAGACATTTAATTAGTTAAGTGCTGATGCAGTAGGTTAGTTTAAACTGCATACAAGTAAAGGGCTCGATGTCTATATAGTCCAATTACATACACAATGTCCCCATGCAGTCTCCTGAAGTGGGAGGGGTAAAAATGTTGATCCCTCCTGAGGGGGGGGGGTGTAAAAAAAAATTACCCTCTTTTTAGCAAAGAAAGCCCCTTTGGTACTATAGATTATAAAGGGGCGCGGAGGGGCTTTATCTTGTGCACTGTAAGCTTTATCTTGGCTAAATTTATCTGCAAAAATTTTTGACTGTCGTCGAGGGGGGGGGGGCACGAAAACCCACCACCCCTCTGTTGATAAATAATGACTACCGTAATCTCCCGCGTATAAGGCGCATCCCGCGTATAAGGCGCACCCAGAGTTTCAGAATATGGTCAAAAAAAATAAAAAATCATAACTTTTGTTCTAATGAATGGATTTTCAAAATTCAAAAAGCTATGTGTAGTTTTGACCCCCGTGACCCTCCTGGACCCCAAATGCAGCAGATGAGATTATATTGGAGTGTAATATATCAAAAGAAAGGTCTTAGTGTCCCCCTTGTGGATCCAATGAGAACTAAAACCCCCCGTATAAGACGCGCCTTATACGCGGGAGATTACGGTACTTCCTTAGTCAGAGTGTCACATGTTTGTGTACAATACAGCAGAACATGTGGATGAGGAGGGGGCAGGGGCCATTCATTATAGAACAAATGTGAATTGATCACTTCCAAACATTCAAATGTACCTGGTATAGAACAACATGTAAATGATTAATGTATAATGTGACATTGCTGTACAACACATATACAAGAGATAAAAGCTCTTGTAAAGCTTGCCCTTGCCCCCTGTGGTGCTGACAGAGGAGACAGGTCCCACATGTGGCATCCACCCCAGATCAGCTTGAAGAGTCAAGTTCCGTGTTTTGTTCTTTTGAGAATTTGAAACTTTGAGTTCCCATGATATTAAGTATCTCTAATGTCTTCCTCTATTGTTTACAATAGAACAGTCCCCTGGCGTGCTTCTTGTACCTTAGAACTTGATACTGCTATGAGTAACTAAGTAATTAAATTGTTCCTGTAATTTTTCCTTTTGTAGCAACTATATCAGACACTAGGAGACTACGACATACGGTACTACATGTTCGAATTACTAAAGGTATGTGTACATTTTTAATTATCCAAGTATCATACATCATATGTAATTGAATAACAAAATAAAATGAAGGACTTTAAAAACACATTTGCAATTAGTGAATATGTGATGTAAAATATGATTTGAGTGCCTGGAATGAATCCCATATCGTAGCAAGTTATGCACTGATAGAGGGTAATAGTCTTTGTTAGCAATAAGTATTAAAAAAAAAATGAAAGGATGACTGAATATTGACAATCTATAAAGTGAATCGCCCTTCTGAGACTAGTATAGGAGACAAAAAATACGTACTTAATACAGTGTCTAAGGAAACAAAATACTAAGTATGGTGAATATTTATGGTGAATTACTTGCTTGTGCTAAGACAAATTGAAAGCTGAAAAACGTGAGTGAGTGGAAATCTGATTTGTTTTCAATAAAAATAATAATAATAAAAAAAAGGAGTAAATGTTGATTATAACGCTATTTTGCAGGCGCTGGACTACTGCCATAGTATGGGTATCATGCACAGGGACGTGAAGCCTCACAACGTAATGATAGACCATGAAAACAGAAAAGTAAGTACACACACAGTCAGCCCCTTTAAAGATAGTGTCAACCAAATACAAAAGTATTTTATATGGAAATGGATTTAATGACACTGCTGTAAATTCCTTCATAAAGCTGCATCCTTTGTATAAGCCGGTCACTGATTTTTCTCTCAAAAGCTGCAGCTGTCAGTTGTGTTTACAGCATTACCATATTCACTCTAATAAGCGCACACCCCTCTTTTCTGGGTCCGTCCCTGGTTTAAAATCAGTCAAATGAAGTGTAAAAATTAAGATTTTTAAGGCAAAAACAACGATTTTAGGCTCTTTTTTTCTTATAAGGTTTTGAGCACCTTACAATTAATTTTCCGCACATGCGCGCTTATTAGAACGAATACGGTAATTAAATATAAGGATTTACGGTTGCTGAAATGAGGACTGTCCATTTTTGATCTACGTAACAAGTTTGTATCCCACTACTACCGTAAATCAGCTTCATGTGTAACATACTATTTAGAACACGGGGGGGGAGGGGATACTGCAGTGCTTATACGCAAGGTTTTATAGTAAGAAATCACAGTGGTTTACTTTGAGGACCAGTACTGATATATAACTTGTATTTGATAACAGCTGCGGTTGATTGACTGGGGATTAGCAGAGTTCTACCACCCGGGACAAGAATACAACGTACGTGTAGCTTCCAGATACTTCAAAGGCCCGGAGCTTCTCTTGGATTACCAGGTTTGTGTTCGCTACAAAAGTATTCATTACTTTTGCAGTAAATCTATTATGTAGAATCTATATTTCTAAAATCTAATTCGGATTCGGATTAAAAATTTCTTGACTGTTTTATTAAAAAAATGTGAACATTTTTTTTTTTCAGATGTACGACTACTCCCTCGATATGTGGAGCTTAGGGTGCATGTTTGCCAGTATGATCTTCAGAAAAGAACCTTTCTTCCATGGTCACGACAATTATGACCAGGTAAGTGTGATTTGCCCTCTACCAAACCTCCATCTTCTATTACCAATTTACTGTCCCGTAGGTTTTATTTCCATCCCTCTACTTCCGAAATCAAAACCTTTTCTTACATTTCCATTAATTTTTTTTCCTTCAGATATTGCATACTCAACAAAAGAATGATATATGGCATTGTACAGGGTGGCACCTGTTTAAATAACGTCTACACCTAAATTGTTTGAAAAATTAGTTTCTCCTGTTTCTCTCACATGGTCAGGTGTTCAAGCTCCCCGTGGTAATCCAGTGTGACATGGTGGATAACCTCTGTGACAAAATATTTTGGCAATCATATGTATAGTAGCGTTCACACTACTGCCCTTGCGGGATATTCAATTATTAAGAGTTCATAACTTTTACAGAAATAGCCCAGTTAATACATAATGACTAAGACAAAATGATCCATGAAATATGGGCACTTTTAACACATAAACAAATAACTTAAGATTATCCCTTGGATTGTGCTGTTCTGTGAAATGCCCTTTCTTTGCCCCCTTGTGAAATTATAAAAATCCATCTCCAGCCCAACCCTAAACCTAAGCCTTCAAACTCTTCTACAAAAAAAGGATAAAACCAAAATTTGAGAAATTAAAGCGTTTGAATTTGGTTTCATTGAAAATAACGATATCCCTCATGTCTTGCATTGACAGTTGGTGAGGATCGCGAAAGTATTAGGAACAGAAGAACTCTATGCTTACATAGAAAAATACCAAATAGATTTGGATCCCAAATTCAACGACATCCTAGGCAGGTGAGTGGATGAAAGATTTTTCTGCTTCTCAGTCTGGCCGTGTAAGGTTGTTTTTATACATATACATATACATATACATATGCAATTGCATATACATATACAATTGCATATACATGTACATATACAATTGCATATACATATACAATTGCATATACATATACAATTGCATATACATATACAATTGCATATACAATTGCATATTGCATGAAGTTAATTTGAGTTTATATAGAAAATCAGAACAAAAGATAGAATATACTTTGATAAAGTAATATTATTACTACCGGATATCGTTGCCCATGACTGAGAAATAATAGGCTAAATGCAATTTAACAGAGATGCCACTTTTTCAAAGTACCTGGGGAAATTTCTTGCTTCGATTCCTATGAGCATTTCCTATTGGATATTGCGAAAATTAGGGTGTTTTTTTCGAATTTTGTGTGATCAGTAAGTGGCATACTGATTTTAAAAAAAAATTCAGATTTTAATGGTGATGTCCATTTTCCTGATTTATTTTTAGGCACTCACGTAAACGGTGGGAACGATTTGTACATAGTGAAAACCAACATCTTGTGAGCGCAGAGGCACTTGACTTCCTGGACAAGTTGTTGAGATATGACCACGCAGAACGCCTAACAGCAAAGGAAGCTATGGAGCATCCATACTTCTGTAAGTAGGAAAATATTGTCATAATTTTTTTTTTAAATTAGTAAAAGTAAAGGCTTAAGGATTTACTGTTCCATGCAGGGATGAAAGTCTTCAGGGTATTCCCTGATTTCAGGGATTTTGATGTTCCATGGCCCTATACATTCATATAGAAACCCTGGTTTTTGGGGCGAATATTGGACCATTTCAGGGATTTTCGTGCTCTGTGACTTTCATCCCTGTCCATGTAAATATGCATTATGGTATTAAAGTTCTGTTGCCCTCGACTCGACCACTAGGCATGATGGTACCTTATGTTGACCACCCAAGACTAACATCTTTCAAATCACATAGAATTATTAACTGGCTGTACCACAATAACTTGTAAATTGTGAAAATATCCTGTAATGGTGGGGTGGTTGAATTACGGTCTATCAATATGCTTAGTGGTCGAGTCAGGGGTGATCTAACCTACCTACTATCGGTTTTAAGTTGGATGAAGCACAGGAGAAAAACTCAAAAAAAGCAACACTATGGAGGTTTTGGACATAAAACATTTCTTTATGTAAAAAAAAAAAAAAAATTGCATGGGGGGGGGGGCAGAGAAAATGGCATATGAAATCTTGCGACCCAAACTTCCCCCTAAAGTGTCCTACCATGATGGTCAGGGTGAAGCTTTTCTCCTAACGCTTCAGAGTATGAGGTTCCATCACCGCCACCGTTATTTTGTGATTTTCATGGTTCTCATTGTGTTATTGATTGACTTTAGTCAATAACACATTCATATATGGAAACTGCCGCACAGAACCACATTAGATTAAAGAGGGTTTCTGACAGACATAGGAATATAGAGGGAAATCTGATCTATAGTGTATCTCTGAACAATTGCCACCACAGCTAGGCCATGGTTGAATAATCTGTTTGACCTTATAAATATGTATTTATTAAATATTATCCTGAATCAGGTATGACAAAATGGCTTGGACAGCTAGCTTTTGCACCTAAGAGATAGAGAGCATAGTCAGCTGTTCATTGGGGCTTGAAGGTGGAAGGTGGATTACTGACGCCTCATTATTGGTGCACACTAACCATTAAACCTTTAGGGGCTGCATAGAACTTAAACTTCTTTTTTTTTCTTCATTGAACTTAGAAGCCAATAACAAGTAGGCCTGTGACCTAGACTTAACCTTCATTCAATTCCTCTTGTTGATATTACAGATCATGTAGTCAAGGAACAAAGTAGATTGCCGTCAATGCCCGGACACAATTCGCCAACACTGGTAGGGAATGCAGCCCAGATGGCAGGTATGTTGGAGTAAACTACTGTTTCAATCTATGAAAATTCTTTCTACCCTATTAAAGCAATTTCCAAAGTATCTAGTTTAACTGAAGTATTCAATTTAGACAATCTGAATAGTGAGTTTGATAACTGCATAGTTGTAGCATGACTGGCATTGTGTTGCTGATAACCAAGCATAATGGATCTTTGGGTACAACTTGCTGTACACGACCCTATCTTAACTAATGGGCGAACCAGCATTTATAATTCAATATACCGAAACTGCTGAGTGCTAATTGTGAACTGTGTGGATATAATTATGTGTAGCAACCAGGATTAGATTTTGAGGAGCTAATGTCATTTGGTCAAGTCAACTTATACTGTATGCTAGCGGAAACCCAGTATCTTTGCAAAATATTACCATCTAGGATGTGATATTAGTATCCACTAGGTTCATTGAGCATATTCAAGTGATTCTACTGAATGGCGCAGGTATCGTTGTAAAAGTATTTACATGTGCTCTTTTCTTCTTTCCAGTCTCGGGTCTGGTCCCCAACTCCGTAACGGGGCTGCCTAGTTCTCCAGTGATGGCACCCAATGTGTCAGCACTCCCAACAAATACGACACCAGTACAGACATAGGCCGCACTCCCCCACCTTCGTCAGCGCCTCCCTTCTAGGCACATCTTAGGCACAAGCGCCAATCGGGTACATGGCTGCAGTGTGGCCAAGTTATCTCTCCCTCAGACGACATTCTCCACTGAGACCCACAGTTGACACAACGTACTCATGGACACTCACCAAGCCACATGGTGCCACGTCGAAGTGTACATAGTATATGTTGTACATAGTACGCGTGGTGGAGCAGAGCGAGTCTCTGCCCGCTGTGATCTCCTACTGAAGTGCAGACAGACAGGACTGCGTTTGGTGTCGAAGGACAGTTGAATCACCAATGTATATGGATCCTCCTTTGCATAACTAATGAAATGTTTTATAAATGATTCCTTTCAAATATTTATGAAACTCTCTGCACTAACCAAAGATTGCACAAACTAGACTGGAGTGCTTTGCCCACCACAGAAGATGAATATTGGTGGATGATCCTATTAGTTCTCTCCAGTGGCATAAGGTGGCGTTGTGGGTCTGATCGTGTGGTTGAGATTGTAACCTACAGAGGGCAGCTCTGTTGCAGCCCATTCCACCCCTATCTTTGGTGCCAATTTGAACTCAACAGTAGGGGGTTTGCTAAAAAAAAAAATTACGGCTGGTAAAAGAAATATTTCTGACAATATACTGGACATGTGATGCAAATGTAAAAAATGAAGGAAATGAAACGGAGAGAAGAGAAAGGAGAGAAACAAAAATCCCAATGATGTTTACCAATGAATGTACACAATCGAGGACAACGTGAAGTCATAGGGTTTACCACATGAAGCCATGGGATAAAGGGAATGTGTCTTTCTGTGTCCGCGTGTGATGAGTTATAACAATTTATTAGATCAAAATGTTCTGTACATGTAATGGTCTGCTAAAGTGGACAGTAAAAACGTTGAAGAATATATCCTGTCTTGTCCTGCTTCAATCTGTGCTGTGACCTGCGGGTCGGTGAGACGACTGTCATATGAGCATGGACTCCAGGCCTCTTATCATTATAAACAATATTATTGTGTGATGACAGTCTAATAAGTACCAAACTTCCCATCAGAGTTCATTTCATATCGCCTCTTATAGCTTGAAGGTGGTTAGAATTGATCGATTTTTTTCCCAAACACTGAACAGGGACATTTCTGAAAGCATCTTTGGTCAGAAGAATTTTTCTTTTTGTGCAGCTTTAAGAGAAGTCACATGTAGAATGAACTATATACCTTGCCTCAGACATTCAGACTATATGTTACTGTGAGATGGACATGCATTATTAGACTGAGGCCCAACTTTTGAGTGATTGAAGGCTGACCATTGGTGTTTCATAAATATTTCTTTATCAAGCTGCGCTGGATAGAACTTCATGGTTGGCCTAAGTCTTTGGACATGTAGTATATCCCTCTAAGTCTCAAACCAAATGGAGTTGTTCATTCCATGGTTCTGTCTGGCGCAGTTTCTGCAGATCATTGTTTAAGAACATTTTAAGAATGTCACATGAGAGACTGGCGGAAGCACTGGGCACTGCATGATACAATCTGTACCGGGTACTATTATTTTTTAACTTTTGTAAAATATGTTAATAAAGTTGTACTGATTAGAGGGAACAAGCAGAGGAAACCTACAACAACATATCTTTGTTATACGTGTTTTGTGTGTATAAACATAGATGATGCATGACTAGGGCATTTTGTGTAACAAATAACTGGATCTAGTCTTTTGAGGACAATGTTTAGCGAACAGTGTTAGTCTTGGACAGGTGTCTACTACCTCGGCAATTAAAGGCATAAAATCGAGACCTTACATTTAAAAAATAAGGGGATTACCTTTAAAATGAAAACTATTTAGATCTAATGCTTTTCTTAAGCCTGCACTGGATTTGTACTTCCTAGACAGTTCATCTGATCTGACATCAATCTCACTAGCTACAGTTGTATGGTTATGGCATTTCAACCGTTCTCTTTTTTAAGGCAAATCTGGAAAGAAAATTTGTTTTACGTCATCATGCAGTGCCCACTTCATGGTAGTCTATTCAGAAAGATGTGTCGGACAATGGGAACTTGTCAAATAGTAATAATGAATATAAAATATAATAAAGAAGTGCTCTCCAAGATGGAGACGCAAACATTAATATTGGTTCTTGTCATTACTCTATCCACACATTTAATAAACGATAAATCCTGCGAGTAACCGTCATTTTTATTGACACGGTCCAACTTCAGGGATGAAAGTCTTTGAGACTTTGAAGTTCCAAGGCCCTATATTATTCATATAAAAACCCGGATTTTTGGGCCGATATTGGACCATTTCAGGGATTTTTGTGTTTTGTGACTCATCTCTGCAACTTTAAGGTGATTTTGAAAGGTTAGGGAAGATGGACGAAAGTAGAAAGTAATACGTTTAACCATCAAGTATAGCTGTGACCAGACCTCAGGCTTTAATTCAGCCAAAAGTCCTGAGTATATCGTACTGTAAAATTTAAAAAAAAAGTTCATATGAGATAACAGATGTACGGGGATATAAGTAGGATTTTCCATGATATCAGATTTGGTTATCATTGAGCATTTTCAGAGTTTTCGTGCCCTGTCACTGCCATACCTCTGGGATGTGATTTCTCCTACACATGTATTTCCTACACTTTGGGGACAAAAAGGTGACCCTCGTGATTTAACCAGATCCAATGAGAAAATTTAATAGCATTTAACATGGCATGCGGGTGGGGGTCGACTTTGAAATTTTGACGCTTTTACATACAAATTGAGCTGCTGCAATGTTGCCTGATCTAGTTTCCTTCACATTGGTCAAAATGAAATCACATCCCTGGAATCCTTGGACATAAGACTACCTGTAGTAGAAGAGCAGCAATGTGAATTATGTGTATGAATTCAAGTGCATATGCATCTTAATCTACACGTCTTGGTTTTGGCATAGAAAAGGCCGAAATCCTGAACAGCAACTTGTCTTTTTAATTGTAATGGGGTGGTCGGTTTATAGGCGTTATGAACAAAGGTCCAAAACCCCCAGGTCCTAAACGAACCCTGGACGAGAAGTGTGTGTGTGTGAGGGGGGGGGGGTCGCTCCTGTTGCGATAGAGAGGCAGAATCAAAAGGGGAAGGGGGGGGGGGTAAAAGACAAACACAAGTTTATTGCTCCAACTCTTGGTTGCCCAGTCTTTGAAATTTTGAAGTCCTTGAGGAGATGGTAAACCTGAGGGAGCCCATTTACGCCCACTGAACATACATCTATGGATCTTCAAGGCAGGCATAGGTTTATGCAGTGATTGCACATAAAAAAAAACAAAAAAAACCAGGCAAATGCACAATAAAATAGAGATGGTTGTGTAGATGAATTAACATCTATCCTGGATGAAAGTGTAGGGCTGAGCTCCCAGTGTACGGTAGTGTACTCCCCTAGGCCCTGCATGATGTTCATCATGTCTGTCTCCCCATGTCCAACAATGAGCATGGTTTGCATCTCGCATCAGCTGGCCGTCACAAAACTTAAAGGGTCTCATGTGTTTGCCTCAGTCTCCTAGTCCACACCCATTCTCCACCCCAATACAGCAGTAAAGTAGGAATGGGGGAAGGCCTTGGCTTTGCAAATTGCAATGCCGTGAGCATTCTTATATTATGATCCCATGGCTATAGATGGAGGGCGGTTGTTCCCTATGACATCATCACCAGTGCCTGGTTGCTTAAGTTATATGCATGATGAATGAGCACAGTTGTATTGGTCGCTGGCCAGGGCGCCTAATACACACGCTGTCATTCATTACCCGGCAACATACCACAGAGTGAAAGGCAAACACTGGGAGAGGCGCAACGACCCGGAAGCACTACTTACTCCCCTGACCTTTCTCACTGCGACAAAATAGTCCCTATACTACAACTGTTATCTTTATTTCTATTTCTACAATACTTTTTCCACTTAATTATTTCGAATAATCAAAGAGATAAACATCGATTATTATCATTTTCATTTCAAATGCACATAGTTTATTGCGCAAACGTGCAAAGTAGTGCGCTTGACAACAGAAATTCGTGCGCAGGGTGAGTCGTTCCCTGACGACTGGGCAAGTCCTTTTGTACACAGAGAACCCCACACTTGACAACTTGGCCTTCAGAGGAGTAACATCAGAGTAGGGAGCTCTACTATAACATCTAATATTGTGTGGTCCAGTTAAAACCAAGTGACCAAGATGTTCAAAAATACATTCCAAAGTGGATTCTTATCCATACTGTACAGTATCGGGAGTAAACCTTTGCAGATCTGGGACAAAAAGGTAAGTGCATTTTACTTGAATTTTGGAACCGCCTTCCAACTGACGGCACGGAATGCCTAGCTGTCATTTTGGACTTTGTTATCTTTGACTTTGTTGTTGTCCACATTCCTGAGTAACTCCGATGGACATGCCATTTTATTACAAATGTTAGCGCATGTAAGATTATACAAGCATCCCAATGCAGTCTACAATCTTCTCCATATGAGAAACAAAATTTTCAAAAATGTTCCCACGCGTTGTGATGAACAGTGAACTTGCGTTGTTATGGTTGGAGGTGGTTACGCCTTCAGGCCGAGCTGAGCCAAATTTCATGATTTTGAACAATTAGTTCAATGCAACAACAATATAGATGGATAGTCAAATTAAAGAAAACGAATAGTAGTGATTATCTTTTGGTTCTGGGTGGGCTCTGGGTGAGTGATGGACTGATGTCACTCACACCCCTGTCATTTCTTACCCCTTGCAGCTTGATGGAAGTGTCTTCATTGCTTGGCAACGTTTATAAACATATTACACATATTATCCCAATGCAATACATGATTGAGATATCAACGCATTATTATGTTGATTGCAGTGGGTTTAGTTATTCTCATCACAGAAACAATGAGTCTGCCTCCTCCTTAGCAACCTCCCTGGCCAGCTACCGGCCATGTTATTTGGGTCAACACCTGACACAGTTTGCCTTTCATTTCAGGTCAGAAATGGTCACATTAAGCGTATCACAGACAACGACATCCAGTCCTTAGTATTGGAAATTGTGGGCACCAACGTTAGGTATGTATTTATGTTGTCTTATTTAGCTCTTTGGTCATATTTCGGCCGATTGACTTAGCGCGCCTTGCTGGAAAGCATGCCAAACCAAAATGGCGGCGCCCATAGCTGAGGGTAAACAAAACGTTTGGCACCGTGGATACGGGGGTTCAACCGAGATGCATTGTTAATACTGCCGTTATTTTAAAGATGAGTTAGTTATGTCAGTGTGCCCTGGTATGGGTTGAAATTTCTCCAAATTTGAATAATGAGCCCGTGAACACAGAATACACACCCGCACAGAGATGTGTATTAGAATCCAATGGCAAAACAGGCTTACAGCTATCCTTCATACATTATTGAAGGAATTGAAGATTTAGAAAAAAAGTTGGGGCATATAAAAGGGATTGTGTATTGTCTAAAATATAGCTTCTTAACATTTTTTCCCTCTAATATGAATAAAAAGTTCTTAATTCCTACTTAAAGTTAGACTTAAGTCTTAACATTTGATGTAGCACATATCAATTGATCTGACTCATAACAATGAACGTATCCTTTTGCAGCACAACATACATCACATGCCCGGCTGATCCAAAGAAGACATTGGGTATCAAGTTGCCTTTCCTCGTAATGATTATCAAGAACTTGAAGAAATACTTCACATTTGAGGTTCAGGTAAGTTGTATATCGATTACATGATTACATTCAATTGCAAAAGACAGATACAATCAGTTGGAAATAAAAACAGTCTAGAATGTTGTAAAATTTCTAATGCACTAGGGTTTAGCCTCAGATAATCATTGTTCATAGATTGTATAAATTATAGCATCAAATAAAATGAAATTTTTACTTTAAATAGGTTTTGGACGACAAGAACGTAAGGCGGAGATTCAGGGCTAGCAACTACCAAAGCACAACACGTGTGAAGCCCTTCATTTGCACGATGCCCATGCGTCTTGACGATGGCTGGAACCAGATCCAGTTCAACTTGTCAGATTTCACACGCCGTGCCTATGGTACCAACTACATCGAGACCCTTCGCGTACAGGTGAGTCAAAGTTTAATGCGATTCATACATGCATTTTGAATCATCAAGTTTAATTTTCACTGTACAAAAAGGTAGCTTTTTCTTTAGTCATTCAAGTTGAATTTAGTCCTCATCAATCCGGGCTTTCCATTTTAGAGAAATGAAGAGTAGACAGCCACATCTGAAAGTTAAACTTTCTTTTATATACATATATATATATATATATATATATATATATATATATATATATATATATATATATATATATATATATATATATATATATATATATATATATATATATATACATTTGAAACAAAAGATGAAAGAGTATTTGAAGTTATGATCAAATATTCCAAACCTAGCTCACTTGTAAAATTCCAATCTTATATTTGCATTGCCTTTTTTCAGATTCACGCAAATTGCCGAATCAGACGAGTATACTTCTCCGACCGCCTCTACTCCGAAGACGAATTACCTGCAGAGTTCAAACTCTATCTGCCAGTTCAAAACAAACAGAAATAGTCGCAGACTTTATAGCTATTCAATATGTATAGGAGAAGCAAGACCATCTCTGAGAAAATGTGGAGAATGATATCTATATGTGGAACTTTATACAAAACAACATACATCATACTACTTTACAATGTTACTGACCGGGAAAGTGTTTCCAGATTTCAAGAACTGGACTTGTTGATTCATCCTCTCATTCATTGGATTTTAATACAGCGACCTTGTTGAACATTATTTCTGTATACATTTTGGTGAAAGCGACAGTATTTGTCCATATATACTGACTTTGTTGTCAAGGTGGATAAGATGCTCTCACTAACTCTAAGAACACAAAGTGTTCCCGATCATACGTGTCTCTGTGATATGCAATATTCTATGAAAGATCTTCATCTTCGGTAAACCTCATGAGGATAAACATAACTGATGGAATCAACATTATTGGTCGTATGGATAGAGTTTATCAAGTTTAAAGACAAAAAAGTTTTCCCAGAATCATGTCCGGTATTGGTAATGTTTTCGCGATAAAAGATCTTAAATAATCCCAGAAGTAACTAAATACAGAGCTACCCGAAATAACTCTGAAAGATTTTTATAGTGTATGTTTAGGAAAAAGAGTAACGTAAATTTGTAAGTGTAATGGAAATGATATGTCTGTAAATTTTGCATCTGTAAAGCCAAAATAACATCTCAAGTAATAAAAATGAAGAGGCCAAGATATATCGTGTAGTGGAATTTTGTATCGTGCTGCTGCAAGACAAATCTAGAAAATTTGACACGATCTACTGGGGAAATGTTGCAATACGGTGCAGTTCTTAACGTGACATGGTTCCTCAAAATTGGTTCTGTTTTCTCTGTGTCCAGACCAGATGTTGTAAAAATGTTACATATTTCCATAATCTAGACCCCTCATATTATAATTATTAATGTATATATGATATATAGCTAAATAAATTTTATGTTTGTTTATTAGAGAAAAGAGTCTCTTTTGTGTGAGTCTTCTAACAGTTCCTGGGAGAAGCCACTATTTTGTGTCATAGTCGAAAGCTACATTTAGGAAGTAAAATGAAGGATGAGCATTTCTAATGCTCACTCATCAGGGATTAAAGTTTTCAGGAATTTTTTCTGATTTCAGACTTTTCTCAGTCCTACATGCCAATAGATTGGCCTCACGTTCAGAATATCAATGTGTATCTTAAGAAAATATCAAACAACCTTACTTGCATCCCTGATAATAAGGGATTATGATTACTGTATAGTAATAAACCCGGAATGCAGATCAAAGGACTGTCATGAAAGCTGTTTGAAATCCTAACACCCAAACCGTTTGCAGTTGGGTGTTAGATTATTCAGTGTTCCTGAATATTGACCAAATGGCTGACTGAATTAAATGACACATGGGTCTGACAAGTAAACAGACATGTGTACATTCTCAGGCAATATAATACCCATTTAGGCTATTTTGATCTATGGGTTACTAAGCTAGGCCTCACAGTGCTAGAGCCATGTCTATGGACTTGTTAGCGTTTGTCAGCTGTTGCTAGGGGAGGTGCGTTTGTAGGCTCCATTAAAACGAGTCTGGTTGCTGTGCTGTCAGGTGCTGCCCCCTGAAGGCTTTTTACGGTACTAATTAAGTACAAGTCCATGCCAACTCTATCACTACTGTAGCTCCCTCTGGACGCTGTTAAGTCAGGTGGATCAATACAGATTTTCAATTCACATTGAGACAGCTTTGGTAACCACTATTAAGCTCTTTGATTTGATTCTTCATTTGATAGGATAGAATAGGATAGGCTCAGGATAGAATGCAGAATGAGGTTATGAAGCAGAGATCATTGAATAGAAATACATAAACTGCTCCATTAGTTCTAATGCGGACTACATGGGGACATTCTGAAGTTGTCTTTTTCAGAGGTGATATCAAATTGACCCCTACATAAGGACAGTCTGGTTCAATAAATTGGTCTGGAAGATTATTTCAATGTTAATGAGGACCACAAAAAAGGAAAAAGATATGGTAATTCAATGGAACATGTTCGTTGTGATCAATGTAGGGAAGGTTCAACAATAATGTCACTGCTTAGGGGGTATGGGTGGGGGTGGGGGTCTCTGGGTTCCGGTGACAAGGCTATATAATAATTATCCTTCGGGAACCTCCGGCGTTTCCGAGAATCTACGAGAGGAGGACTCTGGGGTCACATGATCAGTTCGGATTTCCAAGTTGACAGCATCTCATTGGTCTGCAAGAGTCCAAAGCCATTTCGAGCTGTAAGTATATAATTTGTTCGATCTGGGGGAGGATTTTCTGCCCACAGACTAATTTTACTGTATAGATTGTTTGGGCATTTCTTTGTTTGCCCTTTCTGCTCATATAATTGTGTTTGGAGCAGTTTTTAACGACTGGGCCGATCCTCCCCCGAGGTGGCCATCTTGTTTTTCACGGTTGTCAACATTTGATTTGATTTACACCTCCCAGTGTTAATAGAGTAATTTTGCCCGCTTTAAGGGCAAATCTGTTTGCCCACTCCCCGGTGGGTATTCTAGGGTTTGGCGAAGGGGTTCCTTCATTTTCGCCATATTTCCGGCATGACCAGGGGCTGGTCATGCCGGTACTTCAGGTACTACAACTACGTCTTCCATTGCGGGTACTTCAGGTACTTCAACCCAATCTACTGCAGGGACTTCTGGTACTAAAGGCTTTGACATCCAATACTTGTTCCAGAATGTGGACACATTGGCGATGATGGGCCAATTCTTGGGCAGTCTACTGATGCAAGCTGTGAAGCAAACACCAACTGACCCCTCGGAAGAGGAAGAAGATGAGGAAGTTGAGGAGGTTCAGGAACCTAAACATTCCAGTAAAATTTACAACCTCATGAAAGAGTGTGTGGAGCAGGAACAAGAGAAAGGGAAGAAAGGAAAGGATATCGGACCCTTCGTGGCCGAGTTTCTAAACTCAATGTTTAAGGAAAAGAGGACCATGTCTGACCTGGACACTATGCATATCAAGTACCCACAGCCGAAGAAGGCTGGCCAATTGGTTGTACCAGAATTAATAAAAGCAACAACTCTGAGTTTCTTAAGCATGAGGAAGCATTGAAGAAGTTGCAAGTGCACCTGGTAAAGGCCATGCTGGCTTTTGTGCCTATCATGGATCTGTGGATCTCATGAGGTGATAAAGACAGTCAGTTGGATGAACTGAGTGAGGCTTTTAATGACTGTCTGAAGTTGATTGTAAGTACAATCAAAGCCATCACTGCTCGTAGAACGGAGGCGCTCAAGCCCATGGTAGTTGCTAAATATGGAGAGCACTTTCTCAAGGATAGTGGAGATGATCCAAAGTTTTTATTCGGAGGTAATCTCGAGGAGGCAATCAAAACTGTGGATTCTGCACACAAGATGGCCGAAAAACTTGAGAAATCAGCACAGCAACATGCAGCGCTAGGGAAAGCTAAGAGTAGCTTCAAGCAAGGCCAGCAACAGCAGTGCAGGCGGGGGTTTCCCCAGCAGAGGCAGCAGCATCAGTCCAGGGGCTTCAAACCGTTAGCTGGTATGAGGTTTCCATTTGTGATTCCCCAGTTGGGTCACAATGTGGCATCAAAGATGAATGGACCAGGGTACCAGCGCCAGCAGTGGCAGGTAGTGCAGCGAAGGCGAAACAAACCTCGGGTTTTCAGAAGTAGGGTCCTTAGCAGGGCAGGTAAGTCCCCTACAGTTCAATCATTCTGCTCACAATTTTGTTGCTGGTAGTATTGCTAGATATGTAGAACGCTGGTCCATGATAACTAGTGACCCTTGGGTCCTGGACATGGTTTAAGGAGTGAAGATTTCAAAATGACAAGTTTAAACACTGCTGTTGAAATGATGGGGCCTGGATGCTTTATGGCATCCATTGACCTCAAGGATGCTTACTATTCTGTTTTGGTGTCAAAAGAGGAAAGGAAGTTCCTGAGATTCTACTGGAAAGGAATCTTGTATGAGTTCCAGGGCATGCTCAATGGTTTGGCCTGTGCCCCGAAAATTCTGAATCCAACCTGAGAGAGGGAGGTCACGAGTGTTTTCAATACATCAATGACTCCTTTATCTTGGGAGATACAGCAGAACAGTGTAGGGTTACTACTGACAGGCTTGGACAAGAGTTAGATTCTCTAGGTTATGTGGTGCATCCAGATAAATTGGTGTTTACGCCTACACAAGAAATTGTGTTCTTGGGGTTCCTGTTGAGCTCACAGACTATGACTGTGAGACCCACACAGGACAAGTTAGAGTTCAACATGGCTGTGTGGAACTTGGCTTACGGTCCCAAGCCTTACAAAATAAGAGATATTGCTTGTATTGTTGGTCTGATGATGGCCTATTCTGCAAGCATACAATATGGGCCGGCACATATCAAGGGTCTTGAGAGAGAAAAGAACCTAGCTCTGGAACAAAATAAAGGAAAATTTGATGCAGAGATGATTGTAGGTTCACATGGTATGGATGACATTAACTGGTGGTTAGAAAACCTTCCGACTGCTTCCAAAAAGATTAGAAATGAGGGTGCTGATTTTGAAATCATCACTCTTGTGGGGGGGCTCACAGGGGTGAGACAACCACCAAAGGTATTTGGAAGGAGGAGGAAGTGAATCTTCATAGTAACATTCATGAGTTGATGGCAATCCAATTAGGATTACAAGCATTGGTACCAGAACATGGGGTCAATGTCAAAATTCGTACTGATAACACTACTGCTTTGGCGTATGTCCGAAAAATGGGTGGAATCAAATCAGTTGAATGCAACGAGTTGGCAAAGGAAATCCGGGACTGGTGTGCTGAAAGGGATATGTGGTTGACCATCAACCAGAGGAAACTTGTGTCATCCAGGAAAGCCCTTAAACAAGCTAAGGCTACAAAGTGGTTGTCTATCGTTCCTTTTTAAGAAGAAACTGGTAAAAAGAGGATTTGACAGTCATACTATCCAGCTGGCAGTTAATGCCAGGAGACCTGCCACTAGGAAGTCGTATATGACTTACCTTAAAGACTGGTGTGTTTTCTACATGGAAAGGGGCATTCCAGTGCTCCAGCCTACTATCCAGCAAGTGTGTCAGTTCCTTTCAAAACTGCAACAAGAGGGTAAAAGTTACCAGGCCCTGAATGCAGCCAGATGTTCTCTCTCTCTGCGGTTTGCAATTATGTCAATGGCAAACCAGTGGGACAACATCAGGAGCGTATGAGATGAATCCGCCTGGTCCCCGCTACCACACCTTTTGGGACGTCCATGAGGTACTGGACGTTATTCAGCAGTGGGACAATGCAACAATATCACTTAAGAAACCCTCAATGAAGTTGAGCGTCTTACTACTTCTCATGACATCCCAGATGGGACAGACCATAGTAAATCTGTCAATCAAAAACATGTCTGGACAAAAACATGTAAGGACAAAGCAGTGTTCCGCATGACAAAACTACTGAAGAGCAACCGGCAAGGTGATCCACTGAACACACTGGTACTTTCGAGATTTGATGAAAATCCTATGGTGTGCGTGGTACGGTGCCTGGAACAGTACATTGAAAGAACAAGGGAGATTCGATCTGAAGAGTCACAGTTGCTGATTAGTTATATACAACCACATCTACCGCTAATTCGGGACACTCTATCAAGATGGGTGTTAGGGGTGGCATTAGCAGGGATAGACATGCACTAGTACAAGCTGCACTCCACCCGAGGAGCCTCAGCTTCGGGGCTCCTCAGGGTGGGGGGGCAACATGAACCTGTTAATGAAACAGGCTGGGTGGTGCCAGTCCGTTTCATTCGCACGGTTCTATCACAAATGGATAGAAGACATTGTTGGGGGTAACACCATTCTGGTTTAAACTGAAGTTGCCTCTTGTAAGGTTTGAACGTTGACTCTTGCACATATTGGAACTTTGTAATTTTAGAATTGGTATGGTTTTTCTAAGTCAAGTTGGACTTATTATAGGCAAACTTATGTCTTATGTGGGTACATTTTTCATCCACATTAATTGTAATCTGAGGATTACCACTTTAATATTGTTCCAGACAATATAAGTTAATTATAAATATGTTGTTGTGTTTTCTGTTCAGGGAAGCCAATTGCTCTGAAACTCTCATGGATTCTCGGAAACGCCAAAGGTTCCCGGGGGATAATTTTAAGATTATTTGAGACTTACCTGTAAGTTGAGGTATAATCAGAGGGACTGAGGGAACCTGGTGGTTCAGGGAATACACGCCCTACCGCTCCCTCCCTCGGTTAATCATGATGTCTCAGATTGATTAATAAGGGGGGTTTTATTGGAATTTACCCCTAGTAAGGTTAGGTATTAGTTAGTTGACCCCCCTTCACAGGCTCTTAAGGACGGATTATGTGACCCCGGAGTCCTCCTCTTGTGTATTCCCTGAACCGCCAGGTTCCCTCGGTATAATCCTGATTATACCTCAATTTACAGGTAGGTCTCAAATAATCTTAAAATTATGTTCCATACAAAAACAGTGCCAAGGGGGTGGATGGGTCCTGAAAAATGCAAAAAAGAAGCAAATAAACAGTGACATAATTGTTGAATGTTCCGCTATGTGCTAGATCGGAGAACATAAGTTTTCTTCACTGTACACTTCATTCATCTCAACAAAAGCGTGTTTTTTTTTGTGTTTATTAATATTATTATTATTATTATTATTATTATTATTATTATTATTATTATTATTATTATTATTATCTTCATACAACAGACACAACTAGAACAACAAGAATTCAGTTTAAGATGTTTTATTTCACCATAATATTTGTAGTATGCATTCAATCACAACATTTCGGACAACCTTTTTTTTTTTGTTTTTCCCCCCAAGAGCAGCATCAGACAACATTGATAAGATTGTGTAATGTTCTATGGGCTATGGCCTGAATAATCCATGAATTTAACTCCTGGAGATGCACACACAACACTGAACAAAAATGGCTGCTGAACTCAAACTAATTATTTATTCACAATAGGTCATATGACCTGGATACTGGGCTGTAATTGGCCGATGGCTCAACACCACAGATTGCACACTTTTTAAAGGTGGATAATCAATAGACCACATGGGAGACCCTTATAGACCAATATTGATTATATATCTATAACTTAAGAGGGGAGTGTTTACAGAGGTATCATAGAAATAGACCAAAATGTCTTCCATGTCCTCTCGCTGATTAATATAGTATAACTTCTCTGAGGAGCTCCCGGGTAGGAGCTGGAATACAATACCTTGTTTATAATGAGCAAATTCTCTTTTCCAGAATTATTTTCATACATTGCAATAGTGATAAAGATCTCTTAAAAGCAGGAAAATACCCCATAACCTCGAATATTGGAGCAAATTCACTTTTCCAAGGGGCATCCTTATAATGAAGTTTTACTGTAGTATGAAATGAGAAGCTGTTTTGGTCAATGGGTAAACCACTAAGTAGTATATAAAAAGTCTTCCATTGTAAAGGTGCATGTAGGACCACCACCTCTATGCCATGGGCTAGCGGTGATAAAATACTGAAGCAATATCAAGTATGTCGTCAAAATCCATAGATGGGACGTCAGACTAAACATATAGCTACACTCATTCCACAATTAAGATAGCCATGGCATTAGGTTCCTGTGGAGTTCCTATTCAAAAGAAAATCGGTGGCAGAACTTCTCCAGACATCGACCATCGGCAATTGCAGCACCTCTAATGTAATACCAGCAATCTGCTGAGACGGCATTCGTTAATCCATTTGACCTACTTATGAACCGGAAGTGACCTTTAGACCTCGACCTCTCATCCAATCAGAAGCCAGCATTTCACCAGAAGCCATACCCATGACCATATATGGGCATGTGACCTCGTTTCTCGAGCTTTGATTGGCTGAGAGGTGGTTGCCATGGCAACCGTCGTGTAATCACCTGACACCTAGTGGATGTTATTGAAACTGCTTATAGCTGGATTTTAGTGGAGCCCTCTTGCGGCTAAAAAAAACACTAGTGACAACTTTACACCCGACACATAGTGGCTATTATTGGAACTACTCATAGCTATTGTATTGTACATGAATTTAACTCCTACATTAACACAACACAACATAGGTTTTTTTTCACTTGTATTTGGTACATATGTGACAGAAAGAGGTGTTAGCTCTTGTTGATCCATGGTGAATGAAAGCTTAAACCTCAACAGTGATGTCTTTTAGGTTAGCTGAAACCTCCGCTAAACCTTCTATGTAAAGAGCTATGTCGGCATGACCCATGTTGTTTAATGCCACAATTAAACTGATGGGATGAGATATCTTCTTTATTTCCACACCTTAAGAACTTCAAGGACAGGGTTTTGTACACTTCTGTCAGAGGGAACTGGTGTAGAGCAGAGGTTAAGCTCAGAAAAACTAAACTCCAATTCCACTCCCAATTCTTTCCAATCTCGCGTCAACTTCCGTGCAAGGTCAACAAACAAAGTTTTTACTTTCCATTCCTCTGTAGGTCTTTCACTATGATCCACCATGTTGTGATATGCCATTAACCGTCTGCAGTATTCCACCAAATCATTACGTCCTATCCCACTCAGTGCATCTCTTAACACCATCCACTTACAACGCCCATTTTTCCTGTACCAACAACTTAGCATTTCTCTGGCTGTTGAAGCAATGCTAGTTTCACTTTTCATGTACTCCATGAGGCGCATTCTCAGTCCTAAATAAACGCCTAGCCGAGTGTACTCTGCCATAGGCAGTCTGTTGCTTACTTCCAATAACAAATTATCCGGAAGGTAATTTTCCATGATGGTAGGTAGGTAGGTATGTCTGTTATGATGGGAGGAGAAACATACGAGCGTGTTATATAGGGTAGGCGGGGTGGCGGTGAAGTAACTTAGTGAGTGGTGCACCACCTGTGTGTGTAAACAGCGTTAGCGCGTCTGCTTCTCACTAGGTGCCACCACTTTGCACTTTTTTTAGAAATACCAACCGCCTAAGCATATGGCATCACGTTTATGTGGGAAAAAAGCGGCTTATAGGCCCTATTTTATTTCAAAAATAAAAAAAAACACAGCTTGCAGCGATAGAATAAATTTGAGATGATACACCAGATGGTTTAGATCGTTTGCTTTCTATTTTTTTTACTTTAGTCCACACCTTATTCGTGGGTTCTACATAGCCAATGGGTATATAAGTACGCTTCACCCTAATAGATATCGAGGAGGTCTGTACCCCAACTGTTACAGTCCACGCTCAGACTCATTGTCACACACCAGCATGTCGTCACAGTCGATCTGATCTTGGGATCAGCAGAAAGAGTCTCTCTTCAGTGTAGTTCTCCTAAATCATGTTAAAAGCACTAAAAATAAATGCACTTAAGCACTAAAATCACTTCTCCAGTTCTCTTTCTCTGCGCACGTGTGCGCTTGGTGATCAGTGAGTTTCCAGTGTAGTTTCATTCCGATGCTGCAAATGTGTGAAGACATCGTTGCCAGTATCCAACTGCCGCTGCTTTTTTACCATCGTTGTGGTGGTAGGTAGGTTAGGTAGGTAGTTAGATAGAGTGAGTAGGTAGGTAGGGGTTATATAGGGTAAAGTAGGGTAGGGTAGGGGGTTCATGTATGTTATACATACACTGGATCGACTGTTACAACATGCTGGTGCCCCCTTACCCCCCTGTTACTTAAGGGGTGCCCCCCCCACCCCATACTTTACTCCTAACCCACCCTACCCTAACCCACCCCTACCCTACCTTTTCTTTACACCTACCTACCATACCTAATTTTTTCCCCCTTTTTTATTCTAGCTTGAACATCAAAAGAAAATTGTTCGTTATTCAACCACGAACCAGTGACCAGCAATGGGTGCGTGTGGGGTGGTGTTGGCCGCAGCGGTGGGGAAAATGTTATGATGAGGGTTACACGTGCCATGGTAGGGTGCAGCATGTAAAAGGTTAATTGGAACATGTTGATAGGATCATTTATGGGAGGGGGTAAACTTTGTCACCTTTTTTCTTTTGATCCTTAGACCTGAAAGCAAAATTCGTTTATTATCATACAAGCATGGAGCAGTGTCCAGTGGTTGACACTGGCGAGTCGTGGTGGGAGAATGTTATGATGAATGGGACTAGAGGCTTTCCTTTGTGGCAGAGTGCACCATGTAAAAGGCTAATTGGAACATGTTGATAGACTCATTCATGGAGAATGTTATGATAAACGTACTGGGAGGTAAAATGCAACATCCCTTTTTTCAGTTTACACATCAAATCGTTTGTTATGCAAACAGGGTGTAATCCATAAATTTGAGCACATTAATAATGTTGAGTAAGCCAGGAGGAGGTAAAAGCTATCCACCCTTCATGGTCAAATCTTACACCTGTCTTTTTGTTTTTCATCCTGGAGTGACAGAGAATGTTAATTATGACAGGTGTAGGAAAAAAAAAGTAAAATCCAATGTTTGGCTTTGATCCTTAAGCACAAGTATTATTGGAATGCTGCTTCTATTGCTTCTGCTGCATGCTCAATGGTGGTTGTGGCGGTGGTGGTGGTGGTGGCGTTGGTGCTGCTGCTGCTGCATGGAAGCAGGTGGTTAAAATCCATTACTTTTCATGCTTGTAGTTTGGTAAAAAAAAAATCCATCATCTCTCTGTCTTTTTCTTATTGTTCCTAGAGGAAAAGGTGTCAATGACAGTGGTGCAGCATGCAAACAGGATGAAAACTACCGTAATCTCCCGCGTATAAGGCGCGTCTTATACGAGGGGTTTTAGTTATCCCCAAATCCACAAGGGGGATACCAAGACCTTTCATTTGATATGTTACACTTCCCCTAAGTCCTAATAGGACATTATGTGGGCCAGAGGGGTCTGGGGGACCCTAGGTACACATAGTTTTTTGAATTTTTAAAATCCATTCAGTAGAACAAAAGATATGAATTTTTGATTTTTTTGGTAATATTTACAAACTCTGGGTGCGCCTTATACGCGGGCTGCGCCTTATACGCGGGAGATTACGGTAACTACTAGTTTTCAACATAACCATAGCGTGCAGTGCGGAGCCGACACCGTAAAGTTGACATATACGGAGGGGTTGCCATAGAGTTAACATAGCGAAAAAATATGCAGTGGGCGCCATAGACTTAACATTGCAAAGAGGTTGTGGTGGAAAAAAGTTATGATTGAGTAGGACTAAAGGTAGGGTAGGGGTAAAATTCGACGACTGGCTTTGATCCTACAACACAGGTACCATTGAGTGTGCAGCTGTCTTTCGATCTCCTAGAGCATGTAGCACAGATGGTGGTAAACAGCTTGTAACATGTAAACAACATGGAAACTGCTAATTTGTTCATGGTCATATGCAAAAATGCAGGGGTTTATTGTTTTTAACCGTGTGGTGTTGTTATGAGGGAGTGAGTGAAATGATGCCGTATCATGCCTGGTTGGGTGCATGCCTGCTTTTACCACCCTTCATGTTAGCTCAAACATAAAAGCAAAAGTTTTCAACATGCTGATGGAAACATTTTTTTAATTGTGTGCCATGTAAAATGATGCTTAGTAACAAGGAGATTTTCTTTTTTTCAAAAAAATGGTGAGTGAAAAAAAATGTTAATTCAACCTGCGGAAAAGTGTTTTACACTGACATGGAAAATAGTCAATTTTTAAAAAGAAGTCATGGAGCATGTAGAAACTTAGCATTTATAACCCCACAAGATATTTTTGAAAAAAAACTGTGCTGTTAAACTTGCTTACAAAAAATTTAAAAAAACTTATTTTTTGTTAAATTGGCAGGTTTTTCACTTTTTACCAACAGGTAAAAAGAATTCTATTTTTCTTCAGTAAGGGGTGAAATGGTTAACCGGATAAGTTGTGACAACTTTGCACCCTTCAGCAGATATTTTAGTTACCACCCTCACTATATAAATGACAACAGCCTAGTGAGGAGTGGCCAATTTCAGTTCTGAACACCCTTTCCTAAACGGTTCGGTTTGGGACAAGGGGGGATAATGTAATTTTGTCTGCCTGAAATAGCTTTGTTTTTCTCAACGCTTCTACCAAACTGGGATCAAGAAAAACTGAATTTCCACCCTTTGGCCTTTTTTTAGAAACAAAGTTTTCTGCATTTCGCATGTGAAAGAGATTGAGGATGCACAGGGTATGGTGTGACGTCTCATAATGTGCATTACAACATTATGAGTAAGCTAAATCCCCGCTACCTGCCAATTTTTACTTTTTGTGATCAATTCTTTTATGGATGGACAAAAGGAGTGTTTACCATTCTTTATGAAAGGTGTAGTGATGTTTTGAAGGAAACACTATCTAAAATTTGAATTGG
Organism: Acholoe squamosa; assembly: GCA_949317995.1. Classification (NCBI taxonomy): domain Eukaryota; kingdom Metazoa; phylum Annelida; class Polychaeta; order Phyllodocida; family Polynoidae; genus Acholoe; species Acholoe squamosa. The sequence goes on from OX439038.1 coordinate 74,990,061, forward strand.
GAGGAATAAACACGTCTGATGTTCAGGACAATACTGCCACAGTTGAAACAGCTTACATTATTCTACATCACCCCTTATGTCTGAAATAAAAACCTCCGTTTCTCTTTTGTAAGAAGTAGATAAGCTCAGAGGTTATGAAGCAGGAGTCATGATCAGTGGATGATTGCTGCACCGAGGGAGCAGCACCACTCTCTTACTCGCCACTCACCCCAGATAAAACTACAGAGGTGGAAACCTCGACTTGCACAGAGAATGGGACGGTGGGGAAAATGTCAAGTCTAATTTTGATGTACGCGAGTTTATTCAGCGCTTCAAGTACACTAAAGCCCCCACAGACCTAACTGGAGTTGTGGCAACAGCACCGCCGCGGGCAGCGTCACCACCATCATCATCACCACCACCATCACCTGGAGACATCGTTGGCAACACACACACATCGACCAAAGAGGAGGAGGAGCAGGAGGAGGAGGGTGAAAAGAAGCCAGTGGTGGTGGTGGCGGGTGTTGCTTCACCCCCACTATTGACTGATGAGAAAACTTCTTCCACCAACTTGAGAAAGGAAAAAGGGACAGGGTCAGGAACAGGGTCAGGGATCGGTTTTGAATCAGTGGAAAAAAAGAAAAAGCAGAGAACCTCTAAAGCGGCAGCAGCAGCAGCACCCCCACCACCACCACCACAACCAGTATCAGCACCAGCACCTCAATCGGCACCAAGACCGCTACACCTTTGTTCTGTAGGTGAAAATGAGAGCATCAAATTAACTTCCAGAAAATGGCCTATGGAAAAATTGAGCAGTCGAAATATTATGTATCCCGCTCCTAACCAAATTTTCTACCCCGAAGGTGACAAGAACACACACATAGAGGTGTACAAGAAACCCAACGTGAAAGGTCTGGCCATTCGCTCCTACATAGGTAAACCCTTTGAAAGGTGTGTTAACCTTTCACCTCCCCAGGTCAGATTGGTCATCAGCAAAATATGTCCAGATCTCCTAAAGCACTACTTTGATATTTCATTCCAAGCCTGCCAGGGAGCGCCAACCGTTTCTCATCTCATAGAGGATTTGGACGTCTCCACTGATGCACCCGCTTCATTCCCTGTTTTGGCTCTGGTAAACTTTTACAAGGGTGTAGGTAAAATCCACATTGGCACTAAGTCCTACATAAATGAAATGAATCGTTCTAAACCTTCTGCCACACGCCTTCCCACCTGCCCCTCACACTGTGGTCAGACCATTATGACTCAAGTGCTGGAAACTCTTAAAAAACGTGTGGGACCAGTTCTGGAACAAGACTACAAGAGTTTCTACCAGTGAAAAAAAGGGGTCAGTGGTCAACAGTTTTTTTTTCAAAAATCTGGTCAACAGCTCCTCTCGTGTCAAATAGTGTTTCATAGCATTGTAGCATTGTGTATTATGTAGCAGTTCAACTACTGGTGCTCATGTGTTACAATTATCAAAGCATTATAGTGTATTATCTTAATGCATAGAAACAATATTAAAAAATTACTTTTTTGTGCCTGAAAATAGAAAAAAGACTCTTCTTACATGGAAACTTATGATGCAACTTTAAAAAGCTATAGCTGGTTTAGAAAACGATACAAAAGCATTTACAATGTCAGATTTACCACTTCAAAAAGTGATTCAAAGGTTAAGCAAGTCATTTTCTTTTGTAAAAGTTTAGTAAAAATTAAGGTTAAGGTTGTATTCTATCATGTATACTGTGTGGAAAAAAGGGAAAAGGTAAAAAGGAAAAAAGGGGAAAAAAAGGGAAAAAGTAAAAGTAAAAAATTGCATAGTTTAAGGTTGTATTCTGTCATGTGTATACTGTGTAAAAGGTTGTGTTCTTTCGTTCATGTATCCTGTGTGAAAAAGTAAAAAGTAAAAAAGTAAAAAGTAAAAAAATACTTAGTCTAAGGATGTAGACTGTGTGGAAATGTAATTGTGTAAAACAGTAAAATTTTACTAAAACACGTTAAGGTTGTATTCTATCATGTATCCTGTGTGAAATTCTGTCATGTGTATACATACTGTGTGAAAAAAGGGGGATAAACAATCCCCCCTAAAAAACCTAGGTGCCAGAAACAAAAAAAGAAAAGTGATTGTGTAAAACAGTTCAGTTTTTTTCTTTTGCGTCAACTTCACCAGGCAAGAGTTTTTTCCCCCCTTATCTGGTCTTTGGTAGTGTTTTAGCTAAGCAGACATCATAATGTCTAACCCTCCTGTTGAATTTTATATGCGACCTCATTTACAGTCAAGCACAACATACGGTAAACCTTCTGAAATTACTCCAGGCAATAATATAAGTAGTGTGTTATGCGGATGTGAAGAAAACTTTTTCTGGGAAGCAATTCCTGTCTACAACATTCAATATTTTAGAGGAGATGAACCAGACACTGCTGACCACTATTTAAATAGCGTTAATATGTGCAAGTTCTATAATGAGGCTTTTTGGGATGATTTTGTCGTTTCTATTGACTACTGTAAACGTAACAACGTTACATTAGAGACAAAGGATTGGTGTATTGGAGTATATCAATTACACACTAAAGAGACATGTCCACAACATTATACCAGGTACACACTAGGCAGAAAATTTGCAGCATACCTTCAGGAACTAGAAATTTACTCCAAAGTGGGTGTATTATGCCATTGTAAAAGTGATCTAAACATTTGCAAAATATGTGAAACCATATGTTTCACCTGTCTACAATGCACCTTGGAACTTTCAGCTTTAAACTTGGTTGGGGTAAAAAGTCATTTTTTCATTCGAGCTAAATTTCAAGAAAGGCTACCTTTCAGGGCTCAAGCATTGTTTGAACCTGCTATTGCAAACATAGCTAGAATCAGTAGCATGTGTAATTTCAATACCTGGAAAGAAAGATTAAAGTCAATGCATTGACAATGCATGGTCATGGGCATGGCATCCGGTGAAATGCTGGCTTCTGATTGGTCGAGAGGTCGAGCTCAAAAGGTCACTTCCAGTTCGTAAGTAGGTCAAACGGATTTCAGTAGCTGTTCCTATGTGCTGAGTTTACCCTTATATACTACTTTTGGTTTTGAAAGGTTTTATTTGGTCACAAATCACATACGATGCTATAAAAATTCATATAAATAGCAGAAAAAAAGAGACAGCAATGACATATAGTAAACTGGGAATTTTTTTTTGAAAAAATGACATAAAAAAAAAACAAAAAAACACCAAAAAAACTGGTCTGGCATCAGCAAGGAGACACCATGAATAATCACCTATGACACTGGTCGTTTAGTCCCTTGGACAGTGATCAATGATAGCCAACTCATCACCCTTTAATGGTGGTTAATGTTAGGCCTACTCATTGCTATTTTCATAGTTCACCTCACATACCCCGCCCCATAATTCGAGCACATAAATGATACTTATAATGAAAAACCATTTCATCCAGAACAAAGGTTCATCACCATTGCTGCAACAACTAATGCTGCTCCCTCCCATAGTAGACATTAGAAGATACTGTGTTGGTGGTTTATAGGCCATAACGTCTTTGCTGTGATGAAGATGATCATTCTGCAATTCCCAAACGCCACATTCCATGACTGATAATGCCATATTGCTATTAGAATTACAGTCATGGTCAATTGATATACTGTTATAATGTGTACCTAGGGAACCCTGAACGTTCCCATATATAGACACATTCTCTTCTTATATTGTTTTGTATGAGCAGTTCCTGTATACTATGATATTTACATGGTTAAATTCGGCGCTTCATGGTTTGTACTGGTTTCATACCTTAGACATTATACAATGTGCATACAAGCTTGAATGTAAAGATTTTTCAGTTTCTGAATATTCATAAACAAACATCATGGAAGTATTTTACTTTATGTGGAAAATAGCAATATCTAGAGTTCAGCTCAGTAATGTCATCTTTAATTTTCCACCAATTTATGATATAATGCTGCAACTATGCCAGCCTTAATTTTCTATCAAGTTATATAATGGTGCTGTTATGTTGTTAAGCCTTGCTTTTAAGACAATAAGCTGCTTGCCTTTTGTTGAAAGGTAAAAAAAGATAAATCCCCAAGACTGAAAGATTACATGGTTTCAAAGAAATCACATCTAAAGGACACAATGCATGTAATATTCATATTCTGTTTATTTCTGTTTCCATCTCTCTCTCTCTCTCTCTCTCTCTCTCTCTCTCTCTCTCTCTCTCTCTCTCTCTCTCTCTCTCATGAATTATTAAGGGACACTAGGAAAATAAGGGCAGGCATGACCATAGAGGTCAGAACCTCTAATTATAGGTTTGTACTGCCCGATGCTATTCGGGCTTCCCCAGCCCACTAAAAAGGGTATATTTCTCCTCTTTCCTATCCCCTCAGGATGTGTGTGGTGCACATATGTGCGGGCACTGACCGATCCTCTGTGAAATTGTGTACTGTGTATTGGCCATGAATATGACCTTTACTGTCGATATGGCGTTAAGCATCTAATACTCACTCACTCACTCCTGATGCTATTTTGCTCTAAGGATGTATTCTCCCAGAGAAAGTAAAGTGTCAAGATGTGAAAAAGTGATAGGCAATCAATATGACACTTATCAGTCATTCAATTGAAGTGAAAATGTTCAGAGCAAAATTCATTAAAAGCAGAACTCCTACCAACACTCCTGGATTATAATGATTAAGTGAGAACCTGAGATATTCCAGTCCAGTTCCACCTGGTACTATCTGATTTCACCGCTGGGGTCAAGGCCTGGAAGTAACTGAATGGTGCAGTGACCTTGTGGAGTGGTTATTTTTTTTTAACAATGGGGGGGGGGAGCAGTTAGTGAAATGCATATGCACAGGAAAAATCTTTCCATCCTCCTCCATTGGAGGGTTCTGAAAATTTTCCATCCCCTTTTTATTCTTTAGTACCTAGCATGTGGGCTTTTTTGCTTAAAAGGGGTGCAACTTTTTTTTGTCTCCCCTAAGAGGGACCTGAATTTTTTTGTCACTCCCACATTTAAAAAAAAAATGACCACTCCCAATGAATAGGGGAACCACCTCATGTTTGATAGATAGGACCTGATGGGGCACTACTGCAGTAACCCCTCAGGTGATGGGGCCATCCAGAATTCTATCTACCTCAGGGCCGTTTAGAGCCCACAGGGCCCAGGGGAGGAATTAGACCCAGGTGCCACATCTAGTAAAATTTTTAAGAGGCACTAGGAAAGCACGAACATACTCTCCACATGTGGGTCAAGGTGTCAGCAGTGCTGCTCGTAAAACAGGTGGGTCCTCTAGAGTCCCACTGTTTATGAGTCACTTCTATGGTACATTGGAAATTGAAATGTTTTTGAAAAATTTCTGATAGGCATTTATTTTAAGTACAGGAAATACGATGAGCTTTAATCCTTTCATTTCCTACATATCTTCTTGGGGGTGGGGAAGCTTCGAATATGATTATAATAATTTTAAGTATATGTGATACAGATTATTATATAATGAACAACAACCACATCTCAGTACTCAAAGTCCAATAAGGCGTTTATTGGTCTTCCCAAAAGGTATAAGTAGTAATTATCATGTTTCGGCAGTAGGTGTAGGCTTCTTCAGGTGATATCTGATACATTATTATAATGTGTTTAGGTCACCTGCGGTTGGTCTAATGAGAAAAGGATGCTTCTGCTCACAGAGTTAAGATATTGAAGTGGCCCGTTTACGCGCCTGGACACTTACAGATTTCAATGCCCCTGTACCCCTGGATCTTATTTGATAGCGGCACTTATATTTGAATACTATTTTTAGTGTTTAAGATTGTTTCATTATACCCCCTGAATCCTGGTGTTTATTCGATATCGGCACCTATTTCAGATCCTAGCGCTTAAACGGGCCACTGCAGTAGTCATTATATTTTGAAGATTGAAGAATATACCAACGGCTCACCTTCTCATACTAATTAGGTTTACTTGCATCAGAGAGAGAGACATTTATCTAATTGACCTGTCCATCCTAAGAAGTGTCCATGCCATACATCACTTAAATCCCCATGTCCCCTCATTTTCTGCCTCATGTAGGCTAACTAAACCCCATGTGACATGTCGATTTTAAGAAATTTATTTTCTTGCTGAATCACATCCACTGTTTTGGACATACACTGTAAAAAAAGTGTTTAGGGATTAAACACCAGTGTTTAGAAGTTAAACACTTGGTTAAACACTTATTTGTCCCACTTTTCTCAACACTTCTTAAGTGTTAAACGCGTTTAACTAGGAAGTGTTTAACCAAGTGTTTAAATGCTAAACACTTAAACACTTCAGTGTTTAGGTGTTTGAGAATAAGTGTTTAAAAGCTAAACACCTAAACACTTCAAGTGTTTAGATGTTTAAATATTGGTGTTGAGAAAATTTGGTGTGTATCTTTAAACACCTTTTTTGCAGTGTATATATCCCCTTAGGGCTGCATTGATGTGGCACTGGCAAGTTGATGGCTAGAGATGATTTACATCGCTATGTGGTCCTGAAAGGGATAAGGGGGGGGGGAAGGAAGAGGGGATCGATCTTAATTGGATCCATCAAGTATTTTGTAACACCACACTGTCATGGACAAGTGACACCTCCAGGATTGCATTTCTGCTCTATGGAGGCGCCTCCCGGGAGGCTTTATGATGCAGGTAAATTAATGACCTTTCAAATAACATCAGTAAATTCAATATTATCCCTCTTTAAATAGGGACAGTGAGACAACTGAAGCGTGATCTTTGCAAATAAAATGTTCTTCCTTGCTTGTATGAAGACTTAGGCCTATGGAGGTTACAGATTGTGGAAAATTCCTTTAGGAGAAGGATTGTTTCAGTTGATAGTCCTAGGCAAAGCTTGGATTCGCTTGCCTTTAAATGTGTATTTATAGCAGGATGCATAGATAAAAGACTTTTTGAGTTGTAAGCAATGTGCATATTCTTTTTTTTTTTTTTTTATAAATGAGAATTTATTTAGCAATACTAAAACATGTACATTTTATATTTTGGTTCTTGTTTCCTTTTGGCATAGTTGTTTTGCACATGAAATGAACAGGTCTGACCTCGATAGGAACACGATAAACTCTCATCTACGACACTGGGACAGCGATAGATCAGTCCCTTAAATATGAGCCTTGGATTGGGGGTCCCCATGTCACATGTCAATTTTAAGAAATGCTCATATCACATGTCACTTTAATCACCTACCATGTTGTATCAAATTGGAGTTTATCCCTTGCTTTCCCCCTCATGACACTAGTACTCTTGTGACATTTCGATTTTGAGAAAATGTCACATCACCATGTCAAATCTCGTATACCACGGTTGTCTAGTTCTTTCTATTTAGTGTAGAAGTGAGAGTACGTGACTCTCAGTTAGGTTTAACTCTTCCTTTACCAAGGCATTTTGAGCTGATTTTCGGCATAAAGAGAATGTAACTATCTTTGATTAGGTAGTCCGGATTCAGGAGAAATCTGCAGGCCCAAAACAGCAGATTCTTATATTGTTATTTAATTGCTTCTGTCCATTTGGAACCAATCACGATTAGCTGCTGGGCTGGCGTGAATTAGAAATGGGTGTGACGTCATGACAGCTGGTGTACCTCATTGTCAGTACAGCAGACGCCATCCGGGTACTGCTGATAACAGGAAACGCCCCTGGCGACACCTACAGGCGGATGTAGCTAGAAACAACCACTTTCGGCTCAATGCCTAAAACTGGAGATCTCAAAGTGGTGTCTGAAATACTCTTGTAATGATAAAATACATGCTTATCTCACCTACCAGGGGTCATCAAAGGGAAATCACACAAACATGGAGCGACCCATTATTGATTACAATACTATTACAAATGCATTACTCTTTTAACTGAATTTCTTGGCATGGTCATTAATTAGAATGTCTATGATATCCTGCTTTTATGTATAGGCCTACCTGTATCAGGCATTTTCCCACAAAGGTGGCTGAATGGGATGATTTGGAGACAGCTGAGAAGAAGGAAGCGATAAATCAACAAATAACTCCAGCAGGTGTTGCAACCAGCATGCTAAATTGAGAAAAATGGTGCAAAAGTAACTGAAAATGAAATAGTCTACACCTAAACCCTCCATAACTGAGAGATCCATTGTATTTAGGTTGTGGCCTGAAATATCTGTCACGAACTGTGTAATAAACATCCACTGTGTTTTACCGGAACCGGATGTGGGAAAACACCACTCAGTGTAAAAAGCAACTTCTCTCACATTTTATGGTAATGACAAGCGGGTCTTAAAAACATGTCCTCAATCATCCTCTGACTCGCGAGTCTGCAATCTTTCCCCTTCCACCGCTCCTATCTTCATATCTGGTTTGGCTAAAAGACAAGAAGACCTGATGAATTCTTTATGTTTCCTTATCCATGCAGCTGACTGCTTTTGAGATGTCATTACAGACTCCATTATCAATTCATGTGTAGGTGTCTCTCCTGTTACGGTCCTTAAATGTAGGCCCCTGAGATGCAAGCATCAACCAAGAAGAAGGACAATACTGTAACAAGAAGACAAACACAGGTAATTCAAGTATCAGAAACCACCAGGCTGTTTATTTAAGTGCCGACATAAGCCCCGACACGTCTACCATGAGATCTGGGTGTAATAAAGGTTGAATATATATGCTAATATTGACTTAATGTCAGTTATACTCGGATATCTATTCATGGCCTAAGAACACCTCAAGAAGCCAGTCCGCCCCCGGTTCCGTCACTCGTCAACCGCCCCGACTTCTGCTAATTGCTCTGTCCTGTTCCCGGATACCCTGTATCCAATAGTCCTTAAGCCTATGGCCTCCCTCCAGTTGCTCCTAGCTCCTCCTCCTGGTCTTAGTAGCGGGCTAAGACCCTGGGTGCCCCTCCTCCTCTGCTTATATAACCTCCTCCTGGGTCCGTGATGTAATCCCCTGACGTCACAAGCTCCCTCGGGCGCCCCCTCCTGGCGCCAGCGGGAACTGTCCCCGCTCGCTTCTCCGGTTCCTGCGAGCACGCCTTCCCCGCCTCCCCTCTCCTATCACAATATACCATGGAAATTGCAAGCCTGCCCATAGACAGGCATGCACGCTGAGGCAAGAGAAAATTCACCCCCCCCAAACCATAACTAAAGAATTCTATAGAATCCTATTTTTATATCCCGTTTTTTATCCCTTGCCTTGGAATTTTTTTCTTGGAAAATAAATCTTGCCGACTCATTCTGTCTATCTACTTCTTGGTGAAAGTGAGCCTGGTGCTTAAACACGGGCACCTCTCTAGTATAGCCCACCGTGAATTTAAGCCTATACGTGCATCCCTAAAGAGGTTTAGGGATATGAGAGCCTCACCTGCACCACTTTCTTTTCAGTTCTCACTCTTTTCTGTGTTGCACAGAGGTGCTCATGTCAGTCGGTACAAGTACCTTTCAGCGAAGATGACAGCTACTCAAAACAAGAGCACTAAAAAGAGTCACACAGTAAGGTACCTGCTTGTGCAATACACATTATTTCTTTTTAACAAGGCAGGTGCCATTCAGTCTAATGCGGTGAGTACAAGTTCAATCGTGAAGCAGAGTATGACCTTTTAATGTGACAGGGTGCCTACCTATAGTGCTCTCTTTACCTTATAATGTGCAACAGCATCCAGGCCTATCTTACCTTAAAATTACATCTTCTTTTCATTGTTTTTTTTTCTTTGTCACGTGCAAGTATCTCATGCAAATCTATAGCCACAAGCTCACGTCCCATACAATTGTGAAGCAATCATTAGAGGACCTTAAGACCTTGAGCCCGGAGCAGTACCTATCGCCAGGTAGTGGGAAGCTGCAATTTAGGTAAGGGTAATTCAATTTTAACGGAGATGCATTAATATCAGCATATTGCATGGCCATTCCATGTATTACTTCAATGGCAGTGCAAGGATTACATTTAGGTTCTGTGGAGTCAAAACGCTGTTCCTTGATAAAGATAGGACACGTTTTGATATAATCCTCTGTTAGTTACACCGATATTTCCTCATAGGCTATTTCTATACGGATTAGTTGTTGCTTGGAATATGTGTGTGTTTGTGTGTGTGTATTATTAATGCAGCTAGGTGTACAGTGAGCTACTGGCGAGCTGCTCATTGTGCTCATGTATAATTGTCCTCAATACATCATCCATCAAAAGGAGCAGCTCCTGTTACCGTCCTGGTTACTTGGCACGACCAACACAGTCGATGGTGCTAGGATATACTATAGGGATATCATAGCTATAGGTATATCTATAGAGCGCCATTTTACTGTAGGAATTTGGAGCCGTTGTACATCGCTCTAAATCACTCTAAAAAGATATTAATCAATTGTAGAAATAATCTTACCCATAATGTCTGTACGCTGTAGACCTGGAAGATATTTCTTAATATACTACAACTATACATTTCCGAAGTCGTACCAAAACTCTCATATTCTTCATTGAGATCTCACGTCGTAGGGCTGTGTGTGATTGTATTACATTGTGAAACCTTGGATAATACGTCCCTCCCGCGTTTCGCCGGCCAGATTACTGTAGGTGCTCTGTGAGCCATCACTATGAGAGGTCGCGACAGTCACACTCCCGCCTCTGAGCTGCTCATATATCTGTACTATCCCAGTACAGGAGGGTGTCAGCCAGTAATGAGCTGCTCACTGTCAAACCTGCAGGGTGCTGATACACTGCTGATACACTGATAATCTGTAGCAATGTATCTGAGCAGCATGCCGAGGCTTTAGGAGTGCATTATATCATGAATTTACCTCCCAAGTCTTAAATACCCTCTCCTGACAACTTCCTCCCCAGGGCTTCATTCACGGATAATAAACAACAAAGGGTATAGAGCACGAAAGACCTTTGTGGTCCTACGTTCTTCCACAACTGTTGTACTACAGCTCAGGTGTACAGCTGGTGATGGTACGTGGATGGGATCCTCACACTGAGCTGCTCCTCACTATACTATCCCACTACATGAGGGTACCAACCACCCATTGAGCTGCTCTCTCTGTACTGCTCCTACCACCACTCACAGGCTGGTGTTTGTAGGCGGGACCCTCACACTAAGCCGCTTCATCATAGATCTGCTCCGATCATACCCCGCCAGGCGACCATGGCCCGGTCCGGCCCCGGCTTCAGTTGCCTCCAGGACGTCAATGGTGTTGGAGGGTGTGGAGAAAATCAACAGCCCGCGCACGTGCTCGACGCCGCGGTGTTCCCACCGGCACCGACCACAAGTTGACTCCCGCATTAGACGGCCCCGGGGGATAGTACCGTGTGGATGTGGCAGTGGTTGTGGCATTTGTATAGAGCGGTGAATCTGCCTAGACCTACTCCTCTCAGGCCGCGGTCACTTGTTATACAGTGAAGTGTATGTATAATACCACACGATGAGGAAAAAGCACGTTTAAAGTTACTGAATATATACACTGACTAAAGGACACTCATGGTCGGTTAGCATATGGAAATGTGACTTCATTCACAAAGTTGAGCCTGGATTCAAGCTTATTTTGTGTATACTACTAAGAGTGGGAGAATACAAGGTGTCAGTTTTTCCTTGCTTTTTTACACTAATGGAAGTAGGGAGATGAATCGACACCATTATGAATTTATTTTACTTCATTATCTGTGAACCGCTAAGATCAATGAACGATTTTCAGCCAATTTGAGCTACATCTAACTATGTCCTGCTAGCGCGTAAAGGTGACGCTTTTTCAAACTACTGGAGCCTGTGTTAACTTTTACTTTCTGTATACTACTAAGAGTGGGAAGACAAGGTGACGATTTTATCACCAAATTGTGCCTACATTTATCCCTACTTTCTGCGTACTATTTACACTACCGCCCACCACCTCGGCCTCATTAGTAGGGTTCAGCAGGGGGTTTAATGGGTGTAGGGTGCAGGAGGAGGGTTATTTAGGTAACAGGCGTCACTCTCCTCACTCCCACACCTCATCACCCTTCTCCTGCCCTCCAATACAACACGCTACTGGAGGAGCAAATCAATGCACGGGACAACCTGTCGTGAAGCTTTGCCGCCTTTGGTACAGGGCCAGCAGCATTAAGCAGGCGTGGGGTAGTGAGATGCTATGAGTGGGGGACATGCAGGCACAGGAGGAGCATGAAGCTGTATGTGATATGCTGCATTCATAGTCAGGTAGCGGAATGAACTATCAACCATTGAAATAGATCCCTGGATTAAGTGCAGAATTATTCTTATACGCACCCTGTGGGCAAGTAATATATAGCTGTTATCAGTGCTATTTTCGTCAGTACCAGATCAATCAATGCATGCGCCCACTGGACACTTTGGGAGAGGTCTATAGCCATGTATTGGTATGAATTATAAGCCATTGGATAAGTCTCTGTATTCACTACAGAATTCTTAAGGGGCAGCTGGTGCCGGTCCTGATAGATCTCATCAGTGCTGAACTCACCAGTACCAGATCAAGCATTGGTTGCGCCCCTTAGACAATAGGTTTTGGGGGACAGACGTCAGTGAGTGGGATCATCTCGGTACACGTCCCCAGGGCGTGCATGCTGGTGTTTGTTCCAGCTCGCTCTACAAACAATAACGCAGAGAGGGAGACAGAGTGTACATACCCTCAATGCTATCAACCCACTCTCTGACTGATAAACACCCCTGTGTCCTCCTCCACCAGGTCCTAAATCCTAAGTCCTCCTTGGTCGATACTTGTCCCTTCAGGACCCAATACCCACTGTACTCATCAAGGCTGGACTGCACGGATTACCTTCTTAGACTGGCTCTGGCCCTAACAGCCAATTACCAGGGGTAAAAGGGATTACACACACTAAGTCCTCAAGCCGCTGTACCAAGCAAGCCTCCGACAGAAGGAGGGGGAGGCTTCCTGCAGTGTGCCCACAGGCGATTGGACACGCTGCACTGGGCACCAGTGGCCTGCTCCAGTGTCTGGGCGGCACCAGACTGTGGTAGGAGTATGACCCTGGAGGTGAGCACCACCAGGTGAGAAAAACTATAGGTGAGTCAGTTAGTTTAATCACAATTAGGGAGATAACCCGATACGCGTGACTATTCGCATGGAGGGCTTTTTACAAGTTATAGAGGTCAACCATATACCGACTTAGAGGGATTGATTATCAGCCAATGAAATAATCCTTACTGTCCACTTCGGGTCTCTCGGGGGTATCAATCCCGTATCAATCTGATAACTGTTATCAGTGATAACCGTTGGTAACCAGCTTCAGCGATGGTCGCGCCCATTAGACAATGCACTATCTTGGTATTGTCCCAAGGGCGCAGGCTTACTGAAGCTGGTACTGGCGAGATGAGGGCTGATCCATAAGGTCCCACCCTTTGTCACACTTTTACTATACCAATGTATAGGACCCATGGACACCCACCTCCCCCTCATACTTTGTGTGACATACTTTATGGATTGGCCCTTATCACTGATACTATTCAAACCTTTCATTCAGTGCAGACTTTAGGCTGTATTACATAACAATTGGTCCCCATCATGCTGGCTGTTATCAGTCCTTATCTCTCAAGGTACCAGATTCAGCAGGGGTGACCCCAGTAAGGATCCCGCTAACCAGGAATAAAGAACCATCACACTGGGTAATAATTGTTAAGTTATTTTAATGTAATGTAAAATAACTGTAATTATTATCATAGTATCCTATCGACCACTAAAGTGGGTTGGCTTAAAGAGGCAGGTCAGGTATGGTGAGCTTATCTTCATACTTTAACATAATTAGAGTTTTAATTTCGATGGTGACTCAGTGGTGGGAAGAGTGCTTTTTGGCACGAGGGCTGGGCCAACCCACGTCAGTGGTCAATAGGATACTATGATAATAATTACAGTTATTTTACATTACATTAAAATAACTTAACAATTATTACCATTAGTTATCTGTCATTGACCACTGACTTTGTGGGTAGGCTACTTCAACTCGTTCATAAATCAAAACTCAGGCGGGAGCTTTGCTATCTAAATAAGTTTTATTATATGTTAGCAAAACTACAGTCATCACTTTATATGTAGACAAAAAATATATAACAGGTCAGGAACATTTATGTTCCGAGTAAACAGGCAACATGTTATACATTGCGGGCCTGGGGGCCCGGGCCCCCCAATAATGAGGAGGTTCCCTGTATAAGCCTATATAGCAAGAAATGCGGTTGTGACCGCATAAAAAAAACGCCTCCCGCTGTTAATGTCGTTATACCAGTGTTTGATGACATGTCTCATAAAAGCAGACATAAAGAAGATTTCACAATTATCAATTTCTCTATTCAGTAATTTTGTATTGTGAGACCTCATCACATCGAGCAAATGCAATCATCATAGCACACTCCCATACCGCTTTGCGGTACCACCGCTACGCGGCATGGGAGGCACTAAATAGACAAAGGTGCACGAGAATTGGTCAGCACTGAGGGTTATCACACGAGGCGAAGCCGAGTGTGATAACCCTCAGTGCTGACCAATTCAAGTGCTCCTTTGTATTTATCTCAAGTTAATTTAGTCAGATATGTTCAAAATTCGATTTATTTGGCATTAGAAATGATTTTATCATCAGTTATTTGACCGTTTTGGATGTTTTCCCAGGGAGTGTGATACGGGGAAGGGTTATCACACTGTGGGGTGTGATACAGAGTTTCTTGGTTAAGCCTATGGGGCTCTCGTATTCAACTTGAGATAAAAAATATAGCAGGCCCCCCCAACTGAGACCCCTAGGTCCCCCCAATAAAAATTTGCTTCCTACACCCCTGCTGATGTTAAGAACCATATACTTTTCTGATCTTCTTTCTTGATATTGGCCTCTTATCACATTCCGAATGCCTTTAATTTAGAATTTCAGTTCAGATGAGATATCAGGTCTGGCCTCGTCCAGTTTGGTTGCCATAGCAACTAAACATTCTATTTTGTTATCATGTGGCAGTATTTGGGTCAACCTGCTGAATATCTCCATATTGCTATACTATAGTTATAACTGTACTAAGCAAAGTTTGTTCCTACTACCATTGTAATTGTGAGGTTATGGCCGTTCTAGAGAGGGTATAACTTCACAGATTGGACCAGTAAAAGTGTCTAGATGATATCTCCTTTCAATATACATATAAATACATGTATTTAAAGCCAAAAACCGTGCTTTAAAGCGGGCTTGGGCACCTAGGGGTTAAGGGAAAATAGTTTACAGCTATCTTGCTGTAAAAACCTCAGCACTCATTGTGCCTGTAACTGTCTTAGAGGCTGAAAGTCACCAAATCTTTCCGCCCGTATAGAATATACACTGATACACAATGTAACCTAAGCTAATACTTGGATATAAGTGACTAAATAGACTTATTTAGATATTTCTATCCTATTATAAATTCATCTGCAGATGAATTTGTTCACAAAACAAGTGTATGAGTGTTTATGCATAGTAGATCCAGCAGAAATGGGATAAAGTCTGTAGGCTTCAGGACAGGTAGTACATACAAGGGTCTATTATAGAACCGAGCAAAGGTGGTTTCATTTGACCATCCTGCTGATTTGAGAATCTCATGCACCGGGACTTGTTTCCTTGCTGCAGCTGATGTCGAAGCATGGCGAGCAGAGTAAGCTGTATACTGCTCATCTTCTCCAGCATCCTTCAGCGCTGATTTTACTTGTCTGGATATTGTCTTTCCACTGGCCCTGGAGGTGGGCAGTTTCACTGTTGAAAAGACAAACGGCATGGCAGATTGTCACCTTTGATCAGCAATGTATGCTCTGAGATGGGAATATTCCGAGCAGGTTGTCCCATGTGGCGGCCATTGCTGGAGCTTGTTACCAGCGAGTTCTACTGATAAGACCTAACAGATGGGTACCAGATGGGTGCGAAGTGAGTATGTAATCTTGACTGAATGATCGGTCCACTCACCGTCTCCTCTGAGCATGAGGTGCAGTGCTTGCAGTCTTTGTCCAGTGGCTAGTAGACCAGTTACATAGTACAGAGTTTTAGCAAAGCCCACGTGGAGGTATCCGTACACCCACCTCCACCATGGAGCTATCTACGTACAGAATGTATCTCAGTGCTTTGCTACGTCATGGACATACGTAGCTCTACTGGGCTGCACACGATTTGATGAAGTAACGCACATCGTTGCTAGGTTACGCAGTACGTATACGTCCACGTCAGCTTTGCTAAAACTCTCTAGTATGTCTGGTAAGCTTCTCATAGTCTAGTCCCTGTATGTAGTCCCAATTCCGCATTGTTAATAATGCTGGCTGTGGGTCCCAAACAAATTCCATTGAATTTGTTGGGGGTTTCTGGACCTTTGTCCCTTTGACAAACCTCGATAAGGTAGGCTCTTCTCCAGCTGGTTTCCCGTTAAAGGTTATAAAACATGATAGAAACGACCTGGATGTATTGTGGCACTGTGAACTACCCCAGTATCAAGATATTCACTGAGGAACTGTATACAGTCCCTGACTGATGGTTGTGTGGGGTGCACATCCCTTAGACTTGTGAATGCCTTCCATCGCTTCCCTGCTAGCACAACTCATCCAAATGATGTCTTTTTTATATAAATAAAATGGGGTTTCACATAAAAATGATGTAAATAACACGAGTAGTGCTAGCTAGGTTTGCACATCCCTCATAGACTGCTGCAGATCACATCATATGGTTTTCATATAGGGATAATCATTAGGTGTGATCTGCCTGGCCACAACAGGGTTGAAGAGGTAATGGGGATTTGCAGGTGCTCACTGTACCTCCTGAGCCTGGTGAGGCTGGTGAACCATGGCTGTGTTGACCAGTTGGGGACCACTAACAGTCCAGTGGTTTTGTCCTGCTTAATCTTCCTCAGCACCCTGCCAATAAGAGAGAAAGGTGCAGAGATTAATGAATTATCGTTCCATGTACAGGTGAATGCGTCGGTCGCCATAGCATTGGCATCGTAATGTAGTGAAACATACTTAGGGCAGATTGCATTTTGGTATGAGGCAAATAGGTCAACCTGAGGTTTTTGAAATACAGAGAAGATGTAATTTGGATGGTAGGGGATACTGACCACTCTGCCTATGAGGCAAAGGCTCTTAATGCCCTGTCTGTCTCCACATTGAGTTTAGTGGGGCAGTAGGACAGCTTGAAGGTGATTCTGTGTGTCCATGCATAAGTGTATATGCACTGTGTGGCCTCATCACATGGTATGGAACCCAAAGTGTGTCATCAATGTAAAATACCAAGTTTTTTTTTTGTTGTTTTTTAAAATTCAGTTTATTTATACTGAAGGCGCAAGGTATTCGTCCTATGGTCCTCTTTTCACTTGGCTCCAGTTAGGGGCCTTAGTTTGACAGTTTTTCAATTATCAAGTGAGAGAAGCATGATGCTTACTTAGCTTTTCAGCTTGAACATTTGGTGTCTACAGATCATTAGGAAATGTGAGTGTATCATCATCATGCAAATATAGAAAGTCTCAGTACACATAAGATCAACAGTTGAAAGGGGGAAAAAGTGACTAATGGTAATGTTCACAAGTTTTGGTGTAACATATTCCTGAATTGACAAGTGTTCTTTATCCAAGTGCAAGAAAAGGTCTCTGATGGTGATTGGGGCCTCCCTGGGGGCGCACCCCTCCACCTGTGCTAGTTGTATGGCTTCATTCAGAATGTCTCCCCTAGGAGGTGTGGAGGGTGATACAGTCTCAGGTCAGGAGTCTCCATGTCGCAAGCTGCTCAGCAGTGTGTTGACACCAGACATCAGCCCTCAGGAGTGAGGTGAAATGGATTCAGCCAATTAGAAGGCTGATGAGACTCAATTAGGGCATGGTCGAAAAGTAGGCCCTTCTGTGATTGACAGGTCTGTGTTGGCGTCTCCCACGCGGCGTGTCCATTAATAGACACCTTACGTACCTCATCATGTGGGGACGCCTTCACTTGTCACCAGATGTCCTTTTTGGGACACTGTGACTTATCTGTCTCAAGAATCCGACATATGTCGAACGCTGCCACCTGGTGGCAGGTCCCCCTTCTAGGGGCAACCGAGCTGCTCATAGTACCCCAGCATGCCTGCACCCCGGCATCTTGATAAGCCCAGCGTGCTCTCATCGAGACATCCGTCTCCAACGAGAGACCTGGTTCAAGTGATGATAAGCTCACCATACCTGGACTGCCTCTGTAAGCCTACCCACGAAGTCAGTGGTCGATGACGGACAACTAATAGTAATAATTGACCCCTAAGAATTTAGCAGTAAATGAAGGGAATTATTTCATTGGAATAGTATCCTGCTAGAAGGCCATTGGACCAAAGCCGTGCCTATGAGGCTTTTGGTGTGATCATAGATTTTTGAGAAGTGATATCCAGGGCGGCATGACTGAGAGACACAATATTATGGTTTGTTATACTCGTTTTAGCCACAGCCTGAAAAGTGTCTTTTTTTTAGACAAAATGTGGCCTATAGATATTTCTGTATCGACATTTTGTTTGTGAAAGAGAAAGCTGTCGATACTTAGTAGCCTGGGGCAGGACATGGTGTCACGTGACCTTTAAGGCGTAGGTGATGTATGTTCGGTGAGTGAATCAAACTAATTATTGGATTTCATTAATTGCAAACTGCCTTCACACACTTCCGACGGCTTGCATCGTAGGTTTACCATTTCAATCTTTCTAGCTAGGCGTAGCTCGATCTGGGTGCTTTTAATAAACACATATAATCAATTCATTGGTTGGCAAAGAGAAAGAGAGAGAGAGAGAGAGAGAGAGAGAGAGAGAGAGAGAGAGAGAGAGAGACAGACAGAGACAGACAGACAGAGAAAGAGAGAGAGAGACAGAGAAAGACATAGAGAGAGAGAGAGAGAGAGAGAGAGAGAGAGAGAGAGAAAGACAATGGGAATTATATCACTTCGAGGGGTTACATCACTCTTGATTCATTGGGAAATTCCCTGCTTAATCTTAAAGTTCAACCCGCCTATCTGATTCTATCTTAATCTTAGCACAAATAAATAAAATGCTGAGGTAGGGCCTTATCCAATCACCATTGTCCAGATCCATTCTGTGAAACCCCTTTTAGTAAATGAATCCACGCAATGTCCATTACCATCCCCTCCCACACATTACTATTTAAGTCGTTGTGGCTGAGAATACCCTGAAGGCTGTTGCACATAGGCTAAGGAGAGCACTACGTAGGTATCCTCTCACGTCAATAAGTCACACGCTCCTTCACCTTTCAACTTGTACACAACACAGGTACCTTGCTGTCTGCTCTCTTATCAGAGCTTTTCTTTTGAGAAGCTATCATCTGCTTTGAAGGGTACTTGTACTTTACTGACATGAGCACCTCTGTGAACACAAAAAAAGGGCTGAATAGAAAGTGATTGCTGCAGATGAGGCACTTCTTAGACAAAACTACCTTTCCCCCTATATGCAACACCCTCCTGGCGATTGTGTTTAATTAGATAGTACACGGTCAAACATTACGTGCCATAGCAACTTATTATTAGAAAGATCATTGGCGAAGGCCTTGATTGAATTCCCTTGGGCAACCACACCAATTGGAGAATTTAGAATCCAATTATACCAATTTCCATTTTAATCCGATCTGTATTTAAATTATGATTGTCCGAGGCTTGATTTCAAAAGTGCCTTTAATATTCAATGCAGAAATGAATATGGCTCCAATATTCCTTGTTCAGGCAAGGCTGGGTGAATATTTAGAATATTGTACACAGATTAAGGTTCCCTTCTGCCCCATGATAACCAAGTCTGGATAAGATGAATATAGGTCTATGGATAGTATAAGTGATACTTATTGACACACAAGTCACGTTGAAACCTCAGACTCAGAATGCCAGCCAGGCTAACTGAATAACTGATCTTAGGTAAATATTACTCAACAGTCTACTACAGTTATGTCAGACTGCAATCCACTGTGTTTGGTGGGCCGCTGGAGGAGTATCGATACTGAGATATAGACAGAGGTTCACTGGAATTGCTCCACACTGAGTGTTTCTTCACGAGTTAGCCTTGAGGCAGTATTTCACGAGGCTCTGCACGCCCCTGTTGATAATGGCCTCCTTTTCTATTCTTTACTATATAGCCTGCTGTGCTCAACATGGAATAATAAGTTGTACCATACAGACCGAAGTCTAACACAAGGAAGATCATTTTATAGGGATAGAGGGAACTCAACATGTATTATCATCATGATATTGATGTAATGCTCCATCCACTCCTATATTTATTCTATTGAAAAGAGTATTCGTCTATCTTTGGTCCCAGGGCAAAAAAGTGGTTGAATTATAGTCTAATTGCATGCACTAGGTATTGCAGGTTTTATCGAAAGTTTTAAGAGCCGTGCAGTGCTTTGTCATGTGAAGACCAATGGTTAGCAGGAATACATAAGCAAATGTCCATATATTTGCATCGTATTCACTAAGGTGAGGCTGTCCGTATTCAACGACACTTTATAGGTGGCATTGAATGCAGATAGGCCTCACCGAGGTGAATGTGATGCATAAATTTTCCATGGGTGTGGACATTTGCATTTATGTCATGGCCCATGGGGTTAATTTGCTTTTAGATAATGAAAAACAGCTCAGCTCCATTCAAAATCCAAGATGGCAGACCCCTATGCTTGTATTCCATGCCCTCCCATGGAATACATCTGTTCTAGTACTAATCTATAGTAATGATTGTATCAGCCATGACATAAAGCCTTATATTCTACTTGACAATCCTACATTCATGTATCATTTATGCAGCTATCCTATTAAATAACAAAAGAAGATTTTATTCCAAGGACACTGCTTTGATTGAGTTCAATTAGGCAACCACAACAATTAGAGTTTAATTACTAAAATATTTTCATATCAAGAAAACCTACTACCCACATTCTAATTGTCCCAGATGTAATTCCGAAAGTCTCTTTAATGAATGACAATCTAAGTATGGCCGAATTCTTCCTTGTGTAAGCCAAGTCTCAATGAATATAATGAATGATGCATAGAGACCTAGGCTCCTTTCTTTCCTGGATGAGCTAATTATCAAGAGGATGAATTCATTGCTCGTTGAATGCTATGAATGGAGTATATTGGCATACCCCTCATGGTGAAACCTTAGACTAGCTATACCTCCAGCTGACTGAATAACCGACCTTAGGCAAATATTATCCAGCAGTCTCCAAATGTTATGTTGGACTACAATCCATGTTTGTTTGCTTAATAGAGGGGTATTGGCACTGAGATGCAGGTGTCTATTGACTCCTCACTTATGTTGCCTGTTAAGTTCCAGGGCGGCAGAACATGTTTAAAGTTGGAGTAGGAGTATTGGCTTGACAAATGCATAGGTTGCGGGGGCCCCTAGGCCCTGGGGGAATTTTGGAATTTTCAACTTTAAAGTGCTGTATTCTTGACGGATTTGGGCTTCTAAAACCATAGTGAGAGCAACTATGATGATGCCACTATAGTCCTACTTTAGTGGGCAATGATATACTACAACTGCCACTATATTGATGATATAGGCCTCAGGCTTAGCTAGCAGTCCCATGGTCACCCTGTACAACCATAAGCAGTGTTTCAGGTCACAGAGGTTCTGTGCTACAGTAGTGCACTGTGAAATATCCTCCAGATATATACACACTGTGCCTAGATGAATTACCCAGGTATATAGAGATGGCTGACTTTAACCCAAATTATACTAAAGCCAGAGTTTTGGCATAAGGAGATTGAAATTGTGTACACAATGTCCTGCCTAAATATGCACCATTTCAAATTTTGTGTTGATCGGATCATAATGTCCAGTGATATAAGGTTCTCAATACTGACCTACATGTAGGTCATTAGAAGAATCCACTGTGTAGAACTGCAAAGGTCATAGGCATCAATTTATAGTGAACTGTGTATATTCAAAGTTAAGTCTTATGACCTTAACCTTGAGCAAGGTCACTCATATTACATTCAATTATGAGGGTCATATAGCATTACAAAATATCAAAATTTAATAAACATAGACTAAGCCATAATGGAAATATGAAGTGACAACATTCTAATTCATATCTATACAAAATACTTACATATTCATAGGAAACCAGACCCCCTATCTTCCTAACGACCTACATGTAGGTCACTTTTGAACAATAGGCCATATCTAAGGAAGTTATGTCTCCCTGACAACCAAATTTTGCATGCATAAACTTGTGTACTACTACCAGGCACCAAGTTATCAGGTAAAATGACCAGATTCATTTTTCCAATTTGCCTTTTTGCCTATTTTCAGATTTTCTAGTATTTTGGTTGCCATGGCAACCATACAAAAATTGGTTTGCAACTTGATTTTCGAGTTATACAGAATCTTTAAGGGAGGAACTTAAAAATATGATTGAAATATATTATGCATCTTATTTTCTCATTAGGAGGGGTATGTGTCCTTCATGGTACTGTAAGTGACCTACATGTAGGTCGTTAGTATAATCTGGGTTAAGGCTAGATATGTCTGATTTTCAACATCCTGTGAAAACCTACTCCAAATTAATGCACTATCTTATAACAAGAACCATCTAGCATACAAAAGCAAGGCATTGTAGTGCATTGGAAAGTGTCTTTATAGATAGTGTAAACGATCTTTCACCAATTACTATATACTGCATATGGGAAAGTAAATGATGGTGCGGCCACTGAGGCCACAGTGTGCTTTGATATAGAGCTGTGTGGGATGAGGGCAGAGTGTCTCCTGTACTCTTCCTCCTCCTCATTTACTAATGTAATGCACTGCAGTAAGTGCTTCTCAATATACCAGACTGGACAGTATGGGATAAAGAACTTACAGTGGCAAAAGCGGCAATTTCCCACCATTGCCTTTAGCACCATGTCATTACCAATAAATGAGCCATCAATGTCTGCTTTCCATACTAGACTCTACCTAGATGGCTGGTGTTATTGTGAGGGTAAAAATGACATGACATGTAATCTATCAATTATCATGCACTGTATTCATTAACAGGCACTCCAACTGAATATCATAATTGTAATCTAGACTGTTTCTAAGTTCCATTGCCATCCCCAAGACTCACACATCCTGTCATGAGAAGGATATATCCAGGATCAATTTGCGGTGACTCCCATATTCAAAGCCCACAGGTCTTATGCTCCTCATGCCTCCTCACTCTCAGAATACCTACATACTATTCAAAGTGACCTGTCTGTCTACAATGCTGTCTGTTTCTGAATCTCTGAAGTTCCTGTATAGAAGGTTCTAGTGGTGGGTAATCTTCTTCTAGTCTCCTCCTCTGCCTCTCTATAACCCGCCATGAACAATTTTATCTCATCTTTGGTCTTAGAACAGAAGTTGGTCAAGGTATGCTGAAGTTGTCCACGTTTGTCTGTATTTATTCCTGCTTTACTAGGACCTATTGCTTAACTTATACATGTAGACATTAATCCTGTCATGTCACTTGTTCCTTGAATCATCATTTTGAATAGATCAAAGATGGTCATAATAGGACATGTATACATTTGAGAAAAATGTAATAGAGTATTTTTGCACTCAACAGTCTTCTCATTTTCTTTATGGGCTGTTCAACACACTTGTACTGAGGGGCAATTAGCACCAGGAATATTGGAGGTTATTGCATAAAATGCTACAACTGGCCAGGCCTCCTATGGCCATAGTGGGAGTGACTATGATGATGCCATCATCTTAAGTTAGTGGGCAATAATCTTTTCTGTACTACAAATACATTACAAATCCCTACATTGATTACATAAGCCCCAGTCTTAGCCAGGAGCCATATGGGAATGTCCCATGGTCACCCTGTACAATTGATTTAGGTCCTAGAGGCTATGCGATATGGGAGTGCACTGTGAAGTAACTGTTCCCATATGAATTGCCTAGCTTTATAAAATGATGTGTAGGCGGACAGTGCACACCAGAGTAAGGTCACCATACTACTGGCAGTGTTTTTTCATTGAATACTGCAGATATACATGCATATTTTACCAAAATGATTTTAATAAAAACAAAAGATAACTCCTTCTTCACATCTCCACCCTCTGTAGGTCTATAACACACGGAGATCTCAATGTTCACTGCAGGGCTGCGCTGCGCTGTGTTATAAACCTACAGAGGGTCTCGACGTGGAGAATGTCATTGTCAATTAGAACTCTAAATTGATGCCTAAGTTTACAACTGACTTCAGGGAGAGGGTCTAGATATATCTAAAGATACATCCAATATTCGCTATCCTGTGAAAACCTACTCCAAAATGAGTAATATACCTATCATATTGTACGATGGTGTAAGAGAAATCCATAATGGATAGTAATGTGTGACCAGCAGTGCTGACAATGATGAGATATGTAAAGTAATTTAATAGAGAGGCGAAGAAAAAGGCAGTAAGGCAAGACAAAGTGATTAATGTTTATTGACAAACAAAATGAGTTGATGGCATGTTCTACAGGAATTAAGGTATAAATTGTGATGTTCAGGTCCATAATGAGATTTGAGACGGAAGGCTTGATGGCTCCAGTCGAGAGATGAAGGAGATAAACTTCCGAAATCCCATCTGAAAATGAAAGAGATAATTAGTTTAGGACCAGTAGAACTGGAGGGATTAATGATGAATAATGGGAAGAAGAATATTAGATTAGGACATAACTACTTTACAAAGTTGAATAATAAAAAGGGAAATAAATGAGATGGTGACGTCATGAGACAAATAAATGTCTCTGCGCAGGCGCGCCGGGATAACAATAATACTCGAATAACATATTTGTAGAATTCAGAGTAGGAGATGGGGAGTTCATTCAGAGGGAGCATGGAGACAACATTAAAAGTTGGGCACTCATATCTAAGCTAACTGTTAACAGCTAGATACCATTAGATTACAACAGGGAGTAGCCTACACATGTTAAGAAAAGGAGCATTATAGTAGTGGAGATTCAACATGCACTTCTGGTGGTAACACCCTCACCTTTCACAAGCTGAATAGATCTAGAAGTTACTCAGACATAAGCAGTTGGACTTATAACAACACTGCCTGGGAATGATAGTGTTTCAACTTATGAACTTAATACAAAATGGAAATAGAAATTAATAGCAGTAATTAACATCGACAGACTCCAGGCCTGGGAAGGGCCTCTCCCTCTCCATGCAGGGATCCTCCCTGTGTGGACTTAGGATCCACATTAAAGTTGGATTATCATAACAACAATTAAGACTCTCCATGTGAGTACACTGCATTGCTTAATTAGGAGTTGAATTGGGCCAAACTTGCCTGCTGCCTTGCCTACTGTATGATAATATGTGATCTTAGTAAGTGGGAGTTATTGCTGGTGAGACTTGATATGAAGAGGAGATAAGGGTTATTGTGTTATCACTGTATGAACTAGAGGATATGACGGAGTGTTGATCATTGAAAAGTGCCGGAGTATTTGATGAACTATTGTACTCTTGTTGTGCTTGACGTGTTAGTAGCCGAGGAGAGGAATCAATAAAAGTCTTCAGTCACTAGTTTTATTTGAGTAGGATCACTGCACAGCTTGATATGTGTACTGGGCTGAGGTAGTGGCACACTCTACCATTTATAAGGAGCTAGCTCAAACCCCAAAATGCACTTTACTACATCTATATGCAGCGATTAGAAAGCAAGGGCAAAATAACATGAATGGAGTAAACACACAGTACAATATGACAAAATCCTTTTAAGAACCATCTGCCATACACAATCAAGGCAAGGCATCGTAGTGCATTGGCAAGTGTCTCTATTGTATAAACAATCCTTCCTCCAGTACCACATACTGTGTATGGGAATGTAGATGATGATGTGGTCATTGAGGCCATTGTGTGCTTTTGATATAGAACTGTGTGGGAGGGGAGCAGGGTGTCAGGTCTACCCTTCTCCCTCCTCCTTCCCACAGAGTGTACTATGATGCAGTGAGTGCTTCCCACCATACCATCGTGGAGAGTATGGGATGAAGAACATACAGTGACAAAAGCAGGCATTTTCTACCATCTGCCACACTGCCAGTAGTATAGTGACCTTAGCACCATGTCATAACCAATACATGATCCATCAATGTCCGCTTTCCATACTTTAATACATAGATGGCTGACTTTAATGTAAGGGTAAAATGACGTAATTATAGTCTATCGATTTTCATGCACTTTATTTATCAAAGAGGCACTCTCACTGAATATCATAGTTGCTACCTAGACTGTTTCCTATGATGAGAAGAGGCATTATCTTCCATTGCCAACCCTGAGGCTCAGAAATCGTTTCATGAGAAGGTAATATTCAGAATCAGTTTGCTATGACTCCCATAATCAAAGACCATCGTCCTACTTCACAGCACTTACACACCCATCATGCACATGCCTTCAGTATGCACACGTTGGCAGGTATTGAGTATAGGTTTTATTCTTCTCACGCCTCCCGGCTCTTAGAATACCTACATACTATACAAATTGGCCTGTCTGTCTACAATGCTCTCTACTTCTGAATCCACTGAAGTCAATGTATAAAAAGTTGTATTGGTGGGTAATCTCCTGTTTCTCTGCCTCGCTATATCCCGACATGAGCAATTTTATCTCATCTTTGCTCCTAGAACAGAGGCGGTCAATGATTGCAATCATCTTTGCAGTCCTAAGAATGCCCTTCAAATCCCTATATTGATGACAGCTTAGCCAGCAGCCATAAGGGCATGTCCCATGGTCAGCCTGTACAATTATAAGCAGTGTTTCAGGTCATAGAGGCTGTGAGCTACAGTAGTGCACTTTTTTAGTAACATCCAAATATATACACATTATGCCTAAATGTTATAGAGGACTAAGGGAGTGATCATTTTTTAACAACAGGGGGGGGGGGTTGGTGGGTTTGCGCGCGGACGCGTGAAAAAGATTTCGACCCCCCCCTCTCGAGGGGGTAAAATTTTTTCAACCCCCCCCCCATAAGGGACAAAATCGTGCGTGAACATCCCCTTCTAGCCTATAGTAACGCACATGGTTTTCCACTGAAAACAGGTGAAATTATTTTGACCCCCCATCAGAGGTATTGAAAAAATTCTGACCCCCCCGATCAAGGGGTTGAAAAAATTCTGACTCCCCCTCAAACCCACCGCCCCCCCTGTTGTTAAAAAATGATCACTCCCTAACCTTGTGGCTGATTTTTTTTTTGGAGAGGGGCTAGATATATCTGATTCTGTCTATCATGTAAAAGCCTACTTCAAAATGATAAATTCACCTATCATTATGACAAAATCCTTTTGAGAACCATTTAGCATACACAAACGAGGCAAGGCAATGTAATGCATTGGCAATTGTCTCCATAGTATAGACAATCCTTCCCCAAGTACTATATATTGTACATGGGAAGGTAAATGATGATGCGGTCATTGAGGCCATGGCGTGCTTTGATATAGAGCTGTGTGGGAGGAAAGCAGGGTGCCACCTCTAACCTCCTCCCTTCTCCTTCACACCGTGTAATACAATACAATGAGTGCTTCCCACCATTCCAGCATGAACAGTATGGGCTGGACTACTTACAGTGACTGGAGCAGCTATTTAACACCTTTAACTATAGCATCATATCATAACCAATAATTGATCCATCAATGTCTGCTTTCCGCACCAGACTTCACATATAAATGGTTGACTAAATGGAGAAGGTGAACATTATTTACAATCAGAAATGTAATCTGACAATTGTCACACAATTTATTCGTTTATGAGGCGCTCTAACTAAAGTTAGAGTTGGTATGTAGACTGTTCTCTATAATGCAATTTGTTCCATTGCTAAACCCAAAAGGCCAGGGAAATGAAAAGGTAACATTCAAGTTTAGGATCAGCTTGCTGCAGCTCTTGAAATCAAAGATGAGCCCCCTACTCCACGGCACATACAATCCGTCATTTGTATGCCTTCAGCCTTTCGTTGGAGAGACTTTGTAGATGGGACTAATTCTCCTCATGCCTCCTGTCTTTCAGAATTCCTACACAATATCCCTAGTGGTCTGTCTTCATACATCACCCTATACTTCTGAAACTGCTGAAGTTCCACTTGTGGCTGATGTGCTTCTCCTCTTTCTGTCCCCTCCCATATGGGCAGGTCCAAGCAGATAGGTCCAGTTTGTCCCTCCTTGACACTTCCATTTTAGACTCTGGAATCCACATCTTGGTGGGATTCATCTTTATGTCTGGCACCAAATTCCCACTAAAAGAAATAATTTTATCCTTTTAGATGTGGATTCCAGAGTCTAAAATAGGAAGTGTCACGGAGGGACATCTGCTTGGACCAGCCCATATACAATGTTGTGTGTGTAACTGTAATTACTCCCCTAGTTGGGATTGCAGCTCTTACTGCTGTTCTCATCCCAATAACACTGACATCAGAACAAGAAAAAGTACACTATAGTCAAGCTTCATACCCATTCCGAGCCTTCTGATATCAACCATTTTCCATCTTTCCACATTCCAATCTCTGTCGCTGATTTGCTTTCTTCCATTTGTATCGTAAATGATAGTGATTGAAATTACAGAATAAACTTCTACAAGATTGCTAGATGTTAATGCAGCTTGTAGTATTTCTGGGTGCATCCCCTATGGATGGTGCAACTTATAAATGAGGTATTACTATACTAATTTAGTCCTTGCAGCTTACACTGTAAGAAATAAATGTTGAATCTACAAGGGGTCCTTGTAAAAACTGAACAATGAACCACCGTAATTACACAACAGGGGGGGGGGCAGTGTATAATCTCCAGGTGGCAGTGTGGTGGTACAAGGAATCTCTGTGAAAATGATGTAAAAATAACAAAGGATCTCTGGCACCTTTGGGATGAGAGATCCTTCGCTATTTCGACAACATTATCTTTACAGTGTAGAATACCCCAGTGAATGTTTTTGATTCAATTATGGCTGGCCCAACTACTAAATGAAGCTCACCTTATCATTTTGCGCATACCTTGTTTTTACACATTTTGCTAACCATACCAATTAGAGGCTTATAGAATTTGATTACCAATATCCACTTGAAATATTTTAAAATAGAACCCTGATGAAGGCACATGTGCCGAAACTGTTGGTTCAAATTGACTAAATAAACATCCTCATTTAAAACCGAAGTTGGAATCTAGTTGTGTTGTTTATACATCTTCAACTTGAAAAAAAATTCAAAATGGGTGAATATTATGAATGATACACTCAAGTACTGATTCATTTCGTAGCTATACCGTCCAACGCCGGACAGGTATAGGATTAGTATTCTGTGGTTCCTGTAATCAAAGATCTGCCTCCTTCTCCACAGCACTTACACACCCATTGCAAACATGCCTTCAGTCTGCACACTTTGGTAGAAATAGTACAGGACAGGTCTTATTCTCCTCACGCCTCCTGGCTCTCAGAATACCTACATAATATCGAAAATTTCCTGTCTATGTACAATAATCTCTGCCTCTCAAGTCACTGAAATCTCTGTATAGAAGGTTCTACTGGGGAGGGGGGGGGGGTGATCTGCTTCTAGTCTGCTATTCCTGCCTCCCTGTATCCAGACATGTGCAATTTTATTTCTAGAATACTAATTACTTTACTAGCTGGCATGTCTATAGCTATTGCTGCTACAATGCATAACTAGTACCACTGCCCTCATCCCCTCACACCCATTCTGGGCCTTATTCCATCTTTTCACATTTCAATCTCTGGTACTGATTAGCCTTCATCTACCTTTATTTCAAATGATCATGATGAGATTTGTAGATTAAATCTTTGCAAGATTACTTAAGAAGTCTTCCTGGAGACTTCCGAAAAGGCAGAGGTACATATCAAATATGTCCCAGCAGATAAACGTCTGTCAGAGTTTCCTACTGGTTCATTCGATTAATTATACATTCATTAGTGACTTTATGCTGGGGACACACATATTGAGATGGATTGAAGTTCATAAAGTTTCATTGATCACTCGAGAAACCCTTGAATTTCAATAAGTACCACATTTTGTATATACAATTTTTCATGCATCATAGGAAGTCCTATGCTACTTGAAGTATGGCAGGAAACTGGGTGATTAACAGGTCATTTGTTGGAGGGCATTTATCAAGATGGTATTACTGCACACATCCACTCTGATCTGAAATCTAAAAAAAAAGTTTTTGATCATAGTAATGTACTATGAGTGCTCCGTGCGATCAGCCCATTATGTTATAATTACGTCCGGAGGGTGTTGCTCCTATTGTAAAAAGAGCTGTGAGTATGTGCCCTCTTTTCTAAACAAGTCGTGCACTGCTTTACAATTCAACTTGCACTCACCACATTAGACTGAAAAGTCAATTGCCTTGTTTAAAATAGAGAGAGCTGCACTACCAGGTACCTACTCATTTCACACGCTCTATAGTTTATTATACTGACTGACTTCTCCCAACTAGGTACCTACACAAATCCCCCTTTTTTAGCACTGTACTAGAATGACCACTTGTGAGCAACAAAAGGGACAAGTTATAGCGACATAAAAAGAAAGGAATGGAAATGAGGGCATTTTTAGACAGCTCTTCCTTTTACTATAGGAGCAACAACCTCCCGGTTTGGTAGGGCAGTGTCACCAGTGTAACCACTAGTTGCAGGGCTGTAACGTTATCAGAGTTAGGGATCCGACTACAATTTGAACAGGTCTAGTCGTATCATCTTGAGAAATGCCTTCCTTCCAAACCCCTTCCATATCATACAGCAGGATTTGCACACAAATCCCATAGAGTAATGGAAATCCGGAGGTGAAAGGTTAATTGTCAGAATAGTGAAACCAGGTTGTGGGAATAGAATAGCTACACTGTTGATAATTACGATTCTCTGTGAATGGTTAGAGGGTTATTGATAATTCCTACCCAGGCTGGAATCAGGTCATAAATAGGAAATATTCAAGCACAGGATCATCTCCTGTAATCAAAGATTTCATGCTATTTCATATTGAAATAATGCCTTATGGAATGGCAAAATGTTGAAATAAGTCTAGTTCAAAATGAAATAAAGTTTATGAGCCATAAACCCAGATGCAAAAGCTAATTCAATAACTCTCACAAATAATAAAGCTAACACTTCTAAAATTCCAGACATTCACTTTACAAACTATTGCTCATACAGTATTAGATGTTACACTATAATAATCATATTAGTCAACATGTTTTGCAGTGAGACGTGAGCTAAGTGGTATTTCAAAGAACAGAGTACAATAAAGTTCTCAATACGACCATCTGGAGCACTGCCTATCAATTGCCATTCTCTAAAGGCATATGTGACATGATCTACAAAAAGGGTTCTTAGTGCAGGGTGCATTAAGGTCCCTATTCCCAGTATATGTCACATATTGTGCGCAGTGTCCTTGCAAGCCAATACAAATATATCGACGACCACCTGAGAGACATACTAACCCGTCTATGTATCAAAACTAAATGCCATTGAAAGGTGCATACTCTTTTTTTAAAAATAGTTTTATTGATAGACCTCACAAAGATAGCAAATGCTGCTCTGGGGTTGTCAACAAAACATGGGCAAGGAATACACATCACATATCCATTATGTGGACAAACAACAGAGGCCTTCATTTTGAAATAAAATGTAGACCATGCACCAGCCATTCATTTGAAAACCACAATATAATATAATATATATATATATAAATATATATATATATATATATATATATATATATATATATACATACATACATACATACATATATACATATATATATATATGTGTGTGTGTATATATATATATATATATATATATATATATATATATATATATATATATATGGTCCAAATAGATCACCCCGGTGATCTATTGGCCTATTGACTTTAAGACACTGCACCACCTCCACCTGGTGTAGATTAGAACAGTTACCCCTTCACACTCTCCCCCACAGCTGGGGAGACAGCAGTTAAGCAAGCAGCTGCCACGCATGGCAGGCAGGACAAGAACTTTGTGAGGTGAGGTTTGCTTGAAGTATTCGCCCGACCACAGAGCGGGAGGGCGAATATTTCAAGCTAACCTCACTGAGTCCTCGAATATCAATGCATTAATGCGTTAATCACACTTATTCATCCATTATGTATTAATTTCTTACCTTATAACCCCAGAATTAATCCAGGAGAAGACATTTTGTAAGTGCATGCGATCCGCAAGGTTTGCCAAGCCGTCGTGGCCATGTTGTCATTCTGCCCGCAAGCATGTCAAGTCCTGTACTTCTAGCATCGCCAAATATATGATCTCTAGTTGGTGTTCGCCTACATTTTGTATCAATTTTCTTCTAAATAAATAAGAATCCATTTATTTTCCATAGCGATCCAACGGCAGTACACGGCCATTGCATCTTGTTGACGAAGCGGGTAGGTGCCCGGATGTACCTGACCTACTTTTGGCTAAAGAACTGGGTCAGCAAGCCAAAATGCTGGAGCCGACACATATCACTATGGAAAAAATCAATGGATTCTTATTTATTTCAAACAAAATGTTGAAATTAGGCGTGGCATGTTAATATAGGATATCTAAGGATGTTTCCCTGTTAATAACTCCACCAGGCTCCATGGATTCTATGCTAACGAGGTGTGTAAACATCAGGTATGTCGGACAGTTTTTCAAATCCTTGATGTACATTGCTTTGTATCACCGCTCGGCTTCGTATAGTGGACAGCGAGCTCATCTCCTGCCACAGCGGCTGGGGATCGATTCCCCATTGAACCTTAAAGGTTTTAATAGGAAATCAATGGCGTAGTTGACCTTGTATACATCGCCAATTTATTAACATGTCCAGGTTCTAACTAGGAGCATCTTAGAAAAAAAAGAACTCTGAGAGTGCGGTTAAACCCCGATAACGGAACGGGGTTATGACCAAAAAGGCACTGTAGAGACCAGAATCGTGAGATAAAGTATAAACAATCCTTTCCCTGAGTACTATATACTGTACATGCCTCCTGTCTTTCAGAATTCCTACACAGTGTCCCTCGTGGCCTGTCTCTGTACATCACCCTCCACAGAGGCCCCTGTGTAGAAAGTTCTACTTGTGGCTAATTTTCTTCGTGTCTCTTCTTTCTGACCCCCATGTACAATGTTGTGTCTGGAATGGTAATTATTTCCTAGTTGGGATTGCAGCTCTTACTGCCGTTCTCATCCCCACATCACTGAAATCAGAACAACATGTAGTCCACTACTCAAGCTTCATACCCATTTTAGGCTTTTTTATCACTGCTGTCAACCATTTTACATCTTTCCACAATCAAATCTCTGTTGCTGATTTGCTTCCTTCCATTTTTATTATCATTTATGATCGTGATTGAACTTTCAGGGTAAAGTTCTACAAGATTGTCTGAAGTTAATGACCCCAGGTGCTCCTTATAGTATTTCTGAGTGCATCTCATACATGCAATGTTCACCTTATGAAATAGGTATTACTGCACAATGTTTGCTCCTTGTAGCTCTGATTACCCCAGTGAATGTTTCTGATTCGATTGCGGCAGGTCCAGCTTTAAGTGTTGTCACAACTAATTACTGAAGTTCACCTCATCCACCTCTGCATGCCTTAGTTTTATACATTCGGGCAACCATAGCAACCTGAACTTCTGCACAAAGCCTGATGGACAATGTCAGAAGGTTTCTTTGATAAATAAGTTATGAAGATAATCCAAATCTTGATTATTTCAGAATGAGTAATAATGATACACACAGGCACTGTTTCCGTTCATACCTATATTAGCTAATACTGGATTAAATAGGTCCCTAGCTACATGAATGACATTTGTTGGCATACACATCATGCTCATCAGGATGTGTGTCTACAGACTGAATTACTGATCTCAGGAACATATTTTGTGGCATAAGGTAAATAATGAATAGATATTGGGGAACGAGTGTGGTATATATCAAGCTATATCCCACTTTGGCAGAGTGACACCTTTACCCTCCTCATTCCTTCTTCAACCAGTGTAATACAATATACCCAGCAAATTGTCGTGAGTCCTCGTCAACCTGTGTGAAGTGGCTCACACATGTCGTTAGATGGAACACGACGTCGTTATAGCACAAGATCACCAGGAATAGCAATTGCTATGCCACATGAGTCTAACACACAGTGGCGAAAGATGACGGAATGAGTTATCACTCAAAAAGGAGTCACTGTTGATGACCAATCATGGCGACAGATGACGACAATTTGCTGGGTAGTGTGTACTCTCACTATACCATAATATAGAGTATGAGCTGGAAACTTACATTGTCTAAAGCAGCCATTTCCCACCCATCCTGTCATAACCAATAGATGATCCATCAATGTCTGCTTTCCATACTTCCCAAAATATATCAACTATAATGCACTTTACTCATTAAAGAAGCACTCTCACTGAATATCAAAGTTGATATTTAGACTGTTTTCTACGATGAAAAAAGGCATTATGTTCCATTGCCAGCCCCTCGGCTCAGAAACATTCAGGGTCAGCTCCCTGTGACTATCACAATGGAAGACCATCACCCTTCTCAAAAGCACTTACAGACCATTGTGCACTTGCCTCCAGTCTGTACACTTTGGCAGAAATTCTGTAAGCCATGTATTATTCTCTGACTCTCGGAACACCTACATAATATCCAAAGTTCCCTGTCTGTGTATGATGATCTCTATTTCCGAAGCTACCAAAGTCCTGTAGAAAGTTTTACTGGTGGGTGATCTGCTATTGATCTCCTCTTCCTGCCTCACTATATCCAGTTGTGTGCAATTTTATTTCTGGGAAAACTAATTAACTTCCTAGTTGGCATCTCTATAACTGTTGCACCTAAGATACATTATCATTACCACTGCTTCCAAGCCGCTCACACCCTTTCTGAGGTTTTTGATTTCAATCATGTTCCATCTTTTCCCAATCCAATCTCTGTTACTGATTGGCCCTCTTCAATTTTTATTCCAAATGATCATGATTAGATTTGTAGATTAAGATTTCTTGATAAGTCTTCCCAGTCTTCCAAGTTTCTTTATAAGTCTTCCTCCTACTCTACAGCACTTACACATTCATTGCGCACATACCTTCAGTCTTTAGTATGGTGGACAGCTCCCATTCTCCTCATGCCTCCTGGCTCTCAGAATTCATGCATAGTATGATAGTGGCTGGAGCGTGTTGCTCCTATGGTAAAAAGAGCTGTCAGTAGGTACCCTCTTTTCAAAAGAAGTCACGCTCTGCTTCACCATTCAACTTGCACTCACCACATTAGTCTAAAAAGTCACCTGCCTTGTTTAAAACAGAGAGAGAGAGCTGCACTATCAGCTACCTACTTATGTCACACACTCTATAGTATATTATACTGACTGACTTCTCCCAACTAGGTACCTACTCAAATCCCCCTTTTTTAGCACCATACTTGAATGACCACTTGTGAGCAACAAAACGGACAAGTTATAGCTACATGAAAAGAAAGGACTGGAAGTCAGGGCATTTTTTACTATAGGAGCAACACCCTCCTGGTCTATATACAGTGCTCTCTGCCTGTGATTACACTGACGTCCCAGCATAGAAGTTCTACTAGTGGGTGATGCTTCTAATCCCATCATATCACCTCCCTATATCCTAAGTTAATGTTAATGGTATCTGATTACTGATTACTTTCCCAGCGGCTACTAGTGGGCATTTGTATAGCTATTGCAGCTATTGCCACTGCCCTCACACAACATCACTGAAATCTGAATAACAAGTAGTCCTATATATTGCACCCTTACATCCATTCTAAGCCTTCTGATACAAATCATATTCCATGTTTCCACACTCCAATCTTTGGTGCCAATTGGGTTGCTTCCATCTTTACTCTATATCCTCATTACTGAATTCACAAATTAAATTTCTTCAAGATTTCTTGATAGGCTTTTCTACAGACCTTCTTAAAGATTTTCTTAAAGGTTTTGAACAGAATGAAAGTGGAATATGGTTCTTCAAATCTGAGGAACCCACTCTATTTCAGCCACATCACCATCATGTAATATAGGTATTGATCCATGAATTGCTGAGGTAGATTCAATCTAATTCTTTGCCGTAAAAACTCATAGTCCATCAGTCAAAATGTGTAGATGTTATGCCTAAAAAACCCCGAAGAATCATCTGGTATAGAAAAAAAGAAATAAATGCAAGACAATAAATAAACCATGCATGCTGTTATGGTGCATTATATGTTTAGGCAGTATATGTTTAGGATTGCCAAATGATACTTATTCATTTATGAAACACTATATATCTTAGTTGCTACACAGCCATTACTTAATACTCAAAATGTATTGAGAAACTAATCTTTATTACTATTAAAGGCCAAAAAGAATTTCATGTGTTACCAGTGACATGAATCAAAGACCTAGGGTTGGTAGGCCGGATTTCTTTTCGGACTTTTAAAGAAAAGGTTTTTCATTCTGTATAGAAATGTATGGGCAGATCTATCGGATTCTTTGATGGTAAGAACATGGAAAACATATGAGAAATGTGAAAGATATGCGAAACATATGACCAATAAAGCTACTGAATGTACACCCAACGAATATGTTCATGAAAAAATGATGAAAAATTCTTAAAAATACAAAAGAATTCTCAAAAATTCTTAAAGATTCTCAAAATTCAGAATTAAAAATGTAGCGTCAGCCCTGTTTTGCTAGGTTCGGTCAGGTGACTGGAAACAAACCTTTTTTTAAATGTGGCCTAATCTATACTCAGACTCTTTAATCAGGACCGAAGTAATGTTCAGGTATTTAGTCAGGTTGTTGTGGTCCCCAGTTTAAAGCTGGTATAAAAGCTGATATAGTGTTGTCTGATATGTATTTCAGAGGATTATATACCCCTTCCCAAGTCATAGGGTGCCACCTCTTATGGCATGATATGGCTCATTATGTGCACATCATTGGACTTAAGTTTCAGCTGGTCTATCCTCTTTGGTGGGAAGGGAAACCACTTGGTTAATTAGTTCTGGTCAAAGCCTCCTGGTGGCAGCACTGAGTGGTGGCTGCTCTGCTGTCAGGCATTCAAATTAAATTCACCACCATTATAGAGTACTCTGCTTTATGGCTTCAGATGGAGCCACTGTGCTGGTACAATCTTGACTGCTTGTTGACATGAATAAAATGCTGGAAGCATTTGTAATATTTCTACATACACAAATGCTTGAATTTGACATGGTTAGAATGCACTGAATAGATTGAGATTTCGGCAGGACACTTTCTCAAGTGGGGGGATGTTAGATATGCAGAAATTTGAAAATCTATATATTTCAAAAGATCAGCCTGCTATTCTACAGCTAGTGTTTTTTTTATGATGTACATAATGCTGAAGATATTATCTTCAGCATTACCTGTGGCAGACTCTGTGTACAGAGCAAGTCTTATTCTTCACATTGCCCTTTCTTACTTTATATTCATTACAACACTGTTTAAAGTGGACTACCTCTATGCAGCCCTCCTTGCTTTTGGAGCCGTGGAAGTCCTAGTCAGTTCGTGCCTGATGTTAGCAAAGCGGAGAGATGGAAGTCCTTGCAAAGTTCTATTAGTGGGAGATGTGACTGTAGTCCCCTCTTTCTACTTACCTTCATTGTTAAATATTTGAAATGTTGTCTCTGGGATATTATATAATGTCTCAGCTTGAATGTTTATAAAATCAATATTGGTGACATTGGTTGTGGAATCTTTATAACAGCTACTCCTCGATCCTCAGCTCTCTGATCCTAATAATTTTACATCTTTTCACATTGTCGTCCCTGTTGCTGACTGGCTTCTCTCTATTCTTATTTGAACGAACATGACTGAATTTTCTGATGACTCTTATGAAAGACCCCTTGATGGTTTTGTAAGACACTTTTTAAAACAGCAGAGGACTGCAGTAAATTCATCTCAGATTACAATTTTATCAGAGCTTTCCGCAACTGAATTAAACATTGCTTGGAGGAATTGTGATTTTTTCGTTGGTGGCACAAGAACTGGAGCTTAATTCAAAACATCCTGGGATCACGACCCCAGCGATCTTAGGAATAAATCAGCCTTATCCTATTAAGCGATCTTAAGAGTTGACAGGGTTCACATATCCTAGCCAGCACTAAGATCGCATCGATCTTAGCCTCAGCCCTCCTACACTATTCCAAGAAGAACTGACTAGGCACAGGGGTAAGAGTCCCAAAATAAAGGAATAGCTGTGGAGTCACTCTTCTTCACAAGAGTGCTTATACCATTGTTCCCCGTCCCCATATGGGCTAACAAAAGAGCACAGGGTGCAGTTGACCCCCGTACAGTATTCAAGAGTTGTTCCCATGAAAGTATTATTTATGCTTGCCTATTAGAAGCATTGTGCCCTCCCCCCGGGACAAAGAGAGAGAAGGGAAGAATTACCTTACAGTGCACTTAACACATGAGTAGCCATAAGATCCCTCAAGGGCACTCAGCAAATGTCCTCCCTCCCCTCTATATGTATGCAGCAGGCTATTCACTCTTTTGATCAGGAGTGTTCCCTGTAAGTGCTCTTGTACTCAGGTGAAACCACTATGCATTTCTTTCACTAAGATCACAGTGATCTCAGTGATGGAAATGGAATAGTGAAGTGATCCCAGGACTAGCTATTCTGGACAGGCCTGCAACCACTGCATTACATAGGGTAGACCAGCCAGGTCTTATGATATGTGCCTACACTAAGATCACTGGGGTTGGGATCCCAGGATGTTTTGAATTAAGCTCCTGGAATGAATCATGTAATCTCATGAACTCTTCGTATCTCAATTTGTACTGCAGTGCTGCATACAGAATTACATCCTGATTCATCTTCATCAGTTTCTACAATACACATCTCATGACCGGGGCTTACTGTTAGAGGGTTGCTGACCACAGGCAGTTGACTGAGTTTGGATGTAAATTTAGTAATGCATATTCATTTGAGTTGTTGTAGGATTGTAGCTGTGTCAGAAACGGTATCCCCTGAAGCTTCTTGGCTGTTTGCAATCATGATACCTTAAGAAATAACCTCCAGATGCAAAAAAAAAGAGATAAAAGCTTGCAGCTCTAAACCTTCTCGACATTTATAGGCCTGTGTTAACAATATCATAGTTGAAGGCATGAGAGGTACTGATATTTGTAGAAGAGAAAGTGTCCATACAATACAAGAATACAACAGAAGTACACAACAATAGAACATCTGCAGAAAAGCAGCACTGTCTTTCCAATTGTGATTCTCTATAGGCCATTGTGCACAGTTTCATCGGGAGCCAAAACAAAAACACATATAAAACTACACCCTAACAAAAACACTAACTAGTGCATGTATAACATACAATTAGCTACATACGATGCTGTATAGAAGAGAACCCCAGGATGATATTCCCTTGAATAGGTGACAGGGGAACATTTAGACAAATCTGTATGCCATTGGAAGGTGCATTCTCTTTTTTTTTTATGTAATAACAAATAATGGTATTGACACAAAGATAGCAAATGCTTCTCTGAGGTTGTTTACAGAACATGGACATTTTGAAATACTCTGGATATGGGTTATCTAGAATATCCTCAGTTGACCAGGCACTAGTTATTCATTTGAAGGCTACAGTCTTGTTGGAGGAATCTATACGTGATAACAGCTTACATGAATTGAGTATTTTTGACCTAGAGTTCATGAAAGCAGTTAGCATTATCATCGTACCCAGACATATGAGTGAAAAGGTTATCAGAGGTCAGCTAAGGAAAAGAAAGATTTCCCCCTCCCCGTTCTTGTCCCATAAGACGGAGGGTGTGATAGTTTTTAGCCACACCAGGCAAATATAGAATAGGATAGGCTACATGGCCTGCTACATATCTGTATATATACTTCAATTTTAGCTATTTCATGGTATGGTAGTGGCCATATTGATCCCATCAGCATTACTAGGTTCCAGCTGATTTATTGTGGGATCTGCAGTAATCTTTGCGCTGATTAAATAAAAAACAAAACAAAACAATCAACAAAACTAGAACAGGTAAGTAGGCCCTATGGTAATCGAAAAACTTCAAGGGTGGATCAACCTGCCTTGCACTACAAATTCACCTAAGAGGCACTTTAATGTTGTAGGGGTCTGTACACAATGGCCGCTAGCCATAAATCAATTAATCTACATGACCTGCAGTTCATATAAGCACTTATCAATATCATGTGTCTATACTCAGACCTTGATATTGGTGCATATGTGGCCCTAATATGCATACAATGTACTACACAGGGTAGGCTTACTGTGACCTTCACCTAATTAGCCAGTGACTATCCTAATGGATTTATGGCCTGTGGGCACACTTTTACTTTTCCCCTCTCCATCAAGAATCAGCTCAGGACATGCGCCTTCATCATGCACATCCCTAGTTTAAGCCTAACCGTGACAGACCCTGTTTAGGGCTGGCTCAATCCTACCATTACCTTGCTCCCATTGCCTTGCTATCTCATCAGAGGCATAGGAAGCAAATCTTCATGGGGGGGGCAGCAGGGGCCTCACCTCAACCACCTTGAATTGT
Organism: Acholoe squamosa; assembly: GCA_949317995.1. NCBI lineage: Eukaryota > Metazoa > Annelida > Polychaeta > Phyllodocida > Polynoidae > Acholoe > Acholoe squamosa. Next base: position 75,030,503 of record OX439038.1, read on the forward strand.
CGGCTCAAGTGCAATAGTGACGATACATACCTATATAAAATTTTTATAGAAAAGTATATTTTGATGAATCTTAGGTCTAATTTGAGGTCCAGGCCCTCCATTTTCCCTATTCCAATACTATATCAATCTAATTTGCGATGCAAAGTTTTAGCTTCTTGTTAAATATATTATGAATTCTTGGCAAATTATAGCGGGGTCAAGACATACTCAGGCCCCACCTCCTTTATGATTGGAGGGGCCCAGGCCCCCCTTGACCCCCTTTTCCTACGCCCCTGCTCATAAACTGCATAACTCCAACACAGGTCTGCACCTCTAGAGACCGACTGTCTGCTGCAGCTAATGAAACACCTTCTCCAACCTCCACTCCCATCCTCCTCTCATAAGGATACCTTTTTGGTTGATCTTGTTAACACCATTGCATGTAACCCAGTAGATTTAGATGTCTGTCTCCAGAATGCTAACTACCTTCATACCTGGTATGCCAAATTTCATAGTGGAAAGTCAAGCAGCTGTAAATCCCACATTACTTATGATATTGATATCAGCATATGGAGAAACTTGTCCCTGACAGCCATATTTTCAGCCTTTCCCTTATTATATTCCATCTTTTATCTAAATGATCATAATTGGATTTACTGATATAATAATGCAAGATCCCTTAATGAATTTTCCCAGAAACTAAATGACGGAGAGATGTACTGAACAATCTCACATTACAACATTCTTCAAAACCTTTAATTAATTTATTGAATTAAATATTTTTTGAAAGGCTTGTGGATTTATGTTCATGACACAAGTATTGAGATGGATAACAGTGTGTAGGAATAATTGATGTTCAGAAATCTTATGAATTATGCCCCTCATGTAGTCAAGCCCTACATGATGTAGACACAAACCACAGAAAAAATTTCTTTTTATTCTCACAGAGCTCTCTCACATTTCCGTTTGTACTGCAGTTTCACACATGAAATCACTGTTTCATCAGATTTTCTCAATTCTCAACTTACCTCATTCCTATTTCGGAGCTTTTATATGGATGAAGATGTACGTGACATATACAATTTGGATAGAGGAATGTTTTATATTCATGATTCCTGCACAAACCCACAACCCTCTATAGATTAAAGCCACTAAGACCCTCTGACTGATAAGAGCTGTGCCTGTATCTCCTCCCTACATCCTTTCATCCAAGGTTATACAGCATTTCCTCTTGAAAGACATGTTTATGAATGGTGGTGCCACATCTCCCTATATCCAAGCTTATACCGTGTTGTGTTAGGAATGCTAATGACTTCATTATATTTATAGCCGGACTCAGATCGTGTCAGTGCCAGCTGGTGTCAAAACCTCCACAGAATCTGTCCAACTCTTTTCTCAATTATAGGTATATCTATATGTAGGGTGTGGCCACTGTAGCTACCACTTCTGATACTACCTAATCCCACAAAGCCATTCCTGAGTACCCGGTTTACCATTATTCATTCCATGTCCAGTCGATGATAATAAATTCTTCAAAATTTGATGTTCTCAGTCAGTTTCACCCTCCTGCCAAGTTCTGTGAGGATTCTTTCATGGTATTCCCAGGAATTCATTAGGATGCATGCAAATCATCTCGACTACTGATCTCTTTTACTTCATAATTGGTTTGTTGAATTCAGTGTTGTCTGATAGGTACAGGTACAGTTACTGGGACAAAATTTAAGCTATCCATATATTGAGGGAGGACTGAAGAGATGGGCATTGGGTGGGTACAGAAGCAGACAGGGGGTCTAGAGGGTGGTAGTGAGACTAGCCACCAGAGAAGCCATGCAGGAATTGTAAAGAGGGTGAAGGAATGGGAACAATGAGACCTGCTCTACACAAGCAGCTACAGTAAGAGCTGAACAAGCCATGTGCGTGATAAGGGTTATGTGCTGTAGACAAGCAGTCTGATCCTTGATGGGGAGGGCCATAGCAAAGTAATCCGATATAATCTGTATGAAGCAACTAAAAGCACTGATATAGCCAGGTCTTGGTCGGATGATAATGTCAAGTGAATACATGACCTCAAACTCATGCAGAAAGATTGATTGATTGATCAGCAGAAGTCTATAATGCACAGGTCCAGACAACAGTGCCTTTCAAATCAATCATATCATGGCATGACAGTGTTTCTCATATAGGCTCCAGGGGTACAGTTGTATCAAAATCTAAAATAACCATAATCTATACCTTGAATAACTAGTCGGATTGTAGAAGTACTAGAGGCACAGCCTAGTTCAGATCTATCAGCTCCCAGATATTCATACAGGCCACTATACATTAATGCAACCTCAAAAGAATTAGGTTTGTGAGACTCTCCGCAGGGTACATAAACCCTAATTTATGGATACCATGCTTGTGTAACGGTTCGTTTCAGCTTATATGTTGGGTGGCTCTTTGGCTCACTTAACACTAGAGACACCAACACAACACAAGGATTTCGGGTTGGGCAAATCCCCAGAACTTCCTACCGCTCGGGCAGGCCTTTATTTGAGAAGGTATAACACGTCTGGACTGGACTCTTCTGCGGTTCATCCGGCTCCTTAGAAGGAGCTGGATGCAAGGCGTGGTGCTGCCCCCTCCTGTACCAAACGGGTATCGCAAAGCGACACCTGGCTGGCATAGAAGGAATGAGCACCACACGAACACATCTCTCGGATGAAGCGCACTAATATATACATAACGATGCCGGCCCCTACACTTGTATCACCTCTGCTTACCTCCCTTTAATTAGCTGATACAATGTCGCCTCTGGAATGCAAACAACTATTTTCTTTGGAATACTTATGAATGACTGGTGTCCATAACACCCTATATCCTAGGTCATACAGTGTTGCCTATGGAATGATAACTCATATTAGGCACATCTATGCATAGGGTGTGACCAATGTTGCAACTGCTGCTCATCACAACTACTTCATAAGGGAGTAACATCTTTTCAAGAACGTTAACAGGGTCACTATCATACATGAATGCAGCCCTGGCTAGTAAATGAATGGCGTCTGAGCTTTATATATACAACACCAAAAAGCATTATGCTGAATAATATCATGAAACCCTTATATTTCATTATAATCATCTGATGAATTTTCATTCTTCTTTTATGCTGTCTCATGAAACTCTCATATTTCTTTGCGTACTTCACATTTTGCATGAAGAAGTACAATCTAACTGGAGATTTCACATGAGGAATAACAGTCTAACTGGATCATCCTTCTTCATTTCCATATCCATTCTGTATTCCATGGCTGGGGTAGGCTTTGTTGTATGTAAATCTCCTCACAGAATGGTGAAGTTTGATACAAATGCAAATGTACTCATGCATATACTGACTTGTTGTGGGTGGCGTCTTCCTGTCTAGCTGAAGCTGGTTATCAGGGTACAGTTTGGGCTGTGTGGGTTGTGTTTATATGTATATTAATGTGGTATGAGTTGTGTAGTTATTATCAGCTCGCTCCGCTGTTCTCACGTATTTGGGAAGACTAACTCTAGTGGTATGATGTTGGCCTAGCCCATTCTTTAACCAACACCAAGACGCCGATACAAGTCACCATTTATTGTTCATTGGTTATTCACAGTTACAGTTGTTTGGTGAGTCCACTCAGATTGTACAGCTTCAACGACATCAGTCTATTCATACAAGCAGTTCATGTTTTAACAATCCGATGCTACTGGAGAGGTATGAGTGCCGTAGAGATCCTGCTCAATCCGTTCTTACATTGGCTAAGTGTAATACTAAATATTAAACAGCTTCATCCTCGTCTACTCCAGGAGTATGTGTTGCCTCCTCGGCTGCTCCCACAATACTAACTCCTCCCTATCTCTTACCAACCCCTCACACCTTTCAGACGCCGGTGTTTGGCTCACCCGTATTCCCCCCTCCCCTCTACAGAATCTACCTGACCAGATCTCGTCGACTCCCCTCCGTCTACAACATTCCACAGCCTACCATAAACTCTTAGCTACCATAAACCCTATACAGGACTCCCATAGCACTCTCCCATATAGCATACAATAAATACACACATAATACAGTATACAATAAATACCCACATAAGCGTACCCTGTTATACCCGTTCATTATAATTATTGGCTATTGATGACAAAACAGGTGCGGGCGCTCCCCTCTTGTGACGCGAGTCACACTAATTGTCAAGCATAAATTATGCTTGAATACATCTTATGTATTGTTTTGTCACTAATACCTGAGGTAGTCATCATTATTATATTATACATTTCAATATTTATTTATGTACATACATATGCAACACACTTATATAATACCATGCATTATTACTATATATGTTTTCCACACTGCATTGGTGACTTATTCTTAGCGCAAACTTGTCCTCTAACATATACTTTATTATTACAATTCTCTCATTTCTTGATTCTCAATTTGTTTTTCTTTCCTTTGTTATTTATTTTACTCATTCACTCGCCTTTACTAAGCACTTTGTCCCATTCTATGTTTATATATTCTTTTTACTATCCTTACCCGGGAGTCGACACCAGTTGCACCCAATCGGGCCAATAAATCTCCTTACATCTGTCAACTCCTTGTTCCGAAACGTTCCCCTCTATCTACCCTTTGCCCCAAGCATCACTCTAAAACACACTCTAACGCGTCTTGGGTTACACCAGGCAACCTCTTACTTAACTCACGCGTGCACAGCTTGTCAACGAGTATATACATCAGAAATCTTTTCACTTGCCACATTACGTCGTAGTTAGTGTCTCATTAGTTGGTCGTACATTTAAATTACAGTTTCTTTTAGCTATATTATCTTACTTAATAATATACACTGGCACCATTCCCAGACATTATATCAATTCATTTGTAGATAGTCTTTGTATTGTCTATTCCATCCTTTCGTCTCACGCCAGCTGCACGATATCTTTCTCCCCCCCCCTTTTCTCTTGTCCTGACACCGTCTATGCCAAGTCTCTATCATGATGGCGTTTTATTCATCACCTTCAGTCTCTTTCATTCAGGTCCACGTACACCGATGACGATCCCGTCCTGGGCTCTTGACCTCGCAAAGCCACGTTCACCGACTCTTTATGACCCTTGTTTACTGAATATGATACAGCCGTAGCCCCATATGATTCTCCAGGTACTTCTGGTAACTGTCTTGATCTTCTTAACTGAGCCATGGCTCTGGCATGGCCCGTGTCAGATAACTGATGTGTATTTATCTCTCTGTTCCTTATTGGTGTCCAGCCCGCCGCTGATATCATAGGTATCTCTAGTGGTACACCTGTCGCCAGGCCCCCACTATACCTAATCAATCTTGTCATCACCGTAAATCCATAGTCACCGTTCAGTATCCCTGCTAGCTTCTTTGACACCTTCACAGTGGCCGGTAATGGCAATGGCACTGCGTTTTCCGCCGTTGCCATCTCAGTGGAATATAACACTCGACCCCACTGCACTGTAGCTATGTACTTCGGGCACGAATAGCTTATTGCTACGTCTCTAATAAGAGCCTGTTCTGCTGGTCTTTGAAATACCTGGTCCAAAGGCATTAGACTCTCCCCCAATGGTATTATTTCTGTGATCTCTTTAGTTGCCACCTGTAGATACAGTCCATCCACTGGTTGAAGCCTCTTTAGTTGTCGCACCTTCCTCACCAGTAGCGCTATTATTATTATCAGTACTATCAATATCAATGATAACATAGCTATTGTCGTTTTGTGTTCCGGATCTTCTTCCTCATAATTACCTCCGACATCCTCACCGTATTTTTCATAGTCCCAAGTTTCTAGACTCCTTATTCTCATAGGCATTCTTGCTAATATGTATGCCATTAATAGTCTTTTTAAACAAAAATATTGTACCACCATCAGAGTCATGACAATCACCCCTGCAATCATTATTGGTGAATAATCCCATAGTGATTCAGTGGGAAAATGGCCTCCACCACTCATGCCATCCAAATCAGGCAATGCTGATCCGTCTTCCATTGCACTCACCAAATTCTTCAGATTGACAGCTGCTGGCGACTGTTGTATTCTAGCCTTGTGCTTCATTTTGGTCTTTACTAATTTTGGCAACACTTCATCTTGCAATACCTCCACAGTTTCACCATTTAATACGGCCTTTATCCATGTCAATTTCTTAACACTGTTCATTTGTAGCAAATCGTTATTTACAAAAGTCACATTAGTTTCCATGTTCACATGACCACATCCTGCCAAGCTGTAAGGCATCCACGCCCCGGCAGTCATGAATGCGCAATCACACCCAATGTTCAATATAGCGTAATGGTGCATGTTCACCTTAACAGGTGGGCTTGATTGACACATCAATTGACCTTGTATGTCGGGTCCCGATACCAAAGTACGACCCTTTCCCAGTGCTATCGCAAATGAAGGAAAATTTGGTTGCACTATATAGTTGATTTCACATGTTTCTGCTATGGCCACCTTGTCATTTCTTATTAGTGCCGCCATGCACCCTCGCTCGGCTATTTTTCTCATGTGTGGAATATCTGGGCATACTGCTATTGAGTTGCCATGGCAACGCGCCCAATTCACCACTGGCTCTGATATATAATACCGCCCATTCTTTGATATGGCTACTTCTGATGGCAATCCCTCTATTCTCGTCCCGTCAGCTTCTTTATTGGCCAGCCGCACTGGTACTGGAAACACCTTTACAGAGTATACACAAAATATGTGCTCCTCTGACACCACCGGAATCCTTATCTGCATCTTCACACGACCTTGGTACTGATATACTCGCACCACACTATTATCATAGTAATATTCAGGATCAGTAAAAGCGACTCTAAATCGTGGGTACGTAGCCTTTAGATATACTTCAGTGTTGATTATAGCTTCTTTCAAATCTTCTCTAGTGACCAATTTTGAGGATAGTTTTCTTCGTGATGCCAATCTGACCTCAGCTGCCATATCCTTTATCTCAATGAGTTCATTTAATAAATGTATGATATACCCCCATTTGACCCTTGTCAGCAGGCTTTCATGGTTGTATACAATGGATAGTTCATATAATGCCACACTGTGCATAGTTTGAGTTCTTTCCAGCAATTTCCGTCTCTTCAATGATATCTTAGCCATTTCATACAATTGCAACTGTCTATCAGCCAACTCTCCCACTTCCGCCATGACGTCCTCCAAGCCATTGCTAGTACTTGTGGCCAATGTTTTAATAACATCACGCATCTTATAATATGATGTCTTCAGTAATTGAATATCTTTTTCATTTCTGGCTACATCATCAGCTCTTCCAGTGCCAAAAATATAGTACGACAACTCTCCTATAATATTTAGACCTGGTATACCTGCTCTCTTAGACCTTTTGACTTGTTGTTGTTCAGGTATGTTTTCCATCAGCTTTTCCACTTCCTCCTCTCTGGCCTGTATTAATTTTCTAATAATTTGATTCAACCATTCTTCTTTCTGTTTGATGTTGTCACAGGTATCTTCAAATAATAAGGTTCTGTTATGATGTTGAATATCACACATAACCTGCATGTTCTTCACACATTGTTCATAAATACTTTCCATTTCCGGCTCTGGTAATCTATCTGGTATCTCTAATACAAACACTTGTGACACATGATTGTGCTCAGCTGTAGAAATACGTCTACCAGGTTGCAAAATGACACCTAATTCGGCTCTCTCTAAAGTCTCGAAAGTGTGCCTTCCAGCATCTACCACACCCCACAAGGAACATAAGACACATAGTATAGTTAGCCACGCCATTTTCTTCTTATTATGGCTTCCGGTTACAATTCAAGTTGGGTTACTACGACTCCTAACTGATCGCTCCTGGAAGTTTTTATGGATCTTGAACACTTAATAAGCCCTATCGTGTCAGATAGTTCACCAGTTCATGACCCTTTTACCCCTTTTTGTATATATTTTCCCGTCAATCTGAACACGTGTGCCTTCCTTTCCTATCTAGCTGTACGTCTCTTCCATCTGATAACACCAATTTATTGTATTGGAGTCTTTGTCTCAGCGACTCCTCCTAATGTGCCCTCAATTTTTTTTACTATAGTTTTCACTATATTTTTGTTTTCTTATTTCAACTTCCCATCCCCTTGGTTAGATACCTAGAATTAAATTCTCAGTCGATGCTTGACTTCCACCTTGTTCGCACTGAAGATGGCTAGCTATTCCAGCGTTTCTGTCAATGGCGCACTCGTCTATCTCCCGATAGATCGTCTCCAGCCCGGTTTTACCTACATCGTCGGCTGCAGAGACCTATCCTCCACAGATGCTAACATTACTCCGTGCATGCTAGTATGCACCGGACCGCAAGGCGCGACCATGCCCTCACACACCACCATTCGCGATCATCTACGCTTAGCTTGTAACATGACGGACATGACACTGCGCGTCATCCACCTGGATGGGATGCCCGATCCCAGTTACCGCCTGCAATCAACTGCTGCTGTACCTCCTGTTCCTGCACCTGCTTATCGGCCTGCTTATGTCAACATCACACCTCCGTCTGTCAACTTGACCACCTCTTTCATGCCACTCTGGAATCCTACACAGATGTCTCCCCTGGGTGCGCGTCCCACCTATAGCGCCATAGTGCCTGCTACCTCTACCTCAAGTGCGGCGCTCACCTTCACCTCCAATGTACTGACTACTTCCTCTACAGTCCTGCCGCTAGTTGTGGATACCTCTTTCCAGTATCCACTTCCTGCTTCCTTCGCTGTTCCTTCTACTCCTCGTCCATTAGCACCTCAACATCACTCTTCATATGTGGATTACAGTGTACTTTCTCACACACCTGTTGCTTCCAGTGTTTCGTCCTTCTACCACTCACTTTTACTAGCCACTACTGCACCACTGACATCCAGAACAACCCTATCTTCCAATCCCATTTATTCCACCGCGACTTCACATCACTTCTCCACCAGCACCACTACTTCCGGTCAGTTTCCTGCTGTATCCTCATTAAGAATGCCTCACATCACCACCCGAGCTGCTCCAGCTGCAGAGGCCCGCGCCACCTCGGCTCTTAGGTCTCCGCCTTCCTGCCTACATACGCCCGCTCTGGCCCTGACCTCTTCTACTTCCGGTCAGTTTACTTCATCTTCATCCACTGCAGCTTCACTTCCACACCTTCCAGTAATGTCGCCCTCGTTCTGGAGTACTCTGGCTATCTCACCTGGACATCCACCCTTCTCACCATTGACCTGTCAGTCCAGCACCATGGCCTCTTCCTCACGACTGACTCACAGTTCTTCTACCATCATATCTCTCTTGACATCTTCATCTGCTACCACTACGCGACATCATCCCTATCAGCTTTCTGCCAGACCACAAGCCTCTCGTTCTTCTAATCTTGGAGGTCCTATCCTTCCAACATTGGCTTCCCCAGCTTCTACCCTCTCGCAGAAGTAAGTATATTTCCCTAGTGATTCATACTTTGATTCCTAGAGACGCTCACTTCGTTCTTGTAATAAGATACTATACACATATTTTCTTTTAAAATACATGCATAAGCTAACTCTATAAAGTCGCTGAGCTCCTCTGATTTGTGAGTAGTGGCGATCACATTCACAGTCTCAGGTGTATAACTGATCTCATTAATACACCCATATGGCTGAATTTTATGTGTCCTAATACCTTCTTAGAAAAGAATTTCACTCACATTTATTTTTGAATATATATCTACAGCTATAGACATCGTATTTCATTTCTCAGAGTCTGGGCTTCTTAAATAATTAAACCATTATAGGCTCTGGTTCTTTAACAGAATGCCTTACTTCTGGACAAATATATCCTTTAAATTTAGGCCTCTTAATTATGGACCTTGTTACTGGAGTCATTCTATGTGTGTCGCGACTGTGGTCCTGCTGGTTCCGACTAGTGTTTCCATTCACCCTTAGACAACTTATAAGGTGCCCCATAGTGGTTGCCTCCTGTATGTGATGCACTTCTTTCTCTTTGTCTCATATACCTGCTTTATTTACTATCTTCAGTTCTTCTCCCGCTTCATCTGCTGATGATGATGATGCCTCTACTCCTACTAGTCCTTAAATCTTCACTTCAGGTATGTATTTCTAATATGTTTTATATTAAATGCATCCTAAATGGATCCGACCTTTTTACAATTTTCCACAAACTGTATTAAGTAGTTAAGTCTTATCCATAGAGTAGGGTGTATCTGAGCCTTAATATCTCTACCCTCTCTACAGTGGGCGATGATTCCTTTCCTTCAGTAAATTATTACTGATCTCCATTAATTCATCTCAACCGCTATGAACCTTCCGTTGTCTATGATCCAGGCTTTTCCACTAGAACTCATGTTTATAGCTTATCTAAACTGCTGATTATGTTGTCTTGTCTTGGTTATGTCTGCGTAGCATGCTAGTTGTTCTATCTTGTTAAGCTTTTGAGTGTAGTCTGTATCTGTTGCTTGCCGATGTCTGTACAGCTGGAGTTCCACTCCTACACTACCAACTGTCTTGCTTGTCATCGCATCTTATCTCTTTCTTTACCTGCGCATGTCTGCTCTCTTCCCCCCCCCCTTTTTCTGTTACTAGGCTGTTAATATACATATGTCTGTCTCAGTGTCCGACACTTCCCCCCCCCCCTTTTCTCACGCACGTGTTCATTCCCCCGCTGGCTCTGTTTCCGCGCCGTCATTCTCGCGCTGTCTTTTCTGTCTCTTTCCTCCTGTACCCCATTCTTTCCATGCATCTGGAGCTGCAAATACTGCCATGGTTATTTGCTGTATCTTCCATGCAGTATTCTTACTTTCCTCAGGTAATTTCCTGACCCAAGTTTTCACTTCACCTTTCATTCCCCACAATAATAATGCCACATATTCCATTTCCCCTAGATCATATATTCTCTTAATCAGATCCATGTCGTAGAAATATTCTTCTATCTTTTCTTCTGGTGCTCCTCTAAAGGTAGGTGGCGTTATACTGATACCTGCCATTTTGTACATTTCTTCAACCCCTCACAACGTTCCCCTAACAGGTATTGTATTTTATAACCGTGCAGTCCCTCTGTTCTTTTCTATCAACTCATATCCTTTCTAGTTATATTTATCAAAGTCTTCAGTTACATCCTCCTCCTCCAGGGTCGTCTCATTGTCTTTAACCCCGGATGTTAATACTCCTTGGGTGATATGCTTTCCCTTTTGCTTCAGTTTAAACATTTCCCAAGTTTCATCTCTTTGTCTACACTGCCTGCATCGTTTCCCTCTACTAGTCTTGCGATGCCTCCTACACTTTCTTGAGAAAAAGAATGCATTAGTCACACTCCCTACTCCATATTTAAAGTGATGTCTGTTTACTTGTTCCCTCAAATATCTTGGCAATCTCGCGATGTCCAATTTCAGTTTTGATATTTTCTGCATTACTATGTCCTGTAACGTCGCCCCATTGTATCTGAATACCTTCGGCAATGAATATCCAAATCCATATATAGCATCCAGCGCGTCTTCTACCTGTTGTCCCCTATATCTCCCTGCCTTTACTATAGATGGTGCTCTCTTTCCCGCATCCTCACTAGTGGACATTATATGAGATGTTTTATCCCATGTACCTGTTCCAGGTGTTTGGCCGCTCCTGCCGCTGTTGCTGTTGTTCTGCCACAAATGTGACAGAGCCTTGATGTCACTTGTCTTCTGCTATAATACTCTTCTATCAATATGTCATCCAATCTGATTGATGTATCCAGCACAAATTCATCGTCTTTACTATAAAATATTGATGGTTCTGTCTGTGTCGCTGTTTCTGTGGTCTGAGTCTCTCTCTTAATTATACCACCGGTGCCTTGTAGAGTGGCATCCAACAACCACTCCCATTCTGTCTGTCCCACAGTGATGTCACGTATGCTATCCCATATGTTTCCCTGATGATTTACCAAGACCTCGGCTTGAGCTGCTTCCACCACCTGTATTGGCTCTTGCGTTGAGCTTGGTTGGCCTGACGTTGAAGTCGCACCAAATCCTTTTTCATTTGTTTCTGTTGTTGTTGAACTTGCTGCAGACACTGTGCTCCTTTCATTGTAAGTGCTATTGCAATAGTTGTCTTGAATCATCCACGTATTATAGTATTGTTGGTATTGCTGTTCTCCAACACTATCGTACCAGCTATCTGCCATCCGTCCATCAGCACCTGCTATTTACTGTGAGGTCTTATCTCGTCCCTCGTTGTGCGCGCACTGCCACATCCTGATGCATCTCCTCCTGCATATACCTGTTGCGCTGGCCTCCCCCCCCCCTCCCCTCTTTTCCTACCTTGCCCTACTTTTCCCCTTTCTTTGTGTATCGCCCTCCTTTCCGTCTACCTGCATGAGTCAGCTTGACCTGCTCCTCCGGGCGGCCCCTCCCCCTTCGGCACCTGCATCACCCCCCGTTCTCCCTCATAGCAACACACGTCAATACTACAGGATTATCGCCCATCCTGTAGCATCCCGTCTAAGCTCACCCTATTCCCCATCGCTGGATGAGCTGAGCTCCTCTCTGCCTCTCCTGTGATGCTTACAAATCGGTCCCTTTGGAATGATATGTTCACTGCTAGATTCCTCACTCATAATAGCCCCTGCAGCCAGTTGCGCTCTCCTATCTCTTCGTCTCCGTCTCTTCTCAGCCCTATCCTCTCTCTCCTTTCTTTTCTGTCTTCTCTCCATTTCTTCTCTCTCTCTTTCTTCGTCCATCTGTCTCTTCACCTCGACATTTCTCACTCTACCCTTCCTTTTCTCTTCATTATCCCGTCTTCGGCCACCCTCGACCTTATCAATATCACTATCCTGTAACCCTTTCTTTTTACACCAATTATCGACCACAGCTTCCTGTCTGGGCTTCTCCCGGCTATCTCGCCATACAACTCCATCTTTCTCATTATCAGATTCCTGTATAGGTGCGCGCGGTCCAGCTCCGGCCACCTCTCTCTTCTTCTCATGTGCACTTCTATCGTCGTCTGACATTTTCAATTTGTCCTCCTTATCAGCGCCCGCTAACGCTGTATCCTCCAGACCAGATGAAGGATGTTCTACCTCAGTCACCCCTCTCGGGTTCTCATGTCCTATGTCTTCTTTATCCACTTGTGATTCCACTTCTGACTTATCCACTTCCACCGCTCTCTCATCTTTGGCTACTCCTTCGCCATTCTCACCCTCCCCTTTGTATGCTCTCTTCAGTTTATTCACATTTACCAAGTGAGGTATCTCTTTGCCCGTCTTTACTGCTCTCAACCTCACCCTGTTATCCCCCACCACCTCTATTATCCTATGTGGCCCCGTGTATTTACCAGCAAACTTTGATGTATTATTCACCGCGCATTTCGGATCATAGTAATATACCCACTCCCCCTCTATAAAAGATACAGGTCGTGCCCGTCCATCCAGTCTACGTCTGAGCTGCTCCTCATACTTAGCAGTATGAGCGTTGGCCGCCTCCTGTAATAATTGTATGCTATGATTTGTTCTAATAAACCAATCCCTCTCAGATGGCACTTTAGGCAGTGGCCTTTCCTCAGCAAAGGACATAGCCACTGGGTCCCTCCCGAATTGTAGTGCATATGGTGAAAACCCCGTCCTCATACTAATATTGGAGCGCACTGTCCACAATGCAATGGGTAACAGCTCTGGCCAGTGTTCATGGTCCTCAGTCACATAGCATCCTATCGTATCCTCTAATGATTTATGCAATCTTTCAACCCTGGCATTTCCGGTCGGATTCCTAGAAGACGTAAACCTCTGTTTGGTTGATAATCTAGCTGTAACCTCACGAAAAACCTGACCCATATATGTAGACCCTCTGTCACTGCACAGCACTTCCACCTTGCCGTACCTACACACGATCTCCCGTAGAAACACCCCAGCTGCCGTGTGCGCAGTTGTGTCTTTAGTACAGAATGCCTCCGGCCATCCCGTCAGAAGGTCTATGAAGGTCATGATATATTTATAACCTTCTTTGGACCTACGTAGTGGCCCAACAAAATCTGTCTGTATCACTTGCCATGGATAATCCGGCGTATCCCATGATCTTGCCTTGGCCCTAAAGTGAGGTGCTCTTTTTCTCAACGCGCACCTTTCACATAGCCGCACGTATCTAGCTATGTCCACCATCATATTTTTCCAATAAAACCTAGCCTGTACTTTTGTATTTAGCGCCACTGTTCCCACATGTCCTCCGCACATGATATCATCATGCATGAGATAGAGCACTCTATTCACCATAGCCTTAGGCACCACTATCCTTGGGTTTAGGTCAGCTATAGGCCCACCCCTCTTTCTAGCTGGTTTTATATACTTGCATAACAATCCATCTTTCATACCCATGAAATCAGCATTATGTAAAATCCCTCGCGCCTTTTCCTCATCCACTGGCAATTCATCTCCCGCCAAATATCTCATCATCCCCCTGCAAAATCCATCCTTCCACTGCTCCTGAATGAAGGTTTCCCTATCCAATTCCTCCCCTATAAGTTCCATCACGAGTAACTCACATCCCACCTCAGGCTCAAACTCTCCCGACTCCTCGCCAGGTGTATCCTGTCCCACTGCCAATGGCACTCTGGATATAAAATCCGGCAGGTAATGAGTGGCTCCCGGCTCATACCTGATCTCATAGTCAAAGTCAGTCATAGCTAAACCCCATCTAGTCAACCTTTTGGATGGAGCCTTACTGGCTTGCTGAAGCAAAGGTATTAATGGTTGATGGTCTGTAATTATCGTGATCTTGGCTCCTGTCAGCATATCCTCAAACTTCTTCAATACTCTTATAACAGCTAGGCCTTCTTTCTCTGTTATAGTGTAATTTCTTTCAGCTTTTGTAAATGTATACCCATAATATGTTACCGGTCTCAGCAATCCGTCCCTCTTTACACAAATGGCCGCCCCACACGCGCCATCCGAAGCATCCGTTAAAACATAAAAGTGACCCCCGATCTCTGGATGTACCAATAACGGTGTGCTTGCTAGTGCTGCTTGTATTTTCCTGAATGACACCTCACACTCATCTGTCCACTTAAATGGCACCTTGATTTTCAACAAATTATTCAGAGGCATCGACAAAACAGCATAGTTAGGAATAAAACTCCTGTAATAATTACAAAGCCCCAGAAAGGATCTAGTTGTATGTTCATTATACGGTCTGCCAAATTCCTGCACCTTTCTGATCACTTTAGATTGCGTCTGCACTCCTTCAGCATTAATAATGTGCCCCAAAAACTTGATTTCCGCTTTGCCCCACTCACATTTTTCTGGCTTGACTGTTAAACCTGCTTTACCTAAAGCTGCCAATACTCTGCCAACATTAGTAATATGGCTGTCCACATCCGGATCAAAGATAATAATATCGTCTAGGTAGGCTAGACAAGTACGTGGTATTAAGCCTCCTAGTGCTAATGACATAATCTTAGTAAATTGCCATGGGCTCTGCTTCATACCAAACGGCATCCTCGTCCATTGCCAAACTCCCGAGGGTGATTCAAATGCTGAATATTGCCTGCTGTCATGATGTAAATCGCACTGATGATACCCACTAAGCAAATCCATGGCTGTAAAGATTATAGGTTTTCTGTATGCCATATACAAAAACATGCTTCTGGCTGTGGGCATAGGGTATGTATCATCCGCCGTAATAAGATTCAACATGCGATAGTCTGTACATAGTCTAGCCTTTCCATCCTTCTTCTGCACCACCACCAACGGACTTCTCCAGACGCTGTCACTGGGCTCTATAATTCCCAACTTTAACAATTCCCTCACCTGTTCATCAATAATATCCATTTTCTGAGGAGAATACCTGTATGGTCGGGCCATACACGGACCCTTGGACTCATCGACCCTTATTTTCATTGGAGCCAATGAACAATGACCCAACTCCTTCATAGAAAATGCTATAGTGTCCATGTTGACCACCAGCATTTCTCTGAATACCCTCTGCTCTTCCGGCGTCATCATAGTGTCACCCAAATCAAGGCGCCCGATCTTCTCAATTTTATCCAGCCTCTCCTGCTCACTTAAGGTAGAAACACCACATCCACCACCATCGTCCTGAGGATCCTGCCGGTGCCTTGACCCTCCCCTAGCATCTTGACCATTCTCCCGCCGGTCTTCATCACATCGTGCCAAAATCTCACGAGCCTCATCCTTTCTATCCCTGCCAACATTAGCTGTATCAATTACCTCCAGCAAATTAAGTTCTGGTTCATCTATGTCTTCTGTATATGCTATAACCTCAGTTGTATCCACATACACTTGCCTGTCAGAGAGATTAGCAATTCTCATATACCATTTCTTCCCCACATAGTTCACCGCACCATCCGCAGCTACCACCGCCAAATTAGATGGTCTCAACAAAACCGTTGTTCCAACCCTGTCAGCCGCAACATCCCATCCTTTCACCGTCACCAATCTTTCTTCCCATGGGTCCAAAATCGCCGCTACTTCAATTGAGACCGGATCCTCAGTAAAGAGACGCACCTTTCCATCTATAGCTATAATCTGTGCCCTTGCGTCAATCAGAAAATTACGTCCCAGCACAATATCATAAGCCAGTGAATCCACCACATTAAAATCATAGTATATGCAAGCACCATCCATAAAACACTGCAGTCGCACCGTCTCATAAACTTGTAATGATGTTCTGTCCCCCAGACGCACCTTCCCCAATTGAGATGGCTGCCTGTCCCAAATTGCTCTCTCACTTATACTACTCACAATTGTCCGTGCTATAAAACAATCAGACGCGCCCGTGTCCACTAAACATCTGTATGTATTCTCGTCAATAGTACACTGAACCAACCATGGCGTTTTGTCTTTTGATCCCCTATTTCCCGACCCATCCCCTGATATCAAATTTAATTCTGGGGTAGGAATGAGCCGTTGTGCCCGTTTCCCGGCCTGCGAACATCATTTCCCTGATCTCGTTGGTCTCTGTTCTGCTGAGAGGATGACAACTGATCCCTGTATTTCTTCAAAAACGTGCACTCCTCTGTAGAATGTGTAGTAGAGTCATGAATCAAACAATAGATCGCCCCTCCCCCTTTCTGACTCTCTCCTGCATCTCCCATCATCCTAGCATATTCCTGTGCTCTTCTCTGACCTCTATCATCCCCCTGTTGACCTTGCCTGCTTCCTCCTGTGTATCTCTGTCCTTGAAACCTGTTATTGAAATACTGAGACGCGTTATATTGATTTCCACCGCGTCCCCCTTGATAATTCCATCCTCGACCTCCACCGCCTGTACCAAACTGCCTATTCTGACCATATGTTCCCGCGCCGGTCCCTCTGCCCGTCTGCGCCTGATACTGCCCTTGTGAATTACCACCCCTTCCAGCATATTGTCCCTGCTGATTTTCCCGTCCATGTTCCATCTCTCTGAGCCCCCGTCTATATTCCATAGTACACATCTCCACCACCGCTTTAGTTTGTTCCCTAGCGTACTCTTTAGGATCGAATTGATCGTCCCCACATTTTCCATCTCGAGTCCCCTCAGACTCTAGCATATGTAACTGCGCCACACCTTTGGAGTTCCTTCCTTTCTCCACATTTTCCCAATAAGACGCCAGCCTGAGAGCCTCTTCAAAAGAATCAGCATTGTGTTTCATCAGGTCCTTATCAATGGGCGGAAGCAAACCCCCAACAAAGACTGACAGTTTGATGACATCAGGAACGTCCAACTCGTCATATTCCTTTATTTTCAATGCAAAGTCCCAGACCGACTGTCCCTTTTCCTGTTTCAAACAGTGCAAATCCCTATGTTTCTGCCACAGTGGCCTTTTGTCTTCAAAAACCCTCTTCACTATAGCCACTACTTTGTCCAAAGTATCCTTTTCCCCTTCTGGAATACCATCCATCCATTTCGATGCCCCCTTCTTCAAGCCCAATTTTGCATATTCAAGATGTTGATCCAGAGACCATCCAAATAGCTTTTGCATTCCATTCAATTCTTTAAAATATCTCCGATAATCCTCCCCAGGCTCCCCATTGAAGGATGGTAGTTTAACATTCGGACTAGGCGCCATGTCGTCGTCTTCAAAACCAATAATAGGTGCAATATCCTCTTCTACCTGTCTCTCCGCATCCAAATCACCCACTGAGCTCTCTTCACCCTCGTTCCCCTGTACACCAGTTTTAACACCACCAGCTACGGAGCCCTCGGCGGCTTCCTCCCGGGCCTCCCTTTCTATCTGTCGTCTTCTCTCTTCATCCGCTCTCCGAACCCACCAATCCTCCCAGTCACCCGAAACATCAGTCTGAAGATGACTATTTAGAACATCATCTAAATGCCCCTCATCTGTAGTACGACCTGTACTATTGCCTGAGCGGATATTCGCAGTTACCTTTCTCCAATTTACAGTGTCGTTCAAAAACCTCTCCCTTCGTGCTACACGCTCCCGGTCTATCTCCGGCCCCGCGGGCGGCCCCTCCCCATCAATGGCCTGCCGATATCTCAGCTCCTGTTCCAATATGGCCTTCCCTTTTTCTATGCTGTGTCGCACCCTAATATTAGTGTTCTGCAGACTTGCAATAACTTCATCCACCCGTGCCCTACTCACAGACTCTCCTAGACGACTGCCACTTTGATCACCTGTAATGACCGGTGTAGTACAATTTGTCCGATCCTGTCCAATCCCACCAGGCTCATCTTGGCCCACCAAGTCCTTATCACTTAACTCTCTCCCATTCTCAACAACCACCAAGAAACCAGACGGTAGCAATCCTGCACTCCCCCCTTGTGAATCACCACAGACCTCCGACCCCTGTTCCTGTATCTCCTCACCGACGTCCTCGCTCTGTCCTGACACTGCCACCACCATAGATGCCCCGTCTACTGGATCATTCTCCCCATGTGCGTCCCCCTCATTCTCATGACCATCCTTTGTTCCACTCTCATCCACCTGTCCGTCTTCATGTACTGGCTCAATTAACCCCAATGACGTTGCAATTGCTTCAAAATTCAAATCCTCATCACCAATATCCGCCACATCCCCCTCAGATGCGCGTCTGATTCGTCCCTGGTCCGCTGTACCCTCAAATTCAAGGCACCTAGGAGTAGCCTTACAGAAATTAATACTGGAGCTCCTAGCAATGGGCGTCGAAAAATACTTATAATTCACTAATCTGTCTCCTGTCGTCCATCCCTTGCAGAGATTATCAGGCCGTTCCCCTGCATCAGCACTTACTGTGTGCTCCTGAACCGCCGCCTGTTGCCCATCACTAGAAATATCAGCCCTGGTCTCCGACTCTGCCGCAGATGACTGATGCCCGTTCTCCACTCCCAATGCTGAGAATGGTCCAGAGGTATCGTCCACTACCACCGACCCTGCTGGTTCAGAATCAGCCGCAGTAGACAATTGTAGGCCAGACGTCCCCCCAGACTTGGGATCCCTTTGAGACGACGCCCGCTCCTCCTCTGACCGAGCCACGGGGAATCCAATCTCTCTAGACACCTCCTCTCCAGGCAAAAGCACCACTTGCGACCTGGGTCCTAATTGCACATGCACATGTGTGTGATCCGATCTAAGAGTGACACGTGATTGATCAGGTCCCGCTTCACTCACTCCGGATCTTCCACCCTGTCCCTCTGCTACACCACTATGTGCTACTGCTGCATTCCCAGGCAATGTGCGCGCTGCAGGTATGATAGTATAGACTTCCACACCGTCACTACTGTCAGTGTGTGGCGATGCCGCTGAGTCACATCCAGCGTCTGAGCTGCTAGGTATCGGGTACGGCGAGCCGCTCATCAGTACAATGATAAGCCCAACCACTAATTCTCCACCATCTGGGCTGTGTGGGTTGTGTTTATATGTATATTAATGTGGTATGAGTTGTGTAGTTATTATCAGCTCGCTCCGCTGTTCTCACGTATTTGGGAAGACTAACTCTAGTGGTATGATGTTGGCCTAGCCCATTCTTTAACCAACACCAAGACGCCGATACAAGTCACCATTTATTGTTCATTGGTTATTCACAGTTACAGTTGTTTGGTGAGTCCACTCAGATTGTACAGCTTCAACGACATCAGTCTATTCATACAAGCAGTTCATGTTTTAACAATCCGATGCTACTGGAGAGGTATGAGTGCCGTAGAGATCCTGCTCAATCCGTTCTTACATTGGCTAAGTGTAATACTAAATATTAAACAGCTTCATCCTCGTCTACTCCAGGAGTATGTGTTGCCTCCTCGGCTGCTCCCACAATACTAACTCCTCCCTATCTCTTACCAACCCCTCACACCTTTCAGACGCCGGTGTTTGGCTCACCCGTATTCCCCCCTCCCCCTCTACAGAATCTACCTGACCAGATCTCGTCGACTCCCCTCCGTCTACAACATTCCACAGCCTACCATAAACTCTTAGCTACCATAAACCCTATACAGGACTCCCATAGCACTCTCCCATATAGCATACAATAAATACACACATAATACAGTATACAATAAATACCCACATAAGCGTACCCTGTTATACCCGTTCATTATAATTATTGGCTATTGATGACAAAACAAGTTACATAATACCTGGTGGGAATCCACTCTGTCTCACCCTACACACAAAAGTACTATTTAGGCTCTTTGTTAAGCACATGATGGCTTAAGAATACAATTACAAGTTCGAAGGTTTGGTTTGTGTGGGCTATTACTCTTCACACCCTGCAGATGTGGAGTTTTCACACCTACAGGTCTAGGGTGGCATCGAAGTATAGAGTGACTTCTACAGCTGCAAATCTCGCGAGAATGCATGTTAATTAGGTCTGAGCTGGTAGCTGCACTGCCTACATACCTGTATGGTACTGCCGCCCACGGAACAACATGCAACATAGGATATTTCTTTTGCATGCAACATGAACTCTCATAAATGTCCTTGTGCATTGGAGCACACTGCCAATGACCCAATAAGCACTCCTGACAAGTAACTTACTCGTGCTACATTCAGACATTATGCTAACCTAAGTAGGGTGTTACATTGTCCATGCAAATCCGTGTCAAAACAGCAGTTCTGCATAGATTCCTGAAATAGTGTCACTTATTTGCTCCTCAAATCTTCACTATATATACCCAAAGTAATGATTAAGGTTTCAATTTGAAGTTATTAAGCATGTGCATTTGATAGGCCCATCATTGATTCATTTACATTTATTTTTGTTGGTCTTATGCCTATGGAAATACACAGGTAAATGTCACCGGACCGACCAGGGACTTGAGCATTATTCAAACAGATTAAGTGATCCCCTGTGTTTTGTTTTCTCATAAGTCCAATAAGTATTGTTTAGTGTAATTAGGGATGGTCTAGAAGCATCATTTCTATGAGTTATATGATTTCCCTCATATTCTATGCTGTTTTTCATACTTTAAAATCAGGGATAGAAAGTGTGCATTCCGCATGCACCCTGACAGGTAGTATGTGTAATGGATCATAATATTCAGACAGTAGGAATCAATTTCAAACATATTTTACTCTAAAGTAGTAGTAAGGAATTTTATTGATCAAAAAGATACACACATACTAGTGCTATTTTCATGATGATCAATGTGAAATGAATTGTCTTTCTAAGAACAATATATGAAAAATTACCATGATTATTATTCAATGGACATTCTTCGTGAAAAATACACTTATTCACACCATAAAATAAACAAAAAAATATAACAGTACATTTCTGGATCCAATCATATACAACAGTTCATGCCAATTGGTAAGACTTATGGCCAAATAACTCAGCTTTTGGTGCTTCTGCCTTTTACCGGTTGAGCGGATGAAATCACCACGCCCATTTAAATACTTTCAAATAATAATATAACATATGGGCTAGTGGTTGGTTGATAAATCACCAGCCTTCCACCTAGACAAGGCACCCATAGACGCAACTCAATTCTACATATTCTGCATGTCAGATCTCCACATGTACAGGAGGTTTAGGCCAAGTCAAACCATCTGAATTTGAAAAAGAAAACAATAACGGACCATTTTCCAACAATTTACACCGGACATTGGATATGAAAATTCCAAAATTATCGCAGTTTTCTCCACCTCCAACAGGAAACGCTTACAAAAATCACTCTATGATGTTTTGAATTGAAATCACAGAACTGATGTTATTCAATCTATATTAGGGAACATATCCGGAAGACCTCGACGTCTGTACAACCTCCTTGCCTCGGGACCCTCTTTAACACCAAAACACCAAACACCTTGGACATTTTGGGCCACAGGACCGACTAGAAATGGTCATAGGACCGACTTGGACCTTAATTGGTTAAACGTTGTATATACAAAGAGGAACCGTCACTTGTTTATTTAAAGGCCATGCTGACCCCCATGTAAAAGAAATCACCCCGGTCATCACCCCCCCCCTCTATATGGTGGTCGGTCCTATGATCCGTTTCGGTGATCCTTGCTTTAGTTGCACAGAAGTAGGCCCCTATAATATATCATTCATTAATTATTCAGACCACACACTTAAATACATGTATCTACAGTACAGCGTTGCCTTAGTGCAAGATGGTTGTACCTGACATTTTGACATTTTTTCTTGTTTTATAATCTACTGACCGTTATCTACCATCTATGAAAATACTGAAGCTGTGTCTATGATATGTGTGTCTACAGGCCACAGTGAAATAAGGCTGTGTTCCCTTTGTGCCATAGTAATTGTTACACTTCTTTTGCCTCTCCTGCAAAACTTGCACTTATAAACATTTGCACTAAGGGAATGACATGTACGTTTGGAAGGCACTGCATTATCACATGGATCTCTACATGATATCTGCTCATCATCAATCAATATAGTTGACCTGTAGATCATATAGGACATGTGGGCACTTAGCATTATCATACTACCCAGACACGAATAAATTGGTGAATTAGCAGCTTCATGTAGATTATACACTACGTGTTTTGGTTTTCTAAGAGCTTCCCCATAAAGGATCGGCCTGATGGTCAGTAGCACATCTAATCTCTTCACACAAATCCCTCTTTCAGGGCTTATTGTAGCAGCCTGTGTTGAGCAGGTCTAATTTTTCTCATTGCCTCATTGTGTATCTTTACAATTCATGCACAGCCTCTCTTGCGGTAAGCCTTGCTACCACCTTCTCTGCAGTCTGCTTATGTAGCCATTCAATGTCTACTCCTTCACTCCCACCCCCTACAGTGGATCCTCTATTTGCTATATTCTTCTGCTTGTATTCTCATATCCATGCCTCTCTATATCCATACTTTTACAATGCTGTCTCTGGAATGCTAGGTAGGTCTACTGTCTACTGTACTACCATCTTAAGCTAATTCTAATGGCACAGCTGCTATGATTCCCAAGCGTTGATAGGGAACATGCATATAGAAAATACCTGGTGGTCTTACAACAGATTCTTAAAAGACCTATTACAGGTCCAGCATGGTATTAATCACTGGGGATCTTATAAATATCACAGTGAATAAGGTCGATTGTAGTGTGCCTACTTAAGTAAACTTAATAACCACTCAATCTGTCCTGAAATTTCCTAACCATTTACCCCAAGGAGTAGTTAGAATTATCATACAATACAACCAGGTTATTCCAAAGATAATGTATGAACCTGCTAACTGATGTATGGACCTATACATACATGGTAGTTATTATACTCAAATAAACTAAAGCCTTAAAGTACAGTGCATTGCGCCCAGGTTCCTGTTCCCCTCTCATCATAATACACAATCATACACAATTGCAATAATTAACCATGCATTATTTTGCCATGATAACAAATAATGGGCATAACAATTTAATGCACTTTCACTTTAAAGAAAGAGGCAATATGATACTGAAAGGGCGAAGAGCTCAAACACAATGTCAATGTTAACCTAGCTGCACCCATATATCTGTACATGGGAAGGGTCATATATACAAGATCAGGTTATTCTAGTACGCCTCATTGAAGATACGCCTTGGAGTTGTACATGTACTGCGTCATTTCAGAGTGTATGCTCTTGCCTTAATTAACCCTTTTATGGTGACCTCGTGGCCTACAGAGTAACAAAAAATCTCTGAAAACCGGTGATTGACTGGCACCCACGTTGCCAGTGAATTACCGTAAGAATATGGTAAATTCCCATTGAAAAACTGTGGAGAATCCCGATACAGTGGCCCTTAGGGTGAAACAATGTTACTTTATTTCAAATTACGGTGAATTACCCTAAAGTTTTACAGAAAGTGTACTCACTATACAATTAAGAAAATGGGAGACAACAACGTTGAGGCTCAATGTCCATTTCACTTGGGTGTTTGCTTGAAATTAGAATAGTCTTTTCGATTGTCAATCTTTAGCAGGTCATACCCCCCCCCAGCCCCCAAAACAACGACAAAAGAACTGAAACAAAGAACAATGTATCTATCCATGGAGGTACATCTATATGTGATCTATCACATACAATGCTGTATAGACCCCATGACAGGTTACCTGCAGTAACAGGCAAAAGAGACGTCCTTTATTTTACAATGTTATTTTGTCTGATTTCCCTGTAATTGAAAATCATCATTAAAGACTAATCCATTAAAAAAAAGAAATACATTCAAGCCCTTAATTTCTGGTAAGTGATCTACAAAGCATTGTTGGTTGGAAATTGCCATTGGAAAGTAAACTAATTAGTTCATGTAGAATTGTTATAGGACCCTATGAACGATAGGTGCCAGGTATGAATCGGTATCTCCAAACCATTGTTGGTTGGGAATCACTGCTCAAAAGTAAATAAACTAGTTCATGTAGAATTGGTATAGTACCCTATGACCGATAAGTCCTATAAAATAGGCAGGAATCGATTCCTGCTGCATCTATCGTCCTCAAACCTCCACTTCCACCCTCCCCTTATATTGATATATAGGTGGTTCATCACCTTGTTAACATAAGTGCATGTAACCCAGTAGATGTAGATGTCTGTCTCCAGAATGTTAACTACTTTCATAATTGGTATTCCAAATTTCAGAGTGGAATGTCAAGCAGCTGTAATTCCTATATTACTTATGAAACTGATATCAACATAAAAAGAAACTCCTCTCTGACAGCCACACATTTTTTCAGCCTTTTCCCTCAATAGTATTCCATCTTTTCACATTCCAATCGTTTATTCTATTGGCTTTCCTCAGTATTTATTTTAAATGATCATGACTGGATTTATTGATGATACAAGATCCCCTGATGAGTTTTCCCAGGAACTTCTTAAAAGAGGGATGCATTACATAATGTCATATTACACTTTTTGTCAAAATGTTTTATTGATTCATTGAATCAAACATTGTTTGAAACGCTTGTGATTTATGTTGAAGGCACAAGCATTGAGATGGATTGAAGCGTGTAGGAAGACTTGATGTTCAGAAACCCTCATAATTCATTGTGTACTGCAGTTTTTCTTGTGGATTTGCTATGATTCATTTTGCCCTTTACATATTCTAAGATTACAGAATGAATCCAGCTGATGATTTTATTTTGGAATATATATCTCCGAGGACAGTGCCACACATTTATTGCCCAAATGAAGGCTTCGAATGAGCACCAAACTGTTAATGTTTTCATTCCAAGTACAATGACCTATTCAAAGATGAACTTCTGACTGAATCTTCATGTTGCAATCCTTCATTCTCTGTATATAGGGTTATAACACAGACTCTACACATCCTTTCATCCAAGATTACACAGCATTTCTCTTGAAAGACATGTTTATGAATGGTGGTGCCACATCTCTCTATATCCAAGCTTATACAGTGTTGTGTTCAGGAATGCTAATGACTTCATATTAGGTATATCTATATGTAGGGTGTGGCCACTGTAGCTACCACTTCTGATACTACCTAAGCCCACACAGTCATTCGTGAGTATGAGGTCTGTGGGTCATTACACAATAAACGTTGCATTCCATAGCAACAGTCGCTATCGTAGCGACACCTTTTTTAGTGACTCTTTTCTTTAGCGCAAGTGTTCCCGCCATAGCGTCAAAAACACTTACGGGAATCAGCGAAAAGATGACCCAATTATGCTAAGACGTCACTTCCAGTCAACAATTTGCGCTAAGTTTGTTTCGGCACGGAAATCATAAACAACATGGCATACTTCTCATCTAAGGTAAGTTTCACTGAAAATACACATTAATATCTCAGTCCCCTCTCCCAGGAGGAAGTATATTTTTACCCTGTCTCAGCTTTGTTTCAATGCTCGAAAAGGGTGATAATAGGGGAAAACATAGAGCTTCGATTCACACTAGTTTGAGCGCCTTCTTATAAATCCACTAAGTTATGTTCCTGTCTTTTCTTTGTTACATTATGTATGGATTTAATTATTTTATTAGTCTCAAGCGCTGTTCTTAGCTTATTTAATGTAATAAAAACCCTGCTGAGTACACACTGTTTTTCTATTTCTGGAAAAAAAAAATAAAGTCGCACACCCACTTTCACAAAAAGATTTAATTCTTTCTTATTTTTTTCCCACAGGATGATAAAGACTACGGCATTAGCAGTGGGGGAGAGAGTCCTACGGATGACTCACTCATGGACGACGATTATGCCCCGTCAGAGCATTCTGAGTCCTCTGACAGCTTGGACCAAGAGGAGGAGGAGGGTGACCAATTACCAGACATTTCCCTAGAGAAGCTGTCCCCTTCCCCCCCCCCCGAAAACCAAGAAAAAAAAGCAGCCTCCTGCGAAAGCCGACTCTGACAGCTCTCAACTCACAAGCAGCAGTGGCGAGGAGGATGACAAACCCACAAAGCCCACAAAGTACAAGAAAAAGACTGGTAGCCTTCCTTCTCTTAAAACTGTTATGAGTGCTAAACAAAAAATACCTCCCCCCCATCCAGGAAGAAGAAAGGTACTCCTGCTAAAAGTATGTCCAAGGCACCTCATGTAAACCCTTCTACCAAATCTAAGGCTAAGGTCACAGGAGAGTCTCGACCCCCAAAAGCGGGATGCAGCACAGATCCTGACGTAGAGGAAGTTCCCGGTGTTGACTCGACTGCCAAAGGGACAGAGAGAGAGAGAGACTACAGGTGGACTGAACCCGAAACTTTTACACTTCAAAAAAGACATCAGAGCGACTGGACCCCAGAATGCCACCCGGAGGAGGGAGGCTTGGGACACTGTCCTCAGTGAGTTGCATTTATCTCATTTAAATAACTCTAACTAGGTTAAATTCAGTTCCACAGAGTGTGCTGAATAACATAAAAAAATAAAAACATTTGAAAAAGAATAGTACTCCAATAAAAATTAGGGCACTTGCACTATAAGTGACTACGCTCATCCCTGGACCCTTTGGATATAAAGTAATTTTCAGGAAAAATAACAGGAATTCTCTCTTTTCTTTCAGCCACAGTCAACAGCGTTCACAACAGAAAAAAAGGAAGACAGCTCAAGAAAATGAGGAAGCACATAAATGGTTTCGCCAAAAGACTCAAGGGAAAGGTGAGTTAACACACATGCTGTTAAGTTCTTAAATAATTACCTCTAAGTTGCATCATTAATTTTTTTATTTTGAATATTCGCATTCAGTCCATGCTGTACTTTTTGTCCAATTCAATTCATAGTATTTTCTTTTTCCTTGTCACAATAAAAAGCTCTGAAATAATACTTTTTTTTCTCTCTTACAGAACGAATAATTTGTCATGATGATCAAAAAGGGCAAAGAGTGTGAAGGGTGCAGCAGCATTGAGGTGATGTGTCTCCAATACAAGGGAGTCAAGGAGATCGCAGGTAAGTTTCTTTCTTTTAATAGTGATATCCTTTTTATAAGGACGGTCTATCCTGTATGGAAGAGTGCTTTTAATTTATGATATTTTCTGTTCAGTGCAAAATTTCAATTCCTCTTCCTCTTTTTGATATATTATTTCTTTTAAAGTCGAGGAGGAGAATTCTTGTACAACCACTCGGCCGATGAGGCCTCACTGAAAGACGATGACCAAGACTCTCCGGCTGAAAGTCGTAAAGGATCAAAGGGATCTAAGACATCGAAGGAACAAGTCCCCCAAGAGTCTAAAACCCAAAAGGATTCTTACACATGAGCCAGTAGAACTGCATTCTCAGAAAGAGAAAAATCTCTTTACACAGATTTGAATAAGATCAAAGTAGTCTTGTCCTAAGATAGCACTAGACATGTAATACTGTTGCGAGACTCCGGCACAAAAGTTGTTAGTGCAAGTGGCAGGACGAGATTAGTTGTTACATGTAGGAGAAACTGATGAGACCCCCTCTACTTCTGGGCACAACAACCAATCGAACACATAAAAAAAACAGCAAGAGTCTGAGCCATGCTATGGACACCCTTAACTTGGGAGAAAAGGCAGAAGAGAAGGCCCGTGGCCCTTCTAGTAATAAGGCAGAGAGTCAGCCTTCAAAAAAGGCAAGAAAGAATGGCAAGAACGATGACACAAAGAAGGAAGCAAATGAAGGACCAAGGAGAAGCAAGAGGAAGACTCTCACTCCTAAAAAGTACTTGATGAAGAAGAAGCTATCAAGAGAAGCACGGTTAAAGAAGGAGGAGAGAAGGAAGCAGCACAGGAGGGAAATGTTGATGCATAGGAGGAGAGAGGAGTTAGAGGCAGAACATATAGAAAGGAATAAACTGAAAAGTAAGCAGAGGAATGATGCTATGAGGCATAAAGAAACTGTGAGGAAAACCTCTGTGAATGGGGGCCAGAAAAAGGACACAGAAGAAAGAAAAGAAGGAGAAAAAGAAAGAGAAGGTGAGAAACGTAGAGAGGAAGACGGGCAGGCAGAGAGGAAGAGAAAGCGGGCCTGCATTAGACTTGAGTGAGAGGAGAGGCGTACCAAGAGGAAGTTAATGGAATTAGAGTCAGCAGCAGGAGAAGAAGCAAAGGCAGAGAGGAAGAGATTGAGAGCTATATCAGAACTACTAGAGAAGAGAGGAAGAAGTTAGCAGCTGCATCCATTTAACCTTCCCTCATCAGACTTGAAACTCTCGAGTATACGATAAAGTATGGCTTCATCCCTCCCTGATTGCGGCAGTTTAGCACTCTGATTAAATATATGACAACAAAAGACATCTCTGGTCAGAAATAAGGAAGTCATAAATTGATCTCTTTTATTTTCAAGTAGTCCTTAAGTTAGAGAGAGACGATGAAAGGGATTGCACTACCGACATGTTATACAAGAACAGACTTTTGCTATATAATTAACAGAGATTTAACTTTAAGCTAGAGACTTAACACCACTTTCAAGTGATATGAGTGGCGACATAATTGTCTCCTGCTCCCTTGTCATCTCCCCAGGCTGGCGAAGGGGTGGCCGGATAGGGATTCAAGGATCAGCTGGATGATTCACCACCCTGATACCTTGATCTAGAGCCATGTTGTGAAGACAACAACAAGTGACGATGATTTTGGAGGCTCTCGCAGGTTCATGACTTATGTGGCCTCCAGACGAGTCAAGGATCCTGAAAAAAGAAAGATCACTTAACTCATTTTCACAAAGAAATATCTTGCCAAAGGACATGAAATACTGCAAGAGAAGTTACAATTCATCTGATGATATGTGATAAGTTACAATTCATCTGATAATATGTGACAAATGAAAAGCAGTTTCAGAGACATTTCAAATGAAACAGTTAAAGTGCTAACTTCATGACACTATGGAAGTAGTTTTAGAGACACTTAAAATAAAAAAGTTAATGTGCTAAATTCATAACGCTATGGACTATTACTTATTTTTCTGCTCACCTCCACCTTTGCTTCAAAACCCCTATGGCCTGATCCACTCTCCCCCGAGTCCTTTTATGCCACTTATTGTAAGCATCCTTGGGGGGGGGGTTCAGTCCTGAATGGCGTGAAGAGGTTTTTCCTCAAACCATACCTGAAAGAGAAGCATAGAGACAATTGACCAAAGGAAATAGTTATAATAATGCATTATAAATTTTAATAAAAATTAGTTTTTTTTGCCTCTGTCATAGCGACATTTCATTGTTATTGAACTTACCCTTTGTCACCTAGGAGCATGAAAACGCCCCACTCCTCAGACGCTATCTGATCCCCCACGGGGCTAGCATGCAGGGCGTATGCATCATTTATGCTCCTAGGCCATCTGGGGTCAACGTACAGTATCCGCCTGTCATAGTCTGATATTACCTGAAAAAGGAAAGCAGAGAGAAATTTAAGACCCATAAAGTATTTTTTTGTCTTAAACCAAAAGAGAATTGTGATATAAACACTTAAAATTATATTGCCTTTATAATTTAAAAAAAAAAACATGCAAATGAAATCTCCCCTAAAATAGTTATTAAAGGAGAGGAGGTAAAATTATTTCTCACCGTAGTGTTCATCGAGTGATACCCCTTCCTGCAAATGTATATGCCCTTGTTCTGAACAGGGGTCTTTATCAGTATGTGGGTACCATTCACAAGACCAAAGATGTACGGGGTTCCGTGTTCTCTCCCAGTCCGCTTATCTTTCACTCGGTATACCTTGAGGGCTGATAGTAGTTTTTCCTCAAAACTAGCAGGCCATTGTATGAACTTGGAGCGATTTCTATAGAGGAAGTCTGTGACTTCCTGCACTGATCTGCATACACTGCAGTAGAGACATTTTGCTGATCGCTTGTAGGACAGTAAAAGGATTCTGTCGCCAGGTACCTGAGCACAAGGCAAAACTGAAAAAAAGAAAAATGAGAATGAAATTAAAGTGAAAACTTATTTGATGTTTAATCATTGTCTTTTTTTAAAATTAGAACAGAAATAAAATTGGTTTAATTTTTATGGCGTTTTTTATGGCGGTAATTTATCTTTTGATATTTTTTTGGAGGGGAAGGGTTAAAAAATATCATCTACTTTGAATTACTCCTCCCCTTAAAAATAAAGGTATACTTTGTTCGGGTACCCCCTTGTCTATTAAAGGAAACCTGTGTACAACAAAAGAAATTACATTTTTACTGTATGAGTAGGCAGGGAGAGCCAAAAAAAACAAAAAAAATTACCCTGTCTACATGGGTGAGGCTTCCTCCCCTAGTGCAACCTTTGAACCTCACTTCCTTCCCATACTCTCTAGCCAAACACACAGCCAACTTCTTCGACAACCTATACCTTGCCACAAACTCCTTCTTACTGTACTTGAAGAAAGAGGAGCTCCTTTCTCTTATCTTCCTTGGTTTTCTACCCAAGGAGTCAGTAGGACGTACCATCTTGTTCGTATAGCCCACCAGTGGTTGACCTAGATAAAGTTGAAGCTGGTCCCCATAGGACCCTATGTTGAAAAATGACGCTATGGCGACTGCAGGACCTACCGACCAATCCGGAAAAATGTTGCGCTAAAGAGACTAGCACTAAGGGTTTAGCGTCTAAGTATTAGCAAACCTTGGTTTGTGTAACACATATTTTGATGCAATGATTTTGCGGCCAAAAATGGGGGTAGCTACTTTGCGAAAAAAAGTTTGTGTAACGCGACCTGTCGCAATGACACTGTCGCTATTTTTGTGTAAGACCCCCTGTCATTATTCATTGCATTTTCAGTCCATGATATCATTCTCTGTCAGTTGCACCCTTCTGCCAAAGTTCTTTGATGATTAATTGATGGTATACTTAGGAATTCATTAGGATTCATGCAATTCATCTCAGATTACAGATCTCTCCTACATTGTAATGGGTCTGTTGAATCCAGTGTTATTTGATACTCTTTAGAGGTTTATGTTTAAGGTGCTGGTGCATAGACAAATTGCCTGAAGAATAAGTTTCCGAGCCCTTTAAGGCAACATAGTTCTTCACAGTCAATGTTCATTGGTAGTTTTAATACACCACTGTAGTGCTGGCTATACTTACCATCACTGCTAATGCCATGCATGGTTCATCACAATGGACCCTCAGGGCACATTAACTCTATAAGGTGACCATTATGCATAAATACAGCCCTGCTGGGGAGATGTGTTGTGCCGAATCAATAAGTATTGCAGCCTTAGAAAAATTTGAGCTAAATAATCTTGTGCTACTCTCACATCGTTTGACATAATCTAAACAAAGAAGTCTGATCCAATCAAGCATTGCTCTTTAGTAAACAAGATTAGAATTAGACAGAAAAGAATCAAAAACATAATTTCTCTGCTAAATTTCAATTATCAGTAGTGGAGGTTAAATCAACCAAACCTAACCAAAATGGCACATTTCTGCAGATTCGCAGGACTTACAATCAAGTCAATCTTCTTGCTTCATTTCCATACTCTCTACTATATGAGTATGGAAGGGTTTTTGGTACATCCATCTCTAAGGAAGCTTTTGGTTTCGATTTAAGCCACTAGAGTTTACAGTATGTTATGTAGAAACTGCAATAGCTACAGTTAGACATGCTGACTTGGACATTACTTAATTTTTGAGGCAAAGTATAGATTTGGATATAGGCAGGCATGTAACTGTACAAGCAGATCACCCAGCCCTAGAGGTACCATATATTGGGGCAGGAGGAGGAGTGGGCAGACAGAGGGTTGAGAGGGTAGTAGTGAGGCTAGCCACTAGAGAAGCGGTGCAGGAATTGTGAAGAGGGTGCGTCAATGAGAAGAATGAGACCCGCTATACACGAGAGCTACAGTAAGAGCTGAAAGAGCCATGTGCGTGATAAAGGGGTATGTGTTGTGGACCACTAGTCTGATCATTGAAGGGGGGGGGGGGCGTAGCAAAGTAATCCGATATAATCCAAGTTACTAATGCACTGATATAGCTAGGTCTTGGTCAGATGATAATGGTAAGTGTCTAGATGACCTCAAACTCATGGAGAAAGATTGATTGATTAATCAGCAGAGCTGTATCATGCACAGGTCCAGACAACAATAGGCTACAGGGATGCAGTTGTAGCAGAATTTAGAATTAACCAAATTGGGCATGATAGAATAGCTGCCCATCTGGTAAAAGCACAAGCAGTACAACCATGGGCGTTTACCAGTTACCAAGTTGAGTCTGTGTAAGTGTTATTCTTATACTAAGAGAGGGTTGGCCACTCAAGGGCTTTTGCTGCCTTCTGGCAGATACCCTTTGAACTATTTCCTATACATATAGCCATATATGACAGAGGTGAGGGCGGACCTTGCCAAAGTCCCCCCTCACCTCTGTCACCAATGGCTATGCATAGAAATAGAGCTGCCAGAGGGCAGCATCAGTCCTAGAGTGTCACACCCTCTCCTTAGTATATAGATAACTATGCAGACTCGGCTTGATAACACGCCCATGGGTACAACCTAGTTGAAATCTATGTAATCTTGTTATTAAAAACAGATCACTCCCTCACCTTACAGGGTTGCTCCTTGCAGTTCATGTTCATTGGCTTTCATTATGTACCACCTACCAGCACTGAACAATACCTTTGTATATGTGCATCATAGGGTCAGTACCATACATGAAACCAGCCCTAGCAAGTAAATGAATGGGGCTGGGTTAAAGCACTATATATACAACACCTAAAAGCATTATGTTGATTTATCTCATGAAACTCTCATATTTCTTTATAATCATTTCATGAAACTCTCATATTTCTTTTATATCTCATGAAACTGCGTCATGAATTCAATGTGTACTTCAGATTTTGCATCAGGAATTGCAATCTAACTGAAGATTTTGCATGAGGAATTACAATCTAACTGGATCTTCCTACTTCATTTCCATATCCACTCTGTATTCTATGGCAGTGCAGTTTGTATGAGGAATTTCCTGGTAGGTGGACACCATAGAATAGTCTATGGATATCAAAATATTGGTGACTTTCCATGACCTTTGCCTTAGAAGGTATTTTGCAATTCTACATAATACATCATTTAAAAAAATGCACCTGACATATCTATTGAAATTATTCAAAGAACAGGGAAGAAAGACGGAAACACCTTTTGTGTGGATATTCAATATACAGATGTATCCACATTGTTAGCCCTCTGACTTTGTACTTAACCAACTTAGCTCAGGAGTTGGAAATGAAAAAGAAATTGAGGCATAGAACATATTATGAAGAGGGCCTATTGCAGGTGTCTATACAGAGTCTGAGACGCAAGGCAAGTTTTGAATTCAATGTGGCTTTCCTACAATAAAGGGTTAGTTCAAAGGGTTATCAGATGTATTCAGTGGTTACCCTAAACTATTCATATATGAATGCCAGATTATCCATATTTTGATTTTTATAGTATTCAAATATAAATTTGTTTGCAGAAGCTTAAAGTTGCAGCCCCCATTTCATACTACCAATAAACGATCTTAGTAAAAAGGACTGACAAATTACTAATAATGTCAGCCAAGTGCTAACATTTTACTAAGGGTCAGTTCGAAAATGCTAAGACAGGATAAGAAGTTACTAATATTTGAGAATCGTTTTTTTTCAGTGTAAATATACCCCAGTAATGATTAAGGTATCAATTTGAAGCGATTGATCATGTGCATGAGATAGGCCCATCAGTTCTTCAGTTACTTCTTACTTTTATTGGTCTTATGGTTGTGAAAACACACAGGTAAATGCCACTTTTGGCATGATGTAGGTAGGCTGCATATGACACCTATATTTGCAGTAAGGGCAAAATGCCTGTCCTCAATCTATTGAAATCTAAGTGAAATGAAATGGGCAGGGTTTTTCCACCGCCTATTTGTGTACAGGAGTACTATGTATCATTTATCACTTCTTCAGATCACACACTTATACAGACCTCTAAAGTACATCATCACCTAAGTGCAAAAAGGTTGTAACTGACATTCAATGTGACAGAATCGAGTTTTTCTCTGTTTTAGCATCTACTGACCCTGATCTACCTTCTATGAAAATACTGAAGCTGTGTCTGTGATATGTGTGCCTACAGGCCACAATGCAATGAGGCTGTGTTCACTTTGTGCTATATTAATTAATACAATTCTTTTCCCTCTCCTGCAAAACTTACAGTTACACCCTTTGTGCACTAAGGCGATGACATGTAGGTTTGAAAGGCACTGCATTAGTAGCTTCATATCCCAGCAAATTGTGGTGACCTTTTGCCATCTTGTGTGATGCCCTCATGACCGTGGTCTTATGAAAAAAAATCTGGTCATGTGTTGCTATAGCACAAGATCACCAGGGATGATGATGGTCGTGAACATGCAGGGTCACCAGGGATGACAATGGTTATGATCATGCAGGGTCACCGATGACAACAGTCATAATCACACAGGGTCACCACAGATGACAACAGTCGTGATTACACAGGGTCACCATAGATGACGATGGTCCTGTTCACACAGGGTCACGCCGGATGGCAAACAAATCTTTT
The DNA here is from genome assembly GCA_949317995.1 of Acholoe squamosa. Taxonomy (NCBI): domain Eukaryota; kingdom Metazoa; phylum Annelida; class Polychaeta; order Phyllodocida; family Polynoidae; genus Acholoe; species Acholoe squamosa. Next base: position 75,065,708 of record OX439038.1, read on the forward strand.
TGGGGGTCGGGGGGTTCTTTTATTCATCAATTTAAACATCATTGATTTAGCTGTTCATTAATTTGTGGTCCTCTCCATCCATGCTTCTGTTGCTGATGCTCCGCTGAATTACTTGTGGAAGTCCCTGTTTAAAGATAAGGAAATAAAAGACATTTAATCATGAATACAGTACTATATCACAAGTTTATGAAATATGTGTATAGCTTTTATTATATCATAAACAATAATTCACACAAAGAGGGTGCATGGCAAATTTTATGCAAACCTCTACTCCCCTCTCCTGGTTAAGCATTAATGACATGCACAGCCATGCATGGACATTTAATGGTGGAAGAGGTCTCAAAGATCCACCATTAGATTTACCAATTGATGTGAACAACCAGCCAGTGAATATGACTGCTGCCTGCTATTCTTTAAATCAGAAATTAATGTAAATAAACAAGGTGTTCAAGACCTAACCAGCAATATCAGTTACTGTATGTGTCACAGTAAACTGTATATTGTACAAATTACACTAAGAATACAGGAGTCAACTCACCTCACATCTGTTCTCCTTGGTCTCTGCCTGTCTGTTGTGAAATCTGGGTAAGCTTCTTTGTTCTCAGAAATTTGGAGGGAAATTTGAAATGGACCAATCAGAACACAGTGAACTAGGCTGGTGGTCACTGTCGGTGATAGCTGGTCATGGTGAGTGAGACTGCTGGTGACATCGTGCAGATGCGTCATGCGTCGTGAGAGATGCTATGATTTGGGTCAGACATGGTATGTGCCCCTATTATCACCCAATGCAATAATGTAATGCTCTATCACTAACTGTTCTTACCTCTTTCCAATAGATGTAATGCACCATAAAGGTCAGAGCACATCAAATTTTCTTATTATTGTCAGACCAAGGCCTATTAATGCCTACATACAATGTGTATTGGGCACAATCTCAACTCAGTGTTAAATCCCATAGACAAAAGAAACTATCATTTATATCTTAAATATAAACACATAACCATAATTATAGCATTTATTATGTTCTATACGGGTCAGGTCGTCAGAAAGTGTAAGATTTTGCCCTTTGATGGCCCTGAAAAACTAATTTTCTAATTACTTTATATAACCTTAACAAAATTGTCAAGGTACATCTCAACAGCTCAGAAGACCAAAAAATACCGATCTAGGCCATCCGGTTCCATTTTTATTGCTTGTTTTGTGTCATGTAACGTCCGGTACCAAAATAATGACATATGGAGGTAATTGAAGTTGCTCTCAGTAATATAAGAATGTCCCATTATGCATAACAAACACATGAAATAACAAGGTCAATATGTCTATTATTGACTTCAATTACAGAATGGAACAACATTTGAGTTATGCATGCACAGTAGACTGCCTCCTACATGATGATAAAAGTACCGGACGTTACGTAACGTCCGGTACTTTTATCAGAATTATTTCACATAAGCTGCTCTCATATGGAGACAAATGCTGGTAGGCACACAATTTCTTCACCAAAGTAGGGGATGATAGGGCCCTTCATATGGGTAGTAACAAAGATTTTGAAGCTTCATTTTTTCCATGTTTTACAACTGATTTAGATTTATGTACTGGAATTACAAATTACAGATTTCCATTTTGAAAGACACATCATGAAAAATTCTCACTTATTAACATGTCCAAACCTCATGGAAATGATACCTATGATCATATATAATACAGAAAATAACTTTGGGATACTCTATAGTGTTCTTTATTCAATGCAGAACACTTGTAAAAATACAAAAAGTATAAAAAAGAAAAATTTGGCCGTTTTTTTCACTTCGGCAGGCTTTAAGTCCTAAAGTTTTTGATGGATGGCCACAAATTTACATTTTTTCTGATAGCCCTAAGTGTTCTCTATCAACTGAGTCTATGTAAGACAAGATTGGTTCACAACTTCTCTCTCCAGAGCCATAAAAGTCCAAAATGACCCAAAAACACAAAATCTACTGCTTTCTGGCAGCCTGACCCATACATTCATGCTATTTACTAGCATATAAAGGAACTGATCCATATATAGCCTAGGATCATGCATAATAACATTCATTTTCAATGCCCCATCCATAAAGCAAAGACAGCATCAAACTATAGAGTTATCCTAGTCTGTTAATGCTGACATCCTGGTGATGAATCGTCATGATGAGTTGTTCAAACTGACAGGGGTTGGCGAAAGGTCACGCAGGTTCAACTAACGAATTATGTGATATTGGTGATGATTCACCATGATGAGTGAACCCTAATGGGGGCTCGTGAAAGGTCACGCAGATTCAACTCACAACTTTTGTAAAATCGGTGATGAATTGCCATGATGAGTGAACCCTCGGGGGGGGGGGCTGGCGAAAGGTCACGCAGACTCAACTCACAACTTTTGTAAAATCAGTGATGAATCGCCATGATGAGTGAACCCTCACGGGGGCTGGCGAAAGATCACGCATGTTCAACTCACAACATTTCTAAAGTAGGTGATGAATGGTGATGATGAGTGAATACTGTCAGGGGGTGATGCAAGGTCACGCACTGCATTATCACTAGAAAAGTGATTCACCACCCATCACCAACTATGACAGGAGATGATGACAATTTGCTGGGATATAGATACAATACACCATTAAGGATCAACCTGGTGATTCATACCATATACAGCCCCATCACCCAGATGCCCTTTTCAGCCCTTATTGTAGCAGACTGTAGAGAAGGCCTCATTGCCTCTCTATCTTTACCATTTCTGAAAGCCTCGCTACCACCCTTCTACACTCTGCTTCTGTGGCCACTCAATTCCAACTCCTGCATCCCCACCCTCTCTATCACTGTCTATTGGATGATGGTACAGCTGCTGTAATTCCCAAGCTTTGATAGGAAACAAGCACAAGATACCTGTCTTACAACAGTTGTCTTAAAAAGACCTATCACAGATCCAGCATGGTTTTAATCACTTAGGATCTGTGCATACTTAAGTGAACTTAAAAAGCACACAATTGGTCCTGAAATTTCTAGGGAGTTGATAGAATTACCATACAATACTACAACTTTTAAGCCAAATAAACTAAAGTTGGATGTTTAGTGTACAGGACAATGCACCAAGATTCTTGTTCCCCTTTCATCATAATTAATACACCATGAAACACAATTGCAGCACTTGCTGCATTACTTTGCCATAATAATGGACACAATAGTGGACAGAGCACTTTAATGTACTTTAATGAAAGAGGCAATTTGATACTGAAAAGGGCAAAGAGCCGAAGCCCATTAACATAGCCAAACCGACATATCTGGGCATTGGAAGGTTAATGTAGTACGCCCCATTGAGGTGAGTCTGGTGGAGGTGTACATGTACTCCATCATTTCAGAGAGTATGTACTCTAGCCCTGACTAACCCTTTAAGAGTGACCTTGTGCATATCCCTTCTCTTCATTTATGATTGTGATGCAGCAATGCAGATCTGGCTTTATAACTTGCCGTACAAAGTTGGGGCATTATAATGACTTATTACTATATGGTAAAACGGTGATATGCACAACGTCAAAAATTACATAACAACAAAGGCAGACAGTGATATTGCAGCTGGCGCCGATATCTGACGTCGTATTGCTGGTTCCGTCAATACGTTCCTTCTTGCTGCTTTCTCCGAGCGGATACTTAGAGGGACAATAGGGGTTTAAAGTAACCAAAGATTAGGGGGAGAGTGAAGGTACGTCACACCATGACTGCATTAAAGAGGTTGATCTATAAGACAGAACACGGGTGCAAGCAAACTGGCCTATTGATATCTCACCCGATCTATCATTTGTGCACCATCTTACAGAACCTTCTACCTCTTTGAATGCATAGTTCGCCCTGTTCCATTAGAACATATAGGACCTTGTCAGTGTCGGCTTTAAAAGTTCATCACAGCAGTCTGTTCTGCATCACATAATAAAATGTGAGTTGTTTTTTCATTTAAAAACCATATAATAATAAGTAAAGGATTGACGGTAATCGTTAGAATACCGGTCACATTCCTCATCACGATCCCCGGATGCGCAATTACTGGCCGGGAATCATCTCGAGGAAAATGACCCGTATTCTATGGTTACCCCCAATCCTGTGTATAGATTGGCATAATGCTGTCATGCACTATGGAACCTCAAAGGGCTTTGTGTAGGGCAGGTCTTGTTGTCATCTTTGATATTCAGAATCCTCCCCTGCTGGTCCATTTATATTGAGCCCTGTCTGCACGGTGACCACTGAAGCCCCTATATAGACAGCTCTACTGATAGATGCTACTCATGAATACCTTCTGCCTACCTCTCTACAACCAAGCTCATAAGTACAGTGTTGTGTCCGGAATGCTAAGCATTCCATATTAGGCATATTTATATGTTGGGTGTGGCTAATGTAGCAATTGTTAAACATAACATATAGTACCTTAGCCAACAAGGTCACTTGATCCTCTCCACTGGCCTTGGACCCATTCCTCCCATTTCCAGTCCATGCTTGATCAAATGCTCACCTCAGTAACCTCTTCCCCTCATCTACTGAGGGAGTTCCCCTTTTTTAGCAAACTACAGGTTTCTCCTGGATATGTATCAAAACATGCCCTTGGTAAAAGAAACTCCTCTCTGACAGCCACACATTTTTTCAGCCTTTTCCCTCAATAGTATTCCATGTTTTCACATTCCAATGGTTTATTCTATTGGCTTTCCTCTGTATCTATTCTAAATAATCATGACTGGATTTACTGATGCAATAATACAAGATCCCCTGATGAGTTTTCCCAGAAACTTCTTTAAAGACACAGGGATGCCTCACATACTTTCACATAAAGCCTTTTATAAAAACCTTTAATCGATTCATTGAATAAAACATTGTTTGAAACCCTTGTGATTAATGTTGAAGACACAAGCATTGAGATGGATTGTGGTGTGTAGGAAAACTTGATGTTCAGAAACCCTCCTAATTCATTTGGTACTGCAGTTTTTTTTTATTTAGTTGCTATGATTTATTTTGCCCTTTATATAGTCTAAGATAACAGAAATGTTGAGTTATAAATAAACCCTGTTAAAATTCCTTGATTGGTTTACTAATGGGTATCTCAAAGGACAGCAGGTTGGAAAAATTATGGTTTTGTGAACATTTTCTGTATTACTTTAATTAGTATTGTTGAATCCAGCTTCTGATTTTTATTGGAACTTTTATCTTTAAGGACAGTGCCATGCATTGATTTCCCAAGTGGCATAGAGGATCATAACAATGCACTTACATTCAGGCCCAAAAAGGATGTCTCTATAGGGTTATAGTACAGACTCTACAAGTTGCTTCAGATCATATATTTGCACTAGCACAGGACACAAGACACAGTACATTAATGTTGGACAAAGCCATACAGAGTTCATTTTACAATTTTTGCACATAAACTCCACAGTACATTATCACAGTACAATGAGGATATGTTGACTTTGTACTATAGTAATTGTTACACTTCTTTTGCCTCTCCTGCAAATCATGTAGGACATGTCAGCACTTAGCATTATAATACTACCTAGACATGGATATATTGGTGCATTAGAGGTTTCATATAGATTATATAGTAAATGTATTGGTTTTCTAAGGCCTTCCCCATCAAGGATCAGCCTGATAGTCCAAAGCACATACACCCCCATCACACATATGCCTCTTTTGAACAACTCTTATTGTAGCAGACTGTGTAGGGCAGGTCTCATTTCCTCAATGTATATCTTTACAATTCATGCACAGCCTCTCTTGTGGCATGCCTCGCTACAACCCTCTCTACACTCTGCAGTCTGCTTTTGTAGCCACTCAATGCCCACTCCTCTACCCCCAACCCCTATTGGTTGTAGTCTACTGTTTGTAGCCTCATATCCATGCCTCTCTACATTCAAAGTTTTACAATGCTTTCTCTTGAATGCTAGGTACTGTACCTAGCTAGTTCTAATGGTACATCTGCTATGACTCCTAATCATTGATAGGAAGCATATAGCACAAGATACTTGGTGGTCTTACAACAGATTCTTAAAGGACTGATTACAGAAAGGATCTGCGAAAAGGGCCCTTAGTGCAGGTTACATTAAGGTCCCTATTCCCAGTACATGTCACAGATCCTTCATGGTTTTTAGTTATTTGGGATCTTATAAATATCACAGTTAATGAAATCGATTGTAGTGTGCATATTTGAGTGAACTTTGTAACCACACAATTTGTCTAGAAATTTCCCAAAGCTTTACACTAGGGATTTGTTAGAATTACCATACAATACAACCAGGTTATTTTAAAGATAATCCATAATTATACTAATGTACGGACCTTTATATACATGGTAGTTATTGTACTCAAATAAACTAAAGCTAGATTTTTATTGTACAGGACAATGCACCCAGGTTCTTGTCCCCCTCTCATCATAATACACCATGATACACAATTGCAATACTTAACAATGCTGCATGGCTTTGCCATGACAGCGAAAAGTACACTTTAATGTACTTTCACTTTAATGGAAGAGTCAATATGATAGTGAAAGGGCAGTATGTACTCTAGCCTTGATTAACCCTTTAAGGGTGACCTTGTGCATATCCCTTCTTCTCATTTATGATTGTGATGCAGCAATGCAGATCTGGCTTTATAACTTGCCGTACAAATGTGGGGCATTGTGATGACAAATTGGCATATTGCAGTCATGGTATATGACTGCAATATGCCAATTAGTCATATTGCATATTGCAATATGACAAATTGGCATATTGCAGTCATATACTATGGAACATCAAAGGGCTTTGTGTAGAGCATATATCTTTGGTATTCAGAATTCCTGCACACCTCCCCTGCTGGCCCATTTCTATAGAGCCCTCTATGCCCACTGCCCCCTGAAGTCCCTATATAGATAGCTCTACTGATAGATGCTTCTCATTAATTCCTTCTGCCTACCTCTCTACATCCAAGCTTATAAGCAAAGTGTTATGTCTGAAATGCTAAGCACTCCATATTAGGCACATTTATATGTTTGGTCTAGCTAATGTAGCAATTGCTAAACATTACTTATAGTACCTTGGGCAACAAGGTCTCTCCTGTCGACTGGCCTTGAACCCATTCCTCCCATTTCCAGTCCATGCTTAATTAAATGCCCACCCTCAGTTCCCCCTTTCCCCACATCTACTGAGACCGTTACCTGATAATGAGCTTCAAAAGACATTAGAATTTTTAACAGACTGCAGCTTTCTCCTGGAGATGTACCAAATCATGCCCCTAGGTTAAGGCATATCCAGGATAAATAAAGGAATTTGCAATTAAAATCCAATTCCTACGGTTTTGTGTTCATTGATGCTCCTTGAGGGTTTTACACTTAAAATGTTAGTGAAATGATAGCACAGAGGAATACCTGCCTACTCACGACATTATAATTTCTGGACGATGTCTCAAATTTCATGTTCATATGTCATCATGATGCAGTGATAGCAAGTCTACTTGCTGGTCAGCACTGCATTCATATATCATATAGACCCTTTATCAATGTATGGTTTCACTAGGGTCAATTCTAATTATGCAGGCTGCATCAAAGCTAATTTTGGCAAGCTCTGGAGCGTCTTGTCAAAAGATAACAAGGAAGAACCTGATATTTTTTTTCCGACAGAACTGATAGAACCTTGCATAACCTAACTTGTTTTTATACTATTGACAAAGATTTTATAGCAGAATGTAGGAAAAACACTTTTTAAGTTTTTAAAAAAACAAACAAACAAAAATGCGCATGTTTTATCTAAATTTTTGGTTCTCGTTTCCTTTCAGGCAAGACCCTCCTGACCCCTGTTTACCATAGTGAGAGTGTGGGATTTACAGTGGGTGCCCAGCTTACATCAAAGTAATCTGCAGCCCCTAAGAAGATCTCATAGAACTCATATTTCGTTGTGCACTGCAGCTTTTGCTAAAGGAGTTCCAATCTAAGGGGATCTTATTATTTCATCTCCATATTAATGCTACCAGTATTTTTTCTGTGAATGTATCCCCATGAGTGGATATTTGTCACATTTATCGCTCATAGAGTGGGTGGAGACTGAGTAAGAATGATGAATGTATTTAGACATTTTCTTTTAATGAGGTTGCACAGGATGTTGTGAGGCATAATACAAACTTTATTGTCACACTTAATTGTAACAATGCACGTTATTGGCCAATTATTATGGAAAACAAGATTGGTTTCTCTTGGCCTGACAATCTGATGTTTGCATGACTAGTAGATGAAGCAAGATACATCACAGTTACTGTATCTAAACATTCAGTCTGAAGAATACGATGCATTAGTATGTACATTGGAAAACCCATGCACAGGACCGGTGATAAAAGTTCAAGAAAGGCAGAGCCTAGCTTTGGGTAAGAAGACACGATGGTTGATTATGTAATGAAGGAGACATAGTAGAAGCAACATTCTTTGAATACATAATCCTAATCCCTGACAACATTGAATTCTACCAATATATTCTGTAACTAGATGAGTCTAAAACCAAAACCCAATCTGAATACTAATAGCTTAGCTAATCAATTTGCCAATAATAATTGTAGATTGCAATGGAAGAAAAATGAATTAGATAAAAGACATCAATAATTCTTGCCAAGGAAGACAATTATTACTTCAGTTCTTCCCAGGTGTAATTATATCATACATTGATTGATCTAACCCCGCATTTGCATTAACCAAATTCACCCATCATTTGGTTTATCCACTGCTGCACTGACTCATGCATGCTCTTTCATTCTCATCTTATTTTTCAATTAAATGAAGAATGACTTCTTGCTAAGCATGCATGAATTCTGGGTACACCCACATATTTACAGGTCATTGAAATTGAAATTCCTCTCATACGTGTATGTGCGCAGATTCCCTATCTGTAACCATTTCTATATAATATACAGCTCTCTTGTATGCAAATGTGGGGAAATGACACACTTGACAATCATCTTTCATAGGGCATCTACATTTAATTGCTCCTCCTGGAGTCCAGGCTCAATCCATCCAGCCCAAGATATCCACTTCTAGGATATGCGGACTGAGACTGCCTGGAGTCAGTTCTCTAGTAACTAAACCTGCCTCTGTACACAACCATGTGCCTGATTTACCATCAAAGATGTACACTGTATGCACTGTACTGTGTGGCCCTGCCATGTAACCCATCATACTCCATTATTGGCCTCTTTGTTTTCCATGCAAGTATATCACCTTTTCATCATTTACAGAGAAACAAAGAGTAAAATAAATAAAATGGGAAAGCCTTTTGGACCACTGTTGCACTGTGTGGCGTGTCAACCGTGTAATCTCAATGTAATCTCTGTGTAATCTCACATTACAACCTTTATCAAAATTGTTTTGATTCATTCAATTAGATATTGCTTGAAATGCTTATGATTTTAGGTTGGCGACACAAGTATTCAGATGGATTACAGTGTGTAGGAATATTTGATGTTCAAAAATCTTATGAAAACCTCATGATTTATTTTGTACAGCAGTTTTTCTTATGGAGTTGCTATGATTCATTCTGCCCTTTATGTAGTCTAAGATTACAGAAATGTAAAGGGCAATGGGTTGCAATATCAAATTATAGTTTTATGAACATTGTCTTTATCACTTTCACAATAAGTGTTGTTGGATGCAGCTTCTTATTTTATATTGGAACATTAAATTTGAGGACAGTGCCTTGCATTGTCCAAATGAAGGCCTTGTATGAGAACCAAACTGTACAACCAACTATTCAAAGTCAAACTTCTGACTGGGTCTGTATGTTGTAATGCTTTGTTCTCTATGTTGGGAAGTGCCATATAGAGGGTAATGATGATGCACTTAGATTAAGGCCCAATAAGGATGTCCGTGTAGGGTTGTAATGAACTCTACAAGTTCTTTCAGATTAGGTATTTGTATTAGCACAGGACAGATGACACAGTATACAGGACAAACCATACAGAATTCATTTTACAATACTTGCAAATAGCTATCATTTTAATTCATAGATTCCTATTGCTTTTAATGGATAGGCCTGCTTTGAGATTCCGCAATTTCTGAAGTCAAGCTTTACATTATATAGACACGTACCACAGAAAAGCTTTTATTTTATGTAAAAGGAGGCCTATGTGACATATACATTTGGACAAAGGAATGTTAATGCTTTATGCTGCATTAAAAAGAACTATGTCTACAAGAGAAGGGCGGGTCCATGCATTGCAATCAATTTCATGATTCCTGAACAATCTCACAGTCCCCGCTAGATTAAAAGACATTAAGACCCCATACAGGCACTCTGACTGATAGATGCTGTGCTTGTATCACATCCCTACATCCTTTCGTCCAAGATTATATAGCATTTTCTCTTGAAAGACATGTTTATGAATGGTGCTGCCACATCTCCCTATATCCAAGCTTATACAGTGTTGTCTTCATGAATGCTAATGACTTCATATTAGGCACATCTATATGTAGGGTGTGGCCACTGTAGTTTCTGTAGGATTGAATACTTACCTATAAAACTGACTATTCATGATTTTATGTACACTTTATGGAGGGGCTTAAGTTACATAATGCGGAAATTGCAAAAGGTACAGTTACAAACATGCTGACTGGGACAATATCTAAAATCTCAGAGACAATGTATGAATTAGGAAATAAACAGACATGGAACTATATACAAGCATATCACCCAGCAGTAGAGGCATCCATATATTGGGGTGGGTTGGGGGAGTGGGCATTGAGTGGCTACAGAAGCAGACAGGGGGTCGAGAGTGTGGTAATGAAGCTAGCCACTAGAGAAGCTGTGCAGGAATTGTAAAGAGGGTGAGGCAATGAGAAGAATGAGACCACCTGCTCTACACAAGCTGCTACAGTAAGAGCTGAAAGAACCATGTGCGTGATAAGGGTGATCATTGATGGGGAGGGCCACAACAAAGTAATCTGAAATAATCTATTTGAAGCTACTGATGCACTGATATAGCCAGATCTGGGTCGGATGATAATGGTAAATGTCTACATGACCTCAAACTCATGCAGAAAGATTGATTGATTGATCATCAGAGCTCTATCATGCACAGAACAACAATGCAGTACCTTTCAAATCAATCATATGATGGTATGACAGTGTTTCTCATATAGGCTCCAGGGGTACAGTGTTGACTCTGGAATGAAAACTACACTGCAAAAATGGGGTTTAGATTTTAAACATGTTTAGGTCTAAATACGTTTAAAACCTAACATATAGGTCAGTTAGGTGTCTCATCGACTACACATTTAGGAAATGAACACTTTTATTCTAACTACATAAACATTTACGCTAAACATGTTTAGATGTTTAGAGTTGAGACAGTTGAATAATAGGTGTTAAGATTTAAACATCAATATGTTTAGATATTTGGATGTTGAATCCACACCAGGTAGCAGCACTACCTTTGAATGGACTTTCTGCACACAGTTTAAATCAATTGTTGTGACAAATGTCCGCAAATCCCATGTTTATCATGGTTTCATTTCATAGAATGTCATGCAAATAGAAAGGGCAATAGAAAATTGACTAGATTCACCTTATGCCACAATCATTAGCATAAAATAATCAATAAGCTCCATGACTGACACTTATTTGATGTTATTCTGGAATAGATAAGGCAATGTCCTTCCTGCCAAGCTGTTGTACTTTCTCAAGTCTCTCATTCTGATGCAGTGTGTAATACATGTACATGTATATAGCTGCGGCTGACATCTTTGGAGACTTTGACAAGTAAATACCTGCTGATGTCCTACCCCCAGTAAATGAGAAAACAAACAAAATATATCTCTGTTTTTTAATGCATACATGTCTGCAAACCTTAACTCTCCATCAAATTATTTAAACATCTAAACAAAAAATTCATAAACACCTAAACACAAAAATTCATATATCTAAACACAAAGTTTTAACCTAAACACCTACATTTCTAAACACTTGAACTAAGCATATTGTTTGGCTAAACATGTTTAGGAAATTAATGTGATTACAAAAAACGTTGCAAGAATATGTTTAGAATTGTGTTTAGGATCTAAATACCATTTTTGCAGTGTACTATTTTATTTGGAATACTTATGAATGACTGAAATCCCTATATCATAGCTCATACAGCGTTGCCTATGGAATGATAACTCCTATTTGACACATCTATGTGTAGGGTGCTTGTGTAGAAATGGACAATCCTATTTTTTCATGAACGCATCAGTGAGGGAAGTGTCTAACCATAAGTCTTGTGAACGGCATCATGTTGGTATCAATAAACGCAGTTAGCGGCAGTGCCATGATGGCTTCAGACGTCGATCCCCTGTCTCCATATTATACCTAAAATTCTACAGTGTGTGACCAATGTTGCAACTGCTACTCGTCACAGATATTTCATAAGGGAGTAATATCTTTTCAAGAAAGTTAACATATGCTGGGGTAGTGGCTTTTTGTATTGATCTAAATTTATTTGCCCCTGGAAGGAACAGAGAACCTGGCTTGAATGCACCATTCATCTTAGCCTTTATACCATGATTCTGGGTGTTTCAGTGCTATCAGCGTATATACTGTACTAGTGCTTTTTTTTAGAACTTTTGGGTATACTTTTCCAAGGACAACTTGGACATTGAAATTTTTGGGAAGTTGCTGGCAGATATTCAAAGTCAATCTCGCCATATTTTCCAAGTGAAAAATCGTGCAAACTCGTAGGAGAATCGAACCCCACACTGAACGGTGGAGAACACAATAGGTGAGGCTCCACTACGCGATTTTTGCTGAAAATCGGAGCTATTCTCACAAAAGCAGACACAAACACAGATTATAGAGTGGTATTTGTTATTATTTCAAGGTGTAAATAGAAGATTGAGAGAGCTTTCTGTTTATGTGGAGAAGGCTTTGTGCACATTTTTGTTGCCAAAAGATGTTTTTGTTTACTAAATCAAGTTGACATAATGTAAATATTACAGACTTTCACACTGATGACTCTCTGCAACTCAATATCAGACAGGTTTGATTTTTACAGTACAAGACCCTGCGATCTGTGTGACTGCTGTGTTGTTATTTATATTTTGCTGTGTTGATGTTTATATATTGAACTCCCACCCAATCACAGAGTCTATGCAGGTGCAGGTTAGTTGGTAAATATGGCACACAAGGAGAGAGATCACCCATAAAATAACCCCTGAAATCTCATGTTTACAATTTTGAATCTCATGTTTACAATATAGGAATGTCAACACCCTATACCTTAGGCACTATAGGGATAAAATTAGGTGAGACTCTACCAAAAAATTGCGTAGTGGAGCCTCACCTAATGTGAAAGTAAAAATAACTCACAGTCGGCCATACCTGCGGCTTTGCACGCAGATTATCCATAGAATCCAAGCTTGTCATGTTAATTCCTTCAGCCTGAAGCATATATAGTATCCATAGATGCTGATACCAAGCCATTTTGGTCTGTAACCAAAGGATTAAATGAATTTTCAAAGTGAATCCAGTCGCATTATCACCTCCTACATTCTTGAGATATCAGGTAAGAGCTTCATACAAAATGGAGAGAATGGTGGTATAAACGTAATAGGTTATAGATGTAATGGCCCGTGGGTGCTACATGGCTGTACCCATGTAGCACCCTTAGGCCATCATATTTATAATCTATTTCATTAATATAACATGTAGCCTCTTTCACTGAAAACAGCTAAACAATACCTTCTAAGAGAATGTCCCTCCCACTAGAGGGGTCAAAAGAATCATGCCCCCTGTTCAAACTCAGTCACCGTCCTTGTAATTAGAAAAGGATCATTTTTCACCTTACAGGGCAGCTCCTCACACTGAACAATATCTTGGTATAGGTGCATCATAGGGTCAGTATCACACATAAATTCGACCCTGCCTGGTAAATAAATGGGGGCTGAGTTAAAGCAATATACATACAACACACAAAACCATTATGTTGAGTTATCTCATGAAACTCTCATATTTCTTTATAATCATCTCATACTTCTCCTAAGTCATCTCATGAAGCTCTCATATCTCTTTGCATACTTCAGATTCTAACTGGGGATTTTGCACGAGAAATTACAATCTCCCTGGATCCTTCATCCTCATTTCTATATCCACTCTGTATTCTATGGCTGTTGGAGGTTTTGTTGTATGTATATTTGGTGAAGTTTGATACAAATGCAAATGTACTCATGCATATTCCTCAAAATAGATTGCATAGGATATTTCTTCTGCAACATGAACCCTCATATATATCCAGGGGCCCCCTGGATTCGCTCTCTCATGAGGCACCATATTATATCTTATGATTTGTTTGGTCTAATGAGAGTCCATTTTGTCTCTTTTTTGAGGGGGGGGGGGGTGTCTTGGTATAGTTTGGACTGAGGCCATTTATCCTTATATGACACCAGAATGCACCATCCGGCCTCAAGGACTTGCATGAGAACTGTAACTGAGACATATCTGAACAGACGATTTATTTTTAATGCCAAAGTTCAAGGCAGTATGATTGTAAAAATGCAATCAGAATGTACTGTTTCAAGTAGTGAATTTAACATTTTTTTTTTTTTTGGGGGGGGGGGGGAGGTGGGGTAGAAAAGGTGTGCCAGAATGCCTCGGAATACACCATTTCATACAAAATTTCATTTGGGGCCAAGCCCCTAAACATTAAATGCCCAAATCAATTACAAATATTTAACTTAATATGGGGTGCAATAATTCACCAGCATAGACTTATTTTCCAGTCCCTGTTCAATTTGAATGCAGCAAAATGCACCATTTCAAGTCTAAACCCTCAAAATTTTCTTGGGGGGCATCCCCCCATACACCCCTATTCTGACTGCTACGCTTCACTTGTGGTGCTCTGCGACATGTAATGCCTCACCAACTTCACCTAGTTTGGGTCCTCCCCTCTGGACAATCCTGGATCCGCCACTGAATAAGCTATTGCTAATGTACAGCTGCTGTAATTCCCAAGCTTTGATAAGAAACAGGCACAGGATACCTGTCTTACAACAGATGTCTTAAAAAGACCTCACCGAGATCCAGCATGGATTTAATCTTATAGATATCACAGCTAATGCGGTGGATTGTAGTGCGCATACTTAAGTAAACTTGATAACCACAAAATCTGTCCTGAAATTTCCTAAAGATTTACATTAGGGAGTTGTTAGAATTACCATACAATACAACCAGGTTATTTAAAGATAATGCATATATATACTGATGTATGGACCTATACGTATGCAGCCAAGATAAAATGGTCTCCATAGGAACTTTAAGATTTAGGCCATGAACTTTCCAATGATATATCACATAAGAAAATATCTCTGCTAGTTTTTGAGTTATGGCTCTATGAATCTGGGTGGTTACTGACCTATCCAAATCCTGAATAAACTTGCATATATTTCTTGAGATATCTCTGATGATAAGTATTCTTCTGCCTTGAAATGCCAAAAACATTCTCTTTACATTCCAAATTTTGAAGGTTTGTGCCAAAAGTGGAAATTTCCCTTTAGGACTACAGTATTCCACACGAAGAACTAGCATAAAAAAGATTTTGGTCTATTTCTCCCTTTTTTTGGCCATAGTGGCATCCCCGTGGTGACCAGAATCAGTACTAATCCCCTTTGGGCGGTCCTTTTAGCTTGGCTGCTCACAATATAGTACATGCATGGTAGTTATTCTACTCAAATAAACTAAAGCCATCAAGTAAAGGACAATGACCAGGTTCTTGCTCCCCTCTCATCATAATACACCACCCAGATAACATGCCCGACTGGGCCCCAAATGGGTTAACCCTGCACTGCAAAAATGGTGTTTAGATCCTAAACACAATTCTAAACATATTCTTGCAACGTTTTTGTAATCACATTAATTTCCTGCACATGTTTAGCCAAACAATGTGCTGAGCTCAAGTGTTTAGAAATCTAGGTGTTTAGGTTTATACTTTGTGTTTAGATATCTATGAATTTTTGTGTTTAGATGTTTATGAATTTTTGTGTTTAGATGCTTTGACGGAGAGGGTGTGCAGACATGTATACATTAAAAAAAAAAGATGTCTTTTGTTTGTTTTCTCATTTACGGGGGGGGGGGGTATTTACATGTCAAAGTCTCTAAAGATGTCAGCCACACCTATTTACATGTGCATGTATGTACACACTGCATCAGAATGAGAGACTTTAGAAAGTACAACAGCTTGGCAGGGAGGGAATTGCTTAGTCTATTCCAGAATAACATGAAATAGGTGTCAGTCATTGAGCTTATTGATTATTTCATGCTAATGATGGTGGTGAAAGGTGAATCTAGTCAATGTTCTATTGCCCTTTCTATTCTCATGACATTCAATGAATAGAAACTATAATAAACGTGGGGTTCGGGTACATTTGTCACAAAAATTGATTATAATTGTGTAAAGATAGTCCATTCAAAGGTAGTGCTGCTACCTGGTGTGGATTCAACATCCAAGTATCTAAACATAATGATGTATAAATCTAAACACCTATTATTTAACTGTTTAAACTCTAAACATCTAAACATGTTTAGCAAAAATGTTTATGTAGTTAGAATAAAAGTGTTCATTTCCTAAATGTGTAGTCGATGAGACACCTAACTGACCTATATGTTTAGGTTTTAAACGTATTTAGACCTAAACATGTTTAAAATCTAAACACCGTTTTTGCAGTGTGGGTAATGCTGGGCTAAACTGGGCTGCGTTATCTGCTGGGCAAACCTATGGGCTCCAGTTGGGCCCTAGTAGGACAGAATGCAATTTACAACATTTTCAGTATATGTCCCCAACATCATGAATCATGCTCTCTTTTTGAGAAAATTAAATATAAAAATGTTTTAACCATTATTTTGAGGGAAATGCATAGTTGAGTTTTATATGGGCTTGGGCTGGGATAATTGAAATTTACAAAATGCTTTCTAGAATTCACAACCAGTGTGAATCCAACTCTCCTTTTGAAATAAATGAATTTTCAAATTTTGTAACCAGGATTCTGATGAAGAAACATAACTGGGCTTTTGATGGGTTTATGTTGGGCTAAAATCATTTTTATAAAAATAATTTAAATCAATTATTACTTTCTAATTCATACCCTCAATGAACATCCAGTGCCTGTCTAATTGTCTTCTTAGTGATTTAGTTTGAAAGTCATCATAGGGCTTTCCATGGGCTTGGCATGGGCTAGCCCATGTGTGGTTCTGTGTCTTGACACTAGATGACCTCATTGCAGTGCTGTATATATTTTCATCTGTGTAATCAAGTCAAAATGTGCTACTCAGGTGAAGAATATATATGAATGAATATATTCCATGGCAGTTTAAGAGTGTATCAACTTTTTGAACTAAATTGTATAAATTGATGCACAAAATCAAGTATTCAGTTACAGACACCCTTCCTCTGATTAGGGATTGACTCTAAGTAAGGCTACACTTGAAGGGTGTATGTGAAGACATGTTTGCCAAGGTGGATGTCTAGATGGCTAGACTTCCTCAGTAGGCCCATTGTTGTCTTTGACTAATTTGATGATGAATCTTCTATCTGATGGGAGGATTGTTCCTGAATCCCATCATGGGCCAGCCCAATGTGAGCCCATTCCAAGCCCATGTCATAAATTAAAACAAGAAACCAGAAAGAAAGAAAATATGATACTATCTACTAAATAAAGAACTCTTGGGCCCCAACTTGGGCCCTTCTGGGCCCCAGTTTGGGCTAGCCCACTTGGGCCCCGACTGATGCCCAGGCCCAAAAATTGATGGGCCCCTGTTGGTCTGCCTATCTGGGGCCCAGTTGTCAGCCTGCTTTAGTTATATCCCTTGCAAATTTAGGATAGGTCCATAAATCGCAACAGCTTCAAAATCGCAGAGATATGGGATTTGACCTTTAGTACACATGTGGTAGTTACAGTAGGTGCCCAACTTACATCAAAGCAATCTGCAGTTTTTTGTTCAAAAATCTCATGGAACTCTACCATTTCATTGTGTACTGCAGCTTTTGCCAAAGGAGTTCCAATCTAAGGGGATCTTATTATTTCATCTCCACATCCATACTATGAGTATATTTTCTGTTACTGTATCCCCATGAAAGGATGTTTGTCACATTTATTACTAATAGAATGGATGTAGACTGAGAAAGAATGATAAATATATTGGGGCTTATCTCTTAACGAGTTTTCACGGGATGTTGTGGGGCATAATACAAACTTTTAATGTCACACTTAATTGTAACAATGCATGAATGGCCCATCATTATGGAAAACTTATGTTGAAATGTAATTATTTGCCTTGGCTTGGCAAATTAATGTTTACATAACTAGCAGATAAAGCTAGATGCATCACAATTAATTTATCTAAACATTTCGTCTGAAGAATTATACCTAATTGTTATCTCTGACAAAGTTGAATTTTCCAGTACATTCTGTAGCTAAAGAAGTCTTATATACCATGCTGATACAAGTACCTATAAATTTCCTGACAAGACAACCAACACCCTATCTGAATACTGATAAACATCAGCTCAGGTAATCCAATTGTTAATAATAATTGCAATCCACTTTGAAAGAAAAATGAATTGGATAAAAGACATTACAAATTCTTGCCAAAGATAACAATAATTAGTTTGGTTCTTTCCATTTGTAATTATATCATATATACAATTATTGATTTAACCCATTTGAATTGATGGAATTCACCCATCACTTTGATTATCTATCTTTACTCTCACACTGACTGCTGCATGCTCTTCTTTTCTCTTCTTTTTTTTTCACTTCAGTGAAGAATGACATCTTTTATGCTTGCTAAACATGCTCAAATTCTGGATGCATCCACATGTCTAGAGTTCATTGGAATTGAAAGTATATTTCATACACATGTAAAGAATCTCTAACTGTAACCATATCTATATGTACTTATTGGATGGCTCTCTTGTATAGGGAAATGAGACGGAGGCTGACGCTGACTGGAGTCAGTCTCTAGTAACTAAACCTGCCTCTGTACACAACCATGTGCCTGATTTACCATCAAAGATGTACACTGTATGCACTGTACTGTGTGGCTCGGTAATGTAATCCATCGTACTCCATTATTGGCCTCTTCGTTTTCCATGCAAGTTTATCACCTGTCCATCAGTTACAAAGAAACAAAGAAGATACAATGGAAAACACCTTATAGTTATTATCACAATACAAAAAGGAAGATCTATGAATCATACAGCAGTGATGATGTAATCAAGGATAGTACTATTAAAGGATGAATATGGATACCTGAATGGATAATGAATCTATGTGATTGCTACAACCTGTGGTAACCCTAACACCAGTACCCTACTAACCAAGCATCCCCATATCAATCAACAGAAATGCACTGCATCCCATGAAATGAAACAGAAAAAACATTTTATATACCGGTAGTTCTTTTTGAATAATGAATTCCAGAAGTGATTTCTCTAAACCAATATTATCAGCGATGCTTTACCATTAATTTTAGCTTATACTTCTCTGGCCCTATCAAATAATTTGAATTCAGTTTCCAGAACTTTGAGCATGCACCTGTTATATATCAGATGATACTCAGAAGCTTATGCATGAATTGATTCTGTTCACTTCAATAAATGACCTACACATTATGCACCATAAATAGGTCATCATGTAGTTTCACATATCAAAAGCGGCCTTTGTATGTGCGGCTATTGCCGTGCCGACTCCTATGAACAATTAATGTGACTGTTTCGGTCTTCAGTTCTCTCAGGCCGTAAATGTGAAAAAAAGAAAGAAAAACAACTTACCTGAACTGATATGTTTGTGTCCATCTGCAGATCTGTCCAGGAATTTTTAAGCAAATATCTTCGCATGTAAGGTCAGCTGACCTTACATTTCTTAGATTGATATGCTATCTCTAGGTCCATATAAGTTGCAAGGTTTACGTCTTCCCTCACCTGGTGCCCAATTACGTACTAGAAGCAGTCCTTCAGGTTGATTATGTAATACCCTTGACACATCCCAGCTGTAGCTGACTGCCTCTTAAAGTCCTAATCGCAAGAATGATAACACCCCTAGTTAATATTGTATAGTGCTCTGTATGGAGGCCTAGTGGAACGGCCATTGACTGATCTGGCTACTGGAGAAATAGGTACTGATAAGAACCAGCACGATGGGTACCAGCTGTTACACAGTGTACACAAAAAGGTCTGCAGTGAATACATAAGCAAATGTCCATGACCAGGGAATACATTTGCATCGTATTCACCGAGGTGAGGCTGTCCGTATTCAACGATGCCTTATAGGCAGAGTTGAATGCGGACAGGCCTCACCAAGGTGAATGCGATGCAAATTTATTCCCTGGAATGGACATTTGCATTTATTTCATGGTTTTACAGTGTTAAAACAATGAAATTCTACTGAGTTGTAGCATGTTTACATCATCAGAATGTCACATGACCTGGCCATGGAATACGGGAATGTTGTATTCCATGGGCCCATGTGATACGGAGGTCCTTGGTTAAACCTATGGGACTGTTGTATTCACCATGAAATAAAGGGAATTATCTAATTGTTCAGTAATGCATCCCGGGTCAACCCATGTGTATTCTCCTGATCTTTTCCATGTAGGCTACAGACCGTCAATGCTGCAGTCATACACTGCAAAAATGGTGTTTAGATCCTAAACACAATTCTAAACATATTCTTGCAGCGTTTTTGTAATCACATTACTTTCCTAAACATGTTTAGCCAAACAATATGCTTAGCTCAAGTGTTTAGAAATGTAGGTGTTTAGGTTAAAACTTTTGTGTTTAGATATATGAATTTTTGTGTTTAGGTGTTTATGAATTTTTGTGTTTAGATGTTTAAATGATTTGATGGAGAGTCAAGGTTTGCAGACATGTATGCATTAAAAAACAGAGATATATTTTGTTTTTTTTTCTCATTAACTGGGGGGGACATCAGCAGGTATTTACTTGTCAAAGTCTCCAAAGATGTCAGCCACAGCTATATACGTTTACATACATTACACACTGCATCAGAATGAGAGACTTGAGAAAGTACAACAACTTGGCAGGAAGGACATTGCCTTATCTATTCCAGAATAACATCAAATAGGTGTCAGTCATGGAGTTTATTGATTATTTTATGGTAATGATGGTGGCATGAGGTGAATCTAGTCAATTTTCTATTGCCCTTTCTATTCACATGACATTCTAAGAAATGAAACCATGATAAATATGGGATTTGGGGACATTTGTCACAACAATTGATTATAACTGTGTGCAGATAGTCCATTCAAAGGTAGTGCTGCTACCTGGTGTGGATTCAACATCCAAGTATCTAAACATATTGATGTTTAAATCTAAACACCTATTATTCAACTGTCTCAACTCTAAACATCTAAACATGTTTAGCGTAAATGTTTATGTAGTTAGAATAAAAGTGTTCATTTTCTAAATGTGTAGTCGATGAGACACCTAACTGACCTATATGTTTAGGTTTTAAACGTGTTTAGACCTAAACGTGTTTAAAATCTAAACACCATTTTTGCAGTGTAAACGTAGCACTACAGTACTGCATTGGTACATCACGACAAGTGCTTATGGATACTTTGATCAGCTGAATTCATTTTTTTAGACAATGCCAACGACAAGGCTCCTTCAAGCCGTAGTGACCAATGTGACTGATTTCAAGGTATACTCATAGACAGTACTCTCATATTGCATAGGAACACACAGTGGGATTCAATTGTAGGCTTAGATTTGTTGTAACATATTTAGAAATAACTAGTCCACACAGTCATGTTAATCGCCAATCAGGGTTTCATGCCCAAGGCCCATTCCCTGCATCCAGGGTCTAAAGCACATTAATTACCCTTACAACAAAACGCTTCCAGTCTAGAGGCTTCTAAAATAGGTAAATGTATTGTGATCATTAGCCATTGGGGCCATTAGAACCCATTGCAAATGAGGCAAAACTCAAACTGAGAAGTTAAATGCTGCTACTTTGATGTATAATGTAGCATTTACTTTATCTTTGAGCCACTACTAGGCCATAACTGCTTCAAAATCACTCCTGATTAGATTAGTGCTAGATCAGTGGTTGCACTAAGCAGCTTTTAGATAATGGAAAAAACACAGAAGAGAAGAACTTTGACATGCACTGGAAAAGGGAACTTTATTCCAAGGTCCCTTTCGCAGATCCTATATCTTTGGTCGCATCCAAATGAAGTGTTTGGCATGGCATTTTGACACTGCCGTTCCATAAATTCACCTTTCAAAATGGCAAGGTAAAAAGAATATCAGTTCCTGCCAAATTGAAGAAGGCCCCTACTTCGAATTTAGGCACCCTTTGTCATATAAGGTGTGAAAAATGAACTAAACAGTTGATAGGCATTTAAATAATTTGTATAAATTTCAAACAGAGGTAAAATAATACATATCAAAGTCAGTATTATTATCAAACATAGGTAAAATAATACATATCAAACTGTTTTAGTGCGATCACACACAATTAGTCTACTGAGAGTACTGACTGGCCTTGTAATAGTTCCATGCTTTCTAATCATAGATGTACACAGATACAATATTAGTTCCACTGACAGATTTGTTTCTGTATATAGCACCATCCAATTGTGTGAAACAGATCGGTGAATGCCAAAAGGTTCCAGATCCTTTCTGGTTTCTTAACCCTATGTCCAGTACCATCATACATTATAACACCGGGTCTTCACCCAATGGACACGAAACATTGATGCACAATACGATGTCTAAAGGGTAAAATGTGCATACGATATCATATAGATCCCACCTGTAGCTCTCCAAGCCCCTGTGTGTGTGTGTGTGTGTGTGTGTGTGTGAGTTAGTACACTAGAGGCCAGGGTCGGGTTATAAGGCTCACCTTGTCCAACCATGAAGGAGAATAGAGCATGTGATACCATGGAGGAACTCCACACCATGTCTCAATCTGTCACACAGTACTGACAGGGTGGCGGCACAGAGAAGACGGCAGATCGATAGGACAGAGTCAATATTGCAGGCTCTATAAGTAATGGCCACCCCTCTAGGGCTGGTTGCCTCTCTATAGCCCTCCCACACACTCCTCCAGTAGCCTGATGGTTTACATTAATGTTTTATAATGTACAGAGTGCTATTAAAGAGGGTCCTATTAATTTTTGTGGCTCATCTATTCTTGGCTCTTGTGGCCAGTATATATATGATGCTTTAATGCAATGTGTCTTTTGGCCAGATGTAGGCTTGGAGTAATATGATAATCTACAACAATACCGAAGGTCATTTCTTAAGGTACTATAGATAATAACACACAGCCCAATGGCTGCAAAATCCATTGCTATTGGGAATATTGGGGATGCAGGCTTCATATGTTATTATACCACGATTTCGGCACTTCCGGTGGGTTTATATGCAGTTTAGCCGTGCATTATTCTGCATATACCACACATGTGCATTTTTGAAATTTTTGGTATATACTTTTTCGGGGTCAAGTTGGACTTAGAATATTTTTGGAAATGTTTGGCGGACATACAAAGTCAGTCTAGCCATCTTCCATTGTGAAAAATCGTCCCAACTCGTTTGAGAATTGAACCCCGGCTGCAGTGGTGGTAGGCGAAGGCCTTAGCCATAGCGCCACACTGAACGGTGATGAAATCCAATGCGAAAATAAATAAGTTCTAACCTGAGATCCTAGTGATATGTTTACAGTCAGTTTTCGTCTTGATTCCAAGCTTGTCATGTTATAATATCGAAATCCCAAGAAGTTGTAGTGGTTCGTCTCGTTAAGTTAGATTAAATCATAACGAAGAGAGAGAAAAGTTTCCGGGTAGGCAACCGAGCTTTTATTTCATAGCTTGCGTTACATACGATCACAGCCTCAGAGGACTACATGCTGCTAGTGCATTCGGTTACCCTTTCGGGTAACAACCTGGTTGAGCAGTGGGTAAACCACTACTGAGGAACCTAGGGCTAGGACCAGCCTTATATAGGGGAAAAGCCCGCGAAACTCAGACCGGCCACGTGACGTGTGGCGGACGAGTGGTAGGCCCCCTGGTGTAGTGGATACGAACCCAGAGGCAGGTGCTGCCACCTGCCATCCGGATTCCCCCACCACACCCGAAGGACCTAGGTCTGAGTCTCACGGGTGCATGAACGTTAAAGTGTAAAATACCATACCCCTACACTGCCCCCCTTAGACAATAACTTGGGGGTAATTAAACCGCAGTGTATTAATAACCTAGTAAGTGATTGTTTACAATACTAAAAAGGGGTATTAATTACACTTGCTCGATGTGAAATAGGCTATAGTATAAGACTATCCTATTTCTGAAAAATTATACAATAATAGCATCGAGTGTCGTTCATGTTATTTCCATCACTAGCTTATAACAACCATAAATGATAAATATACAATTATCACAGATTTATAGTAACGTTTTGACAACAGTAGGGTCCTGAAAAGGACCGGTGGTTGTTAACAATGATCGTATTATGGTTATTGAACCCGGAAAAAAATTTTCGACTTTTTAAATTAACAGCTCTGTCTACTTTACAGAGTGAATTAAATATTAATGATCAGATATGGACAATTAATCTGATACTATATGAACACAATTAGGTATTAACCTGAGTAATACAATACTAAGTTTAGAGAAATCCGTTGGACCTTCTCTTATTTTATAGAAAAATATTTATACTTTTGAGACGCAGCTCAGTTTATACCTTAGTGTTTTATATTTACAAGTTACAGAAGAATTATAGTCTCTTAATATATTGAGACCAGGAATGACCTATATAGACAGTTATAGGTCTAGGATTACCTTAAATAACTTTTAGGATTCGCAGATCCAGTATATTTATAGGTACCCTTATATAATAATATATCTTTATAAAAGATATTATATAGTTATAAATACAATTTTACATACAATATAATAATATCAACAAAGTTACTTGTTTTCATGATTGGAGGATGTAACAGGAGTCGGATGCTGCTGATGGCTTGGTATGGGCGAGCTGAACCCTGATGCCTGAAGTGCTATAGTAAAACTTGTTGGTGGGTGTAGCTAAACCCTGATGCCTGTAGTGCTAGCTAACTGGAGGTTATAGTAGATCCAGTTGTAGACTGTTGATGGACTCTATGGGCGTAGCTAAACCCTGATGCCTGTAGTGCTAGCTAACTGGAGGTAATAGTAGATCCAGTTGTAGACTGTTGATGGACTCTATGGGCGTAGCTAAACCCTGATGCCTGTAGTGCTAGCTCACAAATAGTAGTGGTGTAGTAGTAAATCCGGTTTGTAGTTCAAAAGTCCATATTAGTGTAAATTGTCCATGATTTTATAATAGGCACAGTCATTACATTATGGCACAGTACAATTATGGTGTTTACAGCATTCGTACTCCTCCTCCAGAGTGACTTGTTTGTTTTCTCCTTCTGTTTTCAGTTTCCGGATTAGGGTACAGTTTGGTACCCGAATCAATACGGGTTGGATAAAAAAATGGTTTCTTATCCAACAATGCATGGGTAATAGAACCCCGGGACACACAATTATGTCCGATCTTCATGCAACAGTTTTTTACTGTTCCATGTTCTCCTCGGGTGGCTGGTTTGGACCCGGTTGTTGAGCCAGTGGCTGAACAGGGGGGTTCACACCAGTTCCATCCGTAGGTGCCAATGCGGGGACAGCAGGTGTAAGTTTCACCTTTTGGCGTGCTTCGAACAGCTTCAAAGCATGCTCAGGTGTACCGTCCCAGTTATCCATGATAACTCCGAAGACCTTGAAGAACTTTTGCTGGTTCTTCATGTTCGTTGCTCGTTCTAGGTCGAGCATCTGAGAAGCTGTTTCCTTCTCGGATAGGGCCTCCTGCCGCAGATTAGCAGCTTCCTGCTTATCTTTGGCAACATCCGCTTTGATCTGAGTCGAGATTCGGTTGATCTCTGACTTCTGGATCGCGTCAATACACTGGAGAGTGCTCGACACGGTCCGACGATACATGTCCAGGTGGAGGTTTTCCAGATGGTGCTGTAGCGTCTCAAATTGTTTGCTCTGGATATTTCAAGACAATTTGTCCTCCTTCTTGAAGAAGGTCTCCACTGTCTGGATCAGCTTAGGCCGATGAACCACAGCACCAGGTGGGGGTACCTGACCCTGAGGCTTCGGCTGTGCTCCAGACCCACTCGCAGTGACAGCTACCTGCGTGTGCGAAGAAGCAACCGCAGTAGTAACCGCACTAGCAGTGGTCGAAGAAGGGCCTTGAGTTGGTAATCCCTGAACCAGGGGCAACCGTGACAATTCCCTTCTAAGGTCTTTGGCCGTCAACAATGGTGCGGGTGGACGTTGTCTCACCACAGCACTCATTGTAGGTCGGGGAGCTTGACCTCCTACTGTCGGCAGTTCCTGCTTGACCCTCCCGTACTGATCAAAGATTTGCATCTCTGGTCCGGGTGGGCCCATAGCAGGGTACTGCTTCGGGTCTTTGACATTCAAAGGCGCGTGTTTCCGGGCGGACTGGCCACTCGGTCCACTGACACCAAAGAATGTCGGGTTCTGTGCACCTAGTGGAGTTGGTGCTCGCCCATAATGGGAAGGAGTTCCAGTAGGAGATGGAAGATGTGGCTTCTTCCTTCCCCCATTTGTCTGTCTCTCCAGCGCCTCCAGTGGTGACCTGGCTCGGCTTGGAGATTCAGACGCCTGTCTCTTCCTATCTGCTACAGAGGGTCCCTGGCGGTAATCCCTGCGGCTTCGGACCTGTTCTCCGGATGGAGTTACATAAGCCCCACCACGACGGCGGGCCTTGTTGCTTCTCCATTCGTTTAACAGATCGTACTCCTCCTGAGCGTACTCTAGTTTGCCGGACCCGGGAGTCTGGGCAAACCGAGCCTTTAGTTTCTGGTTAGTACCAGGAACCGTAGGCGCAAACTGCTTCGTACTCGGTGTGAGGGAAGCCAACTTCTCTGCATTGAGGCCCCTAAGGTTGCCATAGAGTTCGGAGTGAATTTTCATCACCCGATCTATGGCTGCCTCCAGGCCCTCTCCATGCGAAGTCACATAGTGCCGGACCATGTCTCCGCGTCGGGGGGTGACACATCCTGTGCATTTAGCACATTTCTTGCCAACCTCTCGGTCGCAGACATATTCCGGCCTCTGGTGCATATGAACCTCCACGAGATGACGAAGGAACGCGTCTTTCTCGATGAAGAATTCAACCTCACCCTCACTTTGAGTACAACGTTGGAAGGGACAATCCTTACGATCCTCCCCGTAGTACTCATCTAGAGCAAACTTGAGCTTGCCCTTCTGGTCATAATTGTACAGACCATTGGGCGAATTCTTAACGAATTCCCAATAGATCCAGTACATATTGGCCGGCTTTCTATCAGAGAGCTTCTTGCGAAGCCACTCCTCCATATCTTCCTGCCTCTCACAGGTGATCCGAGGGGGCAGTCTCCATACGGATTTACTCCCCTTCAGGTGTCCCCTGTGTAGAGGAATGAAGTCGGCAAAGTTGCTATTGGCGTTAGCCCAGATAGCAGCCTCTTGCTCGTCAGTCGGAGTGACATCCACAACTGGGTCAACCGGCTCCTCTCCCTCCGGGTCGGATGGTACATCCACAGGTTGCACAACGGGTTGTTGACCCGCGAGGACCTGGGCTGCAGCATCTTGAGCGTCTCCACTCAAATCGGCCATTACGTCGTGTAGCTTGACGATTGGCACACCGAGCTCAACTTTTACGGTTGGGACAGCCGGTTCAGCTTCTGTATTATCAGCTTGAACGTCTACCTCGATAGGTTCAGGTTTGCGTTGGTCAACCTTCTTCTTATTCCTCCTGCGGGATCTGCCGTTAGTAGAAGTGCCAGGCTCGGATGCGTCCGTCTCATTGCCGGAGACATCCGAAGCCTTAGCGCCCTTCTTATTGGCCGAGCGTGGAGACACCCGACGGGTTCGGGTACTGTCGTCCACACTCGTGCTGGTAGAGGGTTCGGTTCCTGACCGCTTCCCTTTACCCTTACCTTTGGTGGGGGTTGTTTTACCCTTTCCACCAGCTGCTTTCTCCTTTACTTGCTCAGTCTTCGTAGGGGTAGACTGAGCAGTTTTAAGGGAAACATCTGCATCAGGTAGGGCCTTCTCAGGTACTACTGCTGCGCCTCCCAAGGTAGGAGCTTCAGCAGGAGACATGAGACGGTCCATCCGATCGGCCATCTTGGCTGTTACTTGCACAGGTGCGGGTCCGGGTACTAACTCCGGATGCGCCAGTGCATACTGTCTCTCCAATAGACGTACTACGAGGTCTTGTATTACCCCGAGTCTGTCTAGTGGAGACACACCAATACGGGCCTCTTCTGCCTCAATGGTTTGAGACGTAATAGGGACCCCTGGACAGTAATCCACAACAGCGTTACCTGCTGCTTCATACTCATCCGCTGTGCTTAACAGTAGGATCTGGTCTCTGTCTATGTATCTAGAGACCTCATCTGCCTTGACACCGGTGTAACCCGTTTTGTCAGACACATAGGAAGGCCTATAAGAGGTATTCCTTCGGAAAGCCATTTCTGCGTCCCAGACGGCTTTACGAAACCATAAGTGGACTACCAATCCTTTGGCCATCTGATGGTAATCCATCAACCAGGACTCCGGAAAGGTATTAGCCCACTGCGGATGAGCACATTCCCAGATTGCGTTGACAACACGCTCGTCAACCTCTCTGGGCGTCCCATAACAGGTGGGTATCAGCATTTCCTCGGAAATTGCTAACATCCGTCCGTCATATGGACCGGCTACATCATGCCATTCGGGACTGTCTGGGAAGGGCAGCTCTAGGTGCATTGGCCTGTCAACCGGAGAAGCAGGTCCCAAAGCACCGAATGAGGTACTCCCACCAAGACGGGGCGGCAGTTGAGGGGGAGGTGGCATCAGAGCCCTGTCAAGAGACTGGGCTCCTGCCGGTTCTCCACTCAAACCTTCGGATGGAGGGGCTACATAAGGCTCACCTACATCAATTTGTTGTTGAACGCCTCGGCGTTCAGGACTAACTTGTCTGGAGTTGTCGGATGCGTCGTAGAACGATTCTACGTCGCTATCGTCTACTCCAGAGAAGTACTGATCAACATTCATTTGTTGATCCATTTGATCACAATCAGCATCGTATTGCTGATCGTCGTATGTATAAGTGGGACTCTTGGGAGAACCACTTCCATACTCTGGCGGGGTGCTGGCACCGGCACCGCCGCCAAGACGGACGGCCTCTTCTGCCATCGACAGAAGTGGCTGTTCGGGGATAAAATATCCCAATCCACCGGATAAGCAGTGAGTACTGCTTACCCAGTGAAAGGCGGGTGCCTTTTAACGAGGGCACACCTCGGAATATGGCTGTCACGGGCTATCAGACTCCAACAAGAGTAAGACCACCCTCGGCCACGTCTTCTTCCTTCGCAGGAATAAGACAATATGGCGGGATACTCGAACTTGAATCGCTGCGCATGATCAAACCGGCGCCTCACGTGACCATTCGAAAATGGGTCAACAACTTTCCCGCGTGCCCTTAATTAGGTCACGCGCCCTTACATAAAAACAATACAATACCCGATCGGTCGTCCGTCCGTACTCAGGGTTCGACTATGACAATTCGCTAGGTATTCTGGAGTTTATGGATAGCATAAGCATATCCACCGGATTATCCGTCCAAAACCATGGGTTCATTGTCATAGGACCTTTTCCAGAGACTCTTGACCGGCTCAAATATACATTGAACTAGGTTACAACATATAACAGTACACAGTACAGGACAACACACTCGTTGTGTTAACAGGCTAGGTTACGGCAGTCTGTAGCAACCTTGGACTGCGTCTAAGAGGTTTTGAGGCCTCTTTTATTGACCTGGTATCCATAAGAGCCTTTTCCAAGGTCTTCTTAGCCTTAGAGGGACCTTTCCTCTTATTTTTACCTGCGCCTGCCGAGACTTTTTGTATCTTCCCCTGCTTTCCGGATGTTACGACAGGGGGCACCACCCTCTTCGGGTCTGCAACCTTCCGTGGCCGCCCGGGTCCTCGCTTTCGGGTCGGTACCACTTCGAGTTGCTTAACACGACTCTGTTCCATTACTTCCAATAGACCATCGCCGTACATTTCGGTGGAGGTATCCCTCCCCCTCCATGGGCGTAGTCTCGCTACATTTGACTTGTAACATTTACCAAGCTGTGATTTAATAATCACTGTGCAATCACTAATAACCTGAGTTATAGTGAAAGGTCCATCCCAATTACTGGCTAATTTCAGGTTAGCTAGAGGTTGGTGTAGACGCAGTACTCTATCCCCTAGATTAAAAAATCTAGCTTTTAGACCTGTGTCATAGCCAACTTTCTGCCAACGCGCAGTTTTCTGCAACTCGTCTCTAACCCTCTCATAGGCTTGTTTGAAATTATCCCGTAGGGATTCTACAAACATCACCTGGCAAGGGGCTTCTGGATTCATTCTTATTACGCCGAACACCAAATCGGCTGGCATAATCAAATCCTCTCCAAAAACGAGGAGATTAGGAGAACAGTTTGTGCTCGAATGCACAGTGCCATTATAGGCATGTACCACGAATTCACATTGTTCATCCCAATCATCCATCTGCTCATTTACCAGAGACTTCAATACTTGGATCAAAGTCCTATTGAATCTCTCTACTTGTCCATCGCTCTGTGGTCTATAGGGATTAGTTCTTGTCTTGCAGATCGCCAGACAATTACACATCTCCTGCCACAGACTAGACTCAAATTCTCTGCCCTGGTCACTATGTAACATGAGTGGGACACCTAGGTGCAGCACCCACCCTTTTACAAAGGCCATAGCACAAGTAACAGCCTTATGATCCGGTAAAGAAAACACTCGGGTGTACTTGGTATAATAATCAGACACGACCATCATACACGTGTTGCCACTAGGAGTGGGGGGAATCCCACTAATAATGTCAACAGCTATTCTAGCAAACCTTACACCAAACAGTTCCTGGGATAATGGCAGCTTGCCTAACCCGGGTCCTGGTTTGTTCTTACAGCACTCGGGACAGGTCTCCACCCATCGGGTGAGATCTGTACTCATGCCGGGCCAATAGTATCGTCTGGTCAGACGTTCTAGAGACCGTTTCTTTCCAAAGTGTCCACTAGTTCTATGTCCATGACAGAAATACATAATATCTCGTCGCATAGCACTAGGTATGACAACTTGCAAGGTTTTGTTCCTATTAGAATGGTTCTTCCATCGAAACAGAATACCATCCCGGACTTTTAGCTCGGCCCATTGAGCTAAGAATCGTCTCATCTCTCTGTTCTCCAATGACACTACGGGTCTTGGGGGACAGATACCCTGATTAAGGAATTTAATCAAACGTGATGTGACTGCATCAGACTTCTGGAACTGCCTGATGGTCTCCAAGGACCAATTCAAGACATGTTCCGGATGGGTTTCGAATGGAACTCGAACCCCTGCCAACACAGCATTGTGTGCTCCACAATCAGTGCACTCAGCATTTGCACATTTCCTCACTGGGATTCTAGACAAAGCATCTGCATTCAAATGCTTTGCCCCGGCTCGGTGTTCAATCTGGCTGTGATTTAGACCGAATTCGGATAGGTGCGCTAACCAGCGACCTATCATCCCCTCTGCATCTTTGAAGTTCAATAACCATCTGAGGGAAGAGTGATCAGTCCGTAGAGTGAAATCACTCCCCCACAAAAAGTGCTTGAACTTCTTCGTATAGACCACCACAGCCAACAACTCACGTTTAGTGGTACAATAGTTTCTTTGAGATTTACTCAACGTGTTACTAGCGAAGGCTATAGGAACTTCGACCCCATCCTGGACCTGAGAAAGGGCGGCTCCTATGCCTTCATTACTAGCATCAGTATCTAGAATGAAATGATCATTCTCCGTGGGGTATCTCAACACAGGTGTGATAGCAAACAAATCCTTTATTTTCATAAAGGCCTCGTCTTGCTCGGGTCCCCAAGGGAATCGTTCCTTTCTGATCCCGGGTGTCCAGTGGGACAAACTCTGGATAGGAAAGGCAACCCTTGAATATCCTGGGATAAAGTCCCGGTAGTAGGAACAGAATCCGAGGAAGGACCTAACTTCTTTCGCATTCGTGGGTGCTTGCCAATTTGACACGGCATCCAGTTTCTCCGGATCGGCTTTAATCCCTTCATTCGAGATTATTCGCCCCAAGTAATTAATAGATCTTTTGAAAAGATCGCACTTCTTGGGTTTCAGCTTCAAACCATTAGTTATGATCCTTTCCAGGACCATACCTAAATTTTCCAAGCATTCTTCGTATGTCTTTCCAAAGACAATCACATCGTCTAGATAGACGAGACATTTCTTCCATAAAAGGTCACTTAATAAAGTTTCCATCATGGCTTCAAATGTCGCCGGTGCATTGCACAATCCAAACGGCATCACATTATACTGGAATAATCCAATATGACTGGAAAAGGCCGTCTTCTCCATATCTTTCGGATGCATACCCACTTGCCAGTACCCGGATTGTAAGTCTAGAGAGCAATACCATTGCTTACCTCCAAGGGAGTCTATAGTCTCATCGATCCGTGGTAAGGGATATGAATTCTTCTTGGTCATACCATTCAATTTCCGGTAATCTATGCAGAAACGGATGCTACCATCTTTCTTGGTCACCATGCACACAGGGCTAGACCAAGGACTGGTTGATGGAATTATTACATCCTGTTCAAGCATTTTAGCTATCTCCTCCTCAGCTACCCTTTTTTTGGCTAGTGGGAGTCTTCTATAAGGAATCTTAAAAGGTTCATTCTCACCAGTGTCAATCGTATGCAGTACTTTATCGGTACGCCCCAATTGTTCACTCGGTGCTGCAAAAGCTTTACGGTACTTGTACAACAAGTCAGTTAGAGCTTCACGTTGTTCATCACTTTCTACATGGCTTTCGGCTACTAGAGTGTCTAGTTCCGGGCTCCTTTCGGGTGGGATAGGGGCTCCGGGTGCCGAAACATGTTTACAGTCTTCTATCAATTCGGATAAGACAACCGATCCAAGGATCGTATCCTTCTGTACATAGACAGTCTTGTTACCGGTATTGGATATAGGAACCACCGTCCAAGCAGCGTTAGCTACTAGAACATCAGCGGATTCCAATCCGATACTTGACAACATGGCCATGTCTGGCTCTACAACTCCAGTTTTTCCTGAAAACTGTCTGTCCGCTCGACATAAGACATCACAGGCTGTGCCTGGTGGTATCTTAACAGTCTGGGCTACACTGGCTACACTGCTTACTTGCCTAAGTACACATTGTACTTCGAGATGATACGGGTCTCTCACTTCCAATATTCCCCTCTGGGAATCTAACCTTGCTCCATATAATGCAGCAAAATCCAGACCGAGTATACCATCATCCGCGATGTTCGCCACAGTAGGGGTAAGGATGAAGTCCTTATCTTCCTGTAGACTGAACCTCATACATGTTCTACCGAACGTTTGTATCATGCTACCGTCGGCCGTACGAGCATTTCCTTCCGTTGTGAAAGTTTCATGATTCGTAGGCAAAAGATCGTAGAATCTCTTAGCAATACAGGAGTGGCTAGCACCCGTATCGACAAGAAACTCAGCGGATCTACCACTCACAGATACAACTGCGTACCACCTCCTACCTTTCAAGTAGGTAGGACTACTTGCATACTTAGCAAGTTCCGTCTTAGCGCCGAGGTCCAATCCACATCCCTTTAAGAATTCGAGACAAGGATGACCCGGGGGGAACTGGGCACACCCCACCCTGGCCAACTCATTGGCCGCTCCCTCTGGACTGATATCGGGTTTCCCCTCTGTGTTCTTCTGCCGGTTCTTGACACCTGGTGTACTATCAGTCTCCCCAGCCTCATGAGTAAGGAACTGATCAGGCTCCTTAGCTTCACTGCTGGGCGAAATCGCTAGAGGATTCTTGCCAGTACCGCAAGCTGTGATAGGCTGGCAGTCATGGCAATCACTCACTCTGGGGGTAATCCGGTTGCCATTGTGGACACCCCCTCTCAGTTTTCCTTCTTCACTGAGTCCTCCTTACCCGGATTGCTCCGGTAACGAGTGTTTCTATAAACTGGCTTATCTGCCTCACACTCGGCAGCATAATGCCCAGTTTCCTGACATCGGAAGCATGTCACAACACTCCTATCAGGCTTAGGCCTCCTAAGATTTTCAGTAATCTTCTTTACCAAATTGTTAACCAGGTCCTCTGATAAAGAAGGACCCGTCGTGGGTTTGGTATCGGGTTGAGTCACAGGAGGTTTAGAAGTGATCACTTTCTCCTTGACGTAACCCGGTTTCTTTCCCCAGTTCCGGTTGTACCGGGGGTTCCCTTGGCCAATGGCCCCAACGTTTTCATCTTCGTCAGGTTCCCCTGATTCGGATGAATCGGTTTCGGGTATTCCCTCCGGGATTATCATTGCTGACATCCGTTGGGGTACCTTCCCGGCAAAGATACGGGCCTTTCGATCATAATGATCTAGGGACTGGAACAAATCTGTCAAAGAGGCATCATTCTTCCAAGCTTCACAGGCTACTGTCCTGTGTTCTTGATTCCGCAATCCTTCAATGAATTGTTTAAACATCTCATCTAGGAAGCATTCATCATCTAGTCTCCATTGAGGTCTGGCTTTATGCAACAGTCGTTGACATTCTAAGCCGAACACTTTGGCAGACTCCTTGGGCTTCTGTGTTCTTTTAGTGAACGTCAGCCAAGGGTCTTCTCCAACTATATTCCCATATAAATATGAAGCAATCTCTATGAGTTCATCATACTTCATATGGGCTGAGAGTCCTGTTATTTGAGAATCTCTCCATTGTTCCACGGCTCCTTTTCCGTCGCCTTCCTTTAACCAGCATACTAAATAAGGCAGAGCTTCCGCTTTACCCCATCCATTGCAGTTAAAGACATCCGCGCAGCCTTGATACTCCTCCTTCCAAGGGTTCTTGGCATTAAAGGGGGTAGGTATCTTAGCTACTCTACGAGCCGGATTCGTGGATCCAGTAAGGGTTAAACCCTTACTCCATTCCATGATCTCCGTATCGTCCAGACCTTGATTGTAACAATCAACACCTAAGTTAGCAATCGCTGCATTAGAATCATGCAGCGCTTGTAACCCTGGAGAAAAAGATACTCGGCGACTGAGTCTCTTTTTCCTTGGAGGATTCGTACCATAAGTACTTCCAAAGCCTCCGGATGGTGGTCCTCCTCCACCTCCTGATCCCCCTGCTCCGTATGGAGGCACCTGTGAAAAGGTGTATCCACTGGTTTGGGGAGCCGGCCCTGGACCATTGGTGGGTTGTGTATTTCCACCAAAGCTAAAGAAACCACTATTGGGATTAGTGTTTCCTCCTGTTCCATACGACTGATTTCCATTATTGAAACCAGTCCCACTGGCAGAGGGTCTGCTCCTGGAACGATCGCTTGAGGGTCCGGATCCTTGATCACATCCGGATTGCCCCCCAGCTGTACTGGAACCTCCGGGTGCTCGTCCGGTTGTTCCTCCGGACGTGTTCCGGGTGTTACCATTGGACGGATTCGTTCCTGTTTGGGACTGATTCCATCCATACTGGGCATACGGGCCATTTGGTCCCCCTAAAGGTGACTGTTGTGGCCATCCGCCGTCAAAGGTGGAGCTTCCTGCCGAGCGGCTTTGTTTAGCTCCACTCGCAGAATTATCCCCTTTATTTCCCGTACCTAGACCAAGAGGTATAGAGGTATTATCTGTAAATCTAACCTGATGACTCTTTACTCCTTCATAACGAGGTACAGTTGTCTCTGTTACCCCGTCATTGCCCCTCAAAGAGAACATCTGGTTACTTGTCGTGTTTAGGGCAATTCCTGAAACAGTGAAGTCTGATTCAAGAGTGCCTACTGCACGACCAGTATCTTCTAGATACTTTGACATCTGGATAGCTTTAGCCTCCAGTTCGGAATAATCATCCATCATTTTAGTCTGTTTAACAGCCAAATCTGTGGATTCGCGTATCAATTGATCTTTGAGTTTTTCATGCTCATCGGTCTGTTTTTGGTACGTTTCCCGAGCATCTTTGAAGGCTGATTCTATTTTCTTCAGCTCTTCTTGATACTTGCCGTAGGCCGATTGAGTTGAATTTAACTCTTGTTTAGTTCTATTCAACTCATCATACGAGGCTCTGTATTCCAGATCCGCCGTATATAGTGCATCACGATACTGTTCGTGCTGGAGTTGAAAATCTTGCTTTTCTTTCTCCATCTGATCCAACAACAATTGTTGTTGGCGTCTACAACTCTGATCGTAATCGAGACGTTCCGATATCAACTGTTTGTTTTCAGTCAGAATCTTGTCTCGGGTTCCGGTCAGTGTAATAAGATCCTTCTGGATCTTCTCGTATTCAGCTCTCATGTGTTCAAGCTCGTCCATTTTGTTCTTTTCGAATCCACATTTTTGGTGTTTAATTCGAGAACTGTATGGAGTTTCAAACATACCTGCACTAGGCTTTGGTACCTCAAATGGTAATTTACCAAATTGAGCAGTACTTTTATGCATTGGTGCAGGTTTCGAAGTACCTCCTGGCATGAATAAGGAGTCTCCAAATTCATCCAGTTCATGATGTAAGTTTCTTCTTACATCTTCTAACCCATCAGGGTAGTGTTCTAGTGGATCCCTCCACTCCGTACCTTGGGGTGGTGACTTGATTTCACCATCCTCCATCGGGGAGTCTAGCTCACGATTTGGGCCATTTCCCCTAACTGGGCTCAGCTCAGTCATTTCTGACTGCGCTTACCCGAAGACCAACTGGTCACGGCACCAGTGTAGTGGTTCGTCTCGTTAAGTTAGATTAAATCATAACGAAGAGAGAGAAAAGTTTCCGGGTAGGCAACCGAGCTTTTATTTCATAGCTTGCGTTACATACGATCACAGCCTCAGAGGACTACATGCTGCTAGTGCATTCGGTTACCCTTTCGGGTAACAACCTGGTTGAGCAGTGGGTAAACCACTACTGAGGAACCTAGGGCTAGGACCAGCCTTATATAGGGGAAAAGCCCGCGAAACTCAGACCGGCCACGTGACGTGTGGCGGACGAGTGGTAGGCCCCCTGGTGTAGTGGATACGAACCCAGAGGCAGGTGCTGCCACCTGCCATCCGGATTCCCCCACCACACCCGAAGGACCTAGGTCTGAGTCTCACGGGTGCATGAACGTTAAAGTGTAAAATACCATACCCCTACAAAGTTTTCGATCCATAGAAGAGGAATGCGTGCTAATTTTCTCCATTTTGTTCAATATAAATAAGAATCCAATGATTTTTCTATCGTAAGCGAGTCGCAGTGCAGCCATTCCCACCTGCCTCCTTGTCCGGCGAAAGTGTGTCAGTGGCCCAGATGTAGATATAGGTCAACTGCTCGCTGTACAAGAAAGACGCCGAAAATTTCCGACCGTTTTGGAAAATCAATGGATTCTTATTTATTTTGAATATATCGGACATATCAAGCATGGAGTACTCATTTAGACTATCTAAGAATATGAACCTGTTAATTTCTCGATTTTTCATGGTTGGATTCGATACGAAAAGTGACTGTATACACAGCGGTACCTCTTCCGACAAGGAACAAAAACGATGGCTTCGCGCAGAGCGGTGACCCGGGCCGGATCGCTTGCACTTTCAAAATATCTTCTCCTGGCTATATTCTGTGGAAATCAGGTAAGAAATTGATACAAAATGGAGGAAATGGTGGTATAAACCTATTAGGTCATGGATATCGGGGCCCCACGGGCTGTATATGCTGTATATACAGCCCTAGGGCCCCAATATCCATGATCTATTAGCTTAATAGATAGTCTGCAGAAGGTACTATAATTTATATAAGGCCTGTACTGGGCTAGATTACTCCATTCACACTAAGTCTTGCTCTACTTAAGAAATTCTATACGCAATGGTAATAAAAATCCGATGAGTTGTCATTAGATCAATTGTATCATTTTACCATTTGGGCTGCCAGCCACCAATGCTTTCATGCAGGAACCTCATGTGGGATGCACAAAACATTATTGCAAAGCCATTAAAGAGTCCCATCATCAGCTCACTAGATAATACATGGCTTAAACACTGGTAAGACATCTCCTCCTTTTATTCAACACACAGAGTATAATGCCTCCAGCTTTGTGTATCCTTATAGAGACACACACTGCTGGTAAGTCTCGTTTACATCACCATAGCCTAGGTATAGCACCTGTCATCCTACTTGATGCCATGGAATGGCTGTAAGAGCATGGTATTGCCTTCAAGTATCCAACCTTGTGGGTGGTGCAGATAGTCTGTGAGCCCCTTTCTGGTCATAGGATCATGGCAATGGTTATTACAGGACCAGAGAAGAGGTGTCTAGCCTCAAGGACAAATATGAGGCATTCAGCCCAGATAGTGGCCAAAGGAATACCAGATTCTTACATTTTGCCTTCAGATGTCACTTGAACCATTATTCCAACAACACATATAGTAGAATGTTCAGTTTTAGAGGTATGCTAGAAAACTTACGAAATGTTCATGGCAGTATAAATGAAACTCACTATCTTTGAATGAAATTGATTAAACCCAAGATAGGGTGTAGACTCTACCAATATTGAAATCTTTTTTTTTTAAATGCACAATGGTTTAGGTCTTGATATTAGATTTATTATCTCCCTTGGAGTCTCATTAATACTCTTCCAGTTCCACTTTGTCTTGGTTAGACAGGAGTGCCAAATGATGTATGGGTGCAGCAGAACAAACTACCTTAATGGAGAGAGATATTCTGCCACTCATCCCCTTCATCACTATATCTAATGAGTATACACTGTGTCACTGCTCCTCTTTTATGCTTTATGCCTTGATTCCCCTGCTCCAGTTTTGAGATAGATTGGGTATTTTTTGAGGTAGCTGGGTCTTTCATAAGGCGGCTGAGCTATTTTGGAGGTATCGTTTTGGCCCTTTGTTTGCTTTCTAGTTTAAAATGATTGTTTACACAATCTAAGAATGATGGTCGAAAATATCTCAGATGTATGTTACACGTTTTAATAAAATCATGTTACAGCAACTTTTGCATATACCTTCACAAACCATATCCTGAAAACTAGTATTATTTTCTCTGTGACGAAATTATGACATTACCATAAAATGGTAAAGTCGTTGTTTTCTGCCATTCCTGTGTGTGCTTCTGTTGTTTATAGTTCAGTGTTATAAGCTTGGTTTCCCCCCATTCCAAAATTACAGTGTTTTGTTAGTGATGGGAGTGTGGTGCATATAGGTCTTATAATATCAACTGAGAATCAAGATTTAGTCAATTTGGTTAAGGCTGGACTTCAATTGCAGATGTCTGAAATGCAATGTTACCTTATGGTATGGTGGCTATCCACAGGCCATGCAGCTCTTCAACTAATTGTGCTAATTCAGCTTAAGCATGCCATTTTTCACCCAGACTTCCCAGGTAGCAAAAATGGTGTGGCCCGAGTCTGGGCCAGAGCGGGCTCCTGATGTGGGCCACACTGGGTTAACACAGTGGGCGCCCGATGGGTTTTGTCCTCAGCAAAGGGTCTGGGCCACACTGGGCTAACCGATTCGGGCACAGATCTGTTTGAAATTGGGCTCACCGATTTGGGCTCAAAGTGAGTTTAACATGGGTTTTTGGTGTGGCCTAAAGTGGGCTGCCCGATTTGATGAAAAATTAGTGGTGATATGTTAAAAACTCTTTTTGAGAAATTTAGCCAAAATCTAAAAGGTCAATAAGCAACAAATCCTTGAGCTAATCT
This sequence comes from Acholoe squamosa, assembly GCA_949317995.1. Taxonomy (NCBI): domain Eukaryota; kingdom Metazoa; phylum Annelida; class Polychaeta; order Phyllodocida; family Polynoidae; genus Acholoe; species Acholoe squamosa. The sequence goes on from OX439038.1 coordinate 75,105,517, forward strand.
AACCCCCCCCCATCACCAAAGCAGTAAATGCAATATCTACCCAAGTGGAAAGGCAGAGCAGTACCATTCATTTGAATCAAACTCATTCAGCCAACACAAGGCACTTTGATTCATTAAAGTGACATTCTGGCCTCAATCTTCCCCCACTAATTCCCTATGTCGGAGTAGAGAAGTGAGTCTTCAAGTTCATAATGACTGTACCTCTGCATATCTGCTCTTGTTCCAAGTTCAGTGCAATAGAAATGGTGTTGCCATTCCACTACTACTCAGATGACCTTGATTTGCACTTTTGACTAGAAACATCTAAGTATTTCCAGACTATGAGAAAGTCTGCACATTATTACTTCATATCTGATTTAGTAGTCTATTCCAGTTGTCCTATGTCTAAAAGAAATAAGTTTGGTATGGGTAGTAGAATTCTGCCTGGAGTGCTGTGAAACCACTTTGTAGTGAGTCTGCCATGGACTGGCCTACAGGGGCAGGGGATATTTTTGGTTTCTCAATTGCCTCTATATATAGTCCTCTTATACCTGGCCAAGTGTGGGACCTGTTTGCCCCCACACCACAAATACACCTTGCAAGCCTACTAGTACAAAGAAAGACATGAAGCTGTTCTTTCCAGGACTAGTCAGTGTTGCCTTTTACATGAAATATCTGGATCCCTACTATGAACCTACCTGTGTATTAATGGTATAGGGAAAGTGTCCTACAGCAGTGGTGGAGGGAAGGGAGGGGAGAGGGCAGGGCAGGGTGAGAGGAGGGCAGGGCAGGGTGAGAAGAGGGCAGGGCAGGATGAGAAGAGGGCAAGGCAGGGTGAGATGAGGGCAGGGCAGGGCAGGGTGAGATCAGGGCAGGGCATGTGAGCAAAGGAGATGCCAGGGCAGTGCAGGGTGAGAGTAGGACAGAGCAGGGTGAGAGGGCAGGGCAGTGTGAGAGCAGGGCAGGGTAAAAGCAGGGCAGGGCAGGGTGAGAGCAGGGCAGGGCAGGGTAGGGCATGTGAGTGAAGGAGATGCCAGGGCAGTGAAGGGTGAGAGTAGGGCATGGCAGGGTGAGAGCTGGGCATGGCAGGGCGAGAGCAGGTCAGGGCAGTGTGAGAGCAGGGCAGGGCAAGGGTGAGAGCAGGGCAGGGCAGGGTGAGAGGAGGGCAGGGCAGGATGAGAGTAGGGCAGGGCAGGGCAAGAGCAGGGCAGGGCAGGGCGAGAGCAGGGCAGGGCAGGGTGAGAGCAGGGCAGGGCAAGGCAGGGTGAGGGCTGGGAGTGAGAGTGAGTGAGTAATAGATGTTTAACACCATTTCGACAGCTAAGGTCATATTCATGGCAAGATCCTCATTACACAAATTCATAGAGGAATGTGTCAGTGCCTGCGCATATGTGCACCACACACATCCTGAGGGGATAGGAAAGAGGAGAAATAGACCCTTATAAGTGGGCTAGGGAGGCCCAGGGAGGGCAGGGTGACAGAAGGGCAGGGCAGAGCGGAGTAAGAGGGGGAAAGGGCAGGGCAGGTTGAGTGGAATGAGGAGGAGATGGAAGGGGTAGGGGATGGATAGGGGAGGGACGAACAAAAAAGAGAGAGGGAGGGGGAACACTCATCACAGAGTTTAGAACAGTTCAGATGATGAGGCTGCCCTGTCCAAACCCACTCTCACCCCAGACTGGGAAGACTTTATGCAGCTAAGTACCCATCTTGGGATGCCCATTTTGAAACCATCCTGGGCCCAATGTGGTTGCCCATTTTAAAGCTGACCAGTGCCCAAATCGGGTGGCCCAATGTGGCCCAGACTGTATGCTGAGGACAAAACCCGTTGGGAGCCCAACGGGCTCAAGTGGGTTTGCCCGATTTGGGCTGCCCTGTGTGGCCCTGACTGGAAACCCAGCATCTGCCGAACCTAAAACCCATGTACTGAATACTGCCCGCTTTGAACCACCTTATCCCGGGTAAAACCAATTTGGCCCTGAGCGGGCTTGCTACATGGGTTGTGTTCCTAAAAGCAGCGCCAGCCAGAATTCTCTGACCAAATATAAGTAATTACTGGATTAAATGTGTGACCTGGAAAACATTCATGCATGCAGCTGAAATCAAGGCTGATGCATTTCTATTTATGTAAAATATAGTTAAATCCATATAAGGTGCTTAAAACCTATGCTGCTAGATATAAAATCTTCTAGGACCTATGGACACATGATACATGGTAGAAGCAAACCTATTGAAAAAAAGAACATTCTTGTATATAATGAACAACATCAAGGAATATGTGAGACTCTTCAAATTATATCCTATTGACCTATACTTTTATATTCTTAATACCTAGGACCGTTGATCAGTTGTCTGTTGATAAAATGCCCTCTATTTGATAGATGGTCTGATGAGAAAAGTGAATAGCCTAAGGGCCTTATATAGGCCTAAGGAAAAACAAAATTCATCTGAATGGAAAAAAAAGAAACACATAAGGCACTGTGTATTGGATTAAAGGTTGTGAGTTGAGAACACAGCAGGGAGGGGACTGAATCAATTTTCTATCGACAGAGGAAAAGAGCCTCTCTCAGTATCTGCCCATAGCAACAGGCACACCTCATTCCCAGGACATGACTGCTTGGCCCCTCAATATGGCCCCTATTTGATTTGACAAGCAGGCCAATACCAGGAACATTATGATAAATGTGTCCTCTATGTGTGGCAAAGAGCTCTAGGTCTGCCTTCAAACAGATAGAACAGCCAATCCCAATGTGATCAAATCTCATCAGTCATGCCAATATATGTAGGTATACCTCCTTGGCATAATTTCTTTAACATTTTTCTGTAATATAAAGCAGATTCTACTGTTTGTGTTCCCAATGTTTTCAAAAGAGTGTTAATACTATATGTTATAATCAAAAACACAATTAGTGAGGCATTTATAAATGGGCTGCCGTTGCTGCCCACAGGGCAACAGGCATACAACACCTGTATGTCTCACAAGTTGTGTTTTTGTTTTATTCTCCCTATGGCAATAACAGCAACACTGTAGAAAATAACTTACTTAAAAAATGGTGAATCAGTGGCACCCGCGATTGCCACTGATTCCCCGTTATTTTAGGTTTCACTGTTGCTCCCAAGTTCACTGTAAACGAACAGGGATTCCCCGTATTTTTCAACAGGGATTCACTGTATTTTTAATTGTGATTAACTGTTCACTGATTCTTCTTCAGTATGATGTTAGGCTTCTTTAGGCAACCTCTCATAATTATATCCTCGTATCACTCTACACTGTATATGGAGCTGATCCATGATTCCAGTCAGATGTTTATATTTCCAAACAGCTTTCTACATTCAGATTTTGCTGTAGAGATTAAGCATAAAGACATTTGTGCTCATACTTATTCCCTTATACTTTGGAGTGTCCAGGACTATACACTGCCCATCATTACGGGACTGTAGACCAACTGCCCAAGTCCTTAGTCTGCTGATCATAGACCGGTACAGGTGTATGTTTATAAATGTCACAGGGAATGGTGTTGCAAATTCCCATTTTGAAATACTTGATATGAGTCCAGTATATATATAACCATAGTTCCAACTCTACACAGGTGTTATATCTATGGAAAGGCACTGTGTATGATTAATGCATTTTGATCCAACCCATTTTCAGTGATTATTCTGTGTTAGCAGAGAAGTGACAAATCCTAATTCTCCATGTGGTCATTGTCTTCCACCTAGTGACATCCAAACAAACTACACTTTACAGGGTTTCACTCTAAACTAAACTCACTTTACAAAGTTGTGCCATAAAGAGATGTTAATGGGCTACTGACCTCTTTAGGCTGAATAACTCTCATTTTAGGGGATATCACCATTTTTGTACAATTACGGCAATTCACCGATAAATTCTATTGAGTTTTAGTACTAAATTTAGGCATATTTATAACAGTGAATTTTTGGAAGAAAGTGCTCTACTAATGCTGCATCGAGAGTGGCGAACAGGGGTGTGGTGCCATGCCTGCATGGGCATACAATGTTCAAAGCTTAGGGTATATATATATATATATATATATATATATATATATATATATATATATATATAATTATATCCATTTTGAAAGAACTCTTTTTTCACTTTATCATTTTTTTTTGCAACTGAGAAATAGAGCCAGTGTTCATTTTCCCCTTTAGAAAATATGATGCAGAAAAATAGGATTTCAATTTGTGCCTTATGATTTGAGAGGATTTGGGCGTTCCATGGGTCTTTTGAGTTTGGACATGATGCGCTTGCAGGGTAAAAGTAAAAAAAACTGAAAAATATTGTTTTTCAATTTTCAAAGTCATGTAGGAGACACTTACATAGGTAAAACTGAGTGTTTTAGAGTTCAAATGTGTAGTATAAAAGGTTTTGTAAGCATGTATGGAGCTAGAAGTGGGTTGGAGCATGTTTGGTGCTCATATGATGCATGTTCCTAGGTGCTATAGGCACTGTAACGTCCGACACATTTATACTAATTTTGGTAGTGCCTACTATAATGGGTATTCTGGATAATAGGGTTATGGCATGGTGGTTGCTATGGTTTATATTGTTAATAGACATATGTGCCTTATGATTTGGGAGGATTTGGACGTTCCATGGGTCTTTTGAGTTTGGGCATGATGCGCTCACAGGGTAAAAAGAACTAAAAAATATTGTTTTTCAATTTTCAAAGTCATGTAGGAGACACTTACATAGGTAAAACTGAGTGTTTTAGAGTTCAAATGTGTAGTATAAAAGGTTTTGTAAGCATGTATGGAGCAAGAAGTGGTTTGGAACATGTTTGGTGCTCATATGATGCATGTTCCTAGGTGCTATCAATGCTGTAATGTCCGACACTTTTATACCAATTTGGGTAGTGCCTACTATAAGGGCTATTCTGGATAATAGGGTTATGGCATGGTGGTTGCTATGGTTTTTATTGTTAATAGACATATGTGCCTTAAGATTTGGGGGGATTTGGGTGTTCCATGGGTCTTTTGAGTTTGGGCATGATGCACTTGCAGGGTAAAAAGAGCTGAAAAATACTGTTATTCAATTTTCAGAGCTAGAAGTGGTTTGGAACATGTTTGGTTCTCATATGATGCATGTTCCTAGGTGCTATCGATGCCGTAACGTCCGACACTTTTATCAATTTTTGATACACATACTTCGTGGTGTACCGTCCTCTTCAGGTGATGACTGGGAGTGAACCAATGGTTCTGTGTGAAAGTATACATTCTAAAGGACATGTGCAGCTGATTTGAAGAGCCTATGATGAAAATCAAGTGAGGTACAAAATTATAAAAAAAAAAGGAGTGAAGACAAAAACAAAAAACCTGAATTTTCAAAAATTTCATTCCCCCGGCTTTCCGGTAATATTTCACCAATCAAATTGATTTCCAGTATACATGATGTCCTCCTTTGTAATAGTCTGCACAAGTCATTGAGAGAATATCCAATCATTTTAAATACTGTTTTCACCATGATTGGAAATAAAAGTGTTGGACGTTACACGATGGGGTGTCCAGCACATGGAGTAATACTAAGGATGCAGTCATTTTTAACAACAGGCGGTGGTGGATTCTTACATGTGCATGCGGCATTTTTTCAACCTCTCTCAGAGGGGTCAACATTTTTTTCACCTCCCCCCATTTTATTGTATTGGTCAGGCTGTTCTTGCTAAAATGAGATGAAAGATTTTTTTCTCCCTAAAAAAAATTCACCCCTTCCTAGCTTGTAAAGAAATGACCATTCCCTAAATTGCCCAAAACATAACAAAAAGTGTGCACCCCTTCCTAGCTTGTAAAGAAATGACCATTCCCTAAATTGCCCAAAACATAACAAAAGGTGTGCCTTATTTGCAAGGTCCATCGTATACCATTTGTGGTATATTATGTACAATGTAGTGTACCAGTGCAGATTTAGCATCTCCTTAGAGAATAGAGAACGATCTTCTTCACATCAAGACTGTATGTTGTCCTATAATGCACGAATGCATCTGAGTGCATTATAAAACAATGCACATTTCATTCAAATCACCCAATTAAGGTATGTCTAGACCAATTAATGGCCCTTCACTTGTTTAGACCTATGGTGACCTTGCTCAGGCATGCACTACACTGCTGTAATGCACTCAAGGTCACTTCTATCGTGCAGCAGAGCACTGCCAGCTGTTTTACAAATAGGTATGAACTTATATTGCAATGTACAGATTTGTGTTGTGGCAGTATGGAGCAAGTTAAAGTGTGTATACGGGATGATTGCACCGACAATGGACCCATAGTCACATCTCAATCTCCTAGCATTCTGAAAGGAACAATGCCTTTCACTCAAATTTGACAATGCTGTATGCAGCCCATATAGGGTTAAAGTTTCAACCCTGACAGGGGCGTAGGAAAAGGGGGGCCAGGGGGGCCTGGGCTGCCCCAATCATAAAGGAGGTGGGGCCTGAGTATGTATGGGCCCCCCAAAAATTTGCCAAGAATCCATAATAAATTGTACAAAAATCTACAACTTTGCATCTTAAATTTGATAGATATGGCAATGGAATAGGAAAAATGGGGGCCTGGGCCTCAAGTCAGATCTAAAATTCATAAAAAATTACTTTTCTATACAAATCTGTACAGGTGCCATTAAGCTTTAGCCAACAATTCAAGGTGGTTGAGTTGGGGCCCCAGCTGCCCCCCCCCCCCAATGAAGATTAGGGCTATTCTGACTAATTGTGGAACCAGTGATCTAGTGGAGCACTGGTCAAAGGGCAAGATACTATAGGTTGGTAGGGTCCTGGTGCCATCATACATTATAACACCGGGTCTTGAACCAATGGACATGAAACATTGATACACGATACGATGTTTGAAGGGTAAAATGTGCATATAATATCATATAGGTCTCATCTGTAGGTTCCCAAACCCCAGTGTGCGTGGGAGTCAACTACAGGTGGTTCAGGTCGTCAGAAAGTGTAAGATTCTGCCCTTGAAGAGCCTTTAAAATTAATTTTCTAATTACTTTATATAACCTTAACACAATTGTGAAGGGACATCCCATCAGCTCAGAAAACCAAAAAATACTGGCTTAGATTTTGGTATCGGACATTACAAATTACAGATTTCCATTTTCAAAGACACAGAATGAAAAATTCTCACTCAGTAACATGTCCAAACCTCATGGAAATGATACCTATGATCATATACTATATAAAAAATAACTGGGTTACTCCAGATGTTCTTTATTCAATACAGGACACTTGTAAAAAATACAAAAAGTCAAAAAAGAAACAAATTTGACTGTTTTTTTCACTTCGGCAAGCTATAAGTCTGAGAGTTTTTGATTGATGACCACAAATTTACATCTTTCTGATAGCCCAAATGAATCTATGTAAGACAATATTGATTTGCAACTTCTTTCTCTAGAGCCACAAGAGTCCAAAATGCCCCAAAACACAAAATCTACTGCTTTCTGGCAACCAGACCCCAGTACACTAGAGGCTAGAGTCGGGGTAATAAGGCTGATCCTTGTTTGACCATGAAGGGGAATAGAGCATGTGATACCATGGAGGAACTCTACACCGTGTCTCAATCTGTCACACGGGTATTGACAGGGTGGCGGCATGGAGATGACTGCAGATCGATAGGACAGAGTCAATATAGCAGGCTCTATAAGCAATGGCCACCCCTCTAGGGCTGGTTGTCTCTCTATGGCCCTCCCACACACATAGATAGAGAGTCTATACCCCATCTCCTCCAGTATCCTGATGGTTTCATTATGCAAATAGTGCTACTTAAGGGGACTCATTTTTGTGGCTCATCTATTCTCGGCCAGTATATAGCACTTTATCGCAATGGGTATTTTGTCCAGATATACAATCATCTCCAACAATACTTTTTGTACAGGTTCAATACTTAATGCAGTACTGGCAAATAAACAGCACTGCTTTGCTGCATCATTACAACAAAGCTACACAGGGAACCTGGAGGTTATTTCTTAGGGTACTATTATCATACACAGCCCTACAACTGCAAAATCCATTGGTATTGGGAAAAATGGTAAGACTTGAAGGCCTGTACTGAGTTAGGTTATTCCATTTACACATACTCTAAATAGAAATTCTTAACACAATGGAAATCTAGTGGTCTGTGCCGAAAAGTCCATATCCCGACCAGGAATTGAACTTGGGTCCTTCAACTCCTGAGCAAAGATGCCAACCACTGCAATATTGGGATGGTGCTTAATTCACGACACAACTACCTATGCAGCTTACAGGGGGTCCTATACAGTAATATAAATCCAATGCTACTCAAAGGGGTTGCCATTAGATTAAAAGCATAATCTTTATGACTGAGGCTGTCACCCACCAATGATGCGGGTGATTCTATGTGGGAGCCCTTATGTGATGCACAAAACATTATTGCAAAGTGATTAGGGAATCCCTTCATCAGCTCACCAGATAGATTTAATGCTTAGCGATGCTGCTAAGACATCTCCTCCTTTTATTCAACGCACTGCATAATGCCTTCAGGTGTGTGTATCCTCATTGTCAAAGGCAATGCTTGTAAGTCTTGTTTACATCACCATATCCTAGGTAAAGTGCTTATCTTCCTACTTGATACCATGGAATGGCTGTAAGAGCATGGCATCACCCTAAAGTATTCAACCTTGTGGGTGGTGCAGATAGTCTGTGAGCCCCTCTCCGGTCAAAGGATCATGGGAATGGGTATTACAGGATCAGAGAAGAAGTGTAGACTCAAGGACAAAAATAAGGCATTATGTTGACAGAGGGAAAAAGGAATACCAAGCCAAAGTCTTACATTTTCTAAATCTTGCATTCGTTTCTTACTGCAGCAGCTTTGGGATAATTAGAATAATTAGAACTTTCTAGGTATACCAGAGCTTTGATAGTATACTAGAAAATGAAATTAAATTTTCATGGCAATGAAACTCACCATTTCTGAATGAAATTGATTACACACAAGCTAAGGTAAAGCTACAATCAATACTGAAATAATCTTTTAATGTACATAAAGATTTAAGCCCTGATATTAAAGATTCATGATATTCCTTGTAGTCCATTTAGAGTGGGCCCTTTAATTCTCTTCCAGTTCCACTTTGTCTTGGTTAGATATTATGTATGGATGCAGCATCACAAATTACCTTAATGGAGAGAGATATTCTGCCACTCAGCCCTTTCATCAATATGCCTAATGAGTATACACTGGGTCACTGCCTCTCCTAAATGCATTATGCATTGGGAGCGATCAATTTTTATAAATAAGGGGGTACAAAATTTCTAGACCCTTTGACCAGTGTGGGTGGGGGGGGGGGCGAATTCTTTCAACCACTCTGAAGGAGGGGGTAATAACGCTACCTGTTTTCAGCAAAAGGATTAGCACGTGTCTATATAGGTTAAAAGGGCATGGTCATGCGTGGTTTTCGGATCCTCCGGGGGGGGGGGTAGGCAAAAGATTTTGAACCTCCAGATGGGGGGTGGGGGATTTCATTGTGCGTCTGTGGCAAAACGTACCACCCCTCCCCTTGTTAAAAGATGATCACTCTCTTAATTATCCTGTGCCAGTTGGGTATTTTGTTAGGTTGCTGCACATTTTTAAAGGTAGCTTAACTATCTTGGAGGTATCTTTTTGACCATTTGTTTGCTTTCTAGTTTAAAAATTAATGATTCCTTACACAATCTAAGTAGACTCTATAATCTATAGCACTATATTGGTGTATCATAAGGACCAAGGACGAAGGCACAATGTGGTCTTCAAAGGTTTCACAATACTTTTGCTAAGGGTAATTTTTTTTCAAAGGTTACATCCTTCTGTTATACAAGTAACAGTATTTAGTACCTAACAGTTACACACATACATCTGAAATTTCAATTTAGCAGCTATATACTATGTAAGACAAGTAGGTGGGAGATTAAGGTGGAAAATATGGTAGGTGTATCTTACATGTTTTAATAAACACATGTTACAGCAACTTACAGAGAGGCCTTCACAGACATATCCTGAAAGCCAGTCTTGTTTTCTCTGTGACATGATTATGTTTGCTTAGCGGTCAAATGGCAAAGTCATTGATTTCTGCCATTCCTGTGGTTACTTCCGTTGTTTATAGTCCAGTGTGATATCGTTTCAGTCCATTGTTGATAAGCTTTATTCCCCCTATTCCAAAATTATAGTATTTTGTTAGTGATGGGAGTGTGGCGCATATAATTATATAGGTCTTATGAAATCAACTGAGAATCAAGATTTAGTCAATTTGTGAAGGGTGGCCCTCAATTCTAGACGTCTGAAATGCAATTTTACCTTACAGTATGGTGGTTATCCACAGCCATACCGCTTTTTCAACTGATTGTTCTATTTCAGAATATTAAAAATAGATAAATGCGATTTTCCAGTCAGACTTATATTGTCAAAGACAATGCCAGCCAGGATTTCTGTGACCAAATATCAGTAATTACTTAATCTAATGGGCCACCTGGAGAACATAGCAGATGTTTATGTAAAATGTAGTCTTAATTGTGCTTATAATGACATAGGGCCAAACGTAATATGGTAGAATGATGCAAAAAAAAAAAAAAATATGCAAACATTCGTATATGCATCAAAACAACAAGGAACATGTGAGACAGTTTAAATCATATCTGAAGGACCTATGTTTTCATGATTTAAGTACCTAATATCACTATGCTGATAGACTAGTAATGCTCTCTATTTGATAGATGGACTAATGTAAAAAGGAAGTAGCCCAAGGGCATTATAAGAGGGAAAACTAAATTCTTCTGACAGAAAAAAGAAACATGTAAGGCACTGTGTATTGGATTAAAGGTCATGAGTTGGGAACACAGCAGGGAGGAGACTAAATCAATTTTCTATCAACATCAAAGAAAGGGGGAGAAAAGAGCCCCTCTCAGTATCTGCCTATGGCAGCAGGCACACCCCACCTCTGGGACATCAGCGCTTGGCCCCTCAATATGCCCCCTATTTGATTTGCCAAGCAGGCCAATACCAGGTACATTATGATAAATGTGTCCTCTGTGTATGGCAAAGGGCTCTAGGTCTGTCTCAAACAGATAGAACAGGCAGTCCCAATGTGATCAATTCCCATCAGTCAGGCTAAAGTTTGTATGTATACCTCATTTACATAATTTCTATAACATTCTTCTGTGCTGATAAATAAAAGGAGATACAAATGCACTAGTATACTACTAGTGTTCCCAAAGTTGTGTAAAAATAATTATGTAAACAGACTCCCAATGGTGATTTATTTTGGCGAGCCAATCCTAAATACAGGTTCCTATGCTTTTGTTCTTTAAAAAGAATTATTCATTTATTTTGTTTTACAGATACTGCAAAAGAGGTGTTGGGGGGCACTTTTCCCTTTATAAAATAATATGCATACATAAGCATTGTATATTCAATGGATGCCTCTAAAGTTCTCACATCTTACCCAGCAAATTGTCGTTATCTGTCGCGATGATTGGTCATCAATGGTGACTCCTTTCTGAGTGATAACTCACTGCGTCATCTTTCGCCAATGTGTGTCAGTCTCACATGGCATGGCGATTTATCACAACAGTCTCCAACATGATCTCACTCACTGCGTGAGTATGTGCCACCCCTTGTCATCCCTCACAAAGCATGGTGACTTATCACCACCATCGCCAACATGGATCTAACTCACTGCGTGAGTATGTGCCACTGCCTGTCAACTCTCAGTCAGAATGGCAACTTTTCACCTGCATTGCCACATGGCTCTCACTCACTGCGTGAGTGTGTATCACTCCTAGTTAATCTTCTCTCAAAATGGCGACTTATCACCACCATTGCCAACATTGGTCTCACTCAATACGTGAATTTGTGTCACTCCAAGTCAATGCTCTCTGAGGATTGCATCATCTGTCACTCACTCTCACTCACAGTGGCAACTTATCACCACCATTGCCAAAGTTGTTGAGACAGCACCACTGTTCAACATGTAGCCTATCTAGGAAGTGTGGGCATGAAGTATAAGTCCCATATGTATCAAATGTGCTTTGTTTCACACTGATTTCCATGTAATACTTCAGAGTTGAATCAAACAAGATTATATAGAGAGAATATCAATTGAATTTAGATAGAGGTATCTCTAAAATGAAAGCAACTATCCATAAACACCTCTTCTCTGGTTACAGGAAAAATACATAGGGAAATATCAACATGAACACCTTGTCTGTGGTTAGAGGGAAGATACATATGGCAATACCTTCTCTGGCAAAACATACTTTGATCTGGCAGATGTGAGGCTGCATGATTACCAATGTCGATGATCATGAGCTTTTCATCTAACAAGGTGAGTGATCACCAGCGTCGCCATCACTGGTGAGTCTGAGTGATCACCACTCTCGCCATCCATGGTGAACCTGCGCTATAACGTGGTGCGCGTTTCATCTAGCGAGGTGAGTGATCACTCGTGTCGCCATCCCTGGTGAGTGTGGGTGATCAAGATCCTCACCCTCTGTGGTGAACCTGTGCTATCACGAGGTACGCGTTTTATCTAGCGAGGTGACTGATCACAATCTTTGCCATCCGTGGTGAATGTGTATTATGACGTGGTGTGCGTCTCATCTAGCGAAGTGAGTGATCACTCATGTCGCCATCCCTGGTGAGGATGAGTGATCACTCATGTCGCCATCCCTGGTGAGGATGAGTGATCATGATCCTCGCCATCCCTGGTGAAAATGTGCTATGACGAGGTGCGTGTTTCATATAGCGAGGTGAGTGATCACCTGCGTCGCCATCCCTGGTGAGTCTGAGTGATCACCATCCTCGCCATCTGAGGTGAGGCCATGTGATCACCACCATTGCTATTCCTGGTGATCTTGTGCTATAGCAACGTCGTGTTCCATCTAGCGACATGTGTGAGCCACTTCACACAGGTTGACGAGGAGTCACGACAATTTGCTGGGTATATAAGGGTCGTGGAAATCAGGGTGCGTCTTACATAGGCACAGTTTCCAGTGTATGGAATGGTACTAGGGAATGGCCATTTTTTACAAGGGGTGGGGTCTGTGGATTTCCTCACATGGGCGCCAAAATATTTTTGACCCCCCAATTCTTGCATGTACTGGTCAGTGACAATTTATTATTATAAGTAAATAATACAATTATGGAACCTATGGAGTATAGGCCCATATAAACTTGTGCTATTTGATGGAGCATTTGATGTATTGAAAAGTGAAACTTGTGTATACAGTATAGTATGATTATACCTACAATGGACCCATACTCCCATCTCTTAGTATTCTGGACGGAACGATACCCTTCATTCACATAATGATAAAGTCCTTTATTTAGTCTAAGTATGTCTCTGCATTCAGGGCTCTACCTACAATACTCTTATCTAAAACCAATGGGATATCTGAAACATGAGTGTGATATATATATAGAAACTCTGTCTATTGAAACCACATAGTGATTCTAATGGACTAAATATCAATAAATGAGTGAATCATTTGTAGTGTATTTACAAATATGTATGCTTTATTTTCTTCCAGAAAAGGTTCAAAACAGAGACCTGAGTAGCTGACCATACCGTGTAGCATCATCATGGATGAGTTCGAGCAGTACCGTTCTCGTGCCTACAGTGCAGGGTCACGCAGCCCGCGCCCCACCCGCTCCCTCCCAGGCACCCCTCGTGTTAAGAAGTACAACCTCCTTCAGTCCCTCTGTGGTATCCGACCAGCAGGACTGGAGGACTTTCCAAATGATCGTACCACCCTGGAGGTCAGTCGAACCGAGCTGTACCAACTGGACAGGTTACCCGCCGATGGCCAGGACTCCACCCCAGGTAGTGAGTCTAGTGGTGTGGCCAGTAGTCTGGGGTTTGTCCGGAGTCCATTGTCTGCTGTTCTCCAACAGCCACCTGGAGGATTGCCTCATCATGAAGTCGAGCCATTCCGGAGGGCTTATAGTATGAAGCATCACCGGCCATCACGGGCCTTCAACAGCAGTCCAGCCTCCACCGCTGCCCCATCATCGTCCTCCTCATCCCCTTCATCCTCCTCCATTGACCCTTCTTCCTCCAGTAACTCCTCCAGTGTGTCCACAGCTGTGACGGCGGTTTCACCTCCTGGCCGCACTGACTCCCCAACACCCAATTCATGGCGTGGTCGCTCACCGAATCGACCAAAAGACCTTGACCTTGTCCGGCCAATTCGACCACGCACGTCCTCCATGCCAGCCAGATCTCAGTACCGCCGCCCCGACCCATCCCGCTGCCGCTCTGCCTATGGCAGTAATCCTGGCTCAGGAGGAGACATCACCCAGGATCCTCCAGAGGAGCCGGCTCAGCCTCTACGGCGGGTCCGGAGCTTTAAGACTACAGGCAAAGGGATCATTAACAGAGGTGACTCGTTTAAAACCCGGAAGGGCATTTCCACCAGCCAGGCCTCTCTGGACAGTGTGGGCACAGGAAGTCGGGACATCCGGCCCCGAACCTACAGTCAGGGGTCGAGTAAAGGTGGAGGTGGAGGCAGTACAAATGTGAGTCGAGGGTCGTCCTTGGAACAACAGGACCAGCCGGCACAGTACCACGTGCTGATGGTGGGTGGACAGGGGGTCGGCAAGACGGCCCTCACACAACAGTTCACAACGTCTGAGTACATGGGCCACGTGGACACTGCAGTTGGTGAGTACAAATACAACGATTTATTTCTACTTATCCTGCTGGCAAAAATACCTTTTTTTCTAACGTTTACAAATGCTTACAAAGGGGTTTCTCTTGAAATGCTTTACTATGAAATCCTTTTAAACTTTAGGAATAACGTTTTTAGTATTCTCTGAGTTGAAGTTTAAGTGTTTACTTTGACGTTTATTATTAAGAAAAAGGTTTCCAAATCATATACAACGTTTATTTCGGATGTTGAAAATTGTGTATTTCTGCTAGCTGGGTAGTCACTAAATTTGTTTTATTAGACGGAAAAACACCCCCTAGCAAGGAGATGAACCTTCAATAAAGGAATATATGATGGAATAATGATGATTTACTTTATTCTGTGATAGAGTAGGTAATTCATCAATACAATACCACTACTACACATGGCACTCAGTGAGATGCTGTAGGATTTACGGGATGAGATGATCTGTCAACTGAGTTTTGTCTCAATATTGGAAACTTGTCTCTGGATGATCTGCAGCTTATACTGTATCCTCTGTCAATTAACAGGGGTAGCTTCAGACACCCCTGCTGCTTTATTAAACGAAAAAGACACATTCAAAGATGTGGCAAGTTTTGAAGGGGTACCGTTGTAAATATCATGAAATGCCCTCCTGGGCATATTCTTACTAGGACTTCCATACAGCTGAATATACAGCATATAGAAAGAAAGGTAGCATTTTCTGTGGCAATGTACACCATATTCGTCAGCGCCATCCCAATAATTGAGTTTGAGCCTCACATGTGTACACTGAAGTCGTGTTGATTTCACAGATAGTAATGTTCCAGTGTATCATGCTATGGGCAATTACTAAGAATATTATATTACAAAAGCCTAAACCATGGAATATGAAGCATGGTAATGTTATGATACACATGATACACAGGGAGATTACCCCTAGGGTGCATTTCCAGTTAGGATGTCATTTTGAAATACCCCAGGACAGCAATCCTTCAAATCGTAGGGTAGGCATCAGTATTAAAATTGCCAATTTCAGACATACATTGGTGGTCCCCTATTCTTTGCACTCCCCTGCCGAACCCTATACAGCTGCAAACATAAGGGCTAGTCTTAGTGAGCAATTTCCAGTCACTCACCATACGTCCACATGACCTAAGATTGGAATTTCCAAATGATACAGGTTTGTGTAATAGTAGTCCATTTTGAAATGACCTTTAGACATACTGGGACCTATAAGCTGTATCCCTCTCCCGAATATAGAACCCTAAATGTTTATGTTTAGAAGTATTGAATGTTCTTTAATTAAGTCTAGAAAGAACACTGTGCTTGGAAAGGGAAATAAACCCTACCTTGTGTATATAGTCCCTACATTACATTACAACACACAGACCGAATTAATGACATCAAGATGCATAAAAGTACAGTTTTGATTCAATCTGTAAGACATTATGAGGGGAAGAAGAAGAAAAAAACAATATGAGCAACATAATTGTAACTCTAAGGTAAAAGAGTGGACAGTGTTTCCTTGCATTCAAATATCGCACCCATTTCACGTTCAATGTCTGTAATACACAACTCATGTATTTCTATACCTCTGTCAAGTGCTCAAGATATTAACGAACTCCCCTGGAGGCATATGATAGAATTAATTGATCATGAGAGTTTTCTTTCTCAACAACGCTCGCTTTTATTGAACAGCGCCAGCCATCACTGCAGAGAATGCCTCTCCTATACAGCTAATCTTTCTTGATGGAAATATGACCGTGCGCATCGAGGCAGGTTGGCTAAATCAAATCTGCATAATGTCTGTAGGATATAAATGTTTATGCCATACAAATTGACTGTGCAAAGATTAAATATCCCGGTGTATAACCACAAATAACGAAGAAGCTGTTGGAGTATGAGGGGCATATATCAGAGGCTATACTTCTTCAGGGATGCAGGTGCTGCTCTGACTGTACAACCTCTACTGTTTTACAGATAGAGTGAGTGAGTAGAGACTTATGACTATAGAGTCTTATGGCTATACTTCAGAACCATAGTAACACAGAAATCTTATGCTCTGTAATTAGAATTTGAATCTTAGAATTCTAGTCACACTATATTGTATTAGAACCTGTGAATACAATGAGGTCTAGACTCCACAAGGACAATTCTCTATTCCCATACCCTCTCATGAAATGTCCCCAAACCCCAACTAAGCTCCGACCCTCCACAAATCCCAGCGCCTAGACAGGTGAGTGCATGGATCAAGGAAGGATGATGGTGGTTTCATGGTTTCATTGAGGCATCTCCAGGGTGAAGCACATGATGGGGATTTCACAGGGTCTGGGCTTAGCACAGCTGTGAGTCCGACACATTCTTTTATCTGGTTTTGTATGATTAAAACAGTTTAGTTTTTCATACTGCATACACCGAGAGGGATTAGGCAACATAGTATTAAGAAAATGAGCCTGAATGCAAACAATAGGCCATGGATTATTAAAAAAATGATAACAGGACACAGTGTGCAGGTTATTGCCCTTCCCGAAAATAAAAAAAATATTGTTCTAATTGGCTCTAATTTAGTTTTCATGAAATTGAATATCAGCTACCAATAAACAACAACAACAACAAGCTTGCATTGAATATCACCAGTCAGAGTAACAAAGGAGATATTGGTCGACTTACATCCGACAGGATCAGCTTGCATGCTAGGTCTAGGTCTATTGAACAGCTAATAGAGACATAAGGTGGACCTAAGTGCCATTGCACATGCAATTTTGTTGGTGTTGTTGCACCATGGCTTTAGTGTCGAACTGAATATCAGATTTCTGTGATAATTCAGGAAGGAATTGGTACATTGCATATGACCAGGCATTTCAAGGCATCATTTTACTCCAATGAGGAGGGGAATTTGTACCCATCTAGATCTAAAATTATTCTTGCCAATGAAAATTCACTGGTGAACAGCCCAGGTAATGGTCTACTCACCCAGCCTTCACATTTTTGAGATGCTTAGGAGAGATGACATGGCACATCTATAGTCTCCCATCCCTGCTCAATGTTCATAATTAAGGCTGGGGCCTATCCTCCAACCCCATCCAGTGGAGGTATTTATTGGCAGCAGCAGTGAGTAAGATCAGTCCCCATTACAGCCCCACTCCTCCAGCACCCACTATCAAGGTGGTAGGACAAATGTGCATATTACAGCAAAAGCGATTAACCAGGTCTAACCAAAACTCACCCATTTACGGCTCTGCTTCTTAAGATAAACCATGCCTGAATACGCCATGTCATGGCAGGGGTGTTCTTATTCACGGTAGTTGATGTATTGCTCCAGGAGGTTATTTCTTAACATATCACAAAACACTGAAAAAACGGCCGGGTTACATTTAGTTCAAGAGGCCAGTTACATTTTGCACAGTTTCACTGAAACTAGGGTGTGGCTTACAGGGAATTTGGCACTATAAAACATTATTAAACATGGCATTCCCACATGTGGCTCATATCATTTGCCAAAGTTGGGGGTTGGCTTATACAATTTATGCATTTAAAGCACTCACCAGCCCTGACAGGGTTAAGAAAGTGTTCTAAGAGGTTATGGGGAACCTCAGACTGGAGGCCATTTCTTAACAGGCAACGACTGCACCCTCCTAGTCGTACCCATATTCTCAGAGGAATAGCATTGGCATTTTGCAGTCATAGTGCTGTGTGCAGTTGTAATGCCTTAAGAAATGGCCTCCAGAAGGTGCTGTCAGAGTAGGTAACTCTCTATCTGCTTACACTCTGCAGCTATCCTGCTCCCCAAGGCCCCACATGGGCGTGTCCTTCAGTATCAACCTGCATGTAAATGTTCACAAATTGGCTCGTAAACTGTAAAGATAGATTGCATAGATTCTGCCTTGGGTAACATGGACGGTGAGCAGAGATGTGGGCAGCCACCTTGCAATTTAAGTAAGAAATTCAAACTAGGACCGCTAAAGGAGCCTTCAGATTTTAGATATGGAGGAAATCCACCTATCTTATTCATTGGTCAGTGGTAAGGGTTCACAAATTATCACCATATCAAACAAGTGTTTGAGCGTCTATCATTTAGAGCTTGTGGCATCCCTGACACCAAGCACGACCGATGCTTGTTCGGTTCATAATGTGTGTTTGTAAGAGTTTAGAGGAAAATGACATGGAGACAGAAATGAACCTCTACATGTTTGTCATATATATAATGTATTAATCATATAATGTTTTAAACAAATCTCAAGGTGAGGAGAAATAACTCGCCTTAGCTAGACTGTCAATGCATGCCTTGTAATTGTCCAACAATGTAATGACATTCAGCTTTGTCTTAGCTCTGTTCTATGCTCTGATGAATACAAAAATTGATTTATTTCTAGGCATATTAAATGAAATGTTGATGGGCAAATCAACGAACAAATGTTGCTAAAACCCATAATGAACACCGTGAGATCTCAGGACAAAACAGAAACTAACAGGTGGTAATCTGAAGTACAGTCACAAAAAGTATATGGTAAATTATAAGAATGTTCCATTATTGTTGAACACTATTTCGAGCCATATATCCACCTAATCCAGCCTCTTTTCCACATTTCATCTATGTGACTAAAATAAGACTAACACCTTGCCAACTTGGCTTACACCTCTGTAAAGATGACGTCTGATAAGGTTACACATATAAGTGGTTGGAGATTTATAAGCCCTGGAGAGATGAGCAAGTCCTACAGACTCACATATATGTATCAGCTAGCCACCTCTTGTCCTTTAAGGGCTGCAAAATATGGTTAAGCTAATGGCCACGTGTCGACATTACAGGAATGAAACCCTTTTTTCTTTTTTGAAAACAATTTAATCTTTATTGGTCTCTTTGTTATTGTACACAAATCCCTTCCTCCATGACCAATGCATGATAGTATAGGTTCTTTGTACATACAAATTGCTAATTGTCATTGTATCAAATGCTTAGGACAGGCATGATGCATGAATGTATAGCCTTAGGAGGTATACTTTCCAGGACTGCTATATTCAAGCACCACCATGAATAATGGGCATCAATAAAGTATGCATCATTTAAATGGCTATGTGACGTCAGAGTTTTGCAATAATGTTAGATAGCCCAGGTCTACAAAGATAAATGACAAAGAGACTATGAGAGGAGGAGGAAGAAGGGGATACATGATACATTACACTGCCCCAGGGAGGCAGATGCTACCCTGACACTTCACAATCTCTGATGTTTTACAGATACATATGAATGAGATTACCTTTAGGCTAGAGAGAAGAGGTCTATATTTCAGAATCAAAGATTGTGATTATGGAGTAAATCAGGAGTCCTCCTCGTGCCTTCAGCTTTCTTCTTTCCCCAATTGTTTCAGTCCTGTCTGATGGAAAAAAAAACACACACTGTAGAAGGGTTCTTGAACAAAAATATTTTCATAGAGAAAAATGGTTGACTTGCCAGATATCCCTAATTAAAATTAATTGTGACACAATCTGAAATGGGTCCTAGTGCAGGGTGCAATGAGGCAATGTCACCTATATATGAGTTGAAGGGTGATTCTACATATAGGATTCAGAAAATGAGAATTAAACCAACAAAAGTATATCTTGATCAAATAGAGAGAAAGGAAATATGAAATACCATGGATATTATTTCACTGCAACAAACAATATTTTTCTGACTGGCTCTACCTTATTTTTCATGAAATCATTTTCAGACAAAAAAGCTGACATTATGACTAGTCAAAGTAACAAAGGAGGTATCAGTTGGCTTCCATCAGACAAGAGCAGCATGCATGTTATGGCCAGGCCATTGAGCAGTTAATAGAGGCATAAGGTGGACTTGAGTACCAGTGCACATGCAATTTTGTTGGTGTGAGCATTGAGTCAAATACCACAAAGCTTTCATTGAACAACATCCATGGCTAATTATTGTCCTGTAGCCCAGGAGAAAATCGGTACAGTAGGACTTTTCAATGCACCATTCTTCAATGAACAGATAATATATAAAATGTCAGTAATTATCTATCATTTCAATGAGTTTAGCATTTCACATTTGGGGACATAACCAACTTAACATGCTTAATGCTATATGGTTCTGTATGGAGGCTTAGTGGAATGGCAATCACTTGGCACCTGATAAGCACTGATAAGAACCAGCATGATTGGTACCAGGTGTTAAATAATATACCCAAAAGATTCTGCAGTGAATACAGGAAATTATCTGATTGGTTAATAATCTATCCTGGGTCAACCTTATAGTGTTAGGTGTCCATAGTGTCCTTATTGTCCCTGTGTAATGTAAGTGTGAGGGTATATCTAAAGCACTTAAGAAATGTTTCAAATTCATGCCTTAGAGGCAGCTAGCAGGATGAATTTCAACCAGTTAGAATACTCCACTGTTCGCCGCAGAAGTGGCCAGCTACTAGTGAAGTAGCTGGTACCCATTTAGGCAACTCTTATCAATGACCGGTAACCAGCTCAGGTAAAGGTCACACCACAGCACATCTATAGTCTCCTCTCACTCTTCACACTCACACCTGGGGCCCTATCCTCAGGGCCCTATTCAGTAGAGGTGTTTATTGACAGCAGTCCTGAATAGGATGTACGCCATTACATCGCTACTCCTCAATCACCATTATTACAGTAGAGGCGATTACCTACACCTATCCATAACTCACCCCCATAAGGCTCCTCTTCTTAACATAACCCAAAACTGTCTGGATAGTCAGAGTTTTGGGTACAGCTTATAGATTTGGGAGGTTACAGTATTAAACTGAAATATCTATGAGTTATTGGAAGAGCAACTAGAACCCCAGGATTGGGGCATCTTAAGGAATAACCTTCATGACAATACATTGCATTGAAGTACTATGCAGCCCCTTGAAGGCATATACGACCCTACAAGGGTATAGGGAACTTCTGACTGAAGATACTGGAGGAGATACCTCTCTATCTACCTCCACACTTGGGCTATCTTGCTTCCCAAGGGCTCACATGGGCGTGTCCTTCGGTATCAACCTGCATGTAAATGCTCCCAAATCTGCCCATAAATTGTAGGGGTGGTACCTTGGGTAACATGGGTGGTGAGCAGAGGTGTGTTATTGGAGCTGCCTGCATATAGATAAAGCTTCAACTTCTATCTTAGGCCACTCCCTTTTATTATATTTTTACTTTATTTCTACACATATTCGAGGAATTTTGATTGACAAATCAAAGCTAAAGTTCCTCAACATGATGAAACAAAGGTATATTGGTGGACGCATTGGGATCACTGGAAAAAACCCCCTGAAAACAAAGAGTTGGTCATCTGAAGTAAATACAGCAAACCATGTGGAAACTTGTATATCTTATGATAACTCTTGCCCCACTATTGTGGGAGACTACTTCAAGCAATTATCCACTGTATCCAGTCTGAGTCTGCTTTCCACACCCCAACTTATTGAGCTGAAATAACTAACACTTTGCCAACTTAGCACACTTACCCACATCTCTCTGAACGTGAACCCTGATATCAAAGCTTCTTGTAGAAGTGATTTGAGAGTTAGTTAAAATCCCTAGTATGATGAGCACTCATATAGACTCACATACATATGCATCAGCTAGCTATCTATACACCTCTAACGGCCACATAGTATCCTAATTTTTGAATGTTTGAATTTTCTGATGCAGGAATGTAGGCCATTTTTACTCCTTGGGCTTGAACCATTACAATTTACTGATGCACAAATGCAAGACTTGCTAAATAAGTATGCTTTCCAGGGCTAATGCATTGAATCATCATGAAAACCAATGGGTATCAATGAAGTATGTTTCATCTAAAGTGTTATGTGACATGAGGAGGTGAAAGTCCACTATACCCCTGGGGTTAGAGACCTGTTGGCGTCCAGCTGCCTATGGACGTCTAGGAACATAACACTAGCAATTTCCATACAGATTCTACACTACCACAGGGTGTCAGGAAGGTATACATTTCCAGACAGATAGCCAAAAGGGGACCTACTCATGAATGTGTCATACAGAATGGTGGTGCTGTAGGGTGGTGTATCTTCAGGAGCAGCTCCCCCAGGGCTTGGAGCGACTCATGGTATGGATGAGCCATGATGATACAGTTTGAGCTTTCACATGATCAATTCTCAAATCATGAGTTTTGCCAACATTTGAGAGAAATAAGTTTGTGACATGTCTAAAAACTTTAGATAAAGTAAAGAGTAATTCATACGCTTCTTCCGAGGTCAGTTTGGAGCAGTAGCCGCTTGATTTCTAATTGCAATTTTATTTCATAGTGTGATATATAGATAATAGTTAATTTCATAATGGGATATGTGCATCTAGGCCAAACTTGTGGGAATTAATCTAGTGCTTTGCAACAGGGTTAAAAGTACAGATGAGCAATCTCAAGTAGCATTGTTTTAATGAAAGGGGTTGATCTGTGGCCTATCAACTAGTGGTAAAATTGTACTCGCTCTTTACACTACAAGAACCATATATTCTGAACGTCACAACTATCATATGATTCAACAATGGCTCCAAGTAACATTGATATCCAATAAAAGACTCTGGGCCTTCCCCGCCCTAACTCAAGTACTATAAAAGGCAATTTTCCTTAGCCTATAAGGTGAGTGGCCAATCGCTCCATCTCAAGTTTAATATTTGCAACAGAAAGTTCTCCACCATGGGATTATACTTGGCCACTACAGAGCAGAGGAGGACTTTAAGTGACCATTGGGGCAGTCCCTTCTATTGACCTAGACAGAGAGATTAGAGCAACCCTTCTATGGAATGACCATTTCTAGGCATATAAATGATACAGTTTCAAATGATACTGGTGAGCATAACCACTGCATTGGAGCATCATGTCCTTCTCAAGGATTATTCAAATGTATCAATACAGAATGAAGCCCTATAGCAGACAGAGTCAACAGCGCCCAGTTTCACAGTAGTCTGCACTGACTATGTAAACTGCAGAGGTATCATGGCAGGCAGTTTCAAAGTTTGTATAGGTGGTGCAAAGGAGATTTCCAGTCATTTCTTCATTCTGTCTTGACCAATTTAACTTTAGCCTATAACAGTCACTTCAATCTATCCGTTATCATGATATTCAGCATTCACTCAGCCTAGCAAGTACATAGATCTGTCACAGGTTCCCAGGACCAGGAATCACCCAGATAACAGGAAATTCTATTCACAAAGTTAATGGGCCTGCAAGGTTTGTAAAGGTTCCAGAAAGTTAATATGATGTTTTATGTGAACGTTTTTAGAGAATCCTTCTACAAACCTTCAGAAAACGTTCTATTCTTGCCAGAGGTTTGCTTCCAATAGCCTTTCCACTGAGAGGGTCTAGGATAACAGCCATCAATAGAAACCTGATATACGATGGGGAATTCATCAAACCTCACAGCAGGCATTGTGGTTTCCAAATGGGAAGTGAACAAGATGAACTGCCAGGAGAAAGGAGTGAAACATAAACCCACAGAGGAGTACTGAGAGTGGTTATTTTTTTCCCCTAATCACAATGACAATGATCCCAACGCTGGATGTTTGAAACTACTCAAAGGCACCCTCTGCACATTGATTAACTCGGCTCACCCAGAAACCATGTCATCAAGTAGCAGCTGCCTGGATTTGGTCTGCAGGGAACCCAATTTTGGGAGGAACCCAATACATATTGGCATCCCATGCCATAGTGGAAACTTGGAATAACTCATTTATATTCAGCCAAACCATACCCACCCACATTCCAGTCTTGATTTAGCCATTGTTTTTAACTCATGAACTTTAACGGCGCTGGCTTCAGACTAATTTGGGTCCTCTCCTTTTTCAAAGGTATGCTATGCTTGTTGCTGAGTACGACAGCCCAAAAGGTGAAGCACAACAGCTCTGTATATCATATCCCTATGAGATATAACCCTAGGGCCCGGGACCCCTTGGCTCAATTGCTACAGCATCTTAAATGGCAATATAACTAGGATAAATCAATCATTCATGAATACCAATTATTCATGCCAATTAAATGAAATAGAATAGCATTAAAATGCAAAAGTTCCTCAATATGGTATGACTGGGGGAGAATATATGTGTTTATACATTTCACAGTTCAAAATAAAGTCATTTGCCCAACTGGATTAGTTATTTTGGCATGCCTAAACCCAAATGCCTCCACTAGGAATATTGTGGATGAAGGCCCATTTTTCAGTTTGACAGGGACTGGGCGTGCATATGTAAAACTGATAGGCTGTGGACATGTTGAACCTGAAAAGACCACATAGTACATTAATGGTTAATGTCCTCTGGTCCTCCTGGGTCATGAAATGTAGCCACGTGGCGAGTCTTAACTCACCAGGACTGCATTCATGCACCATGCAACCCACATGAGGTTGATACACTACCAAACTGCCCAGCATGGGAATCTATGCATCATGACAACAAAGGGATATAAACCTGAAGGCCACATGCTGCCCTTGAGGGTTTACCCTTTAAGGGCCGCTGATGAAGGAGTGCATCATGCCCAATGGTCATCATGATGCACCAATGAAGTGCCAGCGAGCCTGCACACCAGCACTCTATTGGTGCATCATGCTGACCCTCTGGGACTATATCAATCCTGTAGGGTCAGCATGATGCATGAATGTAGCCCTGACAAGTTACTTGTGAGGGCTAAATTCATACATCATGCCAACCAATGAGCATGCTGCATTAATGCATCAGTGGCCTTTGAGGGGTTAAAGGCTCAGTGCCAAAACCAGTTCAGGTTGGGACCGCCCAGATTCTATCTGTGAGGCTATGTTTGTATAGCTGCTTGAAGAGATAGTTGGGCCTTCAGCCAGATGGATTGGTGATTTACTGTCCGCTTACAACCCAGAAATTGGCTCTCCATGGGTACAGACCAATGGGACACACTATATATACTGCAGGAAGAACCAGCATTCATTAGACATTAGATGCACTATATTTTACTGAATGACCTGTGAAAAAGAAGTCTACGGTCTCCTAACCTTACTACCGTTGAGGAAAATTGTTACCTAGCAAAGAAGAAATATATTTGTAACTCAAGAGATAGCAATGTTAGGGTTACATATCATATTATGTGATTTGTCGGGGCATTGGGAACTAGTTTTTCATTTTCATTGTTTTGCATGATGTATTGT
Source organism: Acholoe squamosa (assembly GCA_949317995.1). Classification (NCBI taxonomy): domain Eukaryota; kingdom Metazoa; phylum Annelida; class Polychaeta; order Phyllodocida; family Polynoidae; genus Acholoe; species Acholoe squamosa. The sequence goes on from OX439038.1 coordinate 75,131,291, forward strand.
TGTATATCAATCCTGAGAGACTTTAAAAATAATTTAAAATTTAATAAAACTATTTGATACACCTAGTTCAGGAACTAGAATTTCACAGGTGACACATGCAATGCTGGCCTTACCCGGTGTCTAACTCCGGGATATGTTTGAGACTAATTTGGAATACTTTGGTATCGCAGTGATGGCAGGTAGGCCAAAGAGAAACTAATTTCATAGGCTTCTATACCTGAAGGTGTGTGTCAGGTAAAAATGTTAAGATTTAAAAAATTCAAACTGCATGGACTTTGAACATTCAACTCCTCACTCTGCAAAGGTTACTTTAAGTTATGTGCCACAGACTGTTATGAATACCATTGTTGATTTCCAGGGTCTCTATGTCTCCCAGGATAATGTATATATCTATTTATCATTGAAAACGTATATTTTGATCATATGGTCAAATATGAATTGAGATGTCGGATAGAGTTCCTCAAAGAATCTCCTGGCAACACAAAAAGTATCCCATTACATCAAAGATGCTGGGACACCTATTGAACATTAAAGAGCACTGTAAAATAACCTTGCAAGGATTGTAGAGTGCCTTGATGCATCATGTCCCTTCTTCTGCCATGATGCACAAATGCATCACAAAAGAATCATTCATGCATTATGCCAATGCTACAGGGTTCCCATTTCAGAGGGTCATCATAATGACCCTCAAAGGCCCCTCAAATGTAGCTTCATTTTTATGTCACAATGACAAAGGATTTTGATCTTTGGCAAATCTTGATCAATGATTGTATATAAGCTCCTTATCTGGACGTCTTAAAAGTGATAAGCACAGACAATTCATACAGATCCTGCTCTTGGAACCTTTCATGGGCCCGATGCACATCTTTACTTTTAAGATGAGAAGCTGAAGAGCTGTGACAACCCATCCAGCAGTCTTCATACAATCAGACTACTAATAAATATCACACTTTTATAAAACCTAGACACACAGATTTGAAACGTTTCTGGGCTGAATAGTGCTTTAATACAGTATTATCTCTTTTCCATTTTGATGCATTCAGCCCAGGTATGCTGCATCCATGTATCATATACTGGTTGATACTCTCCCAGGTGGTTGGCATGATGCATCAATGTAGTTTTGCCAAGTAGAAACTCCAGCACTGTATTGCTGCATCATGAAGAGCAAGGAGCATTACACTTAATACACTGAGTGGTCATTAGAGGTCCAAATGTTGACACCTGATAGCTGCAATATCTATAATGCTAATGTCTATAATGTCAGCAGGGTCTAACCTTTAGCACTGAGAACCTTTTGTATAAAGTTTGATTACATTTATTTTGCTGCTTTCCCATCTTAGTGGACTCAGAGTGAGGGACAGGTGGCCTGCAGGCCAGGTTCTACTGCATTGGTTGATTTTATGCTAATCTGGCAATCTTTTTCCATATGTTCATTATATAAAAATTGGTTTGATTAAGCTGAAAATGGACCCGACCACCACAGTTCAACCAGCCCTTAACGGCTGCAAAGTGCATTTATGCATCATGCGTTCCCTTTGGGTGTGTATCAAGCTTTGTTATGTGAGTGAGTACTGTAATCCCCCTTGCTAAATTCGGTGGAAAAAAGCCCGACTTCTTCTTGCAATTTCTATTCTATAGCTGCATAGTGCCTCAAGGTATATACTCCGTCTTTACCAAAATACACCATTATAGTTTTGATGAGTAACTTGCTCTTTGGTTGACATGATACGCAAATTCAGCCTTGGCAATTGGATGTATTCATGCCAAAGGGCGAGCATGATGCTCCAATGTAGTGTTGGCAAGTAGACACTGTACTGCCGCACTTTAAAAAATGTTGTCAAAATAATGTTGAACAACTTGTCCCAAACTTGCCAGAAATGTATCATTCTTTGTGCCATTGTGCACTACCATCAGGGCCCTGAATGTGATGCAGAATTATTCCCTGGGAGTGGACATAAATTTGCATTTGTGTCATGGACCTTTTTCTAACACTTGTTTGCCGAACATATATGAAACTACCTCTCTTTTAACAATTTTCTCCTTAGGATCTAAGCTGGCATTAACAAGATGAATGACCTTCATGAAATACAATACTGTTCTCCAGTATCAGCTGCACATGCCACTATTGCCTTCTAAGAAGCTTCTGACTGTTGAGACCCCTGGACATCTCTGGAGAGTCGAGAGAAGAAGCAAGTGCCCATAAAGGGCAACTCTGGTTGCCCTTTATGGGCACTTCTTAATTGGCTGGATTCACACATCATACTGATCCTATCCCAAAAGCACATATCCTAGAGTGCGCATTCAGTATTGTAGGCCATATCATACTGTGTGGCGATTTACCTGCCAACACTATGTTATATTACTGCACATTGAGCATGAATATACTGCCCTAAAACACTTCAAGGGGTACCTAGGATACAGCTCTCTATGTAAACAGTATATTTCTTAGTCTAAAAGCCTGTATCCAATTTACTCAAGGTTCTAAATCAGATCTCCAGCAGAGGTGCTTAAGGAATTCCTATCAGGCTCTTTTGTCTTCATTATCCTTTCATCTTTCCCCAATTCCTCCCTGCCATTTGCCTACACCCAGGCCCTGGCCCTTTGCAGCATTCCTATATACTAAACTTTCTATATATGTGACATGTGCAGGGAATAGGGACCTTAATGCAACCTGCACTAAGGGCCCTTTTCACAGATCCTGTCACATATAACCTTATGAAGTAGCATATATATTCCTGGCAAAGACACTTTTGTTAACACTCAAAGGGGTTCATGATTCCTCAAGGCTTAGCTGCTTCCTATATGTCATCATGATGCATCAAAGCAGTGTGAACCTACTTTCTATTGACCACTACATGCTGCTGCGCATTTCAAGTGTATTTGACCAACCCTCAATCATCAGCATAATGCATGACCGCAGTACTTATCAAGGCTGCATCCATAGTAAGCAATGTACAGTATGCATTTAAGCATTGCAAGAGTTGAAATTATTAGTATCCTATTCATGTTCAATAAAATGGAGAGGTAATGTATGATGTGGTTGGAAAGTTCTTTGTTTTCAACCTAAGGAACCAGTGATAGTAAATTTGGTTCTTTTCTCTCAGATGTTTCATCTATCTCTACTTCATCATTCATGAATTCTTTTCATCGAGAATATGCCAATGGTTATAGGAAAGAATATTCCATCTGGCTTTTCACATGGCTCATTGCTAGTGAAATCAGACCTCCCTTGAAATATTAAATATTTAATTATTATTGGTTAGCGCAAAGCACTACAAAGTGTTCCCTGTGTGTATCTAATTGGTGACTATGTTTCATTCTATGTAGTAGGCAAAAAAGTACTATTTACGGCCTATGGTGGCCATCTTGGATGTTTTGGAACATTCAAAATAACTCATTTTGGTGGAGAATAATTTTATATACCAACCCTGGGTGTTTTTATATGTGTTTCAGATTTAGACCATATAGAATTAAAATGTGTAATTAAAATTGAATTAAGGACAAGGGCTCCAGGTGGCCCAAAAATAAATTGACAAGGATTTGTAACTTGAAATATTTGTTCTTTACATAATGTGTCATTGAAATATGAAATAAAAGGTTGGGGTAGCAACACTACTTTCTTCAGTACTGGCCATTATTTGTAGGACCCTTTAACATTGAGTTCAATGGGCCAATATCTAGCCACTTGGGATTTTGGAGGGATTTTTGTCAATATCTCGAAAACTGTACAAACAATTTCTCTATAAAACTAGAACTATGTCAATTGATGTATGATAATCAAGATAAAATTGTAAAACCATATGGTTCCAACACTACTTTTTGCACAAGCTGAGTGGGAATGAAAGGGGGGTTGGCCCATACTGCGTAAGCCTATGCAGCCCACTAGCTTTGCTCAACACATTCACAGTGGGGACACCTATGAGTGTAGGGGGGTATAGAGGGGCTTCATAATAATTTACAAAACTTTCTTCAAACCTAGTAAAAATGTTCACTTTTATCACTAGACTTAACTTTTGAACTAATAATGATAAAAACTTGCTTCAGAAAATGCCAGATACCCCTCAATGAGCTAAATGCAGTTGTTCACAAAACAGCCGCTAGGCGCCTGCCGCTCTCGTCCTTAATTTAATATTTTCCAACTTTTTATCTTCGGAGGGGGCGTACAGGGGGTTAGAGCTTTCAAAATAAAAAATCAATGTCAGATTCTTGTTTCTCTTGATGACTACCATCTTTTGGGCTGGGCTCCGCATACCTAACTTCATTTTGACAAAATAACCACCACCCCTGACTAGAACCCATTAAGAGATCCTATCTATTCAGTTCACCTGATCCCTAGCCTTATGGCATCCCTCTCAGAGAGATTACCACAGGCCTCATGGGAATTATATGGGCTGGGGACAGGCTATACATAGATCTGACACTATTAGTCCTTTAAGAGTCACATATAATTTAATGTAGGCCTACTCTTGGCTATCACAACGGACCCAGTGAGCCTCTCTCAAGGGCTGCTGTATGATGCCAATCCTATAATAGCTGAAATATATACATAGTCTACTACTAGAAATCAGAATAGAATTCATGTACAATGCAGAACTCCTGTGGCTGATACACTTCAAATTCTTTGCATGATGCACCAATGCTGTACAGGTGATCCAAAAGACCTACCATGGAACTAGTGCATCATGGTGACACATCATGTTTAGGAGTCTTGGTTCATTACACATGTCCTTTAAATGGTTAATACAGCATTTAAAGGGTTAATGTATCATGTAGCCTTAACAGGGTTAATGGGATAAGCAGCTCCCTGTGGAGAGCAGCTCATGAATCAGATTGACTTTGAGGTGAGGTGTCGGTAATAACCAATTTAGCACTAGGAACCATGGGCAGCCATACAACATTGAGGAATGAGTGGCTGCCAAGGTAGGAGTAGGATTAGTAGCCCATGTTGGTGTGGAGACCATATGAAGCAGGCTAGTTGTGACCATAGGGCTTCACTTAATGGTACAACTACAACCCATACTAATCCAGGCAGCTACTGATAAGGCATAAAGTTACATTTTTTTTCTACAGGCTTAGGAAAAGGTAAAACAGTGGACTGGGGAAAAATGTTGGCCATTTCTTCACTAATAGAACTGTATCTGGTGGAGCCCTAACCACTGTTGGATAACTCTCCACTGTTGGACAGTGGGGGCCATGGCCACTGTTTGACAACTCTCCATTGTTGGAGACAGGCCCTCAGTAAGTGTTCTTATCTCCTGGTTACCATAGTGATTGCTGATAAGAGATTAGTGCAGGTGTTGGACGTCCTCCAACATTGGGGGTAATGCAGGTGGGGAGCTGAGGGTGGGGGTATGGGGTCAACAGAAAATGCATGATTTGAAATTATTTTGATATAGTAAATGCAGCATATCTCATCATATACAATTCAGTTTTGAATGTGTTTATACATATACCTGGATAATTATAAGGCACTATACAGGTCTAATTCTTTGCACAAATTATTAATGCCTGCACAAATTACCTTTCCTGTGCTCATGCTTATGGTGTATGAAATTCAACCAGTATTGTTGGAGGATAGGCCAACGTTTTGCCCTCCTCCAACGTATAGAACACACAGAGCTTCAGAAATTAATGTGTGATTCCTAAAATAAAGAGGAGATAAAGAGAAAAACTATCAGATCCCTTTTCATATCAATAGCTATTCATTAATAGCTGGACAGCCTTGACCTATCAGTGCCTGACTGTAGTACCCTTCTGTTATTTAATCCAATATTTTCATTTTTAACTTTGCATGTTCGCAGACTTATGAAACATATTTTGATATCCCCTTTATGTCTGTGCCCTATCATATTGCAGGCCAGCAGCCCACTAGCTTTGCTCAGCACATTCACAGTGGGGACACCTATGAGCATAATTTGTATTACGTACATAGATCTTGTCAACAGGTGAAGTTGGTGCATATATGTTTCATTGAATTGTGTAAGAACTGTAGGGAGTTAAAGCCTGTAATTTGGATAGGCAATGAGGTTGATATCAGAGAGGATATGTATCCACCTATATTTGTCTTACATATAACAGTTAAAGGATGAATCAGCTTTGTTAAAATGGAGAGCACACACATAATTCAGTTGATGGTATGAGTGTAATTCTGAAATTGTCAACTACGTCCATAATTCTATGAAAATGTACGAGCATAATTCAGTAAAATCTCACACAAAGAAACCTGTGATTCTTGAATGATATTACTACGATTTTCCCCCCAGATCTACCACAGTTTGTGGGTTACTACTGTGATACTGGCAGTAACCAACTCTAGGAAATTATAGATCACAGTATTACAGGCCATGTTCAAATCACCTTCAAATTCAAAAAAAAAAATTATTGTGTGAGTTCACAGGAAAAAAGTGTTTTATCAAGCAGTACATTTCCCTGTACTGAACTCTCACAGATAAGCAAGAAAGTCCAGGATGGTTTTAGTTATCAAGTTGACTTGACAACAAAGGAGTTGAAATGGGTGTGCAAATAAAGGGATGAAACAGTCGCATGATGAAATGGAGAAAGATGACACCATCACTGAATATACAACAAATGATTAAATAACTGAAATCTTACACAGGGTTTTAAGTATGGTGAAGGATATTGGTTGACAAGAAGAGTCCATTTCTACTCTCACAGGACTAGCAAATAGTGATCTAGACCCCAAAACTTATCGCTACACCTGCTGTTCGACATTGTTAGGGAAATTCTTATCTACTCAGTCCACCAATAATGTCTGCTACAACAAGACCACCATGGACTTTTGGTCTGTTTTTAAAGAGCGATTAGGGGTAAAGCCAACCGCTTCCTCCGAGGACATATGGCTAACAGTTTCAACTCAAGCAATGATCATGAACAGATTAGGAACTTTAGGTGGGTATTATAGAGTGACGGCCAGGGCAATGGTTCAGCAGGAAGAGGTACATGCAAATACATAATGGCTAGGGGGTTTGTGGTCATACCACTCCAACCTGGGATACAGGTCACTAAAGTTAATCCTGATGAAAACTGATGATGTGAGAGTGTGTTATTACCATTGCTCAGCATCATAATCTAATAAAGTGCTAAACTCTAGTAAATGATTTTAAAAAATCAAAAATCAACCACAGCTTCTGGAGATATTGTCTTCCAGACTGTGTGGGAATTACGCTTATACTTTATCTCTAAGTGAGAATTACGCACATACATGGTCACATGTGTCTGTTTTCCTTTCCTTAAGATAGATGGCCTGGATTTATAGTGGCAGGGAATTTACTATTAATAGTAAGCACCATTCTCACACCTTTGAAAGAGGAATATGCTATTTCAAAGCTAAATAATTGCATTTGGCACCTTAAATGATGGACCCATTGATAGGTCTAACTTTTTTTTGCATATGTGGATGTAATGGCAACTTATATAATGCCTTCTAAGTATGCTAACTCAGACCCCTTCCCTTAGTATAGCAATTCAGATCTACCTATGTAATTCGAATTATGCTCATAGGTATCCCCACTGTGACATTGTTAGGTGAAAGGGCCTCGAGAGACAAATTAGATCGTCTGGTGGTGGGGAGCTCCCTTGTTGGGAAATAAACCTAACAGTGAGGTGGTGTACTCACTACTCACAGGCCAAAGGGGAGTGGCTTTGGCCATTGGACAGGTCACACTGACTGGGGGAGCAGCCCACAGAGGGTGCTGTATTACTGTATTCCTCAACTTTATGATCTTAAACCTTTAAGGGCAAGATATACATGGTCTGAAATCACAGTAGGTGTGCAAATGGGAATTTTGGTGAAAGTCAGCCCCCTACACTTAGGATTTTGATTTTCCCCCAATTTTTTTGGGTCATATTTTTGGGCTCAATGAGTTCTTGATGTTATATATGGGTTTTAGTGGTCCAATATCAATATTCTGGGCTCCAGGGGGTTGAACATACCTAAAATAGACCCCTTTCAGCTTGGAAAATAAATAAAATATTTCATCATTTTTTTGTAGAATAAGGACTAGGTATGTGTCTGTCTACTTTTATTATGTAAATTATAAAGTCTTGTGGTGAAATAAGAGCAAAAATTATGTTCCTGGTCAGACTTTTTCTATTCTTCTGGAGCATTTTACTTTTTGTAAAATGGTCTGTCCGGGCCATAATTTGGTCATTTGACTTCCCCCCATTAAATACCTAAAAGTAAAATGGGTTCAATTATGCCTTAAAAGATTTGCTACATGTTAGGGGTAAAGTATGTTGAAAATAAAATTTGATTTCCTCCATAAACTTCATTGTGAGGGGGCAATAAGTGATTTTCCTTGAAAATCTCCCTTTTTCCTTGTCTGGGCGAAAAATCATGTTCCTTCCCCTCCTGTGTAAGATTAACACATTTAACCATCCTAACTTAGTCAGTTATTTACCCCCCACATATACCTAAGTGTCCAATGTATAGGACAATGGATTACTCTCCATCCTTTGTAGTAGCAGAGATGGGAAGTGCAATTTTGTTCGGGCGAAATCGTGTCCGGGCGAGTGACCATTGAATAACATGCCATGTTGGGGGTTGATTTCCTACAGAAATTAAAATTCTATCTTAATGAAAATAACAGCTCTAGACCATTTATACCTGTAGATTACAGAAATCACATTGTTATGTATGTCAGATGTGTCCTTTATATTATAAAATGAGTGTAGTTATAATAAATGTTTGTAGAGATTCTTGGCATATGTCCAGGCGAATGACATTTGAGTAATATGCAATGTTGAGGGCTTGATTTTCTACAGAAACAATTGTCATATTACCATGACAATCTCAAATCTAGACCATTTTGACCTGTATATCATGAAAATAACATGTTTCTTTATGTCAGATGTGACCTTATTATCATAAAATGAGAATACGTTTAATGGTTTTTATCATGATTCTGCCTACATTTCTTGTGCTCACACAAAATTCAATATTCCTGCACTGAAAACCCACCGCTACTGGAAAGTCGTCATATATGACGAGTTTAGGGTCGTCAGAGGGTCGTCAGGCCTTCAAGACTACCCTAAGGCATCATACTGAGGACCCTGGCTTTTCCTACTAGTTTGGGTGTGTGCCATAAGAGGTCCCCACTATGCACTTCTATGATACAAATGATGTATAGTGGGTTGTATATACTCTCATAAATATATATTGTTCTAATTATATTGTTACTATGAAAGGGAAATTATAACTGAATTTGATAAAGATATACCTGTAAAAAGATCGAAATGTTTAAATGGAAATGTAGAAAGGGAAATATATCGTTCTGCTAATGACACCTCTTTTATGGATAGGACTGGGTTATAAGTCCATATCTACTGAGAGTCTAAGGCATAGTAGATGCACTACATTATGTTTAGTTGAACCCATGATAGTGGGTTTACAAGAAGAAATACTGATTGATGGGTGAGGGAATAAGATATCCATTACCAAACAAAGGAAAAATCAATATCATTGGCTAATTGTTAAGAACAGTACTAGAAGGTATATAATTTCTGCACAGAATGATATGGCTGTAAAAGGCACCAAAAGTGCCGACCAAAGGTCGTCAGTGACGACCCAAAGTCATCACCTATGACGACCCCTTGACGACTTAAAGCTGTAGATTTAGGTATCGTCAACCTGAGGACCTAAAGTCAAGAATAGTATAGGTTGAAGCTTCTTGCTAAAGTCATCAGTATTGACGAGTTTTGGATCTTGTAGGTTTTCAGTGTGCTAGGCCAGTTATTTACCCCCTACATATCCCTTAGTACTCAATGTATGGGATAATTGATTGCTGCTAAACCTTTGCAGTATTAGGGATGGGAAGTGCTTTTTTGTCCAGGTGAAATTGTGTCCGGGCGAGTGACAATTTAGTAACATGCCATGTTGAGGGTTTGGTTTTCTACAGAAATAATCATTTTATCTCATTGAAAATCACAGATCTGGACCATCTTGACCAGTAGATGATGGAATTCACATTGTTATCTATGTCAGCTGATTCCTTGCTATCATAAAATGAGCCTACTTTTAATGGATTTTGATCACAATTCTGAACATAATGTCCAGGCGAGTGATGAACTACAAGGTATTTTGAACAGAAATTACAGATTTTTTCCCCATCAAAACTATATACCACCTGAAAGTACATGCCATGGGCATTGTATTCCATATAATCAATAGTTCCTACCATAGTCTGTTCAGCTTTTATATAGAACAGAAAGAAATGAACATCTTAGAATCTGAGATTTACTTGAATTCCAGGCTAGGCCCTCTAGGAAAATTCCCAGAGGGCAAGGCAAAAAGCCCATTATGTCTGACTACAATACTCCAAACCCAACCATTAGACCCAGTACTACAAGTAAAAACATAACAACAGTGGACCAGAAGCATATCATAGGTCATTTTGAATCAATAAAGGGAAAATACCCCGAATGGTCACTCGGGAGGACATCGTTTCCAGGTAGATAGGTTCTGAGCATTGCCATAGCAATGGTTTTCATATTTAACTCATAATATTTCATGTGCAGTTACCCCAAGACCTATACACTATCCACAAGCCTTTTTTTTGAGATGCTACATACTTTTTTCTCAGACCTCTCAAAACTCCACCAAGGCCTACTTGCACACTTTCTATAATTTTTGACCACATGCATCATGCCTTTTTGCTGTCATGGTTCATATAATGTAGCCAGGATGGGTTAAAAGCTTAATAGGCTGCATATATAATTTATGACAAATGGGTGTAATGTATTTGATCTGTGTGCAATGCAGAGTAATATGTCACATATCTAGATAGACATATTATGTGTCTGTTCTGGGCACTTGTGTTGTATTCGCAGACAGAGGCATCATAACATAATAATTCAAAATTCATAGTGGTGGGGGAGACTATCAAGGATAATACAGGTTTCTTGTTTAGGGGAACTTTGATATCTGATTTTCTGTGTCTTAGATGTGTAAGGTGAACTTACTAATTCAAGGATTTTAGAAAATCATTAAACTACTTCCAATAGCATTCAATCCATATTCTGTAATATGTATACTTATCTCTTGATTTTGGCTTGGACAGTGCTTTTTTGTCATAACCCCCGGTGCATTATCAGGCCATAACCCTACTCTTTTGGACATCTTTAAAAAGTCTTTGGTTAGAGTCTGGACATGTAAATAAATTGGAGAAGCATACAAAGTCAACCTCACCATACATTTCCAGTTAAAACCTTCAAGGGTTCTATGGGGAATTGCTGCTGTGGCAAGAGACGGACTCGCTGTCCACTATACCAAGCTGAACAGTACTAGAAGCCAATGTACATGAAGGATTTGAATAAGTTGTCCGACATACCTGGGGCTTTGCACACCTCATTTGCATAGAATCCAATGGTGCCATGTCGAATTATTAACAGGGAAACATCCCTAGATATCCTTGGTGAACATGCCACGCCTAAATTCTCCATATTGTTCGAAATGAATAAGAATCCAATGATTTTTCATATCGATACGTCTCAGCACCTGCCATTGTGGCTTGCTGACCTTTGACCCATAAGTGTGTCACGAGCCAACATATGGTCTACTTTCACTTAAAGAATTTGTTGGTATTAGTCCTCTATATAGACCAAAATGGCACTGAGACATGGCAAGAATAATCCTCAGCAACATGTAGTCAAGAATAGATAGGTTAAAAGGTTAATATCATAACATTTCAACATAACAACTTGATTATCCACACGCCGTGGCCCTGTGGCAAAGAGGCCCAGGGAATATGGACAAGAAAGCACAGGACAACTCCGCTGTCAACATGGCGAGGATTATTTTTCTACCGCTTGGCCTAACAAATTTTCTTCTCCTGGAAATCAATGTATGTTATGAGACAGCACTCGTGGGTTTAGGGTTCAATTTTCCACTCCCCACTGCGCGGGTCGTGGAATATTGAACTCCTTGCTGTGCGGGTCATGGAATATTGAACCCATAAACCCATTTGTGCTGTCTCATAACAGACATTAAATGCTAAATCAATTCTTCAAAATAAACTTCATATGCAATGCTTGTGATATTTCAGGAGTCTCACCATATATGCTGTTCTCCCCATTCAATGCATACTAAGTTGCAGACACCTAGGAAGAGAGCAAGTGTACAAAATAAAAAGCGCAAGTGGTATTCAAGGTGGGATGTAGCCATTGACCTTTCCTTTACCAGAGTATTTTGGGCCAAATTGTAGTATATGGCATGACCTCTCAAAAACTGTTGAAATTATGTGAATATTCCAATTAGAAAGAAAATGGTGATTTAAGCTAGGCTAGTTGATTAGAAAGTGCAATAGCGAAACGACATCACAAATGCTGTGTTCTGATGGAAAAATTGGATTATTCAACCAAACTTCAAATTGTAACATCTCAGCACTCCCTGTTTCAATTGTGATAAAATAATGTGCATATTGTAGGGAATATAATTTTTTTCATGAATTGGGTCAAATAATGAACTTTAGAAACAGTTCATTTTGGTTACCATGGCAACCAAATCTATGCAAATTCGGAATTTTTAGCATATATGTTGTGGTGGTAACCAGCCCAAATGGCAAATAATGCATCAAAATACACTGAAAATTTTTATGCCATTTCATTTACAATGAAAAACTGTACAAAGTCGATTTTCACCAAAAAAAGGATATCTTTTTACATTTCCATGATTGTTAGCCTAAATATTGATTAAATCCATGAAAGAATTCCCAGCCGAATTTCCTGGTGATTCATCTATTCATCTCAAGTTTGCAGGACTGCCATAAAAGATACACAAGAATTCTTTGGGCTGTGTGGAAGACTTTAATAACTCCATCTCGGACCAGTGAAAAAATCTAAGAGTTTCAGTGAATTTTTAGGATGTAACAGGGTACTCAAAATCGGGCAGAAATCGGCCATAATCGGCCCAAACCATGCCTAAATCCAATTTCAGTAGACAGATGCCTACTAGAACCTTGACTGTGGATTGAGACAGAATAGTGGATGGGCAAAGGAGCATTTCTAAGGAACCATCTTGGCCATTTAAAATATTTTCTGTGACAGATTGGACCCCTATTCAAAAATCTACACATAAATCTCCATATATGTGCTCATTTACTTAACGTTTCCCTGTTATTCCCCTCCTTGTATTGTGCTTGCCATTCACAATTCAGAAAAAGGATGAAGCTGATTATATGTCAAGATGTCAATCCTCAAACTGGACAGAATTTTCCATATCTGTTTACACCAAAGTTTTTGTCCCAGCAGTAAGGCAATACGATGGACAGCAGTACTTCATCTCGAGCTACCTTATATCACTATAACTGGTGTTAACTTTAAGTAAAGATTGCTAAGCATCCCACAAATGGGAAGCAGACTTCTAACAGGCTAAGAAAATCAGTTCAACTGAGGTGGTGATTTATCATGGGAATATTGATCTGTTTATGTCCTCCTTACCAAAGCAATATATATATTTGTGTGCAGAGAGAGAGAGAGAGAGAGAGAGAGAGAGAGAGAGAGAGAGAGAGAGCCACCCCCTCTTTAAGGCTATAGTGTTGTGAGGTGATAAGAACCTGATAGTATGTATTTACTGTCCATAGTGAATCCCTTTTTTATTTATGTATCAAAACTAAGAGACTACCAATGGGCAGTTCAAAAGCATACTGAAATAAAGATATAGAGGAGGACGTCTTTTACGAAAAATCCCAATAGATATCAATAAATTGTATACTTGATAATACAGCACAGTGTCTATTAATACTCACTACTTTTCACAAAGTAATTTCCTGTCTCTGTCTATCGGTAGTTGATTAAAAATCAGAACTGACAGAATTGACATCCAATATCAAGTGTCTGTAATCTAACTGCCTATAATATGCAAACTCCCTTTGCAATGAAAAATATCTTCCACCGGAGCATAGAAAATATCAGGTGCTTATTATAAAAAGGCCTCCAGGCACATGAAATCTTGTACTAGGGCCCTATCAGGAAGTACTGTGTATGTGACTTTGATCAAGGTCACTTTGTTTGACCTAAATGGTGAAAATATCATAGGACATGATATAAATTATGAGCTTGAAATAACAACTTCTATCCTGTTTCTCAATATCCTTCTAACAGCTAGTGCCAGGCATTTGAAGATTTGCCATGAGATTAGACTCCTATCAGGGAGCTCTTTGTATTTGAACAAGGTCACATGATTTTACCTTGAAAATAAAGATATCACTAGAAGATGAGAAATGAGGCCCTTAGATATAGGGGATGGAGGGTCCTGTATGCATTGACTAAGATGGTTGCTTCCAGGTACACATTGAGAGGGTGCTCTTTGACTACTCTGTTTAGTCCCTCTCATCTCAAATACATCTGCAGACGGCAGTAATAAGCAGACTAAATTTATAGATCTTGCATAGTTCAGAAACCATCTCACATTGATGTGGAAGGTCTTGATGAGAAACACAAGGGCAGATTGTGTTGGCTTCCTCAAGGGCTCAAGTATCCTGAATACAAGTTTCTGCAAAGCTAAAATGAACTTGCATACATGGTTTATCTTGCTTGCCTAGGAGAGAGTGAATGGTTCATTTAGTGGAATAGTTGGTAGTCAGCCATTTTGTACACTATCTAGGATAGAGTGACTTAGGTCGTCCATGTAGTCCTACCTTGAGTCAGCCATTTTTCATGTTTTTGGTACCAAATTGTAGTCATATCTATGGTCATTCCAGTGGATTTTATCCTGCTTACTCTGATAGAAAATGGAAAGATGTAGGTCCTGCTATTTGACTATTTTTAGGGATTTACCTCTAGCCATCTCCACCAGATGACCATGGTACAGACTTAGGGGCAATATTTGTACCATGACAAGTGGGTTTCTGACACTTTTCCAGGCACATTTGAGAAGGCAAAGTCAGTAAATATTGATAAATTTGCAATAATGTGTTATTGATCAAGGAAGATAGTTAACCCCAAGTTAAATATGATTAATCTATTGCATTCTCACTCTTTCAAACATCCATCAAAGAGAAATAAGCCCTTTATTTATAAATGGTGCAGTCATAGCTACCCTAGTATGTAACAGTTGACTGTGTGGTATGGCCAATTCAAGGCACTGTGATTCCCTTGTATTATAAGCTTCACCCTCATATAAGCCACACACTGACTTTGGGAGAATACTATAAGCTGCACCTAACCCAGTAAACAAAAACTTTATCCAATGTAGGAAATTGGTAAATATTGAATCTTTAAAGATTTGTATATATACCACTCTTTAGACTTGTATGATAGACTTGTTGAAACATCAATGGTAACAAAAGAGATTATACTGCCTTGCCAAACAAGTGCATTCTATCACCATCTGCACCTAGGTTTGCCTTTTGGCCACATAGGTTCGATTCCGGCCTTGATGTCCAAAGGAAGCCATAGCATGGGTTCAAATCCTGGTGTCAGGAGTTTTGAACATGGCTATTCTCATTAGAGAAGGTAGGTTTAAACCTCGTGGAATTTTACGTTTTATAATGTAATTGCCTTAGATGAGGTTTCTTTGATACTTCCTTGCATATGAAATAATGTGAAATCGTTCTAAATGTTCAGTTACATATTCAGTACATAAATTTTTAAGATAATTCCATGAAGGACATCTGCGTAGTAAATACCTAGAGACTATGCTCATTTAGGTTCATAAACATGTTTACTAGGAAGTCTTGAACATTGGTAGATCAATACTGGTCTAGTAATTGGAGTTGTACCTAAGATAACTGTCATGTCCATGGTCAGATACCCCTACAGCATTGTCTACCACAAAACAGTCCCCGCTATAGGTCATAGATGTCCAGGTTGATGGCCACTCTGCTGTATGCCTAAGCCTGAGATGAGATTGAAGAATGCTCTGTGGTCCAGTGTAGTGCTTCACAGTAGCATTCGCTACTGAAAAGTCATCCAGATAGGCTAGTAACCAGCAGCCTAGAACAGCACCAGTTGTTCTCTATATAGCAGGCAAAGGAGAGGCAGACATCAGCATACCTTAACTCATTCTCTACAGGCTGAAAATAGACCCCACATCACAAACTACTGGTTTCCCGGTATGCCCTGTCTCTAGAAGATGGGGCTACATCCACAAATATCAGTTTAGGTCTAGATAATCAATGAGAGGATATAATATGAACAAATGTCAATTTAGTATGGAAGGTACCTATTTTATCTATAACCTGTGAAGAAATTATGTCAATCCATGCATTATTCCTCTCAAAAAATGAACACTTGTGTACTTTTCAAAATGATGCCAAATGGCATCATCAGTTGTGTGCCATGTGATGCCAATTGGCATCACCCGTTTTTGGCCATGTGATGCCGATTGGCATCATCAGTTGTTAATGGCCTGTGTAAGTGCCCAATCTATGCTTATTGATTTCAATAATCTGTACTCGTGCCCCTTATTCAGGACAGAGGCTTACTGAACGTAGTTTGTAGTGCTTAAGATCTTTTTTAATCACCCTGTACCCTTGGCGCTTATTTTTTTTTCTGCTTATTTGAGGTTTATCAGACAGAACAGGATCATGATCAGGCCCCTGGGAGAAGAGGGAATCTTGTTCATCATCATCTCCTACTAATTCTCATCTCCTGGATCTTGGTTCTAAACCAGCTGCAGTTTTTGATGACCATTCTTTACTCCATCTGCCATGTTGCTTCTGTCAGCCAGCTACACACAAGCCACACCAATGCCATTTGATAGTGAAAATGGTATTTGTGTCTGACTGCGGGGTCTGAGACTGGGTTTTAGCCTGCGCCACAACAGTATTGGGGACAGTCATAGAGACATAACTCTGGGCACAGGCAGAATCAAACCTGTGATTAGGGAGTGAAGGTCCTTAGTAGCTACATATACTGGAAAACGGATGACAACACTGTACAACGGCCAAAAGTACCAAACATACCAATTATGTATACATAATTTGAGGCTGCTGAATCTGAAAATGAGCTTAAAAAATGCCTACTGGCTCTCAATTTTGAGATATCCATAGGCTGGCATATATGCTTAAAATCCCCCAAGGCCAATTATTTCACTATGTTCACCTGTGTAGTGTAGTCAAAACCTGTACAACAACTTTCCTTCCTGGCATTTGTCTGAGTAATATCACACTGCTGCAAATCATATTTCACCCAAAAGTGGCTCCTATGCCTTTATCCTTCTGGGTGTCTGAACCAGTTTTATGGAATATTATGTGTTTAGTGTTAGCACAGTCCATATACATAGTTGTAACTGTTTGGGTAGCCCAGAGGCAAGAGTCCAACTTGGATCATGCCATTAGGGTTGAGGTACACATATATCTGGACCAAATAGCCTCTGTTTCATATACATTACATTACAACCACTGGTTTCGGGGTCACATTGCTTCATTTTGGTACAAGGGCATCTATTTTAAAAAAGACATCGAAATTTCTATGTTAATTCTTTGAAACACTGACTTCTGCAACCAGCCATGATTTATGGTGACTAGGGTTGCATTTTAACATCAGGATTATCCATTATCATGTGATAAAGTTATGGTAATTTAATATTATGACAAAAAAAAATACATAGTAAATGGAAGCCATTGCTTACCCTCAGAGCAGTCATAACAGGATTTATGAGAAATAATAGGGCTGAGGACTATGTAGATTGTGTGGATACATACACTGCTGGCACATATCAGAAACTCAAATGCAAGATGTGCTTGAAGATCCACTTTCTGCATCTGACTTTGCATTCTCCCCAAATAAAAACTGTGGCTAGGTAAGTGACATACATAAGGAGAGATTCCAACAGGACCTCTCAGAGATGGAGATAGTGGTTACCTTCTCTTCTGATAGCAGGCTAGTAATGGGGTCTGACTTAGGATGAGCCCAAAATAGTGTACAAGAGACAGGCAAAACAGTCCTGAACAAGTGTTGACTGGCTAACATTTTGAGGTTATTTACTTCTTTTACTGAATAATACAGAGTCAAATGATGAGCACTTCATTAGATATGGGTTTGGAAATGGTAATCACAGATAAATAAATTATATTTGATATAAAATCTGGTGTCTGAATAGTTTTCACTAGTATGAATCTGGCTACCGTGGGCCAAAATTGGAAATTCTAGGGTACTATGGGTATCTCAAAACTGAGAGCCACCAGCTAAAGAAGGATGTTATTTTTGAATTCCCCAGGTCAAAATACAAAGGAGTTAGTAGGTTTCAGCTCCGTTTTTTTCCAGAAAGTGAAAATTTGTTATACAGTGCTATCATTGACAATACTGTGACAGGCAAAGCATCCCCTGTTGGATTGTACAGGAACTACTGTGGAAGTTGCACATGCACACCCTAAATAAAGCCCCCTTTTCTGTCAACACCACTTTGGTTTAGGACATGTCTTCCCTTCACCCTCCACAGCCAAAAGGTAATGGCCCCATCTAAATAACAGGGCACCAGGAATGACCACAGAAATATCTGGAGCTGCTGGAGGAAATGTAAAGGTTGGTGAGGTGAATTTGTCATACAAGGATTGTGTGCATGATTAAGTTGTCATATGAGAAATATCATATGACTAGTGCTTATAATGTGAAAGAATATAAGGCTCTTATATGGATTCCTGTTATCACTGGTTTATTAAAGCTTAGGCAGTAGTTATGGATCAATAATACAAATGTCAATATACAGGTAGTTCACATGTTTTCAGGACTGCATAATGTTGACACAGAGATGAGGCGTACCTTTTGCCTTGTTGATTCACATTTGTCAATTAGTGAGATCAGTCCAAAAACCCAGTGCAGAGATGACTCTATTATTATTAACAAGTCTTTACCAACCCCCAAACAGTTCCTTTGAGACTGTGACTCTGGGTTTTCTCTAAAGACCATTGTGTATTTTGATAAGACCTCATCCCTTGGTAAATATTCAGCCCTTTCCAGCCCCCTACCCTTGTACACTACCCGTCCTGCTCTCCATCAATATATTCAAGGGTTAAGCTTTTAGGCCATTAGGTGCAGTTTCCAAGCCCTGATTCCTTGAATCTTTATTTTAAATATCACTGTAAAATTGGGTACTGTAATCTTATTGTATTTTGTGCTGTACCTATTTTCACCCACAAAGTGGGTGAAAACCCATTAATTTATATCCACCAAATTCAACTCTTAGGATTTGTGTGTGTCGGGGGCAGGCGGGTTGGTTGAGGGGGGAATTGGTGAGTCTGACTACTTCACATACATTATTTAGAGAGGCAGTTGCTAGCAAGACGAAAGGCAAAATAACCATACCCATTAACATCATCATTGTGAATAGAAACCAATGTTTGTAGATTTTGTGAGCTTGACATTCATCAAATATGTTACACTTCCCAGAAGGTCTAACCTATCTGTAAAATTTTAAGTGCCAAGCACCTTTAAGGTCAAACCAAGTGACCTTGATCAAGGTCAAATACACAGTACCTCCTGATAGGGCCCTACTACATTTCCCTCCTAGTAAGATTTCATGTGCCTGGTACCAGCAGTTATAGTTAGACAGGGACAGGATACCTAGACAGGGGCATAGGAAAAGGGGAGGAGAGGGGCCCAATCACAAAGCAGGTGGTACCTGAGTATGTCTGGGTCCACCCAAAGTTAGCCAAGACCTCATAATGATGAAATGCACAAACATCCAACATGTTGCATCTGAAAGTAGACCAGTTTGGTAATGGGGTAGGGAAAATAGGGGCCTGAGCCTCAAATCAGACACAAAAGTCACCAAAATAACTTTTTTCTGTACAAAGTCTATATTTTTATATATAAGTATAAAAAGGTGTCATCACGATGAATTCAAAGTGGTTGTGGTGAGGACCAACACTGGACCCCCATAAAATTTGCTCCCTACGCATCTGTTAGAAGATTATAAGTTGCTTTTTCCAGCTCATATCTCAAGTTCTGGGAGTATTTTCCAGGTCAAATCATGTTACCTTGACCTTGTTCAAGGTCATATACATAGCAATCACTGATAGGGCCCTGATATATCTATCTCTTTTCACGTGCCTGGCACTAGCAGCTTTTAGGATAGTGAAAAAACGTTATGAGTTGCCATTTCAAGCACATATTGCATTTTCTATGGATGTTATCACCTTCCAGGTTAAATCATGTGACCTTGACCTTGTTCAAGGTCAAATAAAAAGCACTCACTGATAGGGCCCTAATATATCTTTCTGTTAGTAAGATGTTATATACCTGGCACTAGCGGTTAGCAGGATAATGAGAAATAAGCTCTATGAGTTGCTATTTTCACCTCATATCTCATTTTTAAGGGAAATCTTCACCTTCAAGGTCAAACCATGTGACCTTGACCTTATTCAAGGTCAAATAAAGAGCACTCACTGATAGGGCCCTAATATATCTTTCTGTTAGTAAGATTTTATGTGCCTGGCACTAGCGGTTAGCAGGATAATGAGAAATAAGCTCTATGAGTTGCTATTTTCACCTCATATCTCATTTTTAAGGGAAATCTTCACTTTCAAGGTCAAACCATGTGACCTTGACCTTGTTCAAGGTCAAATAGCCAACACACACTTATAGGGATCTGATATATTGATCTTATGTCTAAATTTCATGAGTCCAGCCCTTATGGTTCTCAAGATATTGAGAACCAAAGTTTGATAACTGTTATTTTCGAGGAAAATGTTTTATGAAAATATTGGTTGCCATGGAAACGGGCCTATAAATCACACATGCTGGTTCAACCTAACAACCCACCTGGCCTAATCTGAAAGCTAATGGTCTAAGTTTTCGTTTGATACCATGTGACCATTGCTACGGTTGGGGTGCAACGAAATCAAATTTTCAGGGCACTGGCTCCTGGACTATTCTCAAATATTATCACATTTCATCTTTTTTGGGTTCTTGTCTCGGTAATGGTTTGAGAGTTAAGGAGTCTGTAAAGTGTGGCTGGACCCCTTTTCAATTTCCCTCTTTATACTGATGGCATCCCCAGATAATGAGCTAGGTTTTCGTATTATCAGATAAATAACTGGTACTATCTGGAATTAGCTGAGTTGAATCTATCACCTCTGTGACTTTTGAACCATCCACCATTGTTGCGTAGATTTCCGATGCAGCCAGCAGGTGGCCAAACTGAGTATAATGCCACCTTGTGAGGTGTTGGAAAACTGATACATGGGTCATTCCATTATAAATGGACAGATTCTAAAAACATTTCCTGGATAATTTGGCTTCTAAATTGAAATATATATATATGTTATGACCACATGCAAAATTTAGCCTCCAACTCCCATATATACGGTAACCTATATACATCTCAATAGAGAAGGCAAATTATACAGATCTTAGGTGGTCATGTGGGGACCACTTGGTGAAATACTGTGAAATGACCCAAATTCGAATAAGGCACAAAGGAGGTATGTTGTGTTATGAGTTCTACTTCCAGATCCTGTGGTGGAGACTTTGAAAATGCAATTCTGAACACTTGCTCAGGAAACCTGCCTGAAATTCAAGTATTCATGCTAGATATTAATTATAGGACTATGGAGGGATATAGGGGATGTATATTAGGGTTAGCATTATAGGAGTTCATGCTGCCATTCCTGAGTTTGGAAAGGGTAAAGTGTAAAAGGTAGGCATTCTGACTTGTTGTTGTATGGAGAAGGGCTACAACACAGTGTACTCATAGGCCAAACAGATTCTACATAGAGAAATGAGAATGAAACCAACAAAAGTATAATTATCTTGATCAAATCGAAGGAAAGGAAATATGAAATACCATTGACATTATTTCACTGCAACAAGCAATATTTTTGGGTTAGCTGAAACCTGATTGTATCAATTGCTTTAGATAGGCATGATGCATGAATGTAGCCTTAGGAGGTTTACTTTCCAGGACTGCTATATTCAAGCACCACCATGAATAATGGACATCAATAAATTATGCCTCATTTAAATGGCTATGTGACGTCAGAGGTATGTAACTCAACTATTCCTGGGGTTAGATATGTGGTGACGTGGTACATGCCGCCTACGTACAAACATAACACAAGCAAATTCCATACACCACCATAACGTGTCAGGGAGTAAGCCTCCGGACAGATAGCCGTGAATGTATCTGTGGCTCTGTTGGGAGGTATATGTTTAGGAGCAGCTCCCCCAGCACACGGAGCTGCTCATGGTAGCAGTGAGACATGGTGTTGCAGTTTTACCTGTCATGTAATGAGGAGTTTGGGGTAAGCCCTTATGCTTTAGATAATGAAATTGTATTTCATAGGCATCATTTGAGCTTAGTGAGTTTTAGTTGCTTGATGTATTTTTCTACATAGAGTGATGTACATTGTTATGAAATGATATCATACAAAATTAATGTTCAATGATTGAGTTTTTTTTTTTTTGAGTTTTGATAATTATTATTACTGTTCATCATGAATAAAGACATGGTCTTCCGACCCAGACAATTGCAGGACTAGGGGTTATACCTGCACAGGTGATAAGTACACATTGAGACTATCAGCCAGCTCATTATGGAACAAAATAAATTTGGATTAAAGTGGGTCACTACTATCGAATTTGAGCCTACTGTGCAGGTCCCTGTGCATATAGGTTGTATTCATCAGAATCAAACCATCTTTGGTATGGGCACACTTATATCAGCCCTTAATGTTCACAAAAATACTAAGACAATGCCCTAGAAGTGGTAGGCTCTTCACAGTGACCAAGATCATATAATGAAGCAGCCCAATGACAAGGATTTGCATATTTTACCATCATGCAATGCTTTGAATAAGGATTTTTGTAATTTTTTTCAATACTATTTTAATTCAAATGGCCAAAACTATAAACTAATGCATAGGACCCCATATCAGTTATTCTTATTGAAAGGCAAATTATCTGAACAATACCCTGAAGAAGTTAAAGAAAAATCTAGTGGTTGAAAATATGAATTTTATTCGTTTTTGTTATAAAACAATAGGAAATTTACCCCTCTCTTTTCCAAAAAAAAGAGAAAATTACCCAGAATGCCATGATGTGGAGTTAAAATAAAAAAGGTCTAAATAAATAAGGATAACAGACCATTTACCATGTTAGAAAAAAAAGTAGCTCGGGACACCCTACTTTTCTTTTCGTATTCTTATTCTAGATGATTTTTTGTACCCCCAGGAGAAAAATGAAGAAAATCCAGTATTTTTGGTAGCGACCCACCTTAACTCAAATGGTCTATGTTATCTTAAGTGTGAAAAAACATATTTCTATTTTCTTTCAGTGATATAGGTTGTAGCATGCTTAATCTGCCCTTCAAGATTATGTATTGGCCTATAGTACAAACATTATGATCAGGAAAGTTTAGTTCAACATAGACATTTAGTGTAATTAATTCCCCTCTAGCCTCTAGTACATCACAGTGCATGCACCGTTTTGCCATCATGTCATAGAGGTCAAATTTGAGACCACTCATATGGCACAGATACAAATAAACAATAGTAAAGTAAAAAGCATGAAGATAACCCAGAAACCCTCTAATAAGGTATATATATATATATGAAGGTACATCCCAAGCTAATATGTTCAAGATTATTGTATACTCTGTTCATTTAACTGCCTTCCCAGCATATATAGCGGTATGGCTGTTGTGTTTTAATATAGGACAGTTGTACACGAATATAAGGAGCAGCATACACACATACTCGTGAGGAGGTTTCGATTTTAGGCCAAACTCACAGACTGTCGGCCAGTCATTCAGGGTTGCCTATAAATGAGTGATTTGTTAATCAGTGCACAGAGTGGGACTGTTGGCCAGTCACTCATAATTAATACAGACAATAACAATATAATGGTGATAAAACAACCATACAGTCTGTCTATACATGAGCGTTAGTGTTGTTCAGTGAAACGAGAAGGACAGTTGGCCAGTCACTCCTAATTAATATAGGTAGTAATAATACAATGATGAGCAACCTTACAGTCGTCTGTCAGCCATGCAGTCTGTAGGCGACTAGTTTATGGTGGCTTGAAATTTTCAATTTTCTTTTTAAATATTTCCAGACTATTGCCTCTTTGGGTTGAAGCTGGAAGGGTATCCCAAAGGGTTACTCCTTTGACCCAGGCACATCTGTCCGTAGACACATAGTTATAAATCTGATTGTCTAATTTAATTTTTTTAATTGGCTTTAGTGCGTCCTACTGCTATATCTACCTCTTATGCTATATTTTTTGAATGTTTATACATATTACAAAGGAGTTGTTTACATCATCTCTGTTATAAAAGTCTAATGCAAGTGTAGCTCAGTTGCTGAGGTTCTTTGGTACATATTCCTGAATCTGCAGATTCGCAGGCCTTTATTTTGTAGTCTGTATCTTGGTAATGAAGTCTGATGTGGAACTGTCTATGAGGAAACCAGCATAATCGGCATGGTAATACAGTTTGTTTATAAATCGTGATAGACTGTTCTTCATTTAAATATCTTCTTATTCTGCCTAACATAAATATTGTGTGACCTAAGCTCTTAATAACAGACAAAGCTTGTCGTTTATATGTTTTTTCTCGTCAATGGTTGCTAAGCTAATAGATGATGCATATCGGGGCCCTAGGGCTGTATATGCTGTATATACCTGAGCCGCGGAGCGGCGAGGGTATATACAGCATATACAGCCCATGGGGCCCTGATATGCATCACCTAATAGGTTTATACCACCATTTCCTCCATTTTGTATCAATTTCTTACCTGAAATCCAAAGAATATAGCCAGGCGAAGACATTTTGTAAAAGCAAGCGATACGGCCCGGGTCAGCGCTCTGCGCGAAGCCATTGTTTTTGTTCCTTGCCGCTGTGTATACAGTCACTTTTCGTATCGAATCCAACCATGACACGTCTTCAAATTAAAACATACATATCCTTAGACATCCTAGATGAGTACTCCATGCTTGATATGTCCGATATATTCAAAATAAAGGAGAATCCATTGATTTTTCCATCGTAAGCGAGTCGCGGTCCGGCCATTCCCACCCGCCTCCTTGTCCGGCGAAAGTGTGTCAGTGGCCCGGATGTAGATATAGGTCATCCGCTCGCTGTACGAGGAAGACGCCGAAAATTTCGGACCGTGTTGGAAAATCAATGGATTCTTATTTATTTTGAATATATCGGACATATCAAGCATGGAGTATTCATCTAGGATGTCTAAGGATATGTATGTTTTAATTTGAAAACTTGTCATGGTTGGATTCGATACGAAAAGTGAGTGTGAACACGGCGGTACCCCTCCGGGCAAGGAACAAAAACAATGGCTTCGCACAGAGCTATCCGGGCCGCGACTCGCTTACGATAGAAAAATCATTGGATTCTTATTTATATCGAAGAAAATGGAGAAAATTAGCACGCATTCCTCGTCTATGGATCGAAAACTTCTTGGGATTTTAATATTATAACATGACAAGCTTGGAATCAATACGAAAACTGAATGGAAACGTACCACTAGGACCTAAGGTTAGAATTTATTTATTTTCGCATTGGATTTCATCACCGTTCAGTGTGGCGCTATGGCTAAGGTCTTCGCCTACCACCACTGCGGCCGGGGTTCAATCCTCATACGAGTTGGCACGATTTTTCACGAAGGAAAATGGCTAGATTAACTTTGTATAGGCGCCATAATTTCCAAAAAATATTCTAAGTCCAACTTGACCTCGAAAAAGTATATACCAAAAATTTCAAAAATGCACAAGGGTGGTATATGCAGAATAATGCACGGCTAAACTGCATATAAACCCACCGGAAGTGCCGAAATCGTGGTATAAACCTAAATAAGTATACAAATCAACTTCCTCCAGAGGACTATTGCCAATGGATATATAAAATGGAGGGATATCTCCGCGGTATCTATTTCGCACTAGCCTCATTACCTTGGTTTTGGCTTTATTGATGGTCAAGCAATTATTATTAAACCAGGTGTTGGCCAATAACATATCATGCTGTACGCATTGGTCAGCTTCTAGGTTCTAGATTCACAAAGCTAAAACTATGAGAACTAATCTTCTGTTCACCAAGAGGGATTAAAACTGCCGATAAGTGATCGCAAATGGCAAGATGACAGAATGGATTTTATTTTGCGAGCCGACATGATATCATGTGCAGGTCCATGCTGGAAAAATGACTCTGTAAAGGCTCTGAGTAATATCAATATCCAGTAAAAGACTCAGGGGCCTCCCCCTTCATACAAGTACTATGAAAGACAATTTAAGCATTATAAGGTTCATGACCAATCACCCCTTCCATGTTTTATGTTTCAAAAGCAACAGAAAGTTTTCCATCGCATAATTACTTTGCTCCTACAGAGCAGGGGAGGACTTCAAGTGATCCTTGGGGCAGCCCCGTGTATTGATCCAGACAGACAGATAGGAGGAGACCTAGCCTGGAATATTTAACCCTTCCTGGGCTGCATGACCAATTCATGTTTTCTTGGGGTGATGGTCTGATGCAGTGCACTGATGCATATCACCTTTTATCTATTTTGCATGAATGAGAATATAGCCCTGTTGAGGTATATATATTCACCAAAGCTGCATTCATACCCTATGAGGACCAAGAGGGACAGCCCTTTACTATGTGGCCCTTCAAGGGTTGAGGTAGGCATTGTGTGACATGACTAAGGCCTATTTCGGACAGGGTCAACATTGCCTAGTTACACAGTCTGCATCAGCTATTATAATCGTATATGTACACGGCCAAGCTACAGAAAACACTCCCTCCATGAAATGTTTGTAAAATATGAACATTGAAAGCAAGGTCTTTGTAAATGTGTAAATGTTCCCAAACATTGAGATAATGTTATTCGTGAGAATGTATTCATACAAAAATATATGAATGTTTCAAATCTTGAAAAAAAAGTACTTTTGTCAGAGGGTCGGTTACAATAACCCTACCCCACCAAGAACAACTTGCAAAAAAAGCAAAATATGAGCCTACACAGGGGTTTCTATACTGGTAGTTACAAGGTTTTGCAATAATGTTAGATATCCCAGGTCTACCAAGATAAATGACAAAGAGACTATGGGAGGAGGAGGAAGAAGGGGATACATAATACATTACACTGCCCCAGGGAGGCAGATGCTACCCTGACACTACACAATCTCTGATGTTTTACGGATACATGTGAATGAGATTGCCTTTAGGCTAGAGAGAAGAGGTCTATAATTCAGAATCAAAGATTGTGTGTGAGGAGAAAATCAGGAGGCCTCCTGGTGTCTTCAGCTTTCTTTTTCCCCTAAAAGCTGATTCACATCAGCCCACTTGTTTGAGTCTTTCTGATGGGGAAAAAAACAACACACTGTAGTACAGTCCTTGAACAAACGTTTCTTAATAGATGAAAAAGGTTCACTTGCCAGCTATCCCTAAATAAATTGTGACACAATCTGCAAAAATGGGTCCTAGTGCAGGGTGCAATAAGGCCCCCTTTACTAGTTTATGTCAGCTACATATATATATATACGTTGAAGGGTGATTCATACATAGGATTCAGAAAATGACAATGAAACCAACAAAAGTATATCTTGATCAAAGCAAAAGAAAGAAAATGTAAGAAAATATGAAACATCATGGACATTATTTTGCTGCAACAAACAATATTTTTCTGATTGCTCTCCTTTATTTTTCATGAAATCATTTCCAGGCAAATAAAACTGACATTGTGCCTAGTCAAAGTAACAGGAGGTAGCAGTTGGCTCCCATGAGACAGGAGCAGCATGCATGTTATGCCCAGGCCATTGAGCAGTTGATAGAGGCATAATGTGGACTTGAGTACCAGTGCACATGCAATTTTGTTGGTGTTAGCATTGAGTCGAATAAGTGATAATAAGAGTTGGTAGTATATGCTGTTATATGCATATGGGAACATCAGCAGTATCAATATGGATGTAAACATGAAAAAGGATATGAATGTGAGTATGGATATGAATATGAATATGAAGCGGCGCAGTTTCCACACCTGCTTTACATTATCAATTATAACCCAATTTCAGGTTCAACCTTATATTTTCTATCTTCATCACACCCTCTTTGAATTTTACCTTTGTCGTAGCTTTCTGAATCTCCTCAGGTAGAGTATTCCAGAGAGCCACCCCTCTGTACCATGGCGATCTTTTATAGTGTCTAGTAATAACCCTAGGTAGTTCAAAAACAATCTTCTTTTGAGACCTTGTAGGACCTTTTGAGACCTTTTTAGGCATTATTTTTTAATGAGTAGAAATAAAAACTACAATGTCTGTAATTATCTATCATTTCAGTGCGTTTTGAATTTCACATTTTGGGATATAACCAACCTGATGCTAAGGTGTCCATATAATATCTAGTGTCCATCGTGTCTTTATTGTCCCTGTTCATGCTCAATCCAAGTCCACATTCCCTCTCGCTCTTCAGGATTACATCCAGGGCCTTATCTCTCATCCTTGGTTCTAATACCGCATTGAATAAGCACCCAGGGGCTCATTGATAGAGACACATCAACACCTCATGTGCTTATACAACTCAGGTGCTTAATCAGGGTATATCTTAAGTGTTTAAGAAAGATTTTAAGCCCCTGGCATACAGCCATCTAGTGGGATGCATTTCAACGAATTAGATCATACCCCTGTTCCCTACAGAATTCATAGCAGGGCATCTTGTGCCCATCTAGGTAGCACTTATCAATGACTAGTAACCATCTCAGGTAATGGTCACACTCGCTGGGCCTCCCATACCATTAGTGTGCTAAGAAGATGGCACAGCACATCTATAGTCTCCTCTTACTCTTCACACTTACAGTTGGGGCCCTACCCTCCAGGCTCTATTCTGTAGAAGTGTTTATTGACAGCAGTCCTGAATAGGATCTGCCCCTTTACATCCCTACTCCTCCAGTACCATGCAGCAAGGCTGAAGGGAAAATGTGCAAATTACAGCACAGGTGATTAACTATGCCTATCCATAACTCACCCACTAAAGGCTCTGCTGGCGCCCCAGGATAGGAGCATCTTAAGAAATAACCTTCATGACAATAAATTGCACTGAAGTATGATGCAGTTAAGGCATGTATGTCCCTACGAGAGAACTTCTTACTGAAGATACCGGAGGAGGTACCTCTATATCTACCTCCACACTTGGGCTATCCTGCTCCCCAAGGGCCCACATGGGCATGTCTTGTAGTATCAACCTGCATGTAAATGCTCCCAAATCTCCCCACAAATTGTAGAGATTTCATAGACGGTACCTTGGGTAACATGGGTGGTGAGCAGAGGTATGTATACTTCATCTATTCACCTCTTGCATATAGATAAAGTATTCAATTCTTTATGAGGCCACTCCCAAATTTGTTTTCTTTTTCTTTTACATGAGCAATTGGTAAGGGTCCACACTGATTTCCAAGAGCTGAATATGGAGAGGACAAATGCACTTTAATACAGGATTGTTACTATCTTCAAAATGTTTAAATGTTGATGATTGATAGTGTTTGGCATTTCCTAGTTCAATACTTAGAACTGCCAATATTTGCCCATTCCATATTGTACTTTTATCAGAAAGAATTCTCAAATAACATTTTTTTTTTCTAATGAGCAGGATAGAAAAATAAAAAAAGGCCTAAGCCAGAGAAAGAGTCCTCTTTTGTCCACATATTGGAAGGCATATTGATTAAGAAATTACCAGAACAAAGGTATATCGTTGGACACTTTGAAAGAGTTGGTCATCTAAAGTAAGAAACACCATGTGGCAACCTGTACAACTTATGGGAACTCATGCCCCTCTATCATGGAAGACTACTCCAAGCAATAGTGCACCTTTTCTAGTCAAAGCCAGCTGTTTCTCATAAATACTAATAGATAAGACTAACAGCATGCCAACTTAGCATATTCAGATTAGCACACACCACTCTGAACATGGACTCTGATATTAAGGGTTACATTTAGACATGACTTGACAGTTGTAAACCCTAGCGCAATGCACACTTATGAATATAGACTGACATACATGTATCAGCTAGCTACCTATAATCCTTTAATGGCCATGATTGTTTTCTTGATTTTGTTTATTCCCATTGAATTATCTGATGCAGGGTTGCAGGGCATTCTTACTCCTTGGGCTTGCATCATTACCATAGATTGGTGATGCATGCCAGGGCTAATGCCTTGAGGAAACACAAGCACAAATGGGTTTCAATGAAGCATGTTTCATCTAAAGAGTTATGAGGAGGTGAAAGTCCACTATACCCCTGAGGGTTAGAGACCTACTGGCGTCCACCCCATGGATGTCTAGGAACATAACACCAGCAATTTCCATACAGATTGTACACTACCGCAGGGTATCAGGAAGGTGTAAGTTTCCGGACAGATAGTCCAGGGGGACCAAGTCCTAGATGTATCATACAGAATAGTGGCTCTGTTGGAAGGTATTAGGAGCAGCTCCCCCAGGGCTTAGAGCTACTCACAGTATAGGTGAGCCTTGGAAGTGTAGTCTGAGCTTTCACATGATCAGTTCTCAAATCATGAGTTTAGCCAACAATTTGTGACATATCCTTACACTTTAGATGATTCAAAGAGTGATTCATAAACAGCTTCTGAGGTCAGTTTGGAACACTAATTGCTTGGTTTCCATCTTCTCCATAGAGTGATGTTGTAGAGTAAGTATGTAATTTCATAGTGAGATAGTAGTTAATTTCATACTGTGATATTTAAATCTTGGCTAAGTGTATGAGAATTAATACAAGACTTTGCAACAAGAATAAAGCTACAGATGAGTGATCTCGAGTGGCACTGTAATGTAAGGGGTTGATTTGTGGAGTATCAACTTAGGAGCATAGGAGGACTTAAAGTGATCCTTGGGGCAGCCCCCAGTATTGATCCAGACAAGCAGATTAGAGGAGACCTTGTCCAGAATGACTAATAGGCCAGGGGCTTATAGGGCCCACCATGCACTGCCCCCCCCCCCCACATCCCAACACGACAGGTATTTTTTCGATCGTTAGGGTCCCCTGAACAAGATTCAAGATGTTAACATTGATTATCTTGGGATGCACTACCGGTTTTGGCTCATTATCCATGTGCGGGTTCAGACCACTTTTGAGTCAATTTTGGTACGATGTTATTCAAAGGGTGTGCTCAATCCCCAAGCTCTAAGACTATCTTATCTTGTCTGGATCCTGAAGCTATTGGTCTTGTTGGAAAGCTTTTCATTAAGCCCTAATACATGTTTTTAAGTTCAGATTTGAGTGTACCAGACAGTCTTGTATAAAACAAAACAAAATCTAAGCACAATATCTAATATGATTTATGTAGGCCAAACCTCTCTGAGTAATATGAGACATTTTGCAGAATTCCTTGATGACTATGACACATGTTCTTGCCTTGGACGCAAAAACACTACCTTGAGCCAATACGATGCTGTTCCATTTCAATAATCTCCCTCTTTATGTAAATGGATGTTTTTCCATGCTAAATCTTTATCGATTCTCCTGATTCTTATGCTAAAAAGAGTGCTGATTAAGAATATGCATGTTTCTACTTCATAAAATGTAATGGCAAGGCTGTACATGGCTGAAATTCAACATGGCAGACAATAGATTCAGATGTCACTTTGAATTACATAAATGTAAAGTCTAGAAAGTATTTGGTGGGTCCTTCTCTCTATAAATCAGCTTAGTACAGTGCTGCATTTGTTTTGTTTCTAAGTGGTGTGGTTGCCTAGCAACAGCAGCTTTGCATAGCAACCAAGCCTGAAAATATGATTGAATGCTCATATCTGCATGGTTTCCTTTGAGGAACATACTCCCCTGATGTAAACTTGTATATAACTCTTCTGTGACTTCCATCATAGACTAGGAATATAGGTGATAAAAGGTTGCTAGGTTGTGTGGTGGCCTAGCAATAGCAGTTTTGCATAGCAAACAATGCCTCGATTCATACCTGTAGGCATATACTATGGCTTGTGCATAGTCTCCCCTCAAGGACATAGATCACTGATTTCAAATTTCATATAGCTCACTTGTGCACACCACACAGTATGGACATAGTTATAAATGGTTGCTATATCATGTGGTTGCCTAGCAACTGCAGCTTTACATAGAACCCCATGTCCAAATCTATGCAGATAGTCACAGAGAGGTTAGGCCTACATAAATTGTATTAGATATTGTGCTTAGATGGGGATAAGGGCAAGTTTTATACATGTATCTCAAGCGCATTTAAGATTTTTAGTAAAAAAACAAAAAAACTTTGTAATTTCAATCTCCCGTCTTCCCGACTGTCTGGTACACTCAAATCTGAACTTAAAAACATGTATTAGGGCTTAATAAAAAGCTTATTATGTCTTCTTTCCAACAAGACCAATAGCTTCAGGATCCAGAAAAGGTAAGATAGTCTTAGAGCTTGGGGATTGAGCATTCACCTTGAATAACATGGTACCAAAATTGACCCAAAAGTGGTCTGAACCCACACATGGACAAATGGACGAAAAAATACCTGTCACGTTGGGATGTGGGGGGGGGTGCATGGTGGGCACTATCAGCCCCCGGCCTATAACCCTTTCGGGAGCATCATGCCCTTCTTCAGGATTATCCAAATGTATCAATACAGAATGAAGCCCGGGTGAGTCACTCACTGGGCTTGCATTTGAATACATCTTGACAACTGAGGGATATGAGATTATTATGTGGCTCTTAGAGGGTTAGAGTAGACGTTGGGTGACATGACTAACGTCTATTGTGGACAGGGTCAACAACGCCCAGTTACACAGTAGTCTGCACTGACTATGTACACTGCAGAGGTATCATGGTAGGCAGTTTCAAAGTTTGTATAAGGGAAGGGAAAAGAAGATTTCAAGTTATTTCTTTGTGTTTTCTTGAATTTAACTTTATTCACATTACAGTGATTTAGATCAGTCCGGTGATTATAATATTCAGCATTCATTCAGCCTGAATACACGGATCTGTTGTACAAACGTAAGACACATATGCACTGACACATACGACATCACTACAAAAGTACATCAGCATGGCCGATTTTAAGTACCACCCTTGAAGAGTGCCTAGTCAAAACTGCTTGCATGGCAACCCTCTGGCTGGAATATTCAGAGTTAAAAGAAATTGCCCAGCTAACGGAAAATCACAAAGTTAATGGGCCTGCAAGGTTTGTAAAGGTTCCTGAAACTTGATATGAAGTTTTATGTGGATGTTCCTTCTGCAAACCTTCAGAAAACGTTGTATTCTTACTAGAGCCCTGATTCCTACAGCCCTTCCACAGAGAGGGTCTAAGGTAACAGCAATATGGGTGTGCATATATGACATGACAAATTGACAGGTTGTGGGCATGTAAACCCTAAAGGACCACAATGTGCATTAATGGTTTATGTCCTTTGGTCATCCTAAGTCGTAATTATAGCTAGGTGGTGAGTCTACTCATCAGGATAGCATTCGTATATATCATACAGCCTCTGTGAGTTTTATACCTTCCCAAGCTCCACAGCATGTTAATTGATGCAGTGGGACCTTGATAATCCAGCCCTTGATAATCCGACATACACAGGATCTGGACAGGCTGAGGCTTGGAACTTTCAAATACAAATCTATTGTAATATATGCTTTGATAATCCAGCAGTTTTGAGATCCGGCCAATATGTGTTTGCAACAGGGTTGGCCAGATTATCAAGGTCTCACTGAATACATCATGACAACCAATGAACCTGGAGGCTAAATGCAGCCTTTGAGGGAGTTACCCTTGAAGGGCCGCTGATGCAGGAGGGCACCATACCCATTGGTCATCATGATGCACTAATGAAGTGCTGGGGAAACTGCTCATAAGCACTTCATTGGAACATCAAGCTAACTCTCTGTGGCCAATGCTGGGTTACTTGTCAGGGCTAAATCCATGCAACTTGA
Source organism: Acholoe squamosa (assembly GCA_949317995.1). Taxonomy (NCBI): domain Eukaryota; kingdom Metazoa; phylum Annelida; class Polychaeta; order Phyllodocida; family Polynoidae; genus Acholoe; species Acholoe squamosa. Next base: position 75,165,148 of record OX439038.1, read on the forward strand.
CAACAAATGAGCAGTATGCATTAATGCATAAGTGGCATTTGAGGGGTTAAAGGCTCAGTGCCAGAGCAGGTCATGCTGGAACTGCCCAGATGCAATCTGTGAGACTATGTTTGTACGGCTACTTGAAGAGAGGCTTTCAGCCAGATAGATTGGTGATTTACTGTTCGTTTACAACCCATAAATGGGCTCTGCATGGGTACAGGCCAATAGGACACTATATATACCGCAGTAAAGAACTAGCGTTCATTAGACATTAGATGCCCCATATTTTACTGAATGATCTGTAAAAAGAAATCTTCGGTCTTCCAATCCTACTACCATTGAGAAAAATTGTTGCCTAGAAAAGAAGAATAATAGCAATGTTATGTTTACATATCATATGTGATTTGTTTGGGCATTGGGAACTTGTTTTAATTTTGAATTTTTTGCATGATGTATAGCTGTATATAAATCCTGAGAGACACTGTTTAATAACTATTTAGGAACTATAGAATTTCACAGGTGACACATGTAATGCTGGCCTTAGCAGGTGTCTAACTCAGGGAAATGTGTAAGACTAATTTGGAATACTTTGGTTCGCTGGTGATGACAGGTAGGTCAAGGAGAAACTAATAACATAGTCTAAAGTCTAGAGTATCCATGGTTCATTAGGGGCCTATATACCTATATTCAAAATTTCAAACTGCATTGACTTGAAAGGAAAACAAAGGTCTGAGTAGACTTTGAATGTACAACCCCTCACTCTGTATTTAAAGGTAAACAGAAATGTCGGATATGAGTTCCTCAGAGAATCTCCCAGCAACACAAAAAAGCACTCTAAAATAACCCATCAAGGACAGTATACATACTGCTTTTATTCATCATGCCCCTTGGTCCACCATGATGCACAAGTGCAGGCCCTAGGAGTCCTTCTTTCCTCATACTCGGTTCACTCCCTATCAGAGGGCCATCATAATCTCCTTCAAATGCCCCTCAAATATAGCTCCATTGTTATGTCACGATGCCAAAGAATTGTGATCTTTGGCGCATTTCGATACCCTAAAAGTGATAGGCACAGACAACTCTGTCTAAGAACTTTTCATGGACTGGATACACAACTTTTAAGATGAGAAGCGGAAGAGCCATGACAACCTATCCAGCAGTCTTCATACAATCAGACTACTAATAAATATCACACTTTTATAAAACCTAGACACACAGATTTGAAACGTTTCTGGGCTGAATAGTGCTTTAATACAGTATTATCTCTTTTCCATTTTCATGCATTCAGCCCTGGTATGCTTCATCCATGTATCATATACTGGTTGATACTCTCCCAGGTGGTTGGCGTGATGCATCAATGTAGTTTTGCCAAGTAGAAACTCCAGCACTGTATTGCTGCATCATGAAGAGCAAGGAGCATTACACTTAATACACTGAGTGGTCATTAGAGGGCTAAATGTCAACACCTGATAGCTGGAATATCTATAGTGCCGAGTCAGCAGGGTCTGACCTTAACACTGACAACCTTTTGTATAAAGTGTAATTACATTGATTTTGCTGCTATCACACCTTAGTGGACTCAGAGTGAGAGACAGGTGGCCTGCAGGCAGTTCAACCCTTGAAGGGCTACAAAGTGCCTTGTTTATTATGTAATACAGTTTATTGATTTTACTGTCATCCCCCTTACTAATCTCATTGAAAAATAACCAGTCTTGTTTAGGCCATTTTTAGCTGCACAATGCCTCAAGGTATAAATACTCCTCCCTTACCAAAATAGATGTTGACACTGCACTGTAAAAAATGTTTTGAAAGAGGTTGAACTCCTTGTCTCAAAATTGTCTAAAAATTGCTAAACTGTACTAGTGTACTGCACTGCTTTACTGTGGTTTACTGTTCAGTTTTATGACGATGCCTGGTAGATTCAACAGTGAAATGCAATATGGTAAAATGTACACCCACATACCCCCTCCTGGGTGTACCTTCTACTGTGTTGATCCACAGTTATTTTTTAGAGTGAGTCAATTCACAATAACAAAGGGACACACGCCTATAGCCAATGTGTGGGCTTAAAGGATTAAATGGACACATCTACAAATGGGGAGTGGTTCTTTTACTAGAAGGCAGGTCTGATGTCAATTATAGCCCAAACCAACGCCTCTAGCCATGTGTGTTGATTTATGGGTGGCCATATCTAAAACGGTGGCGAGCAGCTCGCCCAGGGGACAGGTCAATCGTGTGAGATGGGGAGCAGCTCTTGGCGTGTGCCCAGTCTAGCATAACAATACATTAATCATTATCTACTCTTGGGGCAGAAAGATGCCTTCAGTTTCAGATTCCATTTTGGAGAGATGATGCAGTGCTAGTGGGTCTACTTTACACCACTGCATTGGTGTATCATGCCGTATCTTAGTGCCGGCATGATGCATAAATGTAACTCTGGCGAGTTAATCAAAGAACTGACACATGTGGCTGGGTAACTGTGAGCAAAATGTCCGATGTACTCACAGATATTACTCACTGTAATCACACCTCCCATAGAAAAGGCAAGGGAGAGACCATTCATTGTCTTAACCACCCACGTGGGACCTTGCCCATTGTGCTCACAAGTTTAACATTGATTAAAACCACTGAAAAAATGTAAGTTACAATTGAAGACAAAGACGTTGTGCTTTTTTTTAATGTTTGGTTTTTATTCAAGTTGGAACAAGTTTTCAGAGCAGATTTGTACATAAAACATTGCCATTTTCTTACACTTATTTGCCAAACATATATGAAACTACCTCTCTTTTTCTGAATTTTCTCCTCAGGATGTTAGCTGGCATTAACAAGATGAATGACCTTTATGAAATACAATAATGTTCTCCAGTATCTGCTGCACATGCCACTATTGTCTTCTAAGAAGCTTCTCACAGTTGAGAGATGTCGAAGACCCCTAGAAATCTCTGGAGAGTCGGGAGAAGAAGCAAGTGCCCATAAAGGGCAACTCTGGTAATCTTAATTAGCTGGATTCACACATCATACTGATCCTATCACAATAGCACATTTCCTAGAGTGTGTATGAAGTATTGTAGGCCATATCATACTGTGTGACAATTTACCTGCCAGCACTACATTATATTACTGCATTTTGAGGATGAATAATTATACTATCCTCAAAGGCTTCAAGGAATCTAGGATGCATTTTTCTATGTGAACAGTATAGTTCATAGTCTAAAAGCCAGTATTTATCAAGGCTGCATCCATAGCAAGCAATGGGCATGGTGCATTAAAGCAATTCAAGGGTTGAAATGATTGGTACCCTATTCATGCTCCATATATGGAGAGGTGATTATGCTGTGGTGGGAAAATTCTTCATGTTCAATGTAAGAAACCTGTTATAGTAAATCTGATTCTTTCCTCTCTGATGTTCTTAAAACTTATCTCTGCTTATCAGTCATAACGTCTTTTTGTCAAGAATAGGCCAATGGAGTATTTCATCTGGCCTTTCACATGGTCTGTTTCCAGTTATGCCTCTATCTCCCTTGAAATATTAAAGAAGGAACCAACCTAGATCCCATTCAGAGATCCTATCTCTTTAGTTCACCTGGTCCATAGCCTTATGGCATCCCTCCCAAAGAGATTACACTAGGCCTCATAGGAATTATATGGGCTGGGGACAGACTATACATGGATCTGACACTATTAGCCCTTTATGAGCCACACATAAGTTTAATGTGGGGCTTCTTTGCTCGTGGCTATCACAATGGATCCAGTGAGTCTCTCTCTGGGGCTGCATTCCTGTATGATGCCAATCCTATGGTAGCTTAAAAATATATGTAGTCTACTACTAAGTAGTAGACCTGCTACCAATCAGAAAAGAATTTATATACAATGCAGAACTAATGTGGCTGATACACTCCCAAATTGTTTGCATGATGCACCAATGCAGTGTTGGTGATCCTCAAGACATGCCAGCATTGAACTGGTACATCATGGTAACATATCATGTCACCTGGGCTAATGTATCATGCAGCCTTTAAAGGGTTGATGGGATAAGCAGCTCCCTGTAGAGAGCAGCTCATCAGATTGACTCTGAGGTGACGTGCTGGTAATAACCAATTTAGTGCTAGGAACCATCGGCAGCCGTACAACATTGAGGAATGAGCTGCTGCCTATGTGGGCATGGAGACCATATCAACCAGGCTAGTTGTGACCATAGGGCTTCACTTCATTGGTACATCTAAAACCCATACTAATCCAGGCAGCCACTTATGAGGCATAAATTGTGTTTTTATGCCTTAAAATTGATCTAAATCTCATAGCACATTTTGTATTTTCTCAAAGTACGATGTTTACACCAATTCAAAGCCAACATAAGGTCGAAAATCATAGAAGGTTTGCATATGACGAATTTGGAGGTATTCCAGCCCCAACTCTTCAAATTTTAGTTTCCCCCTCTATTTCTTTGGCTCAAAGTGTTAGGCTGGATGAGATCTTCATGTTACATATGGGTTTTGATGGTCCCATATGCATATTTTGGACTCCAGGGGGGTAAAATGTGCCCAGAATGACCAAAATTGTCTGGGCAAATTTGTGTCTGGGAGAATTACATTTGAGTTACAAGCCATGTTGAAACAATCTTCATACCTCCATGAAAATCTCAGGTCCAGACTTTTTTGACTTGTAGATTAAGAAAATCACATTATCATTTATGTCAGATGTGTCCTTGCTATTGTAAAAGAAGCATACTTATAAGAATTCTTTTTCTGGGCACATGTCTGGGCGAATGACATGTAAGGCCCCATATGCAAACTTTCTATGATTTGTGACCATAAGTAAATTGCATCTGCTGTTGTTCATGATGCATATCATAGGGCCAGCACTGAAGATATACAGGAGCTGGGAAAAAGCCTTATCTTGATCTTGGCTTAAGCATTAATGGCTCCTATAAGACGGTGTCTAGTGTATACACTAAATGAATAAAGTCATGATCATCAATTAGCACATAAGAGCTGATTTTTGATGGTATGGGCTACACATGACTCAGGTTATAATGGCTTGGTAGTCAGACTTTTTGTTTACAGAGTAACATGATTTTTCTATTTGATAGTAAGCTTGGAAAATGTTTAGGATATAGAACATACAGAGCTTCACAAATTATTCTATTTTTCCTGAAATAAATCAAGATTCATTCCAAATTCATTGCTCACTATCAGATCCCTTTCAATATCAATAGCCATTCATTAATATCTGGACAGTCTTGAACTATCAGTGCCTGACTGAAGTACCCTTTTGTTATATCACTTCTGATGACTTAATCCAATATATTCATCTTTAACCTACCATGTTCACAGACCTACAAAACATATTTTGATATCACCTACCTTATGCCTGTGCCCCATCTTATTGCATCTTATTGCCTCAGCCCACTAGATTCGATCAACACATTGTTGGGGGAAAGGGCCTCAAGAAGCAAATTCTATCGTCTGGTGGTGGGGAGCTCCCCAGTTAGGAATTAAACCTTACAGTGAGGTGGTGTACTCACTACTCACAGGCCAAGGGGAGTGGCATGTACCATTGGTCAGGTCTACCCTGACTGGGGGAGCAACCCACAGAGGGTACTATATTCCTCAAATGTATTATCTTTTAGGGCAACATATAAATGCATTATGCGTTTTTGCTGTCATGGTTTATATAATGTAGCCAAGATGGGTTAATTGCTTACTAGGTTGCATATATGATTTATGACAAATGGGTGTAATGTATTCGATCCATGTGCAATGCAGAGTAAAATGTCTCAAATCTAGACAGACGGCAAATTACATATGTCTGTTCTGGGCACTTGTGTTGTATTCGCAGATAGAAGCATTATAACCTAGTAATTCAAATAATTTATAGGGTTGGGGGGAGCCTATCAAGGATAATACAGGTTTCTTATTTAAGGGAGATCTGATATGTGATTTTCTGCGTCTTAGATGTGTAAGGTGAAATTAGTAATTCAGGGATTGTACAAAATCAAAAAAAAAACAAAAAAAAACTATTCTATTCTATACCCTCAATTCTTCCAAATAAACAACTTTATATGCAATGTTTGTGATATCACCATTCAATGCATACCAAGTCACAGACACCTAGGAAGAAAGCAAATGTACATAAGAAAAGGAGCAAGCGGTATTTAAGGTGGGATGTAGCCTTTAAGTCAACCAACAAATGCACAGTGATCCAATTTCAGTAAACAGATGCCCACTAGGGCATCAGCCATGGATTGAGACAAAATAGTGGATGGGCAAAGGAGCTTTTTAAGGAAACATCTTGGCCATTTAATATATTTTCTGAGGAAAAGTATGAGGAAAAGTATGAACTGATTAAATAACAGGATATCAGTCCTCTAACTGGACACAATTTTTCATACCTGTTTACGCCAAAGTTGTCCAGCAGTAAGGCAGTACAAGGGACAGCAGTGCTTTATCTCGAGCTACCTTATATCACTATAACTATCAACTCCTTAATATGACCTCTTTGTAAACCTTAGGGCAGATAACTGTACATGTATGTATGTACCTCTATACAATTATGTATTGGTGAACAGGGGATATAAAGGACTATATGAGCATATTTTGAACTGAGTGAATCATCTTATAATTTTTCCCTCTTCTCCATAAATATCCCATGGCTGTATGAGTATTGATGGCTTTCTGTTATGGTTGTGAAGCATAGTGAGGAGTTTATGGGAAAGCATAGGCGTTTTATATTGCTAAGAGGGGAAACACATTATATTTATCATGATGGTTTGAAGGATAACTATTGGTAGGCCTGTCTTTTAACCCAGATAGTCCTACTGTTTTACATGTAGGATGCCTAATAGACCTCATGAGATGAGGTCTATATCCACTAATAAAATCAACAGATATGGAAGTAAATTTTTGCATCCTGTAGTCCTAGACCCAAGGCTTCCAAAAATGCTCCATACGGGTTTTCTTAGGCACATTTATGACATTACACACATGTCCAATAACACCTACACTGAAAGCACCAAGGTCGTCAGACTGACGATACCCAAAACTACAACCTTAGGTACTCAGATTGAGTACCCAGGGTAGTCAACCTAATGGGTTTAGGTCAAGACACTCACCCAAGGTAGTCAAACTGATTACATAAGGTTGTTAGAGTGACAACCTTGGTGCTGACTACCTTGGGTCCTCAATCTGAGTACCTAAAGCTGTAGATTTGGGTATCGTCAACTTGAGCACCTAAAGTCCTCAGCGGTGAAGACCTTCAGTTGAAGACTGAAGGCCTGATCATCAAACATGAGTGGCACATAGCTGCCACCTTGTGAGTATGTTACATATTGTCAACAGAATGCCATAGACTCATACTGGGGAGAGGTATACTGAGGGAATTCACTACCTGTAAGGTGCTGCCCCCTGTCTATACCTCTTCCGACGACTCTAGGTCCTCAATCTGACGAGTTTAAAGATCTGCAGGGTTTTCAGTGTACTACTTAGGAAGTTACCTTCTGCTATAGATTTTGACCTTCACAGAGGGGACAGACGTCCAAAGTCCGACTGTCATATATGTAGGACAGTGCTTATCTCTGGATACGCTATAAGTAAAGCTTTAAAATTTCTTGTATTGCATAAATGGCCTTATATAAGCCTATTTGTCAGTTTCTGGCACTCTGTTACAGGAATTGTGGTTTCCGTGGCAACCAAAAGAATGTAGCCTTTAAGTCAACCAACAAATGCACAGTGATCCAATTTCAGTAAACAGATGCCCACTAGGGCATCGGCCATGGATTGAGACAAAATAGTGGATGGGCAAAGGAGCTTTTTAAGGAAACATCTTGGCCATTTAATATATTTTCTGAGGAAAAGTATGAGGAAAAGTATGAGCTGATTAAATAACAGGATATCAGTCCTCTAACTGGACACAATTTTTCATACCTGTTTACGCCAAAGTTGTCCAGCAGTAAGGCAGTACAAGGGACAGCAGTGTTTTATCTCGAGCTACCTTATATCACTATAACTGGTGTTAACTTTAAGTGAAGATAGCCGAGCATCCCACAAATGAGAAGCAGAATTCTTACAGGCTAAGAAAATCAATTCGACTCAGGTGCTGAGTTCTCAGGAAATCTATTTTTAGAGTGTCCCAAAGGTGGCACCATTCCGGGTTAGATATTCAAAGGTCAATAATCAGGGTAACAGGGTTCCTGGAAGCCTTTTTCTTCTTCTAGACACCTTAGCCATAATCCCCTAGAACTAGACTTACTATCCTGCAGCCAGTGGTATATAGATGATATGATCAAGGTGATGCATGACATTACCTTCAGCGTTGGTATTGACTTGAGGCATCACGCGTGTAGATTAATAGATTGCTGGGGCCTATAGCCCTTCAAGAGAGGAAGAATATAGGCTTCTCCCACAGTCTGTTTATGTTCCCTATATCAAGGCAATATGAATTTGTATTTAGAGAAAGGGAGCCAGCCCCTCTTTAAAGCTATGTTTTATGGAGATGATATGAACCTGATAGTATCCATTTATTGTGCATGGCGATCTACCTTTTTGTTTGTGCATATATATTGAGATGCTTCCTAGTGGTGCATCACTGAATATATTGATGTACCATAATTAGAATTGGCATAGAAAGGGCTGAACTGGAACTTTCCTATCATGGATTGGGTATATCAAAACTAACAGACTGCCAATGGGTATTTTAAAGGCATACAGAAATAGAGATACAGAGGAGGACATCATTAAAATAAATCCAAAAAGATATCAATTTATTGTATAGATGATATACTCACTCCTTTACACAAAAGGTAATGCGAAATTTCAATTGGAAATTACACAGTCTTTCTCCATTAATAGTTTATTAGAATTCATAAATGACACATGTACTACCTTCAATCTGAAGACATCAATGGTTTTTAGTGTCTGCAATCTAACTGCCTGTAATAAGCAAACTGTGTTTACTTAGAAAAACTTAGACTTTGATTACACAGATATATAGTCATAGTGAATAATAGGTGGGCAGAAAGAACTGACAGCTTAGTTCTTTCAACTATAAGCCAGTCAATTCTTTTTAGTCCCTTAGGGCCCTCAGTGTCTACACCTCCACTGGAGCATATTCTTATAGTAACTGATTCCCCAGGGTAGATGAACGGAGTGGCCCCTCTCAGTATTTTCCCCAGAGTATGTTTGGAGAAAAGCCAATGGCTAGAGCACAACCGTTGTGATGATTCAAATTCATTCATATAGTCAATTGAGTTGCTCTTTCTGCAAACCATAAAAAAGGTTATCATCAAACTATCAACTCCTTAATATGACCTCTTTGTAAACCTTAGGGCAGATAACTGTACATGTATGTATGTACCTGTATACAATTATGTATTGTTGAACAGGGGATATAAAGGACTATATGAGCATATTTTGAACTGAGTGAATCATCTTATAATTTCCCCTTCTTCTCCATAAGTATCCCATGGTTGTATGAGTATTGATGGCTTTCTGTTATGGTTGTGAAGCATAGTGAGGAGTTTATGGGAAAGCATAGGCATTTTATCTTGCAAAGAGGGGAAACACATTATATTTATTATGATGGTTTGAAGGATAACTATTGGTAGGCCTGTCTTTTAACCCAGATAGCCCTACTGTCCTACATGTAGGACGCCTAATTGACCTCATAAGATGAGGTCTATATCCACTCATAAAATCAACAGATATGGAAGTAAATTTTTGCATCCTATAGTTCTAGACCCAAGGCTTCCAAAAATGCTCCATACGGGTTTTCTTAGGCACATTTATGACATTACACACATGTCCAATAACACCTACTACTTAGGAAGTTACCTTCTGCTATAGATTTTGACCTTCACAGAGGGGACAGACGTCCATAGTCTGACTGTCCTATATGTAGGACGGTGCGTATCTCTGGATACGCTATAAGTAAAGCTTTGAAATTTCTTGTATTGCATAAATGGCCTTATATAAGCCTATTTGTCAGTTTCTGGCACTCTGTTACAGGAATTGTGGTTTCCGTGGCAACCAAAAGAATGCAAATTTTAAAGGACAGTAGTCCCGAGTCCTACTGTCCTACTGTAGGACTGTAAGCAAACCCTCATATTTCTGGACACGGCGTAGATAAAGGTTTGAAATTTTGTAAAGGGCATATTTGGTCATAATTGTCTACTTATCAATTTTAAGCACTCTATCACAAAAGTTGCCACTTTAGTGTTATCTGGGTTAAGATCATACTAAGAGTGCTTCTCAGATTTCAAATTCCATCTTTCAACCAATTATGTCTACTGGCATGAGCACACACCCATTCAGTGAAATATTAATGAGAGCCTTTACAGGATACTCTATACAATCCCACGCATGTAATATTGAGATGAGGGCCTTTCCAGATTACTGTCCTTTCTCCCTTGCCACATGTTTCATTAGATGTCTGTCTTCAGATTCCATATACTCTGTGTTCATTTAGTCCGATTAACCATATTCAATGTAGTTCATTGTCTTGACCACCAATGTGGGACCTTGTTCATTGTGTTCTCAAGTTTTACATTGATTAAAGTCACATAAGCATACCTAGTATACCCTTAATATTGTCCGGAGTAGATCCTGAAAGACTGTATCCAATCCAATCCATACTCTGACTTAGAGGTGCCTTCAGAATTCTGCTCAGGCTCATTCTTTCCTCCTGATAATCCTTTCAGCTGTCCCCAATTCCTTCCTTTCTCATGCCCACTCCCACACATCCCTTAGCTTTCCAGCTGTCCCCTGCACTTTCTCCATATCCCCTTATAAGTAGCATTCCTGGTAAAGTCCCTTTTGTTACCTTTGGGAACGCAGCATGATGCCTCAAAGTTTATACTGTTCTGGAAACTATTTGCCACTATCATATTTCTGCATTATATCCATAATTTTTGGCTTCACTACCAATGTTATAGGGCTGTCATGATGCATCAATGCATCACTGGTGAGGGTTGAATTTTTTTAAATGTGATATTAGTGCTTGATATATGCAGAGGTAACATGACTTCTTCCATTCATATCTCCTATATCATTCATATTTTCTTTTTATCATGTTTGTACCAATGGTTAACTCCCGAGGATATTAAATACCTAAGGGGAGTTCTGTCCGGCATTTTACATGCCCATTTGCTAGGTAACTAAAACATGCCTCCAACCCCTTTAGAAATATATGTTTGCTTCATGCACCAATGCAGCCATTGCAAGTCTACTGAAAGCAGAATTAATGAATCAAACAGGAGTAACGTGGCTCATACAATATCAACATAAAGACCAATGGATCAAATGGAGTCTTGGTTCATGATGCAGTCCCTAGAGGGTTAATGAGATAAGCAGCTCTCTTTGGAGAGAAGCTCTTCAGATTGACTCTGATGTGAGGTGCTGGTGATATCTACTTCAGCGCTAGGAACCACGGGCAGCCATACAACATTAAGAATGAGCTGCTGTCAAGGTAGAAGTAGGATTTGTAGCCCATGTATAAGACGGTTAGTTGTTAGTAGAGGGCTGCACTTCATGGTGTAAGTATTATAGCAAACCTTGGGGTTAGGCTGTGTGTCTGTTCGTTCCCAGCCCCCCTACTTCTGCCACTTAGCTCAAATGAAAACGTCAGTTTGTAGGCATTTGTCTATTATTTAATCTTGTGGGTCCATATTCATCAGCAAATCAAACAAAAAAAATAGCAAATCAATTTTAGTAAAGCAAGACTGGGGGAAAGATTGTAAATATAGCAATTTCTCAGAAAATATTTCGATTTTAGTTCTGTAAAAACGTGTATATGTGAAATATAAACCTTTTCTACCTATGATGACATCAAAATTATGTAGTTTGATATGAAAGTAAGAAAAATCTGAATATAAACAAGGGTACTGAGTTCTTAGTACACGCCATGATCGAGAGACTATCATTCAATCTTAGTGTGTACTAAGAAACAGGTTAGTACTGAACCTGATAAGTTGTGTAAGAGTGAGGTTGGAATCTGTGTAGGATATAGCACACCAAATGCTTAGCAAATTAATTCATTTGGAACCACCCCCCCCAAAAAAAAAAGAAAAAAAAGAGAGAAAGGAAGTATCCTAATTCATTGCTCAATATCAAATCACTTATAATTACCACATCCATATATCAACTTTATAAAGCTGTTTTTTGGGCAAAAACAATACAAAATAAAGAATATAATGTAGATGTTCTCCTAGCGCCAACGCCTTGTAAAGCTTATGCTACGACCAAAGACTTCTCAACACATGTACAGCCTTGCCCCATCAGCACCAACCTATATAGATGATATTATTACCTATTTTTCATATCACATCCAATGACTTAATACAATATTTCTTTTTAAACTTCTCCTTTTCACAGGCTTACAAAACGTATTTCAATATTACCTACCTTGTGCCAGTGCCCTATCATATTTCATACAATCTCACTAAACCTATGAATATAGAGTAATCTTTGATCATGCTGCAATCTTCAAATGATTAATATATCATGCAGCCTTTAAAAGTTGATTTATCATGAATCCTGTAAAGGGCTAATAGTATGAGCAGTTCCCTTTGTTGAGAAGCTCATCAGATTGACTGTGAAGTGAGCTGCTAAAGATAGCTAATAAATTTAGCGCTAGGAACCATGAGCAGTTGTTAAACATTGAGAATGATCTGCTGTCAAGGTAAGAGTAGGATAAGTAGCCCATGTGGGCGTGGGGACTGTTGTTAGTTGTTACTATAGGGATTCAGTTCATGGCATAAGTACACCTCATACTGTGATTGAACGATTGCTTAATTCCTTAATTCATAAGGCACAAATTGTGTATTCCACTTTACTATGGATCTAAACATTTTCGCACATTCAGCTTTCCCACATTCTGTTTGTTTCTTTGCAGTAGTTTTAGAAATTAAAGTATACTATAAATCTGAATCACAGTGTGCTGTGGGTTGTCTATGCCATAGCGCAAAAATGTAATTGCATCTGATTCAACAAGGGAAAAGGTACCTCCCTGAGGTGCCAATGGAGTTACAACCTTATTGCACCAAGGCGATGACATATAGCTTCATATATCAAAGTGCTATTGCTCAAAGGATGAAAAAAGAGCTTATTGCTCTTCATTGAAACATTATCCATTTTCCATTGATATTTGGAGACAGCCTTGGCCCATAAGTGCCCAACTTCATTGCCCCTCTGTTATAACACATTCAAGGACCTAATCCAATATTTCCATCTTTAGCTTATCATTTTCACACTTCACATCCCAATCATATTGCATGCAGTCAGCCTTTTAGATTTATTCAACACATTGCTGGGTGAAAGGCCCTCAAGAGACAAATAGGATTGTCTGGCAGGGAGTTTCCCAGTTGGGAAATAAACCTCACAGTATGGTGGCACACTCTCTACTCACAGGGGGAGTGGTCTGGAGCTTAATTCAAAAGGCTCTGCCATCGCTGAGATGTTAGTGATTCCCCCCCACCCCATATTCTATACTGCTATGGTAAGGTAGGCCTGCCTTCCTTTCTGATAGCAGGCTACTTTTTAGTGAGTGATGTTAGCCTCAGCCCTCCTTTGACTATTCCAAGCAGCTAACAACTGTGCAGAGTGGTAACTAGTTCTATACCCACCAAGTCAACTACTAAGTAGGGTAGTGAGGCTGGATTAACCATTTAAGGGGCACAGACGCGCATTTTGGCATCACTATGTACATATGCAACCATGGTGAATTACTCGTAAGGCTGTCTGATGATACATATATCATGGCTATGGACAGAGAAGCAGAATATAGATGCACCATACGGGCTTTGAGGTGTAAAACTGTGAATCATTTGTTGGACAGACAGACTTCTCCTAATGTCATATTGTCACCTCTAAGTGCTGGGTTTATATAGACAGATGCATCATGAGGCAACTTCTCATTTTTGAGGGGGCTTTTATCTATTGTAAGCTAAGTGTAGGAGGTAAAAAGGTCTATATAAGAAATTATGAGTCTAGGCTTTTTTAAATGTAGGGCAAATCTAGTAAACCACGGATTGTACATCATTACTAGCTCCAACAGACTACATCAAACAGCTCGCAACCCGTATTTTTAAGTTATAGACTCTCTGCTTTTTAAAGTTAACTGAATATTCAATGCTTTGAGATCCTAGGAGTCTTGCCACGTCCCATACTCCATTTTCAATGCATATTGAGTTGCATGCAGCTAGAAAGCAAAACATACAGAACAAAAAGAGCAAGCTGATTTCAAGTAAGCGTGCACAAAGTGACCCATTTTCCGTAAAGAGCTGTCCAGGATCCCATAAATAGGCAGCAGGCTTCTCAGCTGATCAGAGAATCATTAGCACAGGTGCTGATTTAGCAGATCATCTAATTTTCTTGTGTCCCAAAGGTCGAGGATCAGGGTAACAAATCAAAATTCAATGAAAACATTGTTGCAATTCTTTTTCTGATGTTCTATTTATTTATCTCAGCCAGTGGTACATGGATTATACAATAAAGGTGATGGGTGACATTGTACTGGAAGTTTTTATTGACTTGAGACACTAAGGGTTGTAGATAGATATATTACTGAGGCTTATAGCACTCCATGAGAAGAAGTATATGGCTCTTTTTCACAGCCAGTATATGATTCCTATGCCAAGGCAATACGAGCATCTATTGTTCAATAGTTGATTAGAATTTTGATTTAGAATTGACAGGGTTAGTATATTCAACCTGAATACATCAACGGTCTTCAGTATCTCTTATCTAAGTGTCTATATTATACAAGGTCTATTTGCAAAGAAAAAATAAACTAAAGTGGAACAGTTATCCAATGAATACTAGGTGGGCTGGAGGTTAATTCAAAAGGCTCTGCCATCGCTACCTATGTAAGCTATTCCTATTTACTATTCCACTTCCAGTACTAACACCACCTCTTATTTTATTCTGAGAAACGATTGTGGTTTCCCCTGAGTGCAAGGGCATCTGTGTGGGGGGACATTCCTCGTCACAAAAGTGAATGCACCTGCTGACAGTCCTTGTGGGCTATTGAGGCTACTCATGAGTTAAGAGCACTTGAATGAATTTTCTCATAGTCCTTGAGGGATCTTGAGTCTACTCATGTGTTAAGGGCATAGTAACAGCATGCTTCCCTTGTCTCTTTTAGTTGGTGACATAGTTGAAGACATTTCAGGGTCAAGTGCACCCGGCAGGGTATATATGATTAGCAGAACCTCAGTGTAGCCACTCTTGAGAGAACGAGTTTTTCCAATGCTATTTTTTGTCTTCCACTGCTATTTTTTCTCTGTGGACCTGATGCCACTGTGCACAGTTATTTTCTGCTTGGAATAATGACAGCAGGGCTGACACTAACAGCGTTCACTAACAAATAGCTGGCTATCAGAAAGGAAGGCAGCCTGGCCTTACCATCGCAGTAAGGAATAAGGGAGGGAAATCACTGACATCGCAAAGGTAGCGATGGCACAGCCTTTTGAATTAACCTCCAGAGGACCTTGTACTCAGTGAAAATGACTGCCTTTGGTCTACAGACATGCAGCTTGGATCTTTCAACAATAAGCCAGTCATTCCTCCTAGTCCCTGATGGTCCTTACTGACTACACCTCCACTGGGGCATATTCTAATGGTAACGATGAAGTAGTGTGAATGAATAGAATGACACTTCTCTTAAGTGTCGGTTTTCTCCTAGCAATCTGTTTGGAAAAATGCCAACAGTTTAAGGATCACCATTATGATAATTCAAATGCATTCAAAAAATCATTTGAGTTGCTCTTTTCCAGGTTTGAGGTTTAAGTGATTTGATGTTATTGAAAATATTAGGTTCTGAACTTGCTAAACTATCTTACCACTTTCCTCATTTCACCCAAAATGCCTTATGAGTACCAAGGGATCCCTCTGTGCCCAAAATCATGTCATACTTGAGAGGCACAATTAGGGGTTCTTGGGAAAGCCTGGGTGATTTATTCGGCAAAGATCAATGAGGGAGAACACATTATTGTAATGGTGGTGGTTTGAAGGATCACTTTGAGCAAGCCTTGTTTTTAACCAGCATTCCCAAAGGGCTTCTCAAGTTTCACATTTCATCTTTTAGTCAAATTTCTCTACTGGCATGAGTGCACAACTATTCAATGTAATATTAATTAGAGCCTTTCTAGGTTGCTCTGCACGTTCCTCCCTCGGCACATCTTATTGGATGCATGTAGATTCCATATACTTTGTGTACTTTGAGTTCATAAGAATCTGATTTTTTTGTATTACAAGCCTCAAGTAAACTCAATAAATCATACAATTACGCTTTAGAGCATGTGAGTGCGCACATAGACTATCAGTCTATCTAGACTGTGTTTCAAAATGTTAAAGTTATCTCACCAGTCTCATAATGTGGTAGGCTCACCTCTCAAAATACGCCGAGAAATAATGAAGACAGTCATGAACAAATCGAGCTGGACTCAGTCATGGGTGGATGTCAACATATATAGAAAAATTTATTTTCAGAAACCAATGACTCACCTCACTCGATGCAAATACCACTAGGAAATACCGTTGTATTTACTAGGTATGTCACCTGGGTGGATGCAGACAAAATAATGAAGAGGTACAAACACTAATAGAAAATCACCACAGACCTTTAAATCTTCTGATATAGATTGGGCTCTCAGTACTATTAAAAAGGTCATTTTATCTACACGGTTATGTTATATGTTTATGAGGTTCAAAATGGTGAGATGTACACAATAGTTCCTTGTCCAAACAAAGTTTAGCATACTTCTGTAAAGAATTAATATTCTGGTTCATTTTAAACTTGGTTCCATCAAAGTCATTTCATCATTGTGGTAGTAAAAGGGAAAGACAAGATAAATCCATTATTCTACCTCACTTCAACTCAGGTTAGCCTTGCATCCCACAAAGGGGCAGTTGGTATCTCATCTCTTTAGATGATCAAGATGGTTCAGGTGTAGGGCACTAAAAGAATTTATTTTTTGAGTGTCCCAAAGGTGGCACTATCCATGTTGAAATGAGGGAAATATCAGGAGGTTGAGAATAATCTTAATAGACTTATTCTTTTTATTTGATATTATTAGATAACACAAGATTTTTTCCTAAACACTTTGACATTAAGTCATTGAATTTAAGGTGCACCTTGACATTGTGAACGAAGATGTTTGAAGGATGAGAATTTACAATAGTACCACACTAATCATACATTGCAACTTCATAAAAACATGAGGCTGTCATCTATCTTTGCCTAGATATAATGTGCCTAAGGCATAAACCTCAAAGCCAGGCCTACTCTCCTGCATACAATCTATGTAGTAATATAGAATAGGAATAGGTGGATATGTGACATTGCCTTGGAAGTCGGTATTGACTTGCGGCACCAAGGGGTGTAGATTAATAGATTGCTGTTGTCCTAGAGCCCTCTACAATAAGAAGAACTGGCCCGTTCTACAGTCAGAATATGGTCCCTACATCATGGCAATATCGGGATGTAAAATAATGAGAGGAAGTAGCTTCTTTTTGCATTTTATGCATGCCCTTTTGGAGGTGATATATAAGTGAATTCATTTCTTAATTGACCTTCTTGCCAGTAGGGCGTTTCTCATTAATGTTAACTAGCATGATTGAGAAATACCCTCCTGGTCTGTAGCTAGGATAATACTCAAGGTTCAAGAAACTTTTTGTGGCCTAAAGGGTCTCAAGAAACATTTGTGACGAAACTTGGGAAAACCTAACATTACAGGGATTTAGTGCTAGTTATTGCCACTAGGGGGCACAAATAGTGCTGTAAAACCTCACACATAGTCATGGAACTTTCTCCCACTTTCCCTTGTCAGATTTTGATGATCCATATAACAAAATGACCTATGAGACCTTTTGATTCCAATTAAAACAAGTAAGTTTGAATGAATCATTTGATATATCTTGGTCAACTGCTTACCCAAACCACATAGTTATACCTGAAATAAGAATATCATAATTTCTGTCAACCTGCACAGATATTATCCATGTTGGGCATGATTACATGCCTATCTGTGTTGTAAAAAAAGGCATTTGCCAACTATTCAGGGGCTGTGATTGTCCAAATATGTGGCAAGAGCTATAGCAAGTATTCTGATAGGTTACAGTAAATATACCGTCTTGTTCTTTTTGGATGTGCCACCTAGAGGCCCTGAATAGCACTAAATCCCCGTAATGTTAGGTTTTCCCACGTTTTGTCACATTTATTTATTGTCTACAGCCATCTCTACTCAATTCCTTTCACAAATGTGATAGGAGGTAATTGCAATTGGGAATTACAGTCTCTGTCTCTTAACAGTTGACTAAAATCTAAAATTGAGAGGGTTACACAACTGCAATTTATAACGACTTCAAAGATCTCTTATTGTCTTTATTATGAACACTTCTTTTCCTATGAGGGATACAGTCTAACTTTTATATTTTGTACACCCCTGAAGTGTTTGGGAAAACATTTAGACAAAGTACTAACATATTTAATCTATTAAATATCAGTCGTGGAGGAATTTACCATTGAACTTTATCATCACGTTTTACTAAAATGGTAAACTTATTAGAAGGAAACTTGTACTAAATTATAATCTTGGGGATAAGCAATAATCATGTACTTTGCCTGCATGTGCATGCATGGAAAGGGGTTATATATCGATTTCAGTGATCAACTTTTATGTTCATTCGCGAACTGGTATTGAAATACAGTTTTTCGATTAATGATCTATGATTGCGTCTATCATTGCAATTGTTCTATTCAAAGGCCATTCAAGACACATCTCTAAGAAGATAGTCTGCAGACTTGGACTTTTAAACTCTGAGCCAGTCAGTCCTCACAATGCCATGGGGCTCTCATTGTCGACACCTCCATTTTCTAATGGAGCAGAGTCTCAATGGGACTGAAGAATTATGGTGGGTGAATAAGGAAGCACCTCTTTACAACTTTGTCCTCTCTTGGGAGTCTATTTGGAGAAAAGCCAATTGTCAGGATGTCTTCAATTCATATAGGGGCTAAATTAATGGTGATATAATATGCCCTCTCTTTTTACCATGGTAGATAAATAATAGTTATCAACAAATTACTTATGAGGATATCTTGGAACATATGAAGTTTCTCTGTATGAAAGAACTCCATGCAGACTTATATGTGCTATGCATCATTTGCCATAGTGATGTTACTAAAAGCATTTGACAGCTGTAACATTTAAAAGTTCATGAGGATATTTTATGTGTTTTGGATTATCCTGCCACTGCCCTCTTTTCACTAGGAATCCCTCAGGGCCTCATGAGCATTAAGGGATTTCCGTTTGTACAAAGAAGCAGGTTCTGCTTGAGGAACAGGACTAGGGCTTCTTGTTAATGTATGTCTAATGTTATGGCAAAGGTCCATGAAGGAGAGCAGATTGTTATCATGATCATGATGTCTTGGAGAATGACTTTGCGCAGACCTTGTTTTTGACCACCATTTTCAGAGAACTTCTCCTCTTTCACAATGGTATCTTAGTCTGATTACTAGTGGCATGCACACGCAAACATTTAGAGCAATATTGTTTAGGGGCCCTCTCAATACAATAGCCCTTTGGCATGTATTGCTTATTTGCTTTGAAAAAAAACATGCAGATTTATGATAGTTAGGACTGCTGAATAATATTCTTGGGGATATGCATATTATATAGGAAGCTTTTGCCTGCTCTTTTCCCACTAAAACTGAAGGTGTGGACTGCATTTCTCAATAACACAGGGGCGTAGGAAAAGGGTGGGCCAGGGGGGCCCGGGCCCCCCCAATCACAGAGGAGGTGGGGCCTGAATATGTCTGGGCCCCCCAAAATGAGTCAAGCCCCCCTATAAAATGTACAAGATTCCCACAGCTCAGCACTCAAATTGGACAAATATGTAATTAAAATAGGGAAAATGACAGATTTGTTTAAAGATAAGTCATCAAGGAGTATTCTTTTATATAAATCCAATACAGTGATGCATCAACACCAGCGCACTCAAGCCGACAATTTATGGTGGCTGTGGTGAGGCCCCCCTGGGCCCCCCCCCAATGAAGATTTGCTTCCTACGCCTCTGTAACATTGACTAGCATTATTGAGGAAACGTGGCAATACCATACAATAGCATAACTAAGATAACCATATTGCACCAAAATGCCATAGGCCATGAAATGGCTAATGATTCCTAGTGGCCTATGAGAAGTGCCAAACGTCTCATTAGGAGGCATCATGCTCAACATGAGGCAGACATGATGTAAAACCTGCCTTATTGGTACGATACAATATCAAATAAAACATTGCGCTGAGCTCAATATAGCATTATGTAATTATGCTCAGGTATCAACTATTTTCACCCAGTGTTTAAGTGCTGGGGTCGTCCAATAAAGGTGCCAAACAAGTTAAAGCTGATGGGAGGTTTGCCTGATCAGGAAACCCACCTACCTTTCTGCATTAAAGATGGAGCCGGCTGGGAATGGGCTCACCTTCAAAATTGTTATACCTGAGAATCCCCTATATATTTGCTGTTGGTAATAATCGTTGAGGTGCAGTGGCCTCTCCAGGTAGGGAATTAGGTTTAAAGCACTTGGTGCCTGGGGGTCAGTAGGCATGACCAGGACCATGGAAATGCATTGGATGAGGGAATTTCTTAAAAATCTTAATGTGTTTTGTAAACTACATTTTAATTATGCCATGAATATAGAATGTGTCTTAATCAGATTCATTTTACAGAAGGCTTGGAATCTACCAATTTCAAAACAAAATGTTTAAAATCACAAATACACTTAGTCCTAATAGAACCTGTCAGTTTGTTTTTAAATAGCTATAGTAATGAAGCTAGTAATTGGAGTTTGGCAGTTGAAGAGCAGAAGTGGTAAGACTAT
Source organism: Acholoe squamosa (assembly GCA_949317995.1). Taxonomy (NCBI): domain Eukaryota; kingdom Metazoa; phylum Annelida; class Polychaeta; order Phyllodocida; family Polynoidae; genus Acholoe; species Acholoe squamosa. Next base: position 75,186,001 of record OX439038.1, read on the forward strand.
GTGGGATTATGTTAAAAGTATTAGATGCCAGGGTTAATCATATTCCTACACTGAAAACTTATAGCTGTAGAAACTAATCAGTGTAGATCACTTTAGGGTGCTCAGTTTGACGCCGTCTGGGGGGAGCACCTTGTCATAATTTGGGTAATCATATGTGATTACAAAGGGTCATCATATTGATTACCTTTTACAATATAGCTTACATGCTCAGATTGATAGGTGTACAGCCAAATTGGGCATTTTGTCAGGTTTCAAATATGTTTATAATTACCTCCCCCCCTCCTGGTACTGGTAGGTCTTTATCCTTGACCCTCCTAAGCATCATGATTGGTCACATAATATATATATATATATATATATATATATATATATATATATATATATATATATATATATATCAATATGTATAACAAGCAAGAATTGATTCCCCCAGTTGTTACTATCATTTCAGAGACAGGAGAGGTGTCTATGTGTAAAAAATTGCTAAATCATTTAATGTCATTGGAATTTTTGCCATTTTTTTCTTTCTTGAATCAATTGAGTCCCTATGAGATGGTTTTATGATAACCTTTCATTTCACAGACATTTTTTGTCTGGATTAATGCAACTATTGATTCATAGATTACCTTTAGATAGTTCTGTATTTTTGTATAGTGGAGGCCCCTAGTGGCAGAAGTATGTCATCAAAATGATGACTCTGTGCCATCATTTTGATGAGATGGGGTCATCATTTTCAAATGATGAACATAAGTCATCTTCAATGATTACTTTTATATATGTATAAGTTTCAGTGTATGTCACAAGGAAATTAAAGATGGTCATCCAAATGGATGCCATTTCAGCAGCCATAGAATATGAATGGATGGTGCGGTGACATTCCATTACTTTAAATTTCCCACAGCACTATAACGCCTGATAAACCCTGGAATACTATTCCAATATTGTTCTTAAACAGCTTGGAAGAGTGGAAGGAAAATATCTCATTGGATGCCAGACTCCAATAAAAGATATCATCATTTCCCTCCAACTCTACAAGCTATCAAGGTTTCCTATTGACTACAGTCTACAGTATTCAATTGGCCCATTATATCTTTGGATGCAGGCAGTGTAGAGAACCATTACAGTTTGGATATTGTACTTGGCCAAATAGTAAAATAGATATGAAGCGAAATATATATGTGTAGGTACAGGTAATAGTTACAGTGGGTTCATGAGGATCATAAAGGCCAAAGTGTATTCGTACCGCAACCATGCTATTTACTTCTAGCAGTTTCTGTTCAGAATATATATTCTTCCAGCCTGAATCTTGTGAAAATGGAAATGACCACAATTGTTTATCATGCCGATGTTGAATAAAAGGGTATAGCTTGTTCTATGTCCTCTATGCCAAATAGTTTTTTTGAGTACCATGTCTTCTGTCTCAAATAGCCAAATGCAAATTTGAGAACCCTGGGCAATCAAAAGCCATTCATCCAGGTAGAGGGATATTGATGAAATTTTTGACGCCAACAGTATGGTCTAACCCTTCTATAGCTGCATGATACCTCTAGATCTTTGTTACTTTATGAACACAATCATTTGTAATGCAGTGTTGCTGATCTTAGTCAACACAACAAGATCATGCCAACCCTTGGGGAATGTGCTAAACCTACAGGAGTTGGATGATAATTAGTTGATCATCAAGGTTGAGGTTGAGGCACTTTGGTATACTGCATTATAGCATCATGTCACCCTCTACTACAAGAGCACTTCTGTAAGAAGAATCTACATGCATGCAACACATAACAGCCCTGTTTGTGTGTGCCTTGGGCCGGTAGGTGTGTACTGGATAGCAAGTAGGCTTTCCTAGAAGAACGTCAATACCCACACCTCAGATTCCTTTATCAATGCCTCCAACATCAATATCTCATTTCTTGAGCTGAATCATTCTCTGTGCTGGAAGCCGAGGTTAGATAATGTGGTTTTATGTGACAAGGGGGGTATTTTTACTAGAGCTTTTGATATGTTGAGTGGGTGAGTAAATAGTAGTTTCTAGCACCTTTTCAGAAGAGAAGGCATGATAATGAGCGAATTCCCAATGCCAAAAGAAAGTGGTGAATGTAATAGTTCCTGGAGAACAAGGATCATTGGCTTATCTAGCATGATAAGCCTGTGTACGTTATGACAGCGCAGAGATAAGTGGGGAAAGATTTAAAGCTGTGCCTCATTATTATATGCAAACCTAGGGCATATCTCAAAAGTGCTCAATATCATTATCGGGAAATGCACTCTTGGAAGTATCAAAAGATGTTTACTGTTTGGCTTTCCTGCCATATGAGGGCAGTATAATATTATTGGTGTTAGATATCACACACAGTCCCTATTCCATTTGTGAAGGTTTGTGATGTTTTTGTAGAATCTTAAGAATAGCCATGACCTACTCTCCAGCATAGTCCATTGAGGACAGTGAGGGAGATTGCAAGACTGCTTGGTGCGCTGGTATTGACTATAGGCATCAAGATATGTGGATTAATAAGTTGCTGAGGTCTTTATGGCTCCTAAAGGTGACCACATGGATGAAAAAGATTGTCCACTTTCACAGGCAGTGTATGATCCCTGCCTTGTCAATATGAGCATGTGAAGGGGTCAGGAGGCCATTTCTCAATGTACTACGACTGCACACAGCCACTACGATTTAAAAAATGCCAAGAATAAGCCAGGCTATTGTAGGAACTGCCCCACGACTGCTCACTATGATTAGCAGCTATGCACTAATTACATACGGTTTAGTAGGGCAGTCGTACTGGTGCAGACATTAGGGACTACTAGTTCATGGTGCTGTTAAGGCCAAATTATTAGGTTCTCACTACGGTTTTAATGACAGCAGTCGTAGTGTGTTTAGAATTGGCCTCCAGAGGGAGGGTCTACTCTTTTAAGACAACATCTTTGTAAAGAACAGCTGTGAAGGTGCAGTTCTTCTCTCAGTGGTGGCTTTAGATTGGGGTGCGGGAGCGTGCACCCCCCACCTTTTTCCCTGTACTTATGAGTTTATTTACCTCTTTTTATAATTAGCCTAGAATCTAGCCAAAATGAGCAGCGTGCCTCTTCCTTTTCAAAATCCTGGATTCGACACTAGTCTCTGGCATTGAGAGTAAACAGTGTGTTGAACTGTGTCCATAGGATATGATAATACTTTTTATGTGGGTTCTCCTTTCTACCTTTTACCATTCATCTCAGGGAGCTCCTGCCTGCCACTTGTCCCTCTATAAATTCATAATAGCACTCCTGAGTAAGGCTTGAAGAACGGTACATTGAAATGTATGATTCTTCAAAAGTGTGGTTTTAATCTTGTCTTGGTAGTAGTCTGGTAATGTTGACGGTTGGTCTCAATCTATATGTCTTTCATGGAAAGGCACACACTGTATGTGGTGTTTCAGGATATCTTGTTTTATTTTTATTGTGATATATCAATGACAACCCAGAACTGACAAGTTCCCTTAAATGCTCAGGAGGGCATTTCAAAACCATAGCTATAGATATCGTTTTGAAATGCCCTGCTGGTGCATCATGCTATTGTCACAGCCTTAGAGGTTCAGCATGATGAATTCCCAATTTGCTCACTGTTGCTGCATGTATCATGACGACAAATTGGCATAATGCATTAATGCACTATGAAACCCTTACATGGTTAAGGCATAGCTCAGTTCCATAAGAAACTTAGAATGTTGATGCATAGTAATCAAACTGTGATCGTCATGAAAACATTTATAAGGAACCCACATATTGGAGATAGAGAATGCCCAAATTCGCTTAGGCCCAAGGGACTAGCCCACCCAAGCTAGCAGAAAGTACTGTAGAAATATATCAAAATGAGGGTGCAGAGCAGCAGAACCTTCAGGTATAGAGTCCCAGAATATAGTCTTTTATAATCTACAGAATAAAAGCACCACCTGAAGCTGTCCTAGCGAGTCCATTGTCATTCACAAATTTGGTGAGTTATCATCACAAGGCAGAGACTAACAGTTGGGGCTCTTGGTACATACAGTGCAATGACAATTTCTATGACATATAGTGTGCATGGTCAGATATGTCAAATTCACAAGACCCACAATTGTTTTGAAATTATATTTACAATACAGTGAAGCCTGCTGAGGATTTCAGCGAACGATATTTTAGAAAGAATGTAGCTTTCTCTTCTCTCACAAATACAGCAGATTTAGGCATCATCTATACATGAATCATCTGAGAATATCCTAGCAGAAAAATAACACAGTTAAAGCATTGTCAGTACATGTGACACAATGTCATATTTGAATGCTATTGAGGTTTATCTATATTTGATTGCTATTGAGGTTTATCTATCACCTCTTATAATATTGCACATTGATGGAGCATGCCAATTCAATATCATATTGTAGATCGGACAGCCTACATTTCTCAGCTTAGCACAACTTTGATCATCTTATTGAATATAAAATTGTAGAATAGTACTTGATTAGCTACAGGGTTATGATTCCTCTACAAATGGCAACCAGTTTGAGCTTTCCATATTCTGAGCAGTTGAAGGTTTCATGGAATCTGACAGAGATGCCCTTTCTGGATGAGAAAGAAAGGGCTTCTTGCGAAAAGCATTAGACATTTATTTGGAGAGATTCATGAGGGAGACCACTTTATTGTAATCACTTGTGTTGAATGTGAAAAATTACTTTTTGGGGACCTTAACTTTTTGACCAGCTTCAGAAAAAGCCTCTTAAATGTGACATTTAGCTTTCAGTCCTAAATTGTCCACTGGCATGGAACCCTTGAGACCAATTGATAACAGGCATGGCCTTTCCATGAGAAGTACCACAAGGTTTTCCACCTTTAACTATTTGAATGCTGTACAGTATTTTAAAGCACCATGCAGGCTAGAGTTAACATGATGAATATCGCCAACACTTGCCTCTCCAGAGTGTTGTATTTCATATTCTAATGCAAACCTATAAAAAGGTTTATCATTATTTTTCGTGGAGAAATGGATTCTAACCACAGAAAAGGTTAGAGCTCAGTTGACCAGAACCAATGGGTGTTTATGACATGTAAACAGAAATGTTTATGGCCATGCTCTACAAAAAGATGGTGGCATATATATATATATATATATATATATATATATATATATATATATATATATATATATACATATAATATACGTAATCAAGGATGATATGCTTACATCATTGCTGTTTTTAAGGTGAACGTCAACTAATAGTTTCAATAAAATAAGTGAACATGCCAAAGAAATGCTTTCTAAATTAACATTAGTTGCCTTGATATATTGGATTTGGTTTCCCCAGCACTGTAAATACAAACTTTTACTATTTGAGACTGGAATAATCATCTTTGGGAATACTAATTGTTTCTCATTAATCTGATCATAATAGTACTCTGATTGTCTCTTTTTCCAATGAACTCTTGTAATCAGACACCAAGTTCCCTGAAGCTATCCGCTCTCCTAGCCTCTCTTCCACATTATTAAAAGGAAGTATATATATGATTTGGACGATAGTCCCTCTATTAACATTAATGAAGAATCTGATTTCAGCGTTTCAATTAAATGATAGCTGTCAGAAATGTCAGAATAATTATATACACCATGACAGATGGTGATTTTGATTAAAATATTATATTTTTGTTACATAGCTCATGTTACCATGTTATCAACTGTATCCACTTATTTAAGTCTTTGATGAGTTAGGATACGGCGTAGCGTACACTCATCACAGTCCTTCAAGGTGCAAAATCATGAGGGTGCAACTAAGTTAACAGGACACATATAGGTAGAATGGTTAAATTATAAAGGGCATAGTGAGTCCCAAGACACCTACTGAAATAGCCTAGGCATGAATAACCAGATTGTGACGCATTGGAATTTCCTGCCACTGGGAATAACACTTGCTCCTACTTTAAAATCCACATCTGCAAATGTTTCACTCTTGCCTTTGGTCAGAGAAAAGAATGATACAAGTTTCAACACACATTCCAGACACATCGACCATTGCTGGATACCAGAATAAAAAAAATCAGATGATTATTTTAGATTTGATGTCTTGGTTTTTGATCATAATGTAAGGTATGGAGATGTCTGTATGCAGGGTGGTGGCTTCGTTCTGTAGGAATGGGAGCTATTTTTTTTATGATTATATTTTAGGCTCATATTAGGACCATTGAAAAAGGCTCACGAACCATTGCTGTCCGAGACATCTTGATATAAAATTGTATCAAAACCATGTGATGAAGGCCCACCATGACTGAAATCATTGATCATGTCTGTACCTATGTACCTCACTATCACATAAAATAGGATCAAGGACTGATGTTAGCTATTGTATGACATTACCTTTTAGTATTGATGGCAGGGTTTGCAATCGGAAACCAGTTTTACTCTTTACTTAAAACCCATGGTTCTTGCAGTGTTCTGTAAAGAAAAAAAAAACAGCCTCATATAACAGATCTTGGCATTTCTGGCAGTTTTCTCCCAGTTTTGTCTCCAAGGTGAATGTGCGTATCATGTTGACTGACCCCCATGTCTCTAAATCAGCCCCTGATGCTTTCCATATGTGCATTGACAAGGTGGTAGAGACCGATTCCAATCCACAGCATATGAAACCATTTCCTCACAGACTGACCCTTCAATGAGTTCACCATTCCTCCAGTATGTAAATTGCAAACCAGTCAGCTAATGAGACATTACAGCCCCTGCCAATGTCAACAGCACCCTTAGGTCAATACATTGAGCCTACTGAAGCTTCATGCTGTTCTACCCTTTAAATACTAAATAGTCCTTCAATAAATGCATTGTGCCCACCATAACACATGAATAAATAGAGCCATCGTGACTCTCCTTGCCAGGGTTCCATTCATGCATTATGTCTATCCTTCTATACAGGGTAGGCACCATAGCTATAATATTCCTTGAGTATAAGTAGCCAGTAGATATGTTTATTATTATTATTATTATTATTATTATTATTATTATTATTATTATTATTATTATTATTATATATATATATATATATATATATATATATATATATATATATATATATATATATATATATATATATGCAACTATCACATTAATTAATTAACACAGGTGAACATGTATTCCTGGTTGTATAGTTGCCAGAGCAATAGCGGTACTGAATAAATTATGCCAAAGCACAAGCTCGATATCAAATCAGGAATCAAGACTTCCTCATATACACCATTGACACCCATATAGATCTAAGAACCTGTGACAATCAAAGGCTATTCACCCAGGTTGTAGACCATTAAGTTATTGACTCAAGCAGCATGGTGTTAAATCTATAGAGGCAACACAATGCCTCCGGGTGCTAGTGAGTCGATGAAACAACACTCTATTGGAGCTTCATATTGATGCTGCTCCAGGATATCAGTAGAAAATAATAGTATTCATATGTGAGATGTAGCCCTAATGACCTAGCTGCATTTAAGCGCACATGTGCTAATTCTTTCAGTGCCCTTGAACCCCTGGCTCTTATAATTATTTGGTATGGGTGCATATTTGAAAGACCAACACTTAAAAGAACCACTACAGTGATCACTAGGGCTAAACGGATAAATCAAGTGGCCATGAAACTTCCTCAAGGCTCAAGTTTGGGTCCTCTTCTTTTTTTTGATTTATGTTAACGCTGTAATAAACTGTAAAAGGATGTAAGGTAAAATTATATGCTGATGATACTGTAATCTATTCATCTCATACAAACTTTAATGTAGCCAAGATACAATTACAATGTGAACTTGAAAATTATGAAACATGGTGTGTACAAAACAAGCTTTCCATAAATATTGCCAAAACTGATGTAATGATTTTTTCCTCTAGTTCAAAAAAACTTAATAATCTGTCTGCTGATATACAGATGAATAACCAATTACTACAGGTAGTCCCAAGTTATAAATATCTTGGTGTGACACTCGATCCTTTATTAAAATATAAATTACATCTCTCGAATCAGGTTAAAACCATTGCCTATAAGTCTTACAAACTTTGTTTACTAAGTAAATTTCTCGATGTAAGATTATCCCTAAAGATATATAAATCTACCATATTACCATACATGGACTATGCAGATATCTGTTTTTGTACCACCTTTGATAAATACCTAGACCATTTGCAATATGCACAAAATCGTTGTATCAAGATTTGTTTAAAGGTTCCTCATCTGACCAATACTGAATACATCCACAATATTACAAAAAATTATCTATTACTGGATAGAAGGTATATACATCTTTTTAATTACATGTACAAAAGGTCAAGATGTACTGATTATAGTGATATGCGAAATATAAGAACAAGGCTACATGATGCACCTACTGTTAAGGTTATAACTCCCAATGGAGGAGCATACGCAAGAAGTGTATAATATTATGGTGCCATCTGCTGGAATGCCTTACCTGGGGTAAGGAGAGGTGCCCCTAGCCTGGAGCAGTTTAAAATTGACACTCCAGGACCTACATGGCATCTCTTATTCCCTATGATGGGCCATAGCGCTATACAATTATCTATTCATCATTTCCTCATCATGTTTGTTTATATTTGTCACTGGTACTTATCACATTGTAAAAGATTTTACACATTGTGATTGTTTTATATACCTTCCATGAACTCCATATCCCTCTTCTATATATTTCTAATTGACCTCGTGAAGTAATCTCTTCGAAGAAAGGTAGAACCAGAAGTATCAACCCATACACTAGTAAAAGTGGGGATGAGGTTCTCTTCCTTCTCTGGCTCATTGCTAAAATTGTGGTAAATTGTTTCTAAGAACTATAATTAACTAATATGTACTCTTGATGAACCTTAACAATCCAACACCTTTATTACATATGCTAAGTACTTCATATACTGTGAACCTTTGATTACTTACATTTGTGCATTAGAATTTATGGTCATACCTCTATAAATTGTATACTGTTACATCATTGTATATTATATGATCTCATGAACGATGTACTAACATTGGATTATTTGTTATCGCTGAGTAAATTGATGTTTGAGCCAATAAAGTAAATTCAAACCAAAAAAAAAAAACACCATGTGGCTCTTAAAGTGTTACTAGAGGAATTTCATTAGAGAGGAATCCATACAAGTGTGACATGTGAGAAACCCTGTTTGTATGTGTCTGCATGGTCAGGCAGGTGGTTACTGAATGGCAAATAGAGACTTTCTAGAAGTATATCAATAACCACACCTCAGATTCTTCTGTCAATGTCTCTCACATCAATATGGACAGAAATTCAAAATGATCCACTCTACTAAAAGGTAAAGCTACACTGCAAAAATGGTGTTTAGATTTTAAACATGTTTAGGTCTAAACACGTTTAAAACCTAAACATATAGGTCAGTTAGGTGTCTCATCGACTACACATTTAGGAAATGAACACTTTTATTTTAACTACTCTACTAAAAGGTAAAGATACACTGCAAAAATGGTGTTTAGATTTTAAACATGTTTAGGTCTAAACACGTTTAAAACCTAAACATATAGGTCAGTTAGGTGTCTCATCGACTACACATTTAGGAAATGAACACTTTTATTTTAACTACATAAACATTTACGCTAAACATGTTTAGATGTTTAGAGTTGAGACAGTTGAATAATAGGTGTTTAGATTTAAACATCAATATGTTTAGATACTTGGATGTTGAATCCACACCAGGTAGCAGCACTACCTTTGACTGGACTATCTGCACACAGTTATAATCAATTGTTGTGACAAATGTCCCCAAATCCCATGTTTATCATGGTTTCATTTCATAGAATGTCATGTGAATAGAAAGGGCAATAGAAAATTGACTAGATTCACCTCATGCCACCATCATTACCATAAAATAATCAATAAACTCCATGACTGAGACCTATTTGATGTTATTCTGGAATAGATAAGGGAATTTCCTTCCTGCCAAGCTGTTGTACTTTCTTAAGTCTCTCATTCTGATGCAGTGTGTAATATATGTACACGTATATAGCTGTGTCGGACTTGGAGACTTTGACAAGTAAATACCTGCTGATGTCCCCCCCCCAGTAAATGAGAAAAAAAACCACCAAAATATATCTCTGTTTTTTTATGCATACATGTCTGCAAACCTTAAATCTCCATCAAATCATTTAAACATCTAAACACAAAAATTCATAAACACCTGAACACAAAAATTCATATATCTAAACACAAAAGTTTTAACCTAAACACCTACATTTCTAAACACTTGAGCTAAGCACATTGTTTGGCTAAACATGTTTAGGAAATTAATGTGATTACAAAAACGTTGCAAGAATATGTTTAGAATTGTGTTTAGGATCTAAACACCATTTTTTGCAGTGTAGGTAGTTCAAAAAGTCTGTTCTGTATTGCACAGGGGATGACTTTTCCAGAGAGGCTAATATAGACTATGAGCTGCTTAAAAATGTCCAGCAGTTATTATTGAACAAAAGTCTTGAAAATGATAAATTTCTTCTCTGAATGTAGGTTCATGTATCCCACAAGGGAAACATGAACAGTCTCAGTCAAATCTCAGTCAAATATTAGGAAATGGGGAAAGGAAAGATGAGATATAAATGTTTTTCTCTCATATCCTTTTCTATTCACCTCAGGGGGCTTCAGGTATCCTTATTGAAATTCCTGATATCCTTTTACTACCTATGCCCATGTACAATCTATATCAAAGCAGGAGTGAGATGGTAAAAGCTGGTTCTCATATATCTAACTATTTACATCTGCATGGGAAACTGGCATGTCTATCATTCATGAGATAAGAAGCCATGCATTGTGTTTGTGTACACCTAATATCTGTGTATATGTTTGATTGTAGTTATATATGCTGGATGAGAAAGGTGATTTTTCAATATTTCTGGATTCCAAAACAATCACACAGTGGTGTTCCTTATCACAGTTTATACAATACAGAACCCATTCATTGGGGAAGTAGGGAATGGCTATTCCCCATCTTTTTTTTCGCCACCAATATTTAATGACAACTTTTTTTTTGCTGATCATTGATTATTTGTATTGCATCTTATGTGGATAATCAGACAATCAGACAATGGAGAAGTAAATTTATATGCATAATACTAGCAGCTGAGCAGAGCGTTACCTACAAAGTTATGGATCCCTTCCAAATTTAATTGCTATGAAGAAATAAATGAAGAGACCTATTTTGGTCATTTTGCCCAAAATATGCACTTTCCTCCGGTTGATTTCCCACCAGAGCATCATACTGAGTTGCCATACCAAATGGGATTTATCCTGAGTGTAGAAGTACACTAGGAGTGCCTAGCCACTAGTCCACGGAAATACTACAGGAATTTATTTCAATTATCCTATAATAAGCAAATAACTCTGTGCTCATCAAAATATGACTGTGGTCACAAAATCTGGCTTAACTGTAGGATTTACATGGTAGCATTTACAGCATCGTCCTCGAGTACAGTACTCATGGTAGAATTAATGATCATTTTAGAATCCTAAAGAGGTGGAGCAAATCGTTGTACAATTCAATCCAGGGGGGGGGGCTGAGATGACTTATGTGGATCAACAAGGTAAATTTAGCTCCTTGAGGGGTCTCACGGAGGTACATTTAACCTTGTTGATATGACTGGGCTCTAATGACATTTAAAGAACGCTTCTGGTTCAACATGAACAGCTCAAGTTGTAGGATATTATCAAATGAGGCCCTGAGTGCCGTATGGGGGACTGGAACCGTGCCGATGAGTTAACCCATCCTTCAGCCGTCAGTCTGTAAGCCAGACCGCTAATGAGCCATTACAACCCGTGCCAAGGTAAACACCACTCTCAGGGCATTACCCTAAGGTCAGTGCACTTGGATTTCATTGTGATGTCATCTTCAGCCAAGTGGATGTGAAGGCTCCTGGCTTTTAGCCCTTTATATGCAGGATTTCATTTGATGGCACTATGTCCATTGCTAGGCATTAGGGATAGGCCTAATATATGTATGCAGCTCTGGTGAGCCTTAATCACCAGACAGCCCACTAGGACGAATTTCTGTGTATGTTCATTATTACAGAAAATGAACTTCCATGAGTGGAGGCTGTGACAACAGAGCACTCAGCAAACAATGTCAGAAAGGATTCACAGAAATCAACAACTTTTGATATTTGCAACTATTCTTAGACATAAACATATGTTCACATGGAGAATCGGACTAGTGTATCAAACCCTCGAGGCTGCATTCATGAATTATGGCAACCCAGGTTTACAGGTATTATCTCAGGATAGAGTTATATTCAGGGCAATTGAGTAGACATGAGATGGTAATTCTACAATACATGCGTTCACACAACAGACAGACTGTTGCCAACTCTGCCATCCAACTGATACTATAGTGCAGGGTAGAATTGAATTCTTATACACAGCTGCACCCGCCTGATTGGAATAGACTTGATCTCATAATGTGGGTTGTCAACAAGAGGAGAGAAAACCTGTACCTAATCCTTTCAGATGATGCACCACATACTGGAGACTTTAATGGAAACTTCCCTTAAAAGAGATTTCAGATGTACAGTAGACACAGCATCTAGGATCCCATGTTGATCAACATCAACATCAACATGTTGATCAAGCAGATCTAATGGACCAGACTTTTGTCCGAGCTAGGTATAGGCATTGTTATCATTAACTGGTGGGATTTATAAATCATATGAATACACAAGTAGAGAGATTGGTTCTTCAAAGGAAATGGGATGTGCCTTTTATGTGAGGTATTTGTGCAATTTGAATATGCGATAATTTGACCCAAATCAATCCCTATGCGCACCTTATAGATACCGCCTGAGGAAGTGCAGTTTCTATCCAGAGTGCTATGGTAAGTTATTGTTTAATAGGATCTCTAATCTTTTATATTTGTATTCATACTTGGAGGATATGTTCCACTACATTGTCATCGTTCTTTTCTGTGACATACAGAAGAAAACAACAAAACCTTAACCTGATTGTGGCATGCACAAGTTGGGGATGTAGGTGACCCTGATTTCCAAATCCTCTCCCAGAAAGGTATTAACTAAACGGTCAGCGAAGCTTCATGGAACCTTGATGGGAAGCTGTCAACAAATAGATTCTACTACCCCCTAATAGGCACAGGATTAGCCTACTGGAGGAAAAGCACTGTGATTGGTGAATGCTTTGCAAAGCAAATGTTTTGACAAGATAGATGTTATTTGAACTATCAGAAATGTACATTTAAATAATTTTCAAAGCTGTTTGCAAATGAACCATATTGAAAAATTCAAAAATCTGCAAAGCATGTCTGAAATAGTGCCTTGTGTTCTCTTTTTCCTTTTTGAGGAGTTATTGGAGTTTACCAAACTAAATCCACCTCTACTCACTCTGATCTCTCTTACATCCCCAGTAGAAATATTGATTGTAGATACGTATAATTATACAAGTCTTTTACACATTAATATCTGAAATCTAAGGCACTAGTTTCTGCCCATTACCTAATGCTTGAATAAAGTCCTTTTGCTATACACATGATTTTGAGGGTATTTGTCAGATGACAACCCCTTGGTGGAACTGTAAGCCCTTGCACAGCAACCCCTTTTATTGTCACTAGGACTGACAGGCAGAACATGTAGGCAATGGGGCATTGAGGGCACAGGTCACATAACCCATGATTTCCTGATAAGGACCACAACTGTAAACAGAATATCCCTGAGCGCTGGTAATATATTGAGTTTTGCAACTAGGTTGGCATGTCATTCCATTTCATGAAAAGCAAATATCAAAAGCACCCCGCACTTCAGCATCAATAAAATATCTCACGTCTAACATAGAGAGGAGGCTGGTGATTCTGCTCCTTCGCTATTGACCCACTCACATCTCAATTCATACCTACGGCAAACACCGATGGGATGCCCCACGTGTTTGCTGTGATTGAGAGAATCAGCTGTAATCCCCAAAGGCTGGACTACCATTGATCCATGTAGATTTGTAGGTGAAAAGAAAGGAAAGAATTGTCAATAGGTAGGATAAGGGCTATCCACAGATTGAGATTTATCCTTAAAGACATGAGGTTAGTCTATCCTGAGAGGGCATGATAATAATGTTTAAGGACATGTGTTATTTTTAAGAAGAGAGAGTATGAAAGTAATTCAGGTATAGATTGCTTCTCTATTGCTTTCCTTTTCATGACCCTTAGGCCTCCCCACTACATAAACTTTGGATAAGAAGCTAGAGTTATCAACTTAATCACTGAATCAATAGGTTGCAATGCATATTCTTTTACCCTGATTAATTGCCTGTATTTCAATGATACACACCCAGTGAGAGTCCAAGGATACTATGAATGCTGGCTGCTTATACCACCACTTTAAAATATAATGGATAATGAAATGTAAGTTAGAAAGTTGTGGGCAGATCAGGGGAAAGGATTTGGCCACTAGAGGAGCTACAGAGGCATTATGTAATTTTTATACAGAAAAATGTGTTTTTCTCAAAAATCTTCTGGCACTTCCTGTGTATTTGGAGTGTAAATGGAACGTTTTGTATAAAAACAAGGCCTACATAAGCGTTCTCAGATACGGGTTGCCATGGCAACCAAACTCTTATTCCAAATAGAAAAAATATTAATGTCAATTGATAAAATGGTTCATTTAGATTCATATGCTGAAAAAAGCATTAAAATACCATTTCTAAATCCAAAGTTATGCCCAAATGTATGGAAGGGGTTGGCCATTTATCAATTGATTATTTATTATTCTAATTAGATGCCTGATTTAATTAAACAAGGAATGATAGGGCTTATTGGCTGTATTTGTATTGTTATTCCATTTTCATGAAGCAATATTTCCGAGACCAGAGGGGTTATACCTCATTTCAAAGCTGATGACTTCAATTTTAAATAGTTTACCTTGGAGGGCAGCTATGGTTATTTATCATGCACTCCCTACAATAATGTAGCTTTTAAGAAGCATATCTAACATGGGTCCATGAATTAGAATAATTATCTATAAACTAAATAATAAATTAAATGAAGAAAGTACTATAGTATAGGGAATAATGAACAAAGCCTCTGTTCAGCTGACCTGTTCACATTGGTCCTTCAAGCAATTGATCTTTCCTACCGATGCATCATGACAACAATGTAAGAGGAACATGCAGGCATCAAGTGGCCCTTATTAAAGGGTTAGATCTTCAATAGGAAACCTTATTATCCCTTTCTTAATGTGTCTTTGGGCTACTCGCCTTTTGCAACCAATTGCCTTACACCAAAGTGGGAAACTGCAATTGTACCAAAACAAAGGTCTACGCATAGCATACAAAGTGAAGCTTGAAAAGAATCGATTATATACAACTCAGCAATTACATGTTTTGAGTGGCTGTAAAGAATTGTACATTAGACGTAATTATCACCTATTAACTTATGCCTACCACCTATATAAGAGTAGGGGATATGCTGATAGAAGGGATGTAAACACAAGGTTTCATGATGGAAATAGATTATTAATTCCTCACACTGTTAAAACTATTGTAACTCGAAGTGCCTTCTATAGAGCAATCATTGTATGGAATAAGCTTAAACCAGAGTTTACCAGAATTGAGGACATTAATATTTTTAAAAGAAGAATTAAGACAGAATATAATGAAGTTTTTATGTAGGGCTTAGGCTTAACCTCTGTTATATCATCTTTGTATCACCCTCATCCACATTTCTCATCTCATCATTACATCCCATGTTTTACAACTTTGTGTAAGGTAACACAGAGGTAGATGCTAGATATGATTGAGTACAGCACGATAATCAGATAGTGGTGTCGCCATACCTAGTTTATCCTAGATATGTTTCAATATTGCATGTAAGTGGGGCTAGCAGAAGAACTGCAACGCACAGAAGCTAGCATAAATTTATACATTTACGTGTTATTTGTATTAAGGACCCAGTAAATACCCCCTGCTCTCTATCCCAAAATGGCTGGATCCTCGAAGGCCTTCTTTGGACATGCCTGAATCCATGTTGATTCAGGCTTGACAGTCAGGAAGGAAACAATTAACCAAGGAATCTGTTGGCTTTCAGTGGAACAGTTCTCTGTGCTGAAAGACGATATTCCTTTAGTTCCTACACTTTTAAGATATTAATAAATTGCCTTTAACTCAGTTACCCTGTTAAACAATGATTAATGAGAACTTTGAAAAATAACTCCCTCCCCTGATAAAGACAAGTCTAAACATAATCATGCCCCTCTCTACATTTTGAAGTGCTTTTTATTCAACATAGTATATGCAACAGGATTTACATCTTATTCTATGCTCTATTGTGGATGCAGAGACCTAAAGAAAACTGATGCTCTCTTGAACCTTTAAGGGCACCACAGTCAATGCTCATTTGTAATTAGAGTGTACCAATGTAGCTTCAGGGAGGAACTTGCTGTAGTTGCCTTTGTGTATCATGCCACCTACACCTTGGGATTGTAAAAAAACTCTTGGAGCTACTTTATGAGTGGTTGCATGATGCATGCATGCAAGTTACTCAATAGGGCTTTTCCAAGTCCAACCATACATTTAGATATTCTGAAGCCCTCAATGGGTGTTAGAACAACCTCTAGTTTAATTCTGGTTGTGAGAACCTAAAAGACAGGGACGAGACAAATGCAGGTCCACAAGAGTGTGTTTTGATGTTGACTCAGTTATTCTCCTCCAAACTGCCACTTTTCATTCTCAGTGTCACCCTGAGGAGGATAGCTCCTTTACAGACATTATTCATATTACCTTCTCCCTTTTTCAAAATCCATTAGGACAGAATGAAAACATGGAAACTCAGAGGAATCACCCATCTTATAATGCTCTTTTCACAAAGGAAATAATGGAGGAACACATCTGGCAACTCACAACAAAACACTATGGTACAAGGGCTTCCTTCAAGCCTCACCAGACCATTATCATTATGAGCTATAGGTCACAAATTATAGAAAGTGTGCATATGGGGCCTTACATGTCATTCGCCCAGACATGTGCCCAGAAAAAGAATTCTTATAAGTATGCTTCTTTTAAAATAACAAGGACACATCTGACATAAATGATAATGTGCTTTTCCTAATCTACAGGTCAAAATAGTCTGGACCTGAGATTTTCATGGAGGTATGAAGATTGTGTATGTAGGGAATTAAGCCCTCAACATGGCTTGTAACTTAAATGTCATTCTCCCAGACACAATTTCACCCAGACATTTTACCCCCATGGAGCCCAAAATATGCATATGGGACCATCAAAACCCATGTAACATGAAGATCTCATCTAGCCTGACACTTTCAGCCAAAGAAATAGAGGGGGAAACTAAAATTTGAAGAGTAGGGGCTGGAATACCTCCAAATTTGTCATATGAAAACCTTCTATGATTTTCGACCTATATTTCAAGTATTGAGGCACTAAATTTTTTTACCTATCTATACCAGGGTCATTTACCTCTGTTTTCTACTGACATAACCTGATAATCAAAGTCTGCCAGGAGAAGCTCAACATGCCATCCGTTTATGACTGTGTTGCTCCTCAGTGAGCAACAGAGTCCTCCAAACTGCCACTTTTCTCCTCCAAACTCAGTGAGACCCTGCCAACTGCCCATGTCATGAGGGGAGGATAGGTGACCTGCTCTTTGATAGCTGCATGGGGCACTTTCCACCAGCATGATTGAAATCCTAGAATGCATAGTCTAGCTGGAAGAAGGCCATCTTATGGACAACTTACCATGGAGGAAACATACATCATTGCATGTCTACTTTGTTTGGTAGATGCCTTACTCTATGAGACCCCTTTCTGTTTACAAAAGAGATCTTGCTCTATATGCAAAGAAGTATTGATCAAAACTATGTCCTCCATGATATGCTATTGTCAATAACAGCTGAACGGCCCACCTGCCCTCGGTAGACCTTGGTAGAACATCCAATCTAGAAGGTATGTTATAGACGAGGTTATTACAGGGCTAAACACAGGGAAGAACAGAGGTACCTGGCCTTAGAATTGATGCAGTGGAATTAAGACCATATGGTGAGCTGATTAGAAGACCACTCAGCAGCCCGCTCAGGTTTTGAACTCAAATGGCAGCCATTTAATGATGTAACTGTGGATGAATTAGTGTATGGGGCATCATGACATTACTATGGCACTAGATCCACAATACATTCAAGAAAATACTATATGTATCCCTGATAAATGAATAAATAAATGAATAAATTGATAAACAATCATGTCCTTTCATCAAGCTTTTCCTCTACCACTAAACAAACGTGAAAGATGCATATTTTGATATTTGGACAAAAATAAAGAGTTATCAATTCATACATTAATGACCCAAATTAATAAATTGCAATGAACATTTTATTGGTCTGATTGATTACCTTTATCTAAATGATCAAGTAAGAGGCCTAGGAAACTATAACAAAAGACTAAAGCTATAAATTCCATCATATACATGCCTGTGCTGGCATCAAGTCTTACAAATAACATCTTTAAGTACATGGGGAACAATTGGCCTTATTTCTTGTTGTCTGTGATATCTGCATTTTATCACCAAGGTGCCCTTGAAACCCATTCAGTAAGTAAGTTGCATGTCTACCAGAAGAAGCTGTAACAAATTTCATGTCTACAGAGCCAGCTGTATGTTATTATGTTTGTTGAATCTCAATTACACCTGACACTTTCTCACTACCCATGGACACGACCTGTCAATGCAATCATAGAATGAATTTCCAGGCAGGCACGAGAGCCTCTGTTCTATCAGCTACCCTTGAAGGTGCTCTTGAATCAAAGGTTTCCAGCACAATTCTAGTTTCTTACCTCCAGTGGAATAACTAATACTTTGAAGAAGTATTGCATCTGCGAACTACTGTCAAAGATAAAGGTATATTAGAACTGAGGTTAGTACAACCACACCATGCGAGATTTCACACCCCCCTACCATCCCCACCCTGTAAGAATACATATACACCCTTAACTGGGTGATACATGCCATATAATGGGATGTGGCTACAGTCTTAAACTGATTACAAAGACCTCAGGGGATAGTTCATTGGTGCCAACCCAAAGTATTACCATCATTGACATAGTAGGGAGACTACCATTTATATACATATACTGTATCTTTACACTTGCGGTGTACGAGGTATGGTCGTGTGGTGCTGATATGCCCCATTGAATGTGGAATATCAATATCACTGATTGATTATGTTGGGAATGTATATGTCTTGTATGTACTGCTCTTTCTGGGAATATTAGAGTCTTACTACCTGCATTACGGTAAATGATAAGGCGCATACGTAAGCCAAAATGCTAGACTACTTGTCATATGGGTTAATATGACTATTATATTATAAGAATCCTCAAATGCGGTAGCCTGTACGCAACTACTTTCTCTGTTACTCATACTCTTGCCTTTATTTCTTCATGCTGTACTGTCTACGCTGTTTTAGGGTCAGCCTAACTATTTGAATTCAAAACACTTAACTAGATACGACGGTGTATAAAGCCTTTTGGCTGGGCTTATCGAGTAACTGTATATCTGAAATGGTGGTCTATGTGTTGTTTTGAAATAATGTGTAAATAATATACTATGAAGAATGGTAAAATGATTTCTATATTGATTATCTAAATGTGTAATTATGATATCCTGATTTATGACAAGACTGGCCAATCTTGGAAAACCTAAGTAAGATGTCTAACGACTATTGTGCAATAAAAATGTTAAACTAGAACTTGAAAGTCCACCCAGGCAGCTTGAAAGTACTTAATAAGCATACCAAAATGGAGGATGCAGAGCAAGAGACCCTTAGAGATGTGTCCCTGTAGACATTTATTTATCGCCTACAGGATAAAAGCACTGCCTGGGGCTGTCCTACATTCATTGTCATTCACAAAGGCAGGAGCAAATAATAACAAGGCATGGACAGACAGCTAGGGGTCTTGGTTCCCAGCTTCCATTGACATGGTTAGATTGGCTTTTTAGAAAGAATACACTACTGCAAAGTTAATATGGGATATTCTGTGTCTGCAACGTGAATAACTCCAGGTGTACTAGCCTACCTACTACCTCCTAAACCAGTCACCAATGCTTCTCAAGGACCCCCGTCATTTAGCCTTTGACCATCTAATGGAATATGTTCTAATGGGACCTGATAAATAGGTGTACATTAAAAAGATGTGTCTTCCTTAGGGAATCTCTTGGGAGAAAGGTAACACAGTCAAAGACACAGCATATACATGTTTTGTTTGTTAATGCTATATTGGTCACTTCTTTCAATACTTGGTACAGCATGTCAATATCAATATCATATTGCAGAGTTGGACCATCTACATTTCTTTTTAGCTTATGGTAATCTTTGATTTTCTCTCTGAATATTAAGTTGTAAAATAATACTTGAGAAACTGCAGTGGTATGATTCCTATACATTCAGGCTACCTCATTGGGCTTTCCATACCCTGAGAAGTTCCTGTATCATAGAATATCTGTGCAATGAAAGACATACCCTTGATGGAGGAGATATGGAGGAGGCTCATTGTGAAAGCATCAGACTTTGTTTTGAAAAATTCATGAGAGAGAACACTGCAATCATTGCTGGTTAATGTGAAAGATTGCTTTGTGGAGACTTTTATTTTTAACCAACTTCTGAAAAGCCTCTTGAGTTTTACATTAATCCTTTAGTCCTGAATTATCCACTGGCATGAAATCCTTGAGGCAAATTGATGAAGTACTTTGCCTTTTCAAAAGTAATACTGCCTGGTAAGGCTATATGGTACTTACAGCATCATGCATATTGGTTTGCCTAATGTAGCCATGGTGAGGGTCTAAGTCAGCCATTTTGAATAACCTATTACGTCATTGTTTCAGGTGTATGTCAACTAATACTTACCTGATTGACATTAATTGCATCCAGATATTGGATTCACCTTTACCAGCACTCTAAATACAAATGTTGGAAACTGAGACAGGAATAATAATCTTTGGGTATAATAATTTCTTCCCATTAATTCGATCAAATAATACTAGTCTACTTGTCTGATTTTACCAATTATGTAAACAGACTAATTTACCTAAAGTTATCTTCTCTCCTTGCATCTCTTTGACATGCACAAGAAGGAAAAATAAATGATAGGGCTTCTATTAGCATTAATCAAGAACTGAAAGATTTGAATTCTGCTTTGTTTTTAAAAAATAGCTGTCAGAGATGTCAGAATAATCATAAACACCATGACAGTTTGCAATGTGTAAAAATGCTGAGCTTCTGTTACATAGTCTATGTTACAATCCAATATATGTGCTAAACTTAATTAAGTCTTTCTTGAATTAATGATTTGAATACTGCATACTTTTAATGACTGCTCTGATAGAAACACCTCTCCACACTGCATCTAAATTACACTCATTATGATCCTTCAATGTATAAAAAAGAATCATGGGGGTGTGACTAAATAGTAAGGACCAAATATAGGCAGGCTGGTTTCAATACAAAAGCCATAGTGATTCCAAAGGCACCTATTTAAATAGACTAGGCATAAATAACCATAATATGTTGCATTGGTATTCCATACCAGTGGGAATAAATTTTTTTCCACACATCTGTAAATACAATCATGGTTGTGTTTTTATTTAGATAGAAGAGCCATTATATAACATATTAGGTATCCAAGAGACATTGTCCATCTCTATACCGGGATCAGACATGCTGATAATGATATTAGAATGATGTCTGGCTTTGCACTGCCAAACGGTAGATTATAATGTGTGTTATGGAGTTTCCTCTAGGTGTTGCAATACTTCTCATAAAGGTGGTGGCTGCTTTTTTTGGCAAAAGTATACTTAGAATAATGAGGAGCAAGGCTATTGAATCAGTGGTGTCTGAAGGATCTAAATATGAAACAGTATCGAAAACATGCAAAGTACGCTTCTCAAGGCTGAAACAATTGATCGTAACTGTAGTTATAAATGTTGCATACGCTGTAGTTTGTGCTAATCATCACATGGTGGCATCACCCATTACATAATGTTCCCTCCAGAAGTCAAAGACTATTGCATACATCTTCTGTTATAACCTTCCGGGATATCAATAATATAGCCCTAGTAAGTTAACTTCGTGATCTCCATGCCTGACAGGCCGACATGAGTGAGATTGATTGTTCCCATTGTGGTTTACACTGACCAAGGAGTCTAGTGGTAAGATGCAAGCCTAGAGGTCTTTCATGGTGTAGAATCGCATAGGGATCTGACATCGGCTAAAGATCTGATATCTTTTTACTACCCATGCTCAATGGCATACATAGTTAAAGTACAATCATCATGTTGCAGCAGTAGTGAGGTGGGAAATGGGAAAGGGTATTCTTCATGCAATTATGAATCGCCAAGTGTATAAAAAGGTAGGATCATCTTGGATCATCCATACCGATACACTCTCGAAGATTGCAAGGCCAACAGTTTACTGAGTTGTTGTCTGTTATATGTAATTATATAGGTGGAACAATGCTTGGGTATTTCAGAGGTTTAACTGATATATAGAGAGAGCATATTGGATATTGACCTGGGACCTAATGGGGGTGCTCAGATTGCACTATCATCAACCATTCATCGATCTGTAAATAATAGCATCTACCTCTTAGTAGAATTACTTTCTTGTTTTACTACTATTGGAAAGTATAATAAAGTGTAACAATTGGTGTCCTAGAGGTGTAGAAGTGTCAAATAAACTTCTTAATCTTTTCTGGAAAACATGCCAGACATCAAATGAATAGTGTACCAAAAATAAGAGTGAACAAAGGGAGATTATTTAAGGGATGAATAATAAGAACAGCGACAGTAGTATGACATGTCTGAGCCGGAACAAGTCAGTTTATTGAAACAATTCAGGAACAAAAAAAGATTTCATGTCACTTGTTCTTCCCTTTTCTCTCTTTGTTATCTTCATTTTATGGCTGCTTTGTATTTTTAAGTGAGTATTAACATTCATAGTAGCTTAGTGTACCTATACAGGCAAACCCACAGCCTTCAGAAATCTGATTGGCTGATTTTACACTGGGAAATAAATCACAATATCCCACTGCTACACACAACCAGAAGGACTCACCAAGTCCCCAGCCATACTGAGTGGTCATATGACACTTACCATTTAGGGTCAGTTACCTCTGACTCAACCTGTTGGTACCTTATGTCGACCACCATAGATAACATCTTTAAGGGAACAATTACTAATTGATTGTGCCTGTAACTATGCAGCCATGCAGCCATGGTGAGTCTACCTCATAATCTACAATAGGTACCCTGTGTACATGCCCCTGAAACTGTGACAATAACCTATGATGGATAGGTTGTCACCTTAAGATATACCAACATGCCTAATGGTTGAGTCAGGGGCAACCTACCCTGACCTGCATGGTGAGCATTTTGAAGAAAGTAAGTTGTAGAGCATTATGAAATAAGGGCCAGAGTGTCTTATGGTCTGTGAGCCAGGCATCTAATGACCCACTACAACACATGCGAAAGTCAACACCAGTCTTTTCCAATTAACCTAAGGCCAGTATTCCCTTGGATTTGATTGTGATATCAACCATAGTAAAGAAGATTTGAATGCTCCTGATCTCTCAGTCTTTATGATTTTATAGGCAGCATAGTGCTTATTGCATTATGCCGATTTTTAATCATTATGCATAAGTCTAAATGCAGCTCTATTTAGTCTAATCTCCAAGGCTGCATCCATGATTTATGCCAACCCTTCAGCACTGTACCAATACTGCAGGGCGTGAATTGAATATAATTGCCACCCATATGAGTTGCTTCTCCCTCTTGAATAAAAAGGCTAATAAATAAACAAATGACATACCTGTTTACAGATTATCTCCAGGACAAACTTCAGTGGTATTCACGCCAGTGGAATAGCCAATAGGTCATAAGTCTACATAACACATGTATACCCAACTGGCTGTTGTTGCCATCCTCTGCCATCCTAATTGATACTACTCCTGAGAAGAATTAAATTCTGTATGCAACACATCTGATGAATATTTACTGTTACTGCCTAATTTGAAAGTGCTAGATCTTATATTTGGCTGGTATGAAGAGGGGGAGACTTGTGCTCCATTGAAATGTTGAATACTATTAATTTAAAGATGATTGTCTAAATACATGAATGACAATAGGGCACTTCAATAAAAAAAAGAAAAGTATAGTGGATGAATTGATTACAAACTAGCAAATGAATAAAAGAGTCTTGACCTATGTAAAGATAATGACAGTCTTAACCTGATTCTGGCATGCAGTAAGTTAAAAATCCTGGTCAGTAGAACCCAGGTGTTGAAGAAGGCCCTTTTGTTGTACAGGTATTAACTGAGTAATTGATACAGTTGATGAAATATAGATGTCTGTCATCAAACAGCTTTTGTAAATCTAAAATTTCCTGGGTAAAAAAGAAATGCTTTTGTAAATAGTTTAAACATTCGTCAAGGTCTGAAGAATGCCTTTTGGACATTCAAACAGGTTATTGAGAGGTTAATACATTGCATCTAAGACACTAAATCTTGCCCATAATGTAATGAATAGATAAACCATTGGTCCCATTGGTATACATCCCACCTTGTTGACTTTGTCAGATAACGGCCCAATGGCAGCACTCTATGCCCTTGCACAGCAACCCCTTTTTAGTGTCACTAAGACTAACAAGCAGAACATGTAGGCATTGGGGCACTGGGGGCTCAGGTATCCCATGATTTCCTCGTAAGGCTGACAGTTGTAAACAGAAAGTCCCTCAGGATGGCATTTCTTAACATGCGATGGCTTGAGTTATTTAAGTCATACTTGAAGCATCCTAAATGACTATATTACAGCCTAGTCCTACAGAGCAATTATAAGGCGTCTAGTCATACTTCCATAGAGCTCAGAGTAATTTCCTCAACCGGTCCCATGCTGTTTGCAGTAGTAGCATCTTAAGAAATGCCCTCCTAGGCTATCAGAATCAATAAACCTTTTCAGCAAATTCATGTTAAGGCAGTAGTCATAGATTGAATTTGCCCTAGGTTTGGCAGACCTTTTGCCTGTGATGATAAGAAGATATTAAAAGCACCCCTCACTTCAGCCTCACTTCAGCCTCCTGTTTGACACAGAGAGAAGGGTGCTGTTGACCCACTCCCATCTCAATGCACACCCAAGGCAAACACCACTGGGCTAGCCCATGTGTTTGCTGTGATTGAGAGAATCAACTGAAAGCCCCAAAGACTGGACAGCTATCGATCAATGTGGATTTTTTGGTGAATTGAGAGGAAAGTGTTGTCAATAGGTAGGGGATGTGTGAGGAGGTCAGACAACTCTTATGTGAGGGGGGAAGGCTATCCACAGATTTAAATCTATCCTAAAAGATATGAGGTTAAACTCTCCTGTGAGGGCATGTCAGTAATGTTTAAGGAAAAACAACACTTTTTTAAAAGAAGAGAGAAAGTACTACATGTAGAGATTGCTTTGTTGTTGCTTTCCCTCTTATGACACTAGACTCTCCCGACTAGACTAACATCAAATATGCACATTTTATTCTTTGTATGATTGAGCGTGATCAATTTATAATTATATTGTTATCATTAACACAAATCAATAGATCACAATACACAATCTATTACCCTGATTAATTACCTGTATTTCAATGATACATATCAAGTGAGAGTCCAAAGAAACTATGAACGCAGCCTGCTTGTACAACTACTTTCAAATAATAGATTATTTATGACAGCAGGTTAGTAAACAATCTTGTACTAGCACTATGAGTATCATGGAATCCTCTTTTGCTTTGATAGCTTGAAGCAGTAACAAAATAATGTCCTGTTCGTCACTTTGTGGGCTCAGAAATCAAACATCCCTCCTGAACCACATTACCATGGATTGAAGAACCTAGATTTATTCAAAAGACCCAAAGCTAGAGTTCCCCTCATCCAGGTTTTGTTCAAACAAAATGGCTCCTCAGAGGCTTCCTCTTAAAATGTTTTTGGACATATGTAACATTTAGGTGTCTCTCACTTGTGGGAGCTGCACACTACCCAATACCTAATTTCAGTCAAATAACTTAGGCCTGGTCTTGGCAGAAAGATTTGCTTTCAGCTCAGACCTAAGCAAGGTTTTCTACATGTATGGAAAGTTGAAAATAAAAATTGGCCAAGAGGAAAGAAAAAACTGATAATTTATAAAAGTGAATAGATCTAACTATGACGATGTAAAAGTGATGCCACATGTACAAATATACTTCATTTCAAACTAATCCTGATTTACTTTGGACAGACACAGTCCTTAAAACTAGGTCTGCAGGCAGTAGCAGGTACATATGCTAGAACCCTACTGTTCACCTCTCCCTGCCATACCCACCAACCACTCACAGAGAGGTGTTTATCCATACTTTACATCAGTGCTAGGCCTTTTACTCTAAGTCAAGGCTTGTGAACACTGGTCAGGGGTGTCTAAGTAGGTAATAAAACTTGCACTTCCTGTGTAGAGTTTGTGATGTAGTGTAGTTTTCTGCAACTGGAATTACCCCTTAAATTTGCAACATAAGTATAGGCTGCAACCATCCTGTCCCACTTAGGGTCACTCACCCCTGACTCGACCACTAAAGTCAACCACCTGGGTTATTGTCTTTCAGATAGCATATTGCTACCGGTTGATTTTGCACCATTAACTACAATATTCACCTGACACCAAAAATCCTAGATTATTGTGAAAATAAGTTGAAATAAGGTGTGATGGTTGACTTAAGGTACCAACACGACTAGTGGTCGAGTCAGGGGCGAGTTACCCTAAATGTTATTTCTAAGGCTGTTATACAGGCACACACATGGAGGATGGAACACTTGTAAACATAAATGTTTACCATGAGCGACAAGAGATCAACTATGGTTATTTACTCTGTTTTCTGTAGAGTAATGTAGCATGAAAATAGCATATTTAGTATGGATCCATTAATTAGAATATCTATAAGCTGAATACTGGAATTTGATTTTCCAGTAGATGCTACTTTGATAAGATGTCATTCAAATGTCTTTAGCTCAGTACTTCACAAAATTATTTTTCCCTCAATAAAGACAAGACACATGCCCCATTTGAAGTGCTTGTCACATATAATTTGACTACCATGTTATTCTCTACTCTATTCTGAGCACTCGGTCTGACACAAAGACTTCTAGTGTCACTTTTAAGGATGCCTTAGATTTTATAGTCCATGTTCATTTGTCATAACAATCTGCCAATGTAACTCCATTGAGGAACATGTTGTAAAAGCCTGTTTGTATTAGGCATCCTGTATTTTGGGATTGCATCAACCCTTTAGGGCTATATGATGTACACCTGCAAAAAACCTGCTGGGGCTATTCAAAGGCTCACATAGCGTTTGCATATATTCTGCAGTCCCCTTGGTATCTAGTCTGGGTATGGGTATACCAAGAAGAAGACAGGGTCCAGACAAATAGTAGGGCCACCAGAGTGTGTTTCAATGTTGGCCAGTGGGTTAGATCCAAACTGCTACTATTCCATCTTCAGTATTACTCTAAGGAGGACATCCCCTGCGTACATGTCATCCCTTTCCCTTTGACATTCCATATTCATAACTAGTTAAATCAAAAGAGTATATACTGCAATGAATTATTCCCATTCAGAATGAAAATAAGCTGACCACCCATGTTTCTTGTCCAAGGAAAACAATGGGCAACACATCTGGCTAAACACCACAAAATAGTATGAATGAATGAGGCATTCCCTCAGGCCTCACCAGAATCCCATCATTTTGATCTTATGGTTCTCATATTTTCAGCATAGCAGGCACCAGAGACTCATCTGTTCTAGATCATTTGCCCCTAATTGTTTGCATTACTGTCAATAAACTTCTGCCAGAAGGAGCTCAACATGCTATCCGTTTATGACCCCAGTGCTCCCCTGTGAGCCTCTGCCAGTAGTAAACTGCTCAGGTCATAGGGGAAGGTCAGGTGAGCTGCTCATTGATTGCAGCACGGGTCACAATCCACTAACAGTTTGTGATCATAGAATGGGCTGCATAAGCTGAGAGAAGGTCCATCTCTATGACACAAGATACAGTAATATTAAAACAGACATAGTTATTCTATTAATTTAATAAACAATTATGTTTTCTTCCAGCATTATAGATATAAAATCCTTCATATAAAGCCATCCATTGGCATCAATACCATCTCTCAGTACATAATAATGTAATGGAGAACAATTGACATTATTATTACGTACCATCTACGGGAAATCATTATATCATCTAGTAGCCCCTTTACACCCACATAATGTAAGTGAGTTGCAAGTCCACCAGATGATGCTGTCACAAAATACATGTATATAATTTTTTATAGTACCAGAGCAGCCTCTATGTTATTATGAATGGTAAACCTCACTTACACCTGACATTTTCTCACTACCCATGGACATGACTTGTTAATGTAGTCATCAATTCAAGTTTTATGCAGAATCTTCACATCCACTCCTTTATCTCTGATACTGAGAGTCTCCCCTGAATACAGCATTTCTAGCTCTACAGGATTGCTAAAGGCCTAAAGGGCCATCATGAAACATTTACATATACTACAGTACATAAAAGGGGTGGTTATACTGCAGTGATGAATGTTTGATTTATTAACATAGCAAATGTTACTTTCGGGCAACATGCCATGCTTAATTTGTTAAGCTGGTGGTCCATCTTAGTTAAAGATATGTCACCACAGGATGCATAGCAAAAACAAAGACAAGTATGTCAAAGGTTGAGGCTTCCTTATAGGCACATGCTGTCAGAAGGAGAGTCTTTACAGAACAATGTTCTATGCTTGGTTTCTGTGGATACTTCATCCACTTTCTTTAGGCTTCACAAAACGATTTTCCTATAGCATGTTTTGATTACAAGACTTTGCTTTGATTTCTTTTATTTGCATTAGTCCCTCTTTGGTGACTTCAAAAACGGCCTTCAAAAAGCCTTTTCATAGACACTGCCGATTCATGATCAGAGGAAATTCAACAGCCTAACATCAAAATAAATTATAATTAAAATTAAAATATTTTGCGTTGGTCCTTGGAGACTTCAGCCAGTGGAATGGCAGTAGGAACCTTGTATCCGTAATCATTTTGATGTATTTTGATTCTCGTGAATAGAAAAAAGGCTTTCTACATTATCTTTAAAGCCTGCAATACATGAAGACACAGAGACATCCAGCCTAATCCTCTTTGCAAGAATAGGATGGAACATAGACTCCGCAATTGTAGGCCTCATTGCATAAAGCAACTGTGATAGGCTAATTGATAATCAACTGTCACATGTCTTCATCATTAAGGCTTTTATCCAATGGACCTGGCTGAACTTCTGTGAAAAGACATGGCCAGATACAGCCAGCTACATGTAATCCTTTGTAAACATAAAGTACCTTAAGACATGCAAGCGCAACACAAAAACTGGAGCTGCTAAAAAGAGGATCTACCTTAAGCCACTGTGTGTTAGGGATTGATTCTGTGAGCACGGTGCCTATAAACATACAGAAAGATGGTCTTACAGAATACATTGCATTTATTGATAATTAAAGAAAGTAAAACAACCTGTTTGAAAAAGAAAAACCTTACCTGCGATATTCATATGAAGTATATTCTGTGCCCCCAGACCACATACAGTGGTATAGAAAGAGAGTAGGAAAAAATGGGAATGTGAAGCACCACTAAGAGCCTTGGGCAGTTGGTTTATGGGATGTATTGCTCCTCCAGGTTCATGTTCCTTTTCAACATTTTGGGCCATTGGGTAATTCATACGCATTATCGCATTATGCTGAACAGAGTAGACTACTCAGAAGAATCAATATGTTAACTGTAACTGTGAGGCTTTAACACAGCCCTGCGTGACCATGGATGTTGTCATAATGGATAGTTGAATGGCACGGATTCACGGAGTGCTGCAGCAATTCACTGCCTCTCAGTGCCCTTTTACTGTGGCGTTTTAAGGGTTGATTCAACGTCAGGCAATATTTCCGCCAGGCACCAAAAGTCAAGGAAAAAGTTGACTGTAGACTGAAAAAGTTTTGGAGAAACTTTTTGGAGTCAAAATATTGTACTTTCTAAGTAAAAAATCTTTTCTGTCAGCCTTTTGACTGACGGACCACATATGATTAAGAACGTTGTGAAAAAGTCAACTTTTCCTAACTATTTAGCAGAATGACAGTCAGTTGAAGCAGTTTTCAGTCAAAGTTAAACTTTTCCCGTGAGCTTTTGACTTTGTTTCAATATTTCAAAAATATCTTTTAGTCAGATTTTGTCAGTTCGGGCCTGACTTTTGACTTTTTCAGTCAAGTCAGACTTTTCCAGTCAACTTTTCCATTGACTGACGGCCAGTAGAATCAGGTGTATTGACCTCAAAAGTGGACTGAAAAAGTCTGAAAGATTGACTGAAAAAGTCAACTTCACAATGGAATCAGGTACCACTTATTCAGTAAGACTTTTTCAGTCGACTAATCTGGACTCTGACTTTTACTGACTGAAATGGAATAAGGCCTTAAGCCGTTTACCTACACCCCCACCTTAATCCTCCCATGTCGAAGCTACATGATAGATAAAAAGTATTATGCCCATTTCACTTCATGAAACAAAATAGCAGCCCCCGGCAGAATTTCTATTGTTTTGAAGATCATCCATGCATCAACAAATGGTACACTGAAGCACTACAATAGCCACTAAAGGTTACTGTAGTGGCATGATTCAACGCCAGAATAAGCACTGGTCTTGGATAAATGCTACAGTTACCATTTTGGCATTGAAGAACATACTATAAGTTTTGTCTTGAACAAGCGCCAGTCTTCAATCAGACATGGGATTTTAGCCTGGTTGCAATCTCTGAGTACCAGGGTTATTATCGAGACCACTACAATAACCTGGTATTCTCGCTTTACAGGACGTGAAATATGGGAACATGTTAACTATGTTTTCCAGATTTTTTTATATGAACAATTAAAACTCTCACATCTGTAAGGATAATGTAATCGTCAACATGATTACTGCTACAAAACCACTTTCAGTAAAAGTGCTCAAAGCAAGAGACAGCAAGGAGCGAATCTCCTCAACAGGAACACCACATGGTATAACATTATTATCTGAGAGAAGATCCATGCAGCTTGAAATTATCTAGGAAATGAAAGAAAATACCCATTGAGAACATTTTAGCGTTTGGATCCTCAGCTAATAGATACAAAACATGAATGATGCTTCACAGAGCAGGTGATACCTGGATACTAAGGCATATAAATAGGTATAATTGACTGAACAGCTGCAGTGGTAATTGTACAACCCAATATCCCAAATAACAGAATGGATGTTTTGCCATTTATGATGGGCACTTTTTTTTTGGACTCGCTCATTGCATCAAAGAACTGTTATGTTCATTTAAGTGAAGCTATAGAGCAGACCAAGTTTTATTAGCTTTTTCAACAACAAAATAAGGAACAGCAACTACAAAACACAAAACATGACAATAGTCAATTTGTACAAGATCAACAACATTGGAGAGTTCAGGAGCTGGTCGACTGATCATACACACATGCATTTTTGTTATAAGATAGTATAAGATATAATGTACTGGTATAGTAGCTAAGGTTTACATAACATTTGACATTCATGTTAGTGTATTAGGCAGTAACATAATGGTAATTAGGATTCAACACAATTATCTGGAAGCGGCGCGGTAACTACACCTGCTTCATATACTAGTTGTAACCAATTTTCAATTTCTGCCTCAAATTGTCTAACTATTGCATTAAATCGTTTAGTACTGTATGAATACTCGTGTCACCAGTGCATACCTATAAATGCTGTTTGATTCTATCATGAATGAGTTAATTAATATAGTCTTGAAGCATTAGTATGGTTCATCAGTGCTGTTGAAGTGTTGGTCAGTGATGCACCCCATCATGATGACAAAGGAACATAAACCTTAGGACCATGATCTTTAATGCAAACAAGGAGGCTGTAGAAATTGTTACCCTTTCCTCACAAATGAATTAATAACGCTATAGTGAACAAGTAAGCAATGATAATTACACTCGGGCTATGTCCTCGTGTAATTATCCTTCACTAACACACACGCGTCATGCATTATCCATTGACTACTTATTTTATTCCACGAAACCAATAGATAATCAATAAAATACCAATAAATTCAATGCATCTCGTGGTTATAAATGTATGTACACGATCAGTACACACACCTCGGCGCCCGGGGGGTCACAACCCAGGATGCTGGGGATTTTCACACTTTGAATGTATAGTAGTTATATGTGAGTGACCTCCCCGGGCTTTGTATCATATCCAGACCTGGTTCTAGCCAGCCACCACCAGTCAGTCCCTGTGGCGCTTTGCATAGGGAGTTGGACTAGGGATCGAAGACTGCAGGTTCGAGCCCTGCCCTGGCCTTGAAAATTTTGTGGGTTTTAACATGTAACATATGACATGTAAGGACATGAGAGGCGTGCAGGTTATCCATGGATAAAGGCACGGCCTTCATGGTGTGCAATATCGACAGGGATGTGTATGGGAATATCCAGGAAAAGCACTGAGAATCCCAGAAATCGTGGAATAAGGTCAGATACATACAGGGCAATGTGTTCATTATACTATACGAGACCAGGTGGTATTGGGCAGGCCAATACTTGGTATCACATATCATATAGCTGTATGGATACTTTTGTATCATTTAATGTATAAGACTTTTGAACAGTGATATTTCCTTAGGTAGCATACAGGAAATGGGCTCATCTTGAAAATGCGACATATGAATGGTATAACATCCCTCTAGGAGAGATGAACCATATTGATAATCAAGAAAAAGCAAAATGTCTATCAAGAAGATTTAAACGTTATTTTTTCCTTATAGGAGGTGTTATTAACTTTGTAAATCTAAGGGCAGGGGCTCTCACATTGGCCTGCATTAATTATTCTAAGAAGACTGTAGATTATTAGGGTAGTCTTAATTCCTAGACTTTAACTTTGAATTCGGAGTTTGGATTTGCAAAAAAAAACAAAAAAAAAAAAACAGTTAACATTAAGGTATGACAATACCTCCAGTTTCATGTAGGCCTAATATATCCTAATGGTGTGTACCTCTCGGGGATTGCATTGGTGCATCATACTCATCCTTTGACGGTGTATTAAGCCCATAGGGAATATGAATATGGCTGGTTGGGTTGCATTGAATAAACAGGAGCATATTGCATAAAATGTTATTGAAGATCACAGTTTTTACATCATATCCCCATATCAAATCAGCGAGTGGTGTCCCCTACTGACTGTTGATATGGACTACATGCTCTTTCCTCAACTGCCAGCCCCATTGGATACCAGGCTTGATTGACCCTGTAAGTGTCACATAATGTTTTAATATAATAAGCAAAAATCGTCATTGTAAACCAATGCAGACTACTGATGCCTCCACTTCCATGCACCACCTTGGTGCATCATGTCAGACATGTCATTGATGTGAGACATCAATATATTCATGGAGAGAAGAACCAACAGTGCTGCATCCCTGCATTATGAAAACCAATTGACATATGGGATATCAATGCATCCCCTTGAAGGGTTAGATTCCCCATCCATTTCAATCAGCTGTCCGATTGGAATTGATTTTATCTCATGGATGCAGTATGGTGAAGGTCAAGGCCCAGAGGCCTCCATATTAGATCTTGTCTGATCCATTAGGGTGTAAAAGGGTTGAATTTAACCCAGATGATGTTTACTTGGGTGATATCTGTGACCATATCTCTTGGTCCATAAGTGCATCCATAATGGTATCACTCAATTGGGATTACACTTTGGGGAGGATCATAACAACATGGTTTGAAGCACATGATGATAGCTTAGGGAAAAGCTGCCCTTTAGATTATTAGTCAGGGATCTTGTAAACAGTTAATGTAAAGGGAATACTTCACCTTTAAGCACTGCCTTCCAGTAGCGATCAAATTAAAACACAAATTGGGTGGGTAAAAGCACAAAGATGTCACTGTCATCAACACATTTGAAAATACAAAATGAAATGGAGAAGCACCTGTTATAAAGACCCTTTACTCTAAAACCAATGGTCACTACCTTTATTTCTGGTCTGAAAGTAACCATAACATAGTCCATGCCAGGCATCTCACAAACAACAGACCTTCTAATCAAGATAGATTAGGTGATAAACCAGGTATGATGAGCACTTAATGCAGTATTTACATAGGGTTTGGTAGGGCAGTCATACCAGTGCAGTCATTAGTGACCACTTGATTCAGAGCTGTAATGGCATTATAGTGAGTAATCCCACTACAATTTGACATGGGTCTAGTCGTATCATCTTGAGAAATGCCTTGCAGAAATAAGTATCGATGAGAATGTATGCTATGGTTGTTAGGTCCTTACCCAATAGATACCACATGCCTGCAGGTTAGTGGTCACTTGTACGTTAAGGGAAGAGTCTTGTCAATGTGTAGAGTATGGGTGAGGAGGTCAGGGCACCATCATGGGGTGGGGCAAGGCCATCCTTGAGCCTTGTAGTGAAGGCACGACCTTACGGTGGTATTAGGCAGCAGGATTCAGATCCAGACTGATTTAAATTCCCTAAGTTAGTTTTCAAAATCTCATCATCATTTAACTGTGATGGGTCTATGTTTGAGACAAGCAATGCAAAATTTAGGGAAAAACAACTATCGGCCTGCCCCGCTAATAGTAACAGTCGTAAATAGCTCCTTGTCACTTGGGCTGGATTGAAGTGTCATGACAATTGGGCACAATGCATTAAACACTGTACCGCATCTGAAGTGTTAAGGGGCTGCTTTTATTAGGAATCATGCACTTGAAACCAGATGCATAGAACAAAAGACTCTTGTCTTGACTCACAACTTAATCATGGACATCAGATCCTAACAAAGGGCAATCTGAACGAATGTTGGAGGAAACAAAAGGGTTATCAAAACTGAAATTAAATCACAAAGTGTAATAGTGTAAGGTTGTCGCATGCTTTTTGTAATCTTTGTTTGAGAATCTCAAGTCAGTGATGAAAGAGAAATATTGAATTACTTTTTTACTTGTAAAGAGTTATCAAAGAAAGTTTCACAATAACATCAGGTATTCAGGTTCAACTTCCTGATGTACCTCTGATTTCAAAGTGTCTAAATGACAACTCAAAAAAAGAAGATGGAATGGTCTTTATACATGACAATTTTGCTATTGTTACCTAATAAATAGATAGAACTAAACGACCGTGGTGTACGAGGTGGCCGATCCACCACGAGGGGGGGTCTCCCCCGAGGGGTGGATCGGCCACCGAGGACACCAGGGGAGTTTAGTTCTATATTTATTTTATGTTTTTAGGGGGTTTAAATAAGGAGAAATTATCAAAATCTGGTACCGTAGTTCCCCGTACGAGTGCCGGTCCGCCATTTTGAATGTTTACATGCACCCAGAATGAGGCTGCAGTGGTGGATCGGGCGCTGTGGTGGATCGGCACACATTACGCCACTGGGGGTGTGCGGATCGGCCCTGCAAAGCTATCTCTATGGGAAGAAGTTATTCACATAAAATAATAGATGTATCCATGTGTTCATACCAGTACATAATAGTTTTCATTGCTTTCAGTAAATCTTACATAGTTATTCTATTACCCTGATGGAATTTTCCGCTATTTAGTTACAAATCATGAGAGGCATATTTAACACATCACTTTAATGCTGTATATGCTTGGAAGAAGATACCATTGAAAAAAGATGTTAGTCCAGATAAAGGATAATTTTGTCTGCACATGAAATTTGGAGTTGAACAAGTGAACACCGAGTCAGAGTGGTGGCTAATTGGCACTTTTCTCTGAGTAGCAGCTCCAAGTGAGTCAGTTATCAGTTATTTTAGGAAAAATCTGCATTCATCCATTATCCCAACCCTTTCTATATTTGTACCAATGACCTGTTGATCAGTGAGGCTGCGTTGATACATTATGCCAACCATTGCAGACTGCATCTGTAGAGTCCTCGCTGATCAAAGTCTACATTTTTGCATTATGATAGCATGATGCATTAAGGCAAAATGTGACACTTAAAGCATTAAGACGCAGAATATGTAGATGATAAGGTCCTAAAGCAGCCCTGCGTGACTGTGCCTATGACCATAGTTGGAGCCTGAAGCGTCCTAATTCATGGGGTGTTGCAGCAATTCACTGCCTCTCAGTACTTTTTGCCCATTCATCTCACCTTGATTGAACCTTTTATGGGCTACATAATGCTTTTATGTATTATTCCCACTCCTTTCATGACATGAATGCAGTCATGACACATGAATGCAGCCTTGGTGATTCTTCTCTCCTGTGCTGCATTTACACATCATATCTCAGAAAGGAATGTCATACAGGCTTTATGAGCTGTCCGCAGAGCTGGATTCAGGCACCATGCATTTAGGTATAAATGGTGCATCAATGTAGTAGGTGTCCCATACATCAGTAATAACATTACATCATCTATTAGCATCATGTGAAATTATATGAGAGCATGTTTTCCTGCCTTGCAAGTTCCCTGAATAGGGAGAACCAACATTTCTAATCTTGGTAAAACATAAAAAAAAAATGATGCAATAAAAAAGGAAAATGTAACCATCTGATATTTCACATCTATACTTGCAGAGCAATAACTGAATTATTTTTGTTTACATCATACCACCATGAATCAGTGACCTTCCTTAGGTAAATTATTTATATGACTAGATCAGTCAGTCAGTAAGTACAGGGTGTATACCATGTCTTTGTGAATAACTGACTTGGCACTAATAGATTTGGAGGTGGCATTACCACTTGCCGTTATACAAGAGAGGCAAGTATATCGAGATCTAGCTTTACTGCTTAAGAGGTATTTTAGCACCCCACTAACCCCAGCACTTATCAAAGACCGGTGCTTACTAAAAACCCAGCACTTCACCCAACGATATGGTAGGCTCTCTAAGTATTAGTGTGATCGCCCAATGCAGTGCTGGTGAGGTGCTCATCAGAGCTGTGTTAGTAACTTTTACTGGCAAACTAAATTTAATATTCTGTAAGTTCTGATCCCTGATGCTATTTGGAAAATGAAGCGCACCATACCATACAATAGTATAAACATTTATGTGCCATTTGTGCTTTCTTTACATTGCACGGCATCATTCTCTGACAGGACACCTGGAGCTTAATTCAAAAGATCCTGGGATCCCAACCCCAGCGATCTTAGTGTAGGCACATATCATAAGACCTGGCTGGTCTACCCTATGTAATGCAGTGGTTGCAGGCCTGTCCAGAATAGCTAGTCCTGGGATCACTTCACTATTCCATTTCCACCACTAAGATCACTGCGATCTTAGTGAAAGAAATGCATAGTGGTTTCACCAGGGTACAAGAGCACTTACAGGGAACACTCCTGATTGAAAGAGTGAATAGCCTGCTGCATACATAAAGAGGGGAGGGAGGACGTTTGCTGAGTGTCCTTGAGGGCTCTTAGGGCTACTCATGCGTTAAGTGCACTGTAAGGTAATTCTTCCCTTCTCTCTCTTTGTCCTGGGGGGAGGGCACAATGCTTCTAATAGGTAAGCATAAATCATACATTCATGGGAACAACTCTTGAATACTGTATGGGGGTCAACTGCACCCTGTGCTCTTTTGTTAGCCCATATGGGGACGGGGAACGATGGTATAAGCACTCTTGTGAAGAAGAGTGACTCCACAGCTATTCCTTTATTTTGGGACTCTTACCCCTGTGCCTAGTCAGTACTTCTTGGAATAGTGTAGGAGGGCTGAGGCTAAGATCGATGCGATTTTAGTGCTGGCTAGGATATGTGAACCCAGTCAACTCCTAAGATCACTTAATAGGATAAGGCTGATTTATTCCTAAGATCACTGGGGTCGTGATCCCAGGATCTTTTGAATTAAGCTCCAGGAGTGGTTGAACTAATTTAGGAATGTCTCACCATATCAGGGCTATCCAAAAATGATCCTTTTCTCAGAATATTATGGTACTTTCTATAGGTATAGATGCTCAGCATGTTCAACCATGTTGTCACTGTAAATTCCTAAGAGCTCTTTGCGAGCATTCTGGTCAGGGTCCAGGAGGTTAATGAGTCTGTTTGGCCGTCTGAATGCACTGTACAAACCAGCTAATGGGAAACTCAGTCCTTGTAAACCAGCAATATCACTAGGTCAAGACTAGAGTCAACTATCAGTTTAATCACATGACAGTTTCTACAATCTATTTGATGTAAGCACTAAGGTCAGAATACTTCATTCAAGGAGTGTTATTGAATGAGTCACTTCACCCATTTCCTGCATCATGAAAAGCTATGTAGCTTGATGCCAAAATGCTGGCATTATTCAGGAACATTGCTAGAATAGGATTACTATTCAGGCCAGAGCTATTCGGAGGAGCATCTTGTCCCAATAACATCCTTATTCTGTTCTTCGGACTAGATTGTGTAAGAAACGGGACATGGGAAAGGGGACATATCTAAGATAATTCCTGGGGTGAAGTGTGTGGGTCTGTGTGGCCCCATGGTCAGTGTTACTAGTGCTTCTGGGAAGATATCAATTGGTCTATTAACTGGGGAATGGTTTAGAGACTGTAGTTAGAATTAATAGTTCTGGATGTACTGTATAGTTACAAATTAATTTAGCCCTCTCATTTGAGTAAAGGTTATCATAATATGTAAGTTGTATGGCAGAGGTTCAGTGGCCCCCATCTTTGATCTTGTACAATTATTTAGGGTGTAATGTAACCTTGATAATGCTCTCTAGAGCCACATATGCATTTGTAATGGGATAAACCCAACTGGGACTGTACCTAAGGAGCATCATAACCTGTTTTCTGAAGCATGGAAATGCCCAGGAAAACAGCACCCTTTTGGGTTGTTTTTCAGGGCTCTCATGAATGGCTACTACCAGAGGGGTATACTTCATCTTTTGACTAGGGTTCAGGCATATAAAACTGAGTGGAGGTTTCTGTGATGGAATAGCATCCTTTATCTGTTCCAACTGTAATAACCCAAATATAAGGCGTGGTTTATATGCCTGTTGTGCCTTAGCGTTGAAGGCAAAGTTAGGGCCTAATCTATATGCGAGGACTTGATATGATAGAGCAGTACTTCAGTGACCAGAATATATTACCCTAGGTGCCCCTAATACATTGTTCTGGACCTCAGGATGGGTCTTATACACTGTCTGCACCTTATATGCATGGTATATTCCTTTTCTTCATGGCATAGACCTAGTGAATAGGTTATGTGATGAAATAACGCAACAGGAATTAATCAGGATATATGGGTAGGTTTTGATATAATTTATTTCATGTCCTAGCGACAGCTGTGTAATTTCTTTCTGGGTTCTAATAGGAGCATGTGATGATATATAGAATGTTATTAAGAGTTCTATGTGGCTATTTCCTTAAAAGAAAGGACCACCATATTTTCATGATGACCTCATTTAGTAGGTTTTATATTGAATAAAGATATTGTGGCACACATACTATCATATCTGCTATTATAAGGGCACAAATGAGACCTCTCTGATGCAGAGTATGACGTCACAGAAGACCAGATGCATCAGGTGCTGCATTGTTTGAGCATTGAGGGTGTTACGAAATATGTATTCAATGATCAAAGTAACGTGTAAACAAGAACCCCATACGATATTTATGAGATTGGATATTCAGACAGCCAGAGAAGGTGGCAAGATACATTTGAAATAAATTTCCCTTTAACATTTCTATTTTCTATTTCCAACCTATTAATAGCCAGATCCTAATCCAAGGTTAAGGTATGTAAATATATCTGTATCAATGTATCCCATTTCACATCAATGATTACACCATTTCTTAATACAGAATAGACAACAGCAGTCTCGTTATTTCTCAAGAAGCATTCTCACATGAATTAACTTTCTTCAGATTCTGCAATCTGCTAAAGCTTGGTCCTTTACAAAAGAAAATATCACTTTGACCAGGTAAGCCAAGCTTTAGGTAAAGACCCCAAAGGACTGCATGTTCAACAGCAACCATTTATATAGAGTGGGCTCCCTCCAGAACCTTATTGTTGTAGGTTCATGATATGCATGTGAACAAGGCATGAGAACGCAGCCTTGACATGGAGATTCATCAGGGCCGTATTCATTCATCACCACAGCAAATGAGCATTATGCTTGAGGTGCCATGGGGCTAGAGACACGTCAAGGGAAGGAAACCTTGATAATGGTATCTTCAGGAACTACGTTTCTTTCTTCTATCAAAACAATTGCCCACCTTATATACCTCGTAGTTTACTATTAATACCTATCATTATAGTTTTACGTCAGTGTCACTTAATATCAAAGGAGATCTATATTTTGAAGAAGGTGACGTAAAAAACATGTTCCCTTGGTTTTGTACTTGTACGTATATCCTGCCCAAGGTCAGTTGAACAGTTTTGCTGTGAGCGGTTTACAACTAATGGGGACATTTGTGAGAGATAGGTATGTAGCTCACCTGGGGTGCTGATTTCCTAAATGTCAGTTCTTTATGACAGTAACAGCAGTGGGTCAGGCTGTTAGAGTCATGATGTCCTCATTCTCCTAATAGTTAACTCTCGTCCTTCAGAGGTGTTTACCCCAGGAGGTTGTTGCTCCTATAGTAAAAGGAAGAGCTGGCTAATAATGCCCTTGTTTCCAGTCCTTTCTCTTCATGTAGCTATGACTTGTTCCTTTTGTTGCTCAAAAGTGATCATTCAAGCACGGTGCTAAAAAAGGGGGATTTGAGTAGGTACCTAGTTGGGAGAAGTCAGTCAGTATAATAAACAATAGAGGGTGTGGCATGAGTAGATATTTGAAAAGAGGGCACATACTGACAGCTCTATTTACTATAGGAGCAACACCCTCCTGGTCTACTTAGAGAAGTACTAGGCTGGTCACTCAAAGTGCAGGCTGGTGATCACCTCTGAGTGGTTCCTAAGTGGGTAATAAAATTCTCACCTTCTAGGTTAAGCTGAGGACGCAGATGCATAGGAAGCAAATCTTCATTGGGGTGGGCCCAGCAGGTCGCCACCATGGCCACCTTGTATTGTTGACTCAAGCGCAATAGCTCCTCATAAATTTGTATTAAAAAGTAATTTTTGATGAATTTTAGATCTCATTTTAGGCTCAG
Organism: Acholoe squamosa; assembly: GCA_949317995.1. Lineage (NCBI taxonomy): Eukaryota > Metazoa > Annelida > Polychaeta > Phyllodocida > Polynoidae > Acholoe > Acholoe squamosa. Next base: position 75,227,182 of record OX439038.1, read on the forward strand.
GCCCCCATTTTCCCTATCCCATTACTATATCAATCTACTTTGATAATGCAAAGATTTAGCCTCTAGTTCAATTCATAATGAATTCTTGGCAAATTGTTGGGGGGCCCAGACATACTCAGGCCCCACCTCCTTTATGATTGGGGGGCTCAGGCCCCCCTGGCTCCCCCTTTTCCTACGCCCCTGTTTAGTACCACTGGCAGATTGCCAGTGAGACATCACATTATTCTCTCAGCAGAAAAAGACTCTATTTTAACGTTGGAGCAATTTTTCCTCCTACGCTTGGTACATTTACAATTTGCAAAATGACTTGATACTTCCTGTCAATGGGTGTTATCATCCAGATAATCTAGTTTCTTTATACCTTGATCCAAAATAGATAGTATATGATTGATTGTTTTCAATAAGCTATCATATTAAGTAAAAAAGAAGTACACTGTATCTTATGATCATGCAGTTGATTAAACCAATTCCCATGTTTTAAGTGTATATCCAAAACCGAATCATCAGTTAAATCTATGGGGGTTACAGTGCCCTCAATAAAGCCCATATATAATGCGTATATATATATATATATATATATATATATATATATATATATATATATATACTCTGGATCATCTACTCTGGATCATGAAAAAAAATGAAATTAACCAATGCACTACAGTGCTTCTGGTTTGATTATTCATATTTGTTTAAATATAAAATGCTATTCCAAATGCTTTCTCTTAATAGCTGGGTTCATAAATTAAAGAATCAATAGCTATAAATCAGATGTTTCCTCTAAAACTCTCAGTAGCTTATTTGTTGCCCTACCTTAATGGAGTAAGGAATATTTTCAGCTAATCATATCTTTAAGTCTTACCTTTGTGTCCATTATATTCAAATGCCATTCATATTCTGTTCAATATAGCCCATATGTGACTGATAAAAGCAAGCACGGAATAGAATGTATCCACAGTACCAAGCACAATAGAAATCAGCAAGCATCCCTTTATTCAGCAGTAAAAGATGTAATGGGGAACACGTCTGACCAATTGCAACTAAGCTCTAATCTATCCAGGATATTCCCATGAGGCACCTTTGACCAATCACAGCTAGACACAGTGCTGCACAGGCCCTCGGGCCTCATACATCAGCACAGAGGCACCAGAGACTCATCTGTTCTGGCTCATTTACCCTAATTTGCTGACATTACCTGACAATAAAAGACAGTCAGAAGGAGTGCAACATGCCCTGCCGCTATAACCCTGGGCACCCAGAGAGCCCAAGTCAGTGATAAACTGTTTAGGTCATAGGAGTAGGGGACGTGAGCTGCTCTTTGACAGGGCCCTGGGTTATTGTTATCAATTAGGTTGTCCTGACTCTATGACCTTGATTGTAGCATCTTTTGAAAAGGATTCCCTACAGAAATTCGACTCTCTGTTTTTTCCCATCAGGTTGATTAGGAAGCAACATTCGTATCAACACCCTAATCAACAGCTTCCCTGAAATGTCACTTTTCTTGCTAAATTGATCTATATTGTGTCCATTCCATGTTAGAAAGTAGGAAAAGTAATTTACTACCCTGTCCATGCCCTCACCTTTGGCTGGTTTCAAAACTTTTCCTTTGGGCCAGAGATATTTTTTTGAAACAATTTAACTTTATTTGGTCTAAACGGTACAGAACATTGTCATAAAAGCGATAGATCCAGGTATACAACTATTGATAGGAGCTCTTTAAAATGCACAAATATTTGATGTCTAACCTAACTTGATCCTACATCAATATTGTGTGGTGATCACATTATGACTATAGACTAATAAGAATATTTAGATCACTCTGATACTACTAGCAGCTGAACTAACAGATTCTCTTGATTTACAGTGTTATGCTGAATGCAGCTAGGACCTTCCGGGGGAAACTATAAACATTCAAATATCCTCTGATAGATATGGATGAAGCTGTAGATGATAGACGGCCATGAGGGAGGGGCAGGGCCAATAGGCACAAGGAACGGGAGATATATGCACTATGAATGTTCTATGAATGATGTTGACCTTGTACAGCAATGTAGTAGTTTTGATAAGCATGAGAAGTGAGGAGAGCCATGATTGCGATGATACGGTATATGGAGAGGAATATTACATCATCTGTGGGCAGTGGATTAGGGGCGGTAAAGGCCTAATCTATCCATGTACCTCTATCACTGACAGACCAAGAGATGCCCATCCTGCATCTGCCATTCTTTTATCTGTTCTAATTCATTTTTTGTGCTCCTATTCCTTGTAACCTTGAAATTTTCATATCAAAGAATAACGAACCCACCCAACCAACTTTGTTGGACTAAGCAACCTGAAAAACATTCTTTTCTTCCTTTGTTGAATAATCGTGTTGACTTGTCTTTTCAGGTAAGTAGCTGTTACTACCTCTTTGACAAGTTCAGGTAGGAAATGGCTACATTAACCTCATTTCAAATTGAAATGCTTAAAACTATGATGTCCTCATTCTCCTCGCGCCTCAGATGGGTGCTTACCTCTGGTTTGGGTTGTTTAATTTTACCCCTTGTATGCCTAGAAACTAGAGGGTCACTATAGCATATTTACTCCAAATGCGGGTTGACTAGTACATCTGAGTGGTTCCTAAGTGGGCTATAAGATTTTCACTTCCTGCATTGGGTTGAGGATGTATTATTCTCCTGCAATGTAGAATGAAAACCTGATTCAAACTTGAGAAATACTGATACAAAAGAGCTCCTGCCAAGGTAGGAGTAGGACTATGATTGAAAGGCTATGCTAAATGGTATAAGCACAACTTGTACTGTGCAGTTATTGCTCTTCACCAAATTGTTATCCATTATCAATTGATATTTGGACACAGCCTTGACCCATCAGTGCCCAACGGTATTGCCCCTCTGTTATAATACATTTAAGGACTTAATCCAATATTTTCATCTTTAACTTGGCATTTTCACACTTCATATTCCAATCATATTGCATGCAGTCAGCATATTAGATTCGCTCAACACATTGCTGTGTGAAACGCCCCAGTTGGGAAATAAACCTCACAGTGAGGTGTCACACTCACTACTCACAGGTCAAGGGGGAATGGGCCAGACCATGGAACGAGTCTATCCTGATTGGGGAAGCAGTCATACATATGTTCTTAACCATTTAAGGAAAAAACTGTGAGTTACTCTACAAGCTGCATACATGTATCATGACAGTGGACAGAGAAGCATAACATAGTTAAGACGCACTCTACATGGTTTGAAGTGTAAAGCTGTGCATCGGTTGTAGAACAAAAACCCATTTCCCAACATACAAGAACTGATTTGATCTATTTTTTGAGTGTCCAAAAGGTTGAACTCTTCTGGGTTAGATATGCAAAGATCGAGGATTATGGTACAAGTTGGAATTTAATGAAAACATGTTGCAACATTTTTTTCTGGTGTCCTATTTGTGTGTCTAGACATGAAACCACAGATCTAGACTCACTCTCCTGCAGCCAGTAGTATATAGATAATATGATAGAGGTGATGGGTGACTTTGCGCTGGAAGTATTAACTTGAGACACCAAGGGTTGTAGATACATAGATTACTAAAACCTTGAGCACTCCATGAGATGAAGTTATGGCTTTTTTCACAGCTAGTGTACGATCCCTACGCCAAGGTGATATGAGCATGCAGAAATTGAGTATGATATGTCTTTGTAGAGGTGATATAATACTGATAACATCATATCATGTAGTATAGCTATAGATGCATCCCAGTAGTCCATCAATAAGACATATCAATATACAAATTAGAATTGCCAACCTGGAACTTTTATATTGGGATTTGAGAATGTCAAACTTGACAAGCTGTCAATGGGCAGTTTGAAAGTATATCTGAAATAAAGATACAGCAAAAGAAATTGCAAATGGAAATTACACAGTCTATAGATCTATCGTTTAATAGTTGATTAGAATATTGATCTAGAATTGACAGGGTAGTACATTCAACCTGAATACATCAATGGTCTTCAGTATCCCTAATCTAAGTGTCTATATTATACAAGCTCTATTTGCAAAGAAAAAATAAACTAAAGTGAAATTGTTATCCAGTGAATACTAGGTGGGCTGGAGGTTAATTCAAAAGGCTCTGCCATCGCTGCCATCGCTACCTATCGATGTTAGCATAGGCACATCTCTTACCATCCCATAAGACCTAGTGTTACTTCACTAAAAAAGCTAGTGGTGTTAGGCCAGTTAGTAATAGGAAGTACTATGCAGTCCTTCACTATTCCACTTCTAGTACTAACACCACCCCTTATTTTATTCTAAGAAATGATAGTGGTTTCCCCTGAGTGCAAGAGCAACTGTGTAGGGAGACATTCCTCGTCACAAAAGTGAATGCACCTGCTGACAGTCCTTGTGGGCTATTGTGGCTACTCATCAGTTAAGAGCACTAGAATGGATTTTCTCATAGTCCTTGAGGGCTCTTGAGTCTACTCATGTGTTAAGGGCATAGTAACGTCATGCTCCCCTTCTCTGTTTTAGTTGTGACATACTTGAATACATTTCAGGGTCAAGTGCACTAGACAGGGTATATATATATTTATTTCATGTTGATATGCCCGAGATACTGACAGCCCATAGCTCTAGCACTCGATCGGCCGTATCTCACACCCCCCGTGCGATAACCCGCGAAAATATCACACGCCGAGGTCACGTGACCATTTGATGACATCATAGGTCCAAGATGGCGATGTAAACAGTGCGCACGGGGAGTCATTCTGGTAAATTTAATTCTATTTATCTGATTTAGATGAAAAGCAGAACCTCAGTGTAGCCGCTCTTGAGAGAACAAGTTTTTCCAATGCTATTTTTTTCTCTGTGGACCTGTTGCAACTGTAAACAGTTATTTTCTGCTTGGAATAGTAAAAGCAGGGCTGACACTAACAGCGCTCACTGAAAAGTAGCTGGCTATCAGAAAGGAAGGCAACCTGGCCTTACCATTGCAGTAAGGAATAAGGGAGGGAAATCACTGACATAGCATAGGTAGAGATGGCACAGCCTTTTGAATTAACCTCCAGAGGGCCTTGTACTCAGTGAAAATGACTGTCTTTAGTCTACAGACATACAGCTTAGATCTTTCAACAATGAGCCAGCCATTCCTCCCAGTCCCTGACGGTCCTTACTGACTACACCTCGACAGGGGCATATTCTAATGGTAATGATGAAGTATTTGAATAAATAGAATGACACTTCTCTAAAGTGTCAGTTTTCTCCTAGCAATCTGTTTGGAGAAATGCCAACAGTTGAAGGATGATTCAAATGCATTGAAAAAGTCATTTGAGTTGCTAGGTTTGAGGTTTTAGTGATTTGGTGTTATTGAAAATATTAGGTTCTGAACTGGCTAAACTATCTTACCACTTTGCTCATTTCACCCAAAATGCCTTATGAGTACCAAGGGATTCCTATTTGCCCAAAATCATGTCATGCTTGAGAGGCACAGTTGGGGGTTCTGGGGAAAGCATGGGTGATTTATTCGGCAAAGATCAATGAGGGAGAACACATCATTGTAATCATGGTGGTTTGAAGGATCACTTTGAGCAAGCCTTGTTTTTAACCAGCATTCCCAAAGGGCTTCTCAAGTTTCAAATTCGATCTTTTAGTCCAATTTCTCTACTGGCATGAGTGCACAACTGTTCGATGTAATATTAATGAGAGCCTTTCTAGGTTGCTCTGGACATTCCTCCCTTGGCACATCTTATTGGATGCATGTAGATTCCATATACTTTGTGTACATTTAGTTCATGAGAATCTGATTATTTGGATTACAAGCCTCAAGTGTGATGTAATCACAAACACAATAAATCATATAATTACTTTTTAGAGCATGTGAGTGCGCACATAGATTATCAGTTTATCTAGACTGTGTTTCAAAATGTTAAAGTTATCTCATCAGTCTCATAATGTGGTAGGCTCACTTCTCAAAATATGCAGAGAAAGAAAGAAGACAGTCATGAGCAAATTGAGCTGGACTCAGTCACGGGTGGATGTCAACACATATAGAGAGATTTATTTTCAGAAACCAATGACTCACTTCACTCAATGCGAATACCACTAGGAATACTGTTGTATTTACTAGGTATGTCACCTGGGTGGATGCAGACAAAATAATGAAGAGGTACAAACACTATATAAAGAGAATCACCACAGACCTTTAAATCTTCTAATATAGACTGGGCTCTCAGTACTATTAAAAAAGTCATTCTTTCTACACAGTTATGTTATATGTTTATGAGGTTCAAAATGGTGAGATGTACACAATAAGTCCTTGCCCAAACCAAGTTTAGCATACTTCTGTAAAGAATTAATATTCTGGTTTGTTTTAAACTTGGTTCCATCAAAGTCATTTCATCATTGTGGTACTAAAAGGGAAAGACAAGATAAATCCATTTTTCTACCTCACTTCAACTCAGGTTAGCCTTGCATCCCACAAAGGGGCAGTAGGTATCTCATCTCTTTAGATGATCAAGATGGTTCAGGGGTAGGGCACTAAAAGAATTTATTTTTGGAGTGTCCCAAAGGTGGCACTATCCATGATGCAATGAGGGAAATATCAGGAGGTTGAGAATAATCTTAACAAATGCATAGTCAAGCAGCTGGTGCTGGTGAATCTATTAGACAACACTCTATTATAGCTTCATGCTGATGCTGCTACAGGATAGCCGGTTCATGTATCCCACAGATTTATACATCTCTGAGTCAAATATTAGGAAATGCGGAAACAATATCCATACAAGGTGAAATATAAGTGTTTCTCTCTCATATCCTTTCCTATGCATCACAGGAGGTTTCAGTTATCCCTAATGAAATTCCTGATTTCTTTTTGTTGTTGATGCTCAAGTACAATCTTCATTGTATCACAGCGGGAGTGACAAGCTGGTCTGTATATATTTGAATATCTACAACTGCATGAGAAACTGACATGTCATTCATGACAAGAGAGGCCATACAGTGTCTGTGTATACATAATATCCCTGTATATCTTTGGCTACATGAAAAGTAGTCATATGCTGGATGAGAAAGGTGAAATTCAATACTTCCTTGAGCAGTCGGTCTGTGAGCCAGACCTCTAATGAGCCATTGCAACCCCTGCCAAGGTAAACAAAACTCTAAGGTCAGTGCACTTGGAATTTATTGTGATGTCATTGTGATGTCATCTGCAGCCAAGTGGATGTGGGGACTCCTGGCTTTTAGCCCTTTATATGCAGGATTCCATTTGAATGCATTATGCACATCTGTAGGCATTAGGCATAGGCCTAATATATGTATGCAGCTCTGGTGAGCCTTAATCACCAGAGGACCCACTAGTTTCTGTGTATGTCCATTTGATATTACAGAAAGAAAACCTCCAGGTGTGGGCCTCCTGCTGTGACAACAACAGAGCACTCATCAAGCAATGCCAGAAAGGATTCACAGAAATTAACAAGATATTCAGGGCAATTGAGTAGACAAGAGATTGTAATTCTACAATACATGTGTACACACAACAGGCAGACTGTTGCCAACTACGCCATCCAACTGATACTATACTGATCTTTTGGCTTCCAGAGGGACAGTTCTCTGTGCTGAAAGACAATATTCTAGTAAGGGCATAATGGATTGCTGGGCTTCCATGAGGTCCTTCATCTAGGGGATAAAAGGACCGAGTGGAAGCCTAGCAATCCACTATGGCATTTATACCATGGTTTCAACCATTAAATTAATCAGTTTACCTTAAAAAGCCATGAAATACTGTAATTTTTGTTCGGAGTCGATGTGGTCCGATCCTCCGCCATTTTGGACAGCAAGCCTTTCCCGGCGAGTCGACCAGAAAGCACGGATGCAAACTGTTACATTGAGGCATGTCCAATGGCCATTTCCATAGTAGAAGTGCGCGGGGTAGGTGGAATGACCCGAGGACAAATCCAACTGAATTTAGTTGTGTCTTGGGGGTCGGACGCAACATGGCGAAAAAACTCGTCGCTTCGATTTTGTTTCAACGTATTATAGAGAATATAGGCATTGATTCTTCTCAATTATAAGGTTGAGTTGTGTACTTTACTTATAACAATGGCCACGATTTTTGATTATACTTAATATTGTCTAGTTTTTTATATCGGCTCATTTAATTTCATGTCAACTAGCTTCTGTCAACGTCGATGCCTTTAGTGCATGCTAAATACGTCGACTTATCATGGTCCGGCACCGCAAACCAGTGCCTAAACGCGATAACCATGGTACAATGGTTGCTACACTTTTGAGATATTATTCAATTGCTTTAAACTCAGTTACCTTGTTAAACAATGGCTGAATGAGAATGAGAAAATAGCTCCCTCCTCCCTGATAAAGACAAGTCTAAACATAATCATGTCCCACTTAACATTTTGAGGCTTTTTATTTCACATATATGCAACAGGACTTGCATGTTATTCTCTGCTCTATTGTGGATGCAGAGACATATCTAAAGAAATGTCTCTTAAACCTTTAAGGGACCACAGTCAATGCTCATTTGTAATTAGAGTGTACCAATGTAGCTTCAGGGAGAACCTTACTGTAGTTTCCTTTGTGTAACATTCCACCTACACCTTGGGATTGCAACAACCCTTTAGAGCTGCTTCATGAGTGGTTGCATGATGCATGCATGAGAGTTACTCACCAGGGCTTTTCCAAGTCCCACCATACATTTAGATATTCTGAAGCCCTCAAAAGTTGTTAGAACAGCCCCTCAGTTTTAAGTCTGGTTATGAGTACCTAAAAGACAGGGACCAGTCAAATACAGGTCCACAAGAGTGTGTTTTGATGTTGACTCAGTTTTTCTCCTCCAAACTGCCACTTCTTATTCACACTGTCACCCTGAGGAGGATAGCTCCTTCAGCTGTAGACACAATCCATATTACCTTCTCCCTTTTTCAAAATCGATTAGGACAGAATGAAAACATTGAAACTCAGAGGAATCACCCATCTTATGCCATCTTTTCACAAAGGAAATAATGGAGGAACACATCTGGCAACACTTTGGTACATGGGTTTCCATAGTGCCATATTTTGGAGAATATGCTATGGAGGCAATATACATCTATCATTGAATGTCCACTTTGTTTGATAGAAACCTTACTCTAATTAATCCTGATATATATGAGACCTCTTTCAGTTTACCAAAGGGATCTTGCTGTATATGTACAGGAGTAGTGATCAAAACTAAGTCCTCCATGATATGCTATTGCCATTATCAGGTTAACGGCCCACATGCCCTCAGTAGACCTTGGTAGAGCATCTAATCTAGAAGGTATGTTATAGACAAGGCTATTAAAGGGCTAGACACAGGAGGGAACAGAGGTACCTGGCCCTAAAATTGACACACTGAAATTAAGTCCATATGGTGAACTGATTATAACACCAATCAGCAGCTATCTCAGGTTATGCACTCAACTGGTATATGAGGCAGCCATTTGATGATGTAACTGTGGATGTGTTAGTGTCTGGGGCATCATGAATCTTCTTCATGACATTAGCTATGGCACTAGATGCACAATACATTCAAGAATATATAATATGTATCCCTGATGAATGAATGAATGAATGAATGAATAAATGAATAAATTGATAAACAATCATGATCTTTCAAGTTTTCCCTCTCCCAGTAGACACACATAATCAAAAGATTGCTCTGCATGTTCTATTGCCCTGATTGGTTACCTTTATTTCAATCACCAAGTGAGGCCCCTAGGAAACTCTGAAACCTGATAATGAAAGACTAAAGCAATAAAATCCTTCATATACAGGCCTGTGCTGGCATCAAGTCTTATGCATAACATCTTGTTATACATGGGAAACAATTGAGCTTATTTCTTGTTATCTGTAACATCTGCAGATTATCATTTTATCACTCAGGAGCCTCTTGACACCAACTCAATAAGCAAGGTGCATGTCTACCAGAAGAAGCTGTAACAAATTACTTGTCTACAGAGCCAGCTGTATGTTATTATGTATGGTGAATCTCAATTACACCTGGCACTTTCTCACTACCCATGGACACAACCTGGCCATGCAATCATAAAATCATAAAATTTTCCAGGCAGCCACGAGAGCCTCTGTTCTATCAGCTACCTTTAAAGATGCTCTTGAATCAGAGGTTTTCAGCACAATCTAGTTCCTATCCTACAGAGGAATAACTAATAGTTCAAAGAAGTATTGCTTCTGCGAATCACTGTCAAAGATAAAGGTATATATTAGTACTGAGGTTAAGATTCTACAAATTATGTGTTAAATCAGCACCAGTACTGAAGTAGAAAAGTGCTCATTTGTTTAAGAAGGCCTCTATGGTAATCACTGTCGTTTTCTGGGAGAATCTTGACACCAACTCTGGGCCATGGACAATATGTGGATCAACACAGTAAAAGGTATGCCCGCACACCCCCTCGCAGGCATACCTTTTACTGTGTTGCTTGAAAATTGAACCATTTTATAGGTTTTCACTCTGTTAAACAAAAAAGCATTATAAAAGGGGTTTAAAAAGGATTGTTCAGGATTTTGGACATATCAATGAGTTAAAACGTTAGAATAGAAAGTTTATCATTTTTTTCTTCTTCTTCTTCTTCTTCTTCTACTTCTTCTTCTTCTTCTTCTTCTTCTTCTTCTTCTTCTTCTTCTTCTTCTTCTTCTTCTTCTTCTTCTTCTTCTTCTTCTTCTTCTTCTTCTTCTTCTTCTTCTTCTTCTTCTTCTTCTTCTTCTCCTCCTCCTTCTTCTTCTTCTTCTTCTTCTTCTTCTTCTTCTTCTTCTTCTTCTTCTTCTTCTTCTTCTTCTTCTTCTTCTTCTTCTTCTTCTTCTTCTTCTTCTTCTTCTTCTTCTTCTTCTTCTTCTTCTTCTTCTTCTTCTTCTTATGTTTTTGGCCTGCAAATAAAATAAGAAGAATCCGGGTCACTGCATGAATGTAGGGATTTAAGCACATTTCCAATTGCTTAAAGTGACTATTTAAGCAACTTTATTTAAGCTACCTAAAAGTTACCTAAAATTACTTAAATGTCATGATGACATTTAAGCAAATTTAGGTGACATTTAATGAACCTAAACGTGCTTAAATAGTCACTTTAAGCAATCGGAAATGTGCTTAAATCCCTACATTCATGCAGTCTGTGCTATGCAGACCTTAGATGGTAAAGGCACAGCTCAGCCTCCGTAAGAAACATTAAAAGTTGATGCACAGTAATCACACAGTAATATATCCAAAATCATTTAGCATACAGAACCATCATATTGGAGATAGCACATGCTCAAAGTAGCTTAGGCACAAGGGACTAGTCCACCCAGGCAGCTTGAAAGCACTTAATAAGCATGTTTACCAAAAGGGAGGATGCAGAGGATAAAGATGGGTCCCTGTAGTCCTTACTTTAGTGCCTACACTATAAAAGCACTGCCTTGGGCTGTCCTACATTCATTGTCATCCACAAAGGCAGGAGCAAGTAATAACAAGGCATGGACTGACAGTTGGTGATCTTGGTTTCTGAGCTTCTATTGACACAGTTGGAGATTTCAATTTCTAAGGAGAACAATGCCAATGGTCATAACCTTTTATTTAGAGTGAAATCATGCTTCTTGAGGATTTTGACAGTTGATTTGTTTTTTAGAAAATACATTAGTCCCAAATTACTATGGGATATTCTGTGTCTGGAAAGTGATTCACCCCTGACCCACTAGCCTACATACTACCTCCTAAACCAGTCACCACTGCCTCTCAGGGACCCCCATTATGTAGCCGTTGACCATCTAATGGAACATGTTCCAATGGGACCTGATGAATATGTGTACATTAAAAAGATATGGCTTCCCTAGGGAAACTCTTTGGAGAAAGTTAACACAGTCAAAGATGCATCATTGTCAAGCATATATGTGTTGTTTGTTATTGCCATATTGGTCACCTCTTTAAATACTTGGTAGACCATATCAATTTTAACATATCATATTGCAGTGTGGGACAGCCTACATTTTTGAGCTATGATAATCTTTGACTTTCTCTATGAATATTAAGTAGTAAAATAATACTTGAAGAACTGTAGTGATATGATTCCTCTACATGCAGTCTACCTCATTGGACTTTCCATATTTTTGCATCATGGAATATCTGTGTGATGAAAGGCATACACCTTTTGGGGGAGATGGAGGAGGCTCATTGTGAAAGCATCAGAGTTTGTTTTGAAAAATTCATGAGGGGGAAAACCTTACTGTAATCATTGGTGGTTAATGTGAAAGATTGCTTCGTGGAGACTTTTATTTAAACCAACTTCTGAAAGTTTTACATTGATCTTTTAGTCCTAAATTATCCACTGGCATGAAATCTTTGAGTCAAATTGATGAAACACTTTGCCTTTTCAAAAGTAACACAGCATGGTAAGGCTGTATGTTACGTACCACATCATGCACATTGTTTGGCATGATATATCAATGCAGCCATACTCTAAGTCAGTCATTTTGAATAACCTGTTATGTCATTGTGTGTTTTATGGGTATGTCAACTAATACTTTCTAAATTGACATTAATTGCATCCAGATATTTGATTGAGTTTTATTAACACTGAAAATACAGACGTTGATAATTGAGGCTGGAATAATCAGCTTTGGGAATAATAATTGTTTCTCATTAATTTGATCAAATAATACTGATAGGCCTTCTATGAGCATTAATTTATGAAAAACCTAAGAATTTGAATTCTGCTTTTTTTCATTATTAAGAAATAGCAGTCCGAAATGTCAGAATAATCATAAATACCATGACAGTTGGTCGAATATGAAAATGCTGAGCTTCTGTTGCCGTCTATATTACAATCCAATTATTTACTGTATGTGCTAACTTAATTAAGTCTTTTTTGAGTTGATGAGTTGAATATAGCATCCTTTTAATTACTATCCTGATGGAAACGCCTCTCATAACCACACTGCATCTAAATTACACTCATTATGGCCCTTCAAGGTGTAAAAAAGAATTATGGGGTATGACTAAGCAGCAAGGACCACATATAGGCAGAATGGTTAGAATACAAAAGGTATAGTGAGTCCCAAGGCACCTAGAATAGACTGGGAATAAAAAAAAACACACTGTGTCACATTGATATTTCAAATTGAAAGCCTCACAATAATAAACAAACAAACATGGTACCATTGCATTGGCGCACCATGCCAAATCCCTCCAGGAATTTATCAATAATGTAGCCCTACAAACCAGGGTTGCATTCATATATTATGTCATCCACTATGCAACCTTCAATGAATTAATCCTTCTTCGGGCAGTTAGTTTGTGAGCTAGTCAGCTAATGAGACATTATATGCCCTCCAAAGGCCAACAACACCCTTAGGTTATTATACATTCAGGCGAGGCCCCATGGCCATCATTGTGTCGTCACCAGCCAAGTGGTTGTGAGACCTCCTACTTTTCTGCTCTTTACACACTGCCTAGTGCTTTAATGAATAATGCCTTAGGAGTCCATAATATTCTGCTAATTTAAAGATTCATTGTTACATATATATGTAATCATATGTCAAACTCACCAAATTGAGGAAAGTGACCAGATTTGTTGAGTTATCTGATTCAGTGATTGTCTCAACGACTGATATGACGACCCAAAGGGGCAGATATAGTAAGAGTCATTGCTCCCCTTGGGTTTTGCACCAACTCAGTAGTCTAGTGGTAGAATACAAGTTTAGAGGCCCTACCTGTTGTAAGAGATAAGACGTATTGGATTTTGGTGATGCTGTTGATGTATCATTTCCTATTCATTAGGGGGGAGAGCTATCCTTGTAAACCTTGTTGAGATTCCTGATATTTATTTCATAATGTAGCTTAAGTACAATATATTGTAGCAGTAGTGAGGTAGGAAAGGATTTTCTTCACTTAAATTTTTTCAGGTGCACAAGGAATTGGCTGCCGGTTTCTTATGAGAGGCCACACAGTTTGTATCTACATAGTGTTCCACTGCACATCTTTGGTTACGGGAAAAGTGTTTACATCCTGGAGATGTGACGTTCAATATTCCTGGGCCTCAGTAGGAATCTTGCCATATAAATATCAGCAACACTTAAAGAGATGCAGAGTCACGACATGGTAATGTGCCTTAACACGGTTTACACAGTACCTGAATATTGGAGATAGAGAACTAATGCCCAAAGTGGCTCAGGCAACAGTGAATAATCCACCCAGGCTGGGAGAGGGCACATAAGAAGCATACTAAATCAAGGTGCAGAGGGTGTTGTGCAGAACAGGAAGCATTTTATGTTTCGTCATAGTCGTAATCCATATATCACTTCCACGGTTAAAGCACTGTTTTTAGCCATCATTAGGAGTTTATTGTTATTTGCAAAGGCAGAGGCAAGTTATCCTGAGAAAAAGACTGATAAATTGTTGCATTTCTATCATAGCACTGCAATAATTATTTTGGTTAGCAAGAGTGAGCATGTCGATCTACAAATGCTTCCCAATAATTATAATGTACAGGTAAGTATCATGCGTCAATTATCACAGGTAAGCTGGATTTGTTTTGGACTGTGGCTAATGCAGATACCTGCATAACTAAGAGTCACAAACACACAACAGTACCAGGGTCATGGTACATCTATGAGAATAGTGTCAGGACCCTGACACAAACTAAAATGAAACTGATATGCGATGAACCTTATGTGTTCCAACAACACATTCCCATCGCCAACCTGACACTAGATCCCTATGCTAAGAGAGTGCTACTCTCATAAAGCTGGAACCCTTCTATTCTCATTACATATGAAACAAACAACTTGTAAAAACTGAAGAATATATGGCTACAACAGAGACATGACATTGTCAGGCATATCGGTACCAATTATTATGATAATCTGATAGTATCTCAAGAAATAGTGGCAGATATATTCTATTATTATGGGAGAATAAAAGGGCGACTTCACAGCCCACAGCTGGATCAACCGTTGGCTTCATCATTTAAATCATTTATTATTCATTTCTATAGGGTAAAACAGGATGCCACCCTTTTGCCTGTGGGGGCCTGCAGCAGGCCAAGATGGCCTGAATCCATCGATATAGAGGCTGACCCTGATGTTTTCTGTGCCTGTTCCTGTACTCCTGGTAGGAGATCCCTTGAAACTAGGAGAAATTTATGCCATACTGTACTTGGGTCTGATTAGTCAAACGCAGGCATCACTCCACTCCATGCCCGTTCCCCCATAGCAATGTCGTTCAAAATGTGTGAATTTTGGGCATGAATAGATGCAAGTTCCAACTCCAATTTCTTCTGCTTACCCAACTGCTGTATCTGCTTCTCCTATCTCCTATCTCAATGCACACCCAAGGCAAATACGACTGGGCTACCCTATGTGTTTGCTGTGATTGACAGAATCAGCTGAAAGCCCCAAAGGCTGGGCAGTTATCAATCCATGTGGATTTGTAGGTGAAAGGAGTGGAGAGTGTTGTCAATAGGTAGGGTATGTGTGAGGAAGTCAGACAGCTCTCATGTGAGGGCAGAAGGCTATCCATAGGTTCAAGTCGTATGAGATTAAACTCTCCTGAAAGGGCATGTCAGTGATGTTTAGGGAAATATGTAGCGTTTAATCCATGTTATGAGACAGAACGTGTGGGTTTATGGGTCAATAATCTACAACCGTGCAAGTGCTGTCTCATAACATGGATTAATGCGTTTATCTAACGTATTTATCCATTATGTATGAATTTCTTACCTGATAACCCCAGAATTAATCTAGGAGAAGACATGCGATCCGCACGGTTTGCCAAGCCATCGTGGCCATTTTGTCGTTCTGCCCGATATACCTCCACCTTTACACACATTTTTCGGGTATAATCCAAGCATGTCAAGTCCTGTACTTCTAGTACCGCCAAATATACGATCTCTAGTTGTTGTTCGCCTACATTTTGTATCCATTTTCTTCAAAATAAATAAGAATCCAATGATTTTACACAGCGATCCAACGCACATGGCCATTTCGTCTTGTTGACAAAGCGGGTATGTGCCCGGATGTACCTGACATACTTTCAGCTGAAGAACTAGGTCAGATATGCATCAAAAAAGGAATGGCCCGACGGAGCGGGTCCTGACCCGTATCGCTATGGAAAATCAATGGATTCTTATTTATTTCGAACAAAATGGAGAAATTAGACATGGCATGTTCATTTAGGATATCTAAGGATGTTTCTCTGTTAATAACTCCACCTTCCACCATTGGATTCTATGCTAACCAGGTGTGTAAACATCAGGTATGTCAGACAACTTTTTCAAATCCTTGATGTACATTGCTTTGTATCACCGGTCGGCCTGGTATAGTGGACAGCGAGCTCATCTCCTGCCCCAGCAGCTGGGGATCGATTCCCTGTTGAACGGTTTTACTAGGAAACCAATGGCATAGTTGACTTTATATGCTTTGCCAATTTATTAACATGTCCAGGTTGAAACCAGCACCTTCTTGAAGACGAACAAAAGGTCTCAGAGTGCGTTATGGCTGGATAAGAACCGTGGGTTATAAGAAAAAAGCACTGTCCAAGCCCAAATAGTTAGATAAAATGCTTTATTGAAAGAAGAGAGAGTATGAAAATATTTCATGAAGAGATTGCATTTTTTTTGCTTTCCTTTTTATAAGACTAGACTCCCCCATTAGACAAACATGAAATATGCACATTTTATTCTTTGGATAACAAAGGAGTGTGTTCAATTTATAAATATATCATTATTAATGGCCCAAATCAATAGATCGCAATGCACATTCTATTACCCTGATTTATTATCTGTATTTCAATGAAACACATAAAGTTAGAACCCAAGGAAACTATGAAAGCTGCCTGCTTATACCACTTCTTTGAAATATAAAGGATTATTGATGCCAGAGGGTTGGTCAACAATCTAGTAGCGTTATATTATAGGTCAAGGAATCCTCTTTTGCTTTGTAAGCTTAAAGCAGTAACCCAATAATGGCCTATTCAGGAAGTTGTCGGCTCAGAAATCAAACCTCCCTTCTGAACCACATTGCCATGGTTTGAAGAACCTAGATTTCATTTAGAAGACTTAAAGCAAAAAGTTCCTTGCATCCAGGGTTTGCTAAAACAGAATGGCTCCTCTTAGAGGCTTCCGCTTATAATGTTTTAAGACAGTTGTAACACATGGGTATTGCTCACTTGTGGAGGCTGCATAGTACTCGATACCTGGGTTCAGTAAAAGACATGCGCTGGGCAAAAAGATGGGCTTTTAACTAAGACCTAAGCTAGGTTTTCTTCATAGAAAGTTGAAAATAAAATTGGCAGAAAAGTGTAAAAGTGATGCCACAAAAGTGATGTACAAATAAACTTTGTTTCAAACCGAACCTGGTTCAGTTTGGAGAGACACAGTCCTAAAACTAGGTTTGAAGGCAGTAGCAGGTAAGTATGCTAGAACCCCACCATTCACCTCTTTCTGCCATACCAACCAATCACTCACAGAGAGGTGTTTACCCTACTTTACAACAGTACCAGGCCATTTACTCTAAGGCAAGGTTGCTGGAAACTGGTCAAGGGTGTCTAGGTAGGTAATAATATGTGCACTTTTTGTGTTGAGTTTGAGATGAAGTGTAGTTTTTTGCAACTGGAATGACCACTTATTCATTATATTGCTGCTATTGTTGACTCTTTCCCGACATCATATCCGACTTAAATGCTATTTCTAATGCAGTCATACAGGCTCAGACATGGAGGGTGGAATACAAACATGTATGTTTTCCATGAGCAGCAAGAGTATAGTTATATGGCTATTTATTGTGTATTCTGTCAGATAATATAATGGTAAAGGTGAACGATGAGCAGTTTGAGCTGACCGTTTCTTCACGATGGTGACCTGCACGTTCCGCACAAGGCTGCGCATGCGCAATAGACCTATGACGTCATCATGCGGATTTGGCGCCGGCTATTTCATGGCAGGGTGCAATACGGGGGTTTAGTGCATTGTCAATGGGCCATCGATATTCACCTTGACATAAAGCAAGGAAGTAACATATTTATTATTTATAAGCTGAATGGTCCATGTAATTCTATAAATTGAAGAAAAACACTGTATAGTACAGGAAATAATGAACATCCTGACAAGTACATGTCAAAGAATCCTTAGCCAAAAACAAGGACAATAGTTATAATAAATCACTAGGGCATATCTTCCAAATATAAGAAGCCTTTTGATGTTCAACCAGGTTCATATAAGTTTTATTTGTGTGTTGAACTGCAATCAATTGATCTTCCCAACTTGCTCTCAGACCCATTTCTTTCGCATTGCATAATTACACAAGTAATAAAGGACTATAAACAGTTGTTATCCAATTCCATCAATTGATATGGCCAGATCCTCAAAGGCTCTTGTTGGATGTACCTGAATCGATGTCGATTCAGGTTTGGCAGTGGGAAGGAAACAATTAACCAAGGCATCTTTTGCTCCAGGAGAAGAGTTCATATTCGGGAGGCAATATTCCAGTAGATGCCACTTGATAATAAGATTTTGTTCTAGGCAGATCAGGGTGTACCATATCAGTGACTGGTGTCTCCCACTGACTGTTCTTGTCTGCTGGCCCCATCAGATACCAGGCTTGATTAAGCCTGGAAGTGTTGCATAATGCTTCAAGCATTATACCCGTATGTCCTAATGATCATCCGATGCAGTCCACTGATGAGTCAAATTCCACATTGGTGCATCATACCAATCCTCTTGTTTAAATGAGACTGACCAGTGCTTCATCCCTGCATTATGAAAACAATTGGTATGGGACCTTGAAGGGTTAGATTCCCCATCAAATTCAATCAGCTGTCCGATTGGAATTGATTTTATCTCATTGATGCAGTATGGTGAAGGTCAAGGCCCAGAGGCCTCCATATTAGATCTTGTCTGATCCATTAGGGTGTATAATGGTTGAATGTAATCCAGATGATGTTTACTTGGGTGATATCTGTGACCAGATCTCTTGTTTTGTAAGTGCATGTATGATGGAATCACTCAATTGGGATTGCACTTTGGGGAGGATCATAACAAATTGGTCTATGGTGCATGAACATACCTTGGAGTAAATTCTCTCCTTTAGATTATTAGCCAGGGATCTTGTAAACAGTTAATGTAGAGGGAATACTTCACCTTTAAGCAGTGCCTTCAGACACAGATCAAATGAAAACACAAATTGGGTGGGTAAAAGCACAAATATGTCCCTGTCACTGACACAAAATGAAAATGGAGAAGCACCTATATATAAAAACCCTTTCCTCTAAAATCACTTCTTTTATTTCTGGTCTGAAAGTAACCATAACAGAGTCTATGCCATGCATCTCACAAACAAGATAGATCCTGGTCTACAGCATTTAATCAGGATATTGATAGGCTTTAACATATTTCATTACCTGCATCTGTTTCCCCTTCACTGGTCTCATTAGGTAGACAAATGCCCATACTGTGATAGCACTGGTAGAAGCGATACACTTTTAATTCTTTGTCTTTCATAGCTATAAACAATAGCACAGAAAAAGACACAGGAAATATGAATCAACAAATAGGACTTGTGCTACAGGAAACGCGAACATTACATAATATGTATAGATTACATGTCTGTAGGCTCATAAATTAATCCTACTTATCAATTTCCTACATGTTAATACATAACGAATGAAAGAGAGTTTCCTACAGATCAAATTTAATAAATCATTTTGAGCAAATCTGGGGATATAGTCCTAGCTTCCTGTCAAGCTACTAGCAAGTACAGTAACAATAGAACTCAAGAGAGGTTTGCTCTAATTCTTATTCTTGGAATTAACCGCAGATCCCAAATACCAGCAGGCTATCAGTCCATGTAGAATTGTAGGTTAAGAGGAGAGTCTTGTCAATTGTAGGATATGGATGAAGAGGTCAGACAACCTTCATGGGGTTGGGCAAGGCCATATTTGGAGTGGGGCAAGGTCACACCTCGGATTGGCCTTGTTGTAATGCACTCCACAATACCTGAAGTATTAGGAGGCTGATTTCATTAAGAATCATGGACCTGAAACCAGAGGGCAAAAAACAAAGAAAGGAGCTGTTTAAGAATGGGGCTGATATCTCATACCAGTGATGAAAGAGAAATATTGAATTACTTTTGAACTTGTCAAGAGTTATCAAAGAAGGAGGCATTCAGGTTTAACTTTTTGATGTCTTTCTGATTTCACAGTGTCTCAATAGCAAATCAAAGAAGAAGATGGAATGGTCTTTATATATGACAAATATGCTATTGTAAATACATGTGTACATGTGTTCATACCAGTACATATAGTTTCATTTCATTTACCAGTTTTCGCTGTTTTTTAGCACCTCCCACGCCGCGTAGCAGCGATACCCCGAAGCGGTACGGGGGTGCGCTATGATGATTTCATTTGCCCCATGTGATGAGGTCTCACAATACAAAATAACAGTGGGAGGCGTTTTTTTACGCGGTCACAATGGCATTTCTTCTTAATAATTCTTCTATTGCCCTGATTGAATTTGCCGCTATGTAGTTACAAATTAGGAGAGGCATATCCCTGGCATATCTAACACATCATGACAGTGCTGTATGCTTTTAAGAAGCTACCTTTAAAAAGAGAGATAATTTATTTGAGGCCCTCCTGCATTCATCCAGTATGCCAACCCTTTCGACGTCTTCATTCTCATGGTAATTCATGTGTCTCAGAGAGATGCCTACCGTAGGTATACACTTAGAGGAGGACAGGGCTAAATCTGCTCTGAATGCCTGGCGAGCACCTCTGAGTGGTTTGGGTTGAGGATGAAGTGTAGTCTCTGGTTACATTGGCAGATTACTACTAGTTATTTTTGTAGGAAAGGATTCTATTTTGCAGTCAAAACTATTTTTGAGTGCCGCCTTTTCATTGATACACATGACGTGATGTTTCTCTCCAATATGATGGTTACACAGATTATGCTATTTGGTCAAGACTATTCTTCCATGTTTTCCCCTTGGAATCAATATTTGATAAATGAAAGAAGAATCGATCATTTCACTTGTGTTTATTTTATTTGGATCACACTGACTAGATATTTCCAAGAATTATAGGCATGTGCATACCCCCTGACCATACCATTTTGCTCAAAATCATAGTTTTTCTATAGGCAATGGACTAGAAGAAAGAAGAAAGTACACAATGCTTATAAAGAACCATTTCACAACACACCCTTCACTAGCGATTTTTCTTCTTTTTTTTTTTTTTTTTGGGGGGGGGGGTGTGCTACCGCGTTTTTCCGAGTATTTTAAAGTATAATTACATATTTTGGACCCTAATTTGCCCTTTCCTCCCCTTAGTCTTTGGTCTGATCATGTGCATGCATGTGACCCCATGTTGTGTTTTGTCTGCCAAAGTGTGTTTCCATGTTCATAGGATGGCTTACCTGTTCAGTACTGGTAGTGTTTGTCTACTACCCATCTCCACGTCAAGGAGTCTAGAGTTCAAGGAGGATGAGATGCTCACCCTGGCAATATCAATAGAGGCTCAATTTTCTCTGTCTTCACCTCAACACAAAGCCAGTATCTACCTCAATTCACTCCTAATCTAGGGAGTTACAACTCACTTAGCCTAGTAACATGTAATACATATTGTTCTTTTTCCAAATACGAGAATACCTAGGAATATGTCAAGATGTGATCTCCTGTTCTTGAAACCCATGAATGATATCTGGATAAAAGATTGAGCCCTGGCTGTCACGTACAGACAGTATTGTTAAAATGCGGCTTGTTTAGTGGAATGCTCATCTGCAATTTATTTTACAAGATTATCCCCTGGAATTGTACCTGAATAAATAACTGACATGATGTTGTACCTTGAGGGCTGTGTGAGTTCATGGGTGTATGTATACTCTTATTTACATTCAAGTATCCCTCTATATATGACTAATAACACAAAATAAGTACAAAGTACCCAGTTTTACCAGTATACCAGTTTAATATACATTTATTTGTCATGGAAGTAAAGAATTGAATTCACAAACAAACCACTGTAAAGCTTTACATAGGGGTTCTTCAGACCCCATGAAACCCACCTTTAGCCAGTGATAAACTGCTCAGGTTAGCTGAAGGAGGTCAGGTGAGCTGCTCCCTGGCAGGGAACAAGGACCAAACTCCATATAACAGATGGGGTTAAGAAGATTCAAGGTAAACCCAACATAACGGCCATTTCTTCTTTCAGATATTGCTAAAGACTTGGAACAAAATGCAGTTTATTTGACCTATCTTTATTCAAGGGGACCTTGTAAAGAATATTTATGGACTGCCTTAATGAACAAGATACTAGCTAGACCTTATAATTATGTCCTTGGTACCTTAGACCTTTCGTTAGACACCCAACCTATGTGGCATGTATATAGAAAGGTTCTTTACAAGGTATCATATTGGATACACTTGATCCCATATTGAGGCACAGGATCACATGTGAGGTGTGTTTCCTATCAGAAGACCACTGAGGTTATGATCTCTGATGTGTATTCTTATTCAGTCATTCTATCTGAGCAAACAAAACATCACACCTGTAAATGCAGAGCCACTAAGCGACTCATCAGGGCTGCATCCATGCATCATATTCATCATCTGGCATTGGGAAAAAAGGGTTAACATGACACATGAGGTGTGTTAGAGGACAGTGCCATACTGCTACATCATAATAGCAAGTGTTCCTTTAAGGTAACAACCATGCATAATGTGTTAAGGTTATGGCACATCAGATCACTTCTTGGCATGTTCATCCGACCTTGATGAAAAGAAGCTACCTTCGCAAACCATAGGATGATAGAAAAGGCTGGTCTTTCTGAGTATACTACAGACACATCTAACAGGAATGAAAGACTCTCTAGAAGAAGGTTTTGTCTGTGTCTGTTTGAACAGAATTCCTGTAACTTTTGTCTACACTGCAAAAATGGTGTTTAGATTTTAAACATGTTTAGGTCTAAACATGTTTAAAACCTAAACATATAGGTCAGTTCGGTGTCTCATTGACTACATATTTAGGAAATTAACACTTTTATTCTAACTACATAAACATTTATGCTAAACATGTTTAGATGTTTAGAGTTGAAACAGTTGAATAATAGGTGTTTAGATTTAAACAGCAATATGTTTAGATACTTGGATGTTGAATCCACACCAGGTAGCAGCACTACCTTTGAATGGACTATCTGCACACAGTTATAATCAATTGTTGTGTCAAATGTCCCCAAATTTCATGTTTATCATGGTTTCATTTCACAGAGAGTCATGTGAATAGAAAGGGCAATAGAAAATTGACTAGATTCACCTTACACCACCATCATTAGCGTAAGATAATCAATAAGCTCCATGACTGACACCTATTTGATGTTATTCTGGAATAGATAAGGTAACGTTCTTCCTGCCAAGCTGTTGTACTTTCTCAAGTCTCTCATTCTGATGCAGTGTGTAATACATGTACACATATATAGCTGTGGCTGACATCTTTGGAGACTTTGACAAGTAAATACCTGCTGATATCCCCCCAGTAAGTTAGAAAACAAACAAAATATAACTTTTTTTTCAATGCATACCTGTCTGCAAACCTTAACTCTCCATCAAATCATTTAAACATCTAAACACAAAAATTTATAAACACCTAAACACAAAAATTCATAGATATCTAAACACAAAGTTTTAACCTAAACATCTACATTTCTAAACACTTGAGCTAAGCACATTGTTTGGCTAAACATGTTTAGGAAATTAATGTGATTACAAAAACGTTGCAAGAATATGTTTAGAATTGTGTTTAGGATCTAAACACCATTTTTGCAGTGTAGGATAAATAATGAGCATCATCTTTTGCTCTCCTTCCCCTTTCAGTGAAATTTCAGATAAGTACAAGTCACCAACATGAACAATGGTTCAACACCTCAAAGTATATTATGAAGATCAATGCATGGGCACAATATATTAATTCATCAGGTGTCATTAAACAATTTTATTTTTCAACAAGATTTATTTCCTAAGGATCTGAAAACCTAAATTAGAATTTCACTAAAGTCGAGCTTGTAAAAAATAGCCAGAGCTTGTAAAATATAGACAGGTCTGCATTAAGCATGATATGTTAACAACTCAAATAAAGCATATTCTATAAGCCTGATCCCTATATTCTGTCAAAGAAGAATAAAGTGGTTTCAGGAACAAGCCACCAAGAGGCACGAACTTGTGACATTTATTGGGAAAATATGATGTAGCCCCAGAACATAAAAAGATGGCATGAAAGATGAAAAGTAAACAGAAAACCGGTTATGTGTAGCACTACTAAGGGTGAAAATTGGGTAGCTTGGCTGAAAATCAGTACTCCTTCTATCTCTGCCTGACAGCAACAAATTAGTTTAGCCTCAAAATGGCATGGCTGATAAAAGTCTGCATTTTTGCATTATGATAGCATAATGCATTAAGGCGAAATGTGACACATAAAGCATTAAGATGCAGAATATGTAGACCATAAGATCTTATAGCAGCCCTGCGTGACTGTGCCTATGACCATAGTTGGAGCCTGAAGTGTCCTAATTCATGAGATATTGCAGCAATTCACTGCCTCTCAGTACTTTTTGCCCACTCATCTCACATTGAATGAACCTTTTATGGGCTACATAATGCTTTTATGTATTATTCCCACTCCTTTCATGACATGAATGCAGTCATGACACATGAATGCAGCCTTGGTGATTCTTCTCTCCTGTGCTGCATTTACACATCATATCTCAGAAAGGAATGTCATACAGGCTTTATGAGCTGTCCGCAGAGCTGGATTCAGGCACCATGCAGTTAGGTATAAATGGTGTGTCAATGTAGTAGGTGTCCCACACATTGTCATCTATTATCATCATGTAAAATTATATGAGAGTATTTTTTCCTGCCTTCCAAGTCGCCTGTTTCCAGAAGAATCTAAAAGGAAAATGTAACCATCTGATGTTTCACATCTATACTCACAGAGCTATAACTGACTTCTCTTCGTTTGGCTAAAATGGCCATTCTCCTTACATCATACCGCTATGAATCAGTGACCTTCCTAAGGTTAATTATTTATATAACTAGACCAGTCAGAATGTACAGCGTCTGTTTTCCTGAATGCACATGTGATAAACCCAGCTGACAGAGCAGGTGGTGTTGAAGTAGGTGTAATTGGGTGAGCAGGTGGAGTTAGTTGTTTTCCACAACAACCCAATAACCCTAATAGTAAAAATGAATATCTCACCAGTCACTAGTAAATAATCAGTGCTGGATCCATGCACATTGTTCAGTACAGGGTGCATACCATGTCATTGTGAATAACCGCCTTGGTACTAATAGATTTGGAGGTGGCATTACCACTTGCTGTTATACAAGAGAGGCAAGTATATCAAGATCTAGCTTTACTGCTTAAGAGGTATTTTAGCACCCCACTAACCCCAGCACTTATCAAAGACCGGTGCTTACTAAAAACCCAGCACTTCACCCAACGATATGGTAGGCTCTCTAAGTATCAGTGTGACCCACCAATGCAGTGCTGGTGAGGTGCTCATCAGAGCTGTGTAACTTTTAACACTTAACATGGAAGATATATATCTCTAACTTGTACCTTACAGTTAGGTAAGTGATTATTGGGTTTAGTTACAGAAGAAAAAGGGTAAACTAAATTTAATATTCAAAAATGATCCTTTTCTCAGGATATTTTGGTACTTTCTATAGGTCTAGATGCTCAGCATGCTCAACCATGTTGCCACTGTAAGTTCCTAAGAGCTCTTTGTGAGCATTCTGGTCAGGGTCCAGGAGGTTAATGAGTCTGTCTGGCCGTCTAAAGGCACTGTACAAACCAGCTACGGTCCTCTTTTCACTTGGCTCCAGTTAGGGCATTTGTTTGACAATATTTCAGTTATCAAGTGAGAGAGGCATGATGCTTATTCAGTTTCTCAGCTTAAAATTTTGGTATCTACAGATGATTAGTATATATGAGAGTATCATTTTGTGCGGGTTGGCGTGGCTCCATGGTCAGTGTTACTAAACCCTCTGGGAATGCCTCTATACTGATGTTTCTACAATCCTCTCTGGGTAGAAAGAGGTCATCTATATAACCATTTTGATAAAAATTGGGTGTTACAGTTGAAATGAAAAACCTTTTTCCAAAACAATGATTTCCCCTTAACTACAACATCCTATGGGAATACGAAAGGCTTATAAATGTCCTCAATGAGCTGATGTACAGGTAGATTGTTCCATTTAGGGTGTGAGATGATATTGAAATAGGACCAATGATAGGTTTTGTTTTTTGGCACCAGCTGGCTTCTATTATTTCTTAGCGTTTGCCTTTTAATGTCATCATGGTCTCTCCAGCTCCATATTTCATTTCACATCAACGATTCCACCATTTTTGAATTTAAAATAGACAACATGAATCATTTTGTTATTTTAAACGTAACCACATGAATTAACACTCCTCTAATTCTGCAACCTGGTAAAACATGGTCTTTTACCAAAACAAATTATTCTAAGCAGGTAGGCAAAGCTAGAGACACCTGAGAACAGATTTGTTAACTGTCTGTTCAACAGTGACTGTTTATATAGAGTGGGTTTCGCAGTATGATTTAACTGCTACCAGCGCTACTAATTTGTTTATTAACTGTGTTCTTTAGTTGTCATGATGCGTGGATGCAGCTCTCGTTACTCTAACTAATTATGCATCCATGCATCAGACCAACCCCAGCGGCTTATTAATGTTGGAGGTGCATAATATGCTTAGAGAATAGACAACGACTTTCTTCACATCACGACTGTCTGAGCACTGTCCAATACAGCACGAATGTACTTGAGTGCAGTATAGGACATAGACAGTCAAGATGTGAAAAAAGGGTTGTCTATTTTCTTCCCTTAACTTGTTTACCACTGTTTACAACTACTGTGACCTTGCTCAGGTGTGCACTACACTCCTATAATTCATTCAAGGTCACTTCTATAGTGCAGCAGAGCACTGCCAGCCGTTTTATAAATGTGAACAATGCATGGGATTGCAGCCCTGACAAGGAGATTCATCCAGGTATCACCAAATAAGCGTTATGCTTTAGGTGCCTTTGGGAAATTGCTGCCTTAAAGGAGCATTGTACCTGGTGCCAGAAGGCATTTTAACAATGGCAAGACTTTTGTCTTCATTAACAGGCTAATCATGGACATCAGATCCACATAAAAGGGTCATCTGAATGGGGTTTGGAGGGAACCTGATGGCAATTTGAAATGAAATTGAATTAATGAATGTAAAAATGCAAAACCTTTCTTCATTCCTCACCTTTTAAGACTGTCAAAAGGGTGGGAGATTTCAATTGATTGATTGCGTTTAACAAAAGAGTGAAAAGATGGTTACAAATGCAAAACAACATAAAATCAATCTTCCTATTCTCATTCCAAAGTACTAAAATGACACCACAAGCCAAAACTGGGAAACAACATATTCATTGATTCACCTATTGTAAGCTAGCCATCAGGTCCACAAGATTATACATAACTATGAAACACACTAATAGTAATGTTGGTACATCAATGTATACCGTTTCTTTTGGCCTCTTTTATTGTGGATTGATCGCCTTGGAGACAAGTTTATTCAAGGAGCTGGAGAGTACCTATCACTATAGTATTCACTTTTGGGTCACATGATGACAGAATATCAAGTTTTAAGATTGTCAAAAAAGACATCTTCTCTTGATTTTGGACATACATTATGCACATAGCCAGTTGAAAGGTTTTCTCGTGAGCAGTTTACAATTATAATGGAGACATTTGTGAGAGATTGGTATATAGCCCATGTGCCAGCTTCCCAAATGGCAGTATTGTATGGCAATGTATCAGACTGTTAGAGTCATGATGACTTAATTTTCCAAGTAACTCTCGTCCTTTAAAGAGGTGTTTAGCCCTGGTCTACTCAGAGGAAGGCTAGTGTGTTCACTCAAATGCAGACTAGGGAGTACCACTGAGTGGTTCCTAAGTGGGTAATATAATTTTCACCTTCTGAGTTAGTTGAGGACGGAGTGTATTATCTTCTGGTACCACTAGCAGATTGCCACTCAGACAGCACATCATTCTTTCAACAGAAGTGGACTCTATTTTAAAGTTCCACCAGTTCCACTAGTGCGCTGTAAATTTACAATCTGGATTTTGTCATACAGGTTATCTATTTTCACTTTATAACTTGATCTAAAATGGATAATATAATATTATGGTTGTTGTTTTTCAATACGATTATATTAAGTAAAATGAACTACACTGTATACCTAAGGATGATTCAGTTGATGGAACAACGTTCACACAATTAGAGTGTATGTTAAAATCTCTATTATCAGTTAATCTATCATCATTATAAGAGGGGACGGGGGTTATATTATCCTCCATAAAACCCTTCTTAAGAAGATATAGGGATCATAGATATAAACAATATAAGATACGCATCTTCCCTTCCATGGTCTTTGGGCTAGTATCTATCCATAAAACAGGACTGGTACAAACTTATGTTTTTATCACCAGAGTGTGTTTCCCTGTTCACTAAATCATTTACCTGCTTTAGACTAGTAATGTTTATGTACTGTTTGTCCAAGGCTTCATAACTCTGTGATTCAAGGAGGATACGATACCTCTCCCCCTGTATCAGGAAAGGCAACATTCATCCTGCTCTAACATCTAACACCAAGTACTTACTGCAGTGTGCCTCTGATTTGATTATTCATATTTCGTTTTGTTAACGCTTTTTTATATAAAATGCTATTCCAACCACTTTCCTTTAATTACTGGGTTCCCAAATTAAATAATCGATAGGTATCTGTAGGTTGATTAAAAAAAAGGCTCTGCCATTGCTACCTATGAGATGGTAGTGATTTCCCTCCCATATTATATACTGCTATGCTAAGGTAAGCCTACCTTCCTTTCTGATAGCCAGCTCCTTTTTAGTGAGCGATGTTAGCCTCAGCCCTTCTTTCACTATTCCAAGCAGCTAACAACTGTGCAGAGTGGTAACAGGTCCACAGAGAAAAAATAGCAGTGGAAGGTAAAAAATAGCAGAGGAAAACCTTATTCTCTCAAGAGTGGCTATACTGGGGTTCTGCTAATTATATATACCCTATCGGGTGCACTTGACCCTGAAATGTCTTCAAGTATGTCACCAACTAAAAGAGAGAAGGGAAGCATGATGTTACTATGCCCTTAACGCATGAGTAGACTCAAGAGCCCTCAAGGACTCTCAGCAGGTGCATTCACTTTTGTGACGAGGAATGTCCCCCCCACACAGGTGCTCTTGCACTCAGGGGAAACCACTATCATTTATCAGTATAAAATAATGGTGCTAGTATTGAAGTGGAATAGTGAAGGACTGCATAGTACTTCCTATTAGTTACTGGCCTAACACCACCAGCTATTTCATTGTAGTAACACTAGGTCTTATGAGATGGTAAGAGATGTGCCTACGCAAACATCTCATAGGTAGCAATGGCAGAGCCTTTTCAATTAAGCTCCAGATGTTCCCTCAAGGGTCTGTTACACAATCAAAATTTGTGGTCCCTAATTATGATTTATTAGAAAATGTGTTACAAGTATAAATCTAGGTGCTGTTCACTAATTTTTTGTGCTCTTTAGTTGATGAGCAAGATCCACTTATTTCTATAGAAATTGTTAGGTGTTTCATAACTATTCTTTAATATTTTTATGATGTTCTTTAATTTATTTCTGGTGGTCATAAAGGGGTTTATCCAGTGTTACATAAATAAAAGTTATACAGATCTAAATTGGGGTAGTAGGTTTTTTTAATAAATTGAAAACAATGTAATTTTGTTATTGTTATAATTATATCAGGAAGTCCCAAAATACACACATAAAGATAACTTGTTTGATTAGGATATCATTCCAATAGTTTTGGCACTATAAAATCATCTAAATCTTGCTCACTATTTCGTGCTCGTTAATTTTTGTTTAATATCATGCCGTTTAATATTATGGGCATATTTTTATTTGTCCTTAGGGGCCATTTAACAGGATTTTAGTTGTCGTAGAGGGGCTTTAAATCTATATTTAGCTTAAATATATATAGGTTAATTAAATTATTCTTAACATCATATGGGGTTTGCATTTATGTTGCAGGTGTTATGGGGCCCTGTGATGTAATACACAAAAATTGGTAGTTTACCACATACCCTATACTTTATGGATGAGCACCAATATTAACTAACAGGAAATAATTAAAGAACATGAAAATTCACCAACATGAATGTATTTGGTACTCTTCCAGACAAATACACATTATGAAACAAAATTATTTCTTACTCTGCTGCGTGATCTTTATTTTGAACATTTAATGAGTTAAGAGCACAAATTAACGAGCACCATTTGTGTAACAGACCCCTGGGGTAGCCACTAATGCTTCCCCAGGGGCCAATGGCCTGTAGTTCTGGGTGTTGGCCCGTAGTATTCTCAAGAATTCCTTTCCTATGGGCCCGAGTTGCTTACAGAAAATGAAGAAAATTCTAGGAGTATTGGTTAAGTCACTATAGTAATGTTGTTTATGGTTGGAAAGAGAAAATCACTAGGAAAATCCACATTTTACCGATGCTTAAATCTAATTCAATGTGAAATGTTCATGATTTTTTTTTAGTGAGATGTACATTCTGGGCCCACATATTTTAGTGCAGGCACATAGGTTTCTGTAGTTACGGGCCTGGGTGGCCCATGACTGAGAAAATTAGTGTCTACCCCTGTTCGATCTAGAATTAACTCTCAGTACCTAATTTGTGGTCCTACCTTACTGTAGTAAGGAATAGTTTGAGCTAATTGTATCGTTTGCTGAAAAAGTATGTTCTGCTTAATATAGTCTATATGTGACTGATGAAAACAAGCACAGAATAGAATGTATCCCCACTAACAAGCACAATAGAAATCAGCAAGCACCCCTTTTATTCAGCAATAAATGATGTAAAAGGGGAACACGTCTGACCAATCACAACTAAGCACTAACCTATCCAGGATGTTCTCTCTGAGGAATGTTTGACCAATCAAAGCTAAACACAATGCTGCTCAGGCCCTCGGGCCTCGTCCAACACCAATTATGAGCTGCTTTTTCTCCCTTTTTCAGCACAGAGGCAACAGAGGCTCATCTGTTCTGGTTCATTTACCCCTAATTTGCTGATATTACCTGACAATAAAAGACTGCCAGGAGGAGTGTGCAACATGCCCTGCAGCTATAACCCTGGGGCCTTTGGTGAGTCCCAGTCAGTGATAAACTGTTCAGGTTATAGGGGAGGTCAGGCGCACATGGGTTATTGTTATGAATTGGGTTGCCCTGACTCTACCTATAGCAGCTAAAGCATACTTTTTAAAAGGATTCCTCACAGACGTTCCACTCTGTGTGATGGCTAGCACCTCTGAAATCATTGGTGTAAAATATCATCGCCCTTCTTGGAATTGAATCCATATCAAAGGATGACATACCCACATTGGAAAATAAATAACTTATAAAATATCATATACAAGAACCATCACATATTACATGACTTAAAATGCAAGTTTGAGAATCACCTCATTATACCATTTATTAGTATGCAAATACTTTATTCTATAGGTCTCTAGATAAAAGAACCTGATGATGGAGCTTCTTGCTTATATTTGCCGAATTGAGTAGGAAATAGATTATCCAGTGTAATTCAATAACCCTTCACCTACTACATCAAATACTCAAGAAAAAGAGGGTATGAAGTGTCGTACTATTCTCATGGGAGCATATTATGGCAGGAAATCACCACCAACATTAAAGATGGCCAAAGCAGATTTTGATATTGATGATGTGGTCTATTTGAACTGACAGGGGCCTGAGGTGCTTTGGCATAGGGGCATTCAGTCCTCTCTGACTCAGGACTTAGGATGATGTAGTAGGGGTATTCCCCATATGAAGTTTTCCATAGTGCCATCGTTCTGCCAGAACGTTGTGATAACGTGATAGGGAGCCCTAAATGAAAATAGCTGCACCTTTACCACCAAACTGAGGTCAAACTTTGCTCTAAATTATGAATGGCTATTGAAATCATCTGGTATGGGCTCGGGCACGCCCTGCTCCACCGCCAATGGTCCGCATCCGAACATGGAGGCGTGCATGGGGATGTAGGTCCCCCAGGAGGTGTACACAACACCGGCCTCGCGATTGACGTGTGCCATACGTTCGATCCGAGTCTTAAATCCCGGAGGATACATTGGAATGTCCAAGACATCCACTTTGCTACCCGAAGCGGCTGCTGCAGACGAGCGCTCCGGGCGTGGTGGTGGTGGAGGTGGCATCCTCTCCCGGTCGGTGGCCTCGGCCATAGCCGAGAGCGTCCGGGCGGCCTCCTCTGTCGAAGAATCCATAGATTCCTCGACCCGAGACGGGACCTTCGGGTCCTCGCCTAGTTCCAACAGAACGTTGGCAGTTTGACGCGCGGCGTCAATCGTCCCCTGTGCCATGGCACTGAGGACGACTTCCAAATGAATTGGCGTCTGTGTTGGACTCCTCCCGAAGGATTCGTCCAACAAAAGGTTGATGTTAGGCAAGCTAACCGACAGCTAGGGGCCTGTAAACTGCCAACAGTAACTAGAGCAAAAACGGGTGGCGTCTAACCACCACGAGTCCGCTCTAGTTATGACCAGTATGACGTCACGCATCTCACCTCGCGAGATCCCGCCGTGGCTATCCGGTGACCTAGTTCCAAGCTTTCCCGCCGCACCCGCGGCGCCACCTAGGGAACTAGATCCAAACTAACATTCGACTCGACATGCGAGACGTGGCCTACCACCCGAGTGCTATCTGCTGGAGTTTGGCGGTTTATACAACGCTTAAAAGCGAATGTACCGGTTAATCCGACCGCCGCTCACGGGATACAGCTCCCCGGGGAGGGCACGTTCGAAATCTCCAGCCGTGGAACGTATGTTACCCGCCTATGGCGGACAACACGCAGCAGCTCGTTGTGTACTGAGTTAGGTTACGGCAGACCTCAACCGGGGACTGCGTCTAACGCCTTCGGTTAGCCTTTTATTTTTCCCGGCTTTACGTACGGCCCTTTCCGGATTCCGCTTAGCCACTGCGGGCACCTTCCCATACGTAATGCCTTCACTCAGCGAGACATTTTTCCTTTTCTTACGATTAGGTCGTTTCCTGGCCTTCGTCTTCTTTTTCACCATACCCTCGTCTCCCGGCGTCTTTCTCGGCCGGCCTCTAGGGCGTTTCGTCGGTACTACCACGCTCGGTCCCCTAGGGACAGATACAGGTGGTTTGTAGCCGAACTCCCTCTCCGCCTCTTCGCGTCCCTTCCAGGGCCGAAGTTTTCCGACATTTGTCTTCCATTTCCTACCAGTTAGGCAGTCCTCAATCATCACCGTAGATTCGGAGATGACACGAATTATTTTAAACGGACCTTCCCAAGGCGTTACGAGCTTCAGCTTCTCCAGCGGCTCATAATACCTTAGGACTTTGTCCCCTACATTAAAACGAGTTCGTTTAGCATTGGTGTCATCAACCACCTTCTGCCACTTCGCACTCTTCAGCAGTTCTTTACGAACGGCCTCGTATGCCTGTTTGAACCTGTCCCTTAATGACTCCACAAACAACACAGTGCAGGGCGCCTCCGGGTCTATACCAACCACTCCATACACTAAGTCGGCGGGCATTATGATGTCCTCGCCGAACACAAGCAAGTTGGGAGTGCAATTAGTGGATGAATGGACAGTGTTGTTGTAGGCATGTACCACAAACTCACACTGTTCATCCCAGTCGTCCTGGTGGGTATTGACCAGGGGCTTTAGCACTTGTATGAGGGTTCTGTTGAAACGCTCTACCTGCCCATCCGACTGTGGTCGGTATGGGTTTGTTCGGGTCTTGCAGATGGCTAGGTAATGGCACATTTCCTGCCATAGCTCCGACTCAAACTCCCTCCCTTGGTCGCTGTGCATCATAAGGGGAACACCCAAATGTAGCACCCAGCCTTTCACAAATGCCTCCGCGCATTTGTGGTTAGGAAGGGGGAACACCCGAGTGTACTTGGTATAATAGTCGGTTACGACCATCATACAAGTATTATCTCGGGGCGTCGTTTTAATCCCACTGATGATATCTATCGCCACTCGAGCCCCGGCTTGTTTTTACAGCAATCTGGGCAAGTGGCGATCCACCGAAGCAGGTCGCCTCTCATACCGGGCCAGTAGTAACGCCTTTGTAGGCGCTCTATTGACCTTTTCTTGCCGAAATGGCCACTTGTTTGATGGCCATGGCAATAATACATGATATCCCTCCTCATCGGGGTGGGTATCACTATTTGCAACAGCCTACCGTTGGTGGGAGTTGTCTTCCACCTGCACAGTATGCCGTCTCGGATCTCTAGCTCGGTCCATTGGGCTAGCAACCGCCTCGCCTCCCTATCTTCTAGGGATACTAGCGGCCTTGCCGGTTTAATACCTGTCCGTAGGTATTCCGTTATGCGCGCAGTGGTGGGATCCGACTGTTGGAACTTCTTTATGGTCTCCGGGGACCAATCAAGATAGCTACACACAGCCTCCTCCCAGGGGATACGGGGGGTGGTATGATTAAATACCAACCCGGCTACCACAGCATTGTGGGCTCCGCAGTCATCACAAGTGGCATTTTGGCACCTTCGGATGGGTCGTCTCGACAAGGCATCCGCATTGATATGTTTAGTACCGGGTCGGTGCTCTATTTGCTTATGCTCTAATCCGAATTCGGATAGGTGAGCTAACCATCGTCCTATCATCCCCTCGGCGTCCTTAAAATTAAGGAGCCACCTAAGAGACGAATGGTCGGTTCTTAAGGTAAAGTCACTTCCCCAAAGGAAAT
Organism: Acholoe squamosa; assembly: GCA_949317995.1. Classification (NCBI taxonomy): domain Eukaryota; kingdom Metazoa; phylum Annelida; class Polychaeta; order Phyllodocida; family Polynoidae; genus Acholoe; species Acholoe squamosa. The sequence continues at coordinate 75,262,045 of OX439038.1, forward strand.
GCTTGAACTTCTTCGTATACACCACCACAGCGAGGAGTTCTCGCTTGGTGGTACAATAGTTTCGCTGTGTCTTGCTTAACGTGTTGCTAGTAAATGCTATTGGCACTTCAACTCCCCCTTGGACCTGTGAGAGAGCTGCCCCAATTGCATCATTGCTCGCATCGGTGTCTAAGATGAAATGTCCCTCGGGAGTGGGATATTTCAACACGGGTGTATTCCTAAACAAATCTTTTATTTTATTAAAAGATTCTTCTTGCTCGCTGGTCCATGGGAAAGGGTCCCGTGCCCTACCCGGAGTCCAGTGAGCTAAACACTGCATGGGGAAGCTCACACGAGAGTAATTTGGTATGAAATCACGATAATAGGAACAGAATCCTAAAAATGATCTCACCTCCTTAGCACTCGTAGGTCTTTCCCAATTTTCTACAGCTTCTAATTTTTCCGGATCCGCACTCACCCCGTTAGGAGTAATGATCCTTCCCAAGTATGTAATGTTTTTCTTAAACAAATTACACTTCTTGGGTTAAAGTTTAAGACCGTTTGATAGTATCCGGTCGAGGACCAATTGCAGATTCGCCAGGCATTGCTTGAACGATTTGCCGAACACGACCACATCATCCAAGTAAACCAGGCATTTCTTCCACAAAAGATCACTCAGTAAGGATTCCATCATAGCCTCGAATGTAGCGGGGCGTTACACAATCCGAAGGGTAAGACATTATACTCGAATAGCCCCATATGACTGGAGAATGCTGTCTTCTCCTTGTCATCGGGGTGCATCGGTATTTGCCAATACCCGGACTGTAAATCCAAGGTACAGAACCATTGGTTTCCGCCCAAGCTATCTAAAGTCTCGTCTATCCTTGGTAAAGGGTACGAGTTCTTCTTAGTTATACCATTCAGTTTCCGGTAGTCGACACAAAAGCGGATTGTACCGTCTTTCTTAGTGGTCATACAAACAGGGCTGGACCAGGGACTCGAGCTGGGCACGATTACCCCTAGGTCTAACTGTTTTTGTATTTCCTCTTCGCAAATTAACTTCTTCTTTAGAGGAAGTCTACGATACGGAATTTTAAAAGGTTTCTCGTTGCCCACATCTATGGTGTGCAACACCTTATCGGATCGACCCACCGGTCCTCCCTCCCTACCGAAAGCACTCTCGTACTTCTGTAGGAGTTTCGCCAGGCAATCCTTATCCTCCGTATTTTCTAAATCAGACTGATCAATCAGCTTTTGGAATTCTTCATCCAGAGGATGCTTACTAACAGGGTTCAGTGGTTTATTGAATTTGGCCTCGGCGACATGTTCTACCGAGCTCATCCTCCCAATACAGTCGCCTCGCCTCAAATAGACTACTGAACCACTTCGGTTAGTCATGGGTAATACAGTCCAAGCTGCATTAGCCACTAATGTATCCACTGAGTCTAACCCGACGCTCGACAAGTACACCGTATCGGGTTCATAGACTCCAGTTTCATCCCTTTGAGCCATGGACCCGCCACAAAGGACATCGCAAGTGGTACCCGGTGGGATCTTCACCGTATGTATCACTGATGCGACCGAAGACACCTGTCTCAATACGCATTGGACATGCAAGCCATACGGGTTCCGTATACTCATCATACCGTCCCTCGGGTCCAAGACGGCCCCGTATAAGCTTGCAAAATCCAGTCCGAGAATTCCGTCATCACTAACCTCTGCTATAGTTGGCGAAAGAACAAATTCTTTGCCTCCTATACGGATAGGCATAAACGTCCTACCAAATGTACGCATGCTGCTTCCGTCGGCCGTGCAAGCATTTAGCCCCGTTTTGAGGTTCTCATGGCTGCTGGCCACCGAGTCGAAAAACCTTTTGGACACACAGGAGTGGCTAGCTCCGGTATCCACCAAGAATTCTCCTACCCGGCCTTCTACACATCAAATACTCAAGAAAAGGAGGGTATGAAGTGTCGTACTATTCTCATGGGAGCATATTATGGCAGGAAATCACCACCAACATTAAAGATGGCCAAAGCAGATTTTGATATTGATGATGTGGTCTATTTGAACTGACAGGGGCCTGAGGTGCTTTGGCATAGGGGCATTCAGTCCTCTCTGACTCAGGACTTAGGATGATGTAGTAGGGGTATTCCCCATATGAAGTTTTCCATAGTGCCATCGTTCTGCCAGAACGTTGTGATAACGTGATAGGGAGCCCTAAATGAAAATAGCTGCACCTTTACCACCAAACTGAGGTCAAACTTTGCTCTAAATTATGAATGGCTATTGGAATAAAAGTAATAGAATCTAAAAGTCCAGCAAGAAATCAAACTGACCATCACTATGTCAGGCTATTTAACTATCACAGGTCTTTGTGAAATACAGTACCACTGCTCCATATACAGCTACATGACATTACAGATCCATAATATGATGTAATTAATATATTGAGTGTAAAGGTATCAACTGGAGGGCTTGTATCATAATTTTCTTCTGATAATTTCCATTGAGCATCATTTCACTGCAAGTCAACATCACCCTTCTTTCTATTAGTATGGCTGGTGGTAGTATGCAGACTGAGATCAAGTGTTCTGCATCACTGGTTTTCACTTTCCGCAAGTCCATTACAGTGAAGATTAGTTGCCTACCTAAAACAGATACAGTACTCACCTCTAGCATCCCTGAGGACATTGTAGAATTCCTTGAAAGACATTTAGGCATTCAAAAATTGTAGCAGGAGGCTAAAAAGGTTACAAGCGAAAGCTGATGGATTCATGCCCAGAATAAGAGCCTTTCATCACTAAGCTCCTATTTACTTATTTATTAAAGTAATAGACTAAACCCCTTTTGGTGCCATTGTGGTACATTTTATGCATAGTGTTATCAACTTTACTTTGAAGCATCAGTCCACTGAACCATTTGCAAGTGGTTCCTCTAAGAGCAACCTAATGTCTTAATGTTTTCCCTTTCCATAGGGACCTTGTCTATTCTTTGCGCTTTTGAATGAGAAGTTTTAGGAGTGGGACACTCATGCCTTTGGGAATCAATTTGTGCTCCCATTTGATGTGTGAAGCTGAAGCTTGCCAGTATAGCTTCCTACGAAAGCTGACAGTCTCATCTGACAAGAACCTAAGTCCCATTACATGGTAATTAGCATATCTTAAGGTCTAAGGAGATTTGTCTGACCAAACAAGGGAACAAATGATGATTATTATAATACATCCCTGGCCCATCATTCATGTTCTGGTGATGTACAGTGTTATACATGTATAGTGAGCCTGTGCAATGAAAATAACCAACAAACAACAGAATAAAATTATGTTTTCCCCAGGGTCTTTGTACCTGAGCCCTCTGAACATATCCACAATGTATGTATTCTGGTACATCCTTGTGTAGTAGGCCAGATTGCTCCCAGAGATCACTCAGCTCATTAATTTTTGTCAGTTGTGTATGTCTTTACCTAAACCTGCTAAGATGTTTTGTATAGATATCTGTTAGTGATTTTATTTTTACCCACTGAGATTTGGAGATTGAAGTATATGACTTGGTGGAGTATATTTAGAATAGTATAGCTTGATTAGAGCAGATACAATGTTTTTGAGCCATATCATTACATTATTGTTTAATTTTGTAGAGGTGAAAGTACTGAGTCAACAGCTTGCCTGACATGTTCCCATTCTTGCTAAATTGACCTTAAGTTGTGTCTCTTTCATGTTAAAAAATAATCTCTACCCTGTCCATGCTATCATGTCTAGCTAGTTTCAACACTCTTCTCTTGAGCCAGAGATATCAAAAGGAGCTCTTTGCAGATGCAGACATATCTGATTGTTCCTAACTGTATCCTACATTGATATCATGTGGTGATCGCATTATGAACAATTAGATCACTCTGATCTGCAAACGTCAGTCGAATTCTTAGGGTTTGCCTCAGATAAATCCTTCGGTATTATTCTGCTAGATTTATTATAAGATCATATGAATCGTTGTGAAATCCTTGTATTCTGGATTTAGTTTCAAAACTTTAAAAGTAATCTAATTGGCTATAGAGATATTGATCATCATGTTTATAGATATGGCAGAAACTGAGTAGATCTATTCTAGAACTCTGTGAAGCAACTACTCCATTATAATATATTTCATCTTCACACTTTGACCTGTCCACCTAACAGTCAGAGGCCCCCTAGACTGATTTTCCATGAGTAGGAGAATGAATTTGAGATGTATTATGTGTGTTTGTACTTTCTAATCATTAAAGGGTGCAGAGAAGGAAAAGGTATGGAAATCTTCACCCTCAGTTAAGATGAAAACACCTGGCACCATATCTTCTTTGTTGTGACCCAGATAAAAAGAAAAAGAACATGTGACCAGGTATCCTCCAATAGATGTAGATTATAGACGGTCAAGATGCAGGGGCAGCTCCAATAGGTAGAAGGAACGGGGGGGGGTATCTTTGTAATGCTCTGTGAATGATGTTGATCGCAAACAACAATGTAGAACTTTATTTTAGTAAGCACGAGATGTGAGCACAGTCAGTTTGATGTGAGATATTTAGATATTCAGATGCTGTATCATTGAAATGAATCCTGGCAGTTACTGATTTGGAGTCATGTTTACCCCAGCCCTCACACTATATCCCTCTGTATCTTACAAAAAGTCATTTACAGGAAGACCCCATCTAATGTGGGTGTTGTTAGCTATTGTGGTGTCTCCTACATAGTTTTTACACCTATTAGCATGCAACGTTTGGAAATATTGACGTATCTTGTGAATGCTTTGGAGGGAGGTTGTCACTCAAAAACCTCTGCAAGGTTTTTCCCAATGCAAGTCAAATAGGAAGACTGGTGTCCACTTGAAACCAGTGCTTTATGGTGATGGTACAGTATATGAATACCATTTTACATCATCCTTGGGCAGTAGATAAATTCTGTACATTCTGAATCTAGTCATGAACTTCTGTCTCAGATAGACCAAGAGAGTGCCCATTTTCTTGCATCTGTTATAATTCATTTTTGTGCTTCTATTTGACACCAATCTACCGTGTTGGACTATGTAGCTTGAAACATGTCATCTTGTTTCCTTTTGCTGAGTTCTAATTTTGTTTTCTTATCTTTCAGGTAAGTAGCTGTTATCACTACCTCTTTGACGAGTTCAGGTAGGATATATTTACCTTTCTTCAACAGGTTTTTAACATGCCCACTTGACAACTCAAAACTGGTTCCTTCAATAGGTTATAGGATTTCCAAAAGGCCAAATCCCACTACGTGAAAAATGGGTCTGAAATGTCTGTGATTCTGGATATCTGCAACATTGGACTCTTGCCAATTTCCTAAATCACAAGGGTACTTACTGCACTTCTTACCACTCCAAATCCGACTTTAGCTGATAGTAGCAGAGGAATCTCTGTGATTTCCATTACTGCACAGATGAGTTGCTAGAATGATTCACAGAGATAGAGTATTTGATATTAATATCACAGTTGTCTCTGACTATTTTCTGTGTTTTGCAATGGTATCCTGCATAGCATAAACAAATGTAGCTTGCATAAATCACAAGCAGAACCCCATTATGACTGTAGTATGTGGAACTTGGCTCCTGATTTGTCAAGGACACGCCTCTTCTGATTTCCTAGAAACTGTTGTTTTCCTCTAAATCACAGGGATTTTGAGTCTATCACAGAGATTTCAAGCCCTTTGTGAAGAAAATATCAAAAGCTTTTGATGTACTATACTCCTTAAATACCAGCACTTTGACAGGGATTCTTAGCCTTTATAGGTCTTCCCTGGACGATATTACCACCCCAATATCGGCTAAGTACCCACATATCCTATTTCACAATGATTTCCCAACCATTTTCACGGTGTGGGATTTGGCCTTAAAGCCTGAAATAGTGTAGAAAAAGTGGCTGATGTTATTACTGTTTTAGAAACTATTTCTTTTTTATAACTACATCAACACATTCAACGACCCTATATGCCTTTTCAACCCACTATTGAAACCCTTTACCCATTGCTCAAATTTTGAAGAAGTCAGACCTAAGAAATATAACAGCCAAGAGCAACATTTCAACACCTTGATTCTGCATATGACCACTATTGTCGTGAGAGTAAGCAGTTTACAGCCAAGTGACACATCTGTGAGAGATTGACATGTAGCTCACCTACAGTTTTGGCTTCTTAATATACATGTTTTTTGTTACCATCTACAGACTGCCCCTGAGACAGCAGATTATTGTTTTAGCAGAAGGGGCCTCTATTTCTAAAGTGGAAGGATTATTTCCACCAGTTCTCTTTCAGCAGTATAGGCTATGCATGTATATATTAATTATATTCAATTGATATTCTTTACACATGACTCTGAAGACATATTCTTATTTCAACGACTATATAAATCAGGCAAACATGCCTTATAGTCTCTCAGCAGTAAAAGATGTAGTGCCAAACACATTTGACCAGTCACAACTAAACACTAACCTATATCTACTCAGGACAGTACCTTGTGCCACGTTTGACCAATTACAACTAAACCCACAGCCACTTAGGCCCTCAGGCCTTGCCCAACCTTGATCGTAGGCTGTGAGTTCTCCCTTGTTCATTATAGAGGCACCAGAGACTCATCTGTGTTGGCTCATTTACCACTAATTTGTTGATGTTACCTGACAATAAAAGACTGTCAGGAGGAGTGCAATATGCCCTGCAGCTATATCCCCCAGAGTGCCCAAGCCAGTGGTAAACTGCTCAGGTCATGGGGGGAGGTCAGGTGAGCTGGTCTTTGACAGGGCTGTCGGTTCTGTTCATATATCAAGTTGTACTGACTCTACCTCTGGTCTTGATAGTAGCTGAAGCATATGACTCCTTGTAGTAGTTCCGCATTGTGAAATGGCTAGGACTTGCTTTCAAAATGGTCTGTGCCTGTGCATATGGTCACTAGATACTTCCAACTAAGAATGAGGTGGACAGAACGAGAGGCAAGACCGAGTTCATAGAAGCCTAGGAGGGTTAATGCAGTATATTGTATAAAATACACTGCATAAGAGGAAGTCATAGACCTCCCTACATCAGGACCTGACAAATGCCCGGGACACAAAAATAATTATCTGAACACAATTTTATTTAAATATGTCCAGTGGACACAACTGCAGAACAAGGGTTAGATATCAAGTGTAAGGGTAAGGCGCAGAAATTTACTTCCCAGACACAATCTAGTTTAATTGGTGTGCCCAGTGGACACACCATGCAGTTTCAATGTGATTTGTCAAACCCTGTTGATCCCTGACTACTTGCAAACCAGCCCCCTGAAGGTAAGCAACTCAAACATAGCCACATTAGGGACAACCATGGTCTTACAGCAGATGTTTTATTACATGGGTGCTTTCTGGATACTTACCTACATATGGAAGTTGACCAGGGTCTATCTACATGCTGTTGGAGCTGACCTTAGCAGAAAATCATCTATAGATCTAGGTCACACATTCTAAATATAATAAATGTACAGTGGGTTTAGAAGAGATATGTTATGTGAGGGTAATGGTAGGATACATGTCTAATGCTTCCCAACTGTACATAATTATATCAGTGAAGGTACTGTAGCAATATGGGCATTCATTAGCACTGTGTATGTATGCTAAAATATGCTCTATTGAAAATCACACAGTTCAATTAATGCATTTCTTTCATACCATAAGAAAAGGGTTGGCAATGGGCTCATCTATCCCCTTTAGAATCACTACTACTAATCACAGGGTTTCTTTATCCCAGTGTATTAGAGATGGTGTCGCATCACATGGCAGAAAAAAAGCTACTTATTCACATTCGGGGAAGTCAAAACATGGCTTCGAAAAAAAAACAGGTTTATGGTGGGCATATCATCTCCTTAATGATTATCCAATTATCTATATCTATTGGTTCAAATATAAAGACCTCAATGAGGGTGCTTCTCAATCATAATGCTGAATTGAGTATAAAAGGGACCATCGACGTCCATCAACTTCCATGTACTACCCATCAGTAATCTGATATTCACTGAGCAATACTCCACTGTCTTCACCTACTACATCAAATGCCCAAGGAAGGATAGTATGAAGAGTGAAAGTATTCCCAAGGGGGTATACAATTGCAGGAACTCACCATCAACAATGATTAGGGCCAGAGCAGATTTAGATATTGATGATGTGGTCTATTTGAGCTGACAGGAGCCTTAGACTTGTGCTTGAGCACACGGGCATTCAGTCCTGTGGATGAGTATTAGGATGGTAAGAGTATTCCCCATATGGAGCCTTCCCTGAATAACATCTTTTTGCCAAGCACTCTGTGTGATCATGTGACAAGAAGCTACAAATCGACATGGCTGCATCTTTACCACCAGATCGAGGTTGACGTCTGGTCTTAAGAAAATATATATTGGTTATCAGAAATCATGACTGAACAATACTATGTTAAGATATTTGACTATCACAATTGTATCACTATACACGAGAGCCTGTACTTACATCCACCCTCCATGATATACACAGTTGCATTCTAAAATCATGATGGTTAATAATATTTAATCATGTACATATGTCTCCCAGTCTGACACATAGATGTCAATACAATAATAGATTTTAGATTAAACCGAACAGCTGATGGATTAGTTGGATCATAATAATATCAATTATACGTCCTTGATATATATGTGAATGGAAAGAACTAAGGGTAGGCTTCTATCATTTCTCTAATAATTTACATTAATTAACACAAGTTTGATAAAGTATCGTTTTAATGGTAGTGAATATCACCCTTCTTTCTATCAACATGGATTGTGGTAGTGGGCAGCCTGAGTCCTGGTTTTCTGCACACAGTGGTTTTCACTTTCCCAAGCTGCCTACCTAATACAGACAAAGTGTACACCTCCAACGTCTCTGCGGACATAGCACTGTGCTCATGACTGAACAAAATTATGGTCCGTTCCCAGGAGAGACATTTAGTCAAGCAGAAAGCTTTCACAGATAGCAGAAAGCTAAAAGGGCAAGCAAAAACTGAAGAATCCATGCCCGGAATAACAGTCCTTCATCACAAACATCCCATTTACTATTTTAACACAGTAATGTGCCCGTGGGTACCATTGTGATCCATTACTTGTTTCTTATGTCTCTGTCTTGAAGATGTCAACAACATTATATGTAAATTGTTATCAAGAGTTAAAGGTTTGAGTAATTTGGAGGCAACCCCTGAACGCAAGCTAAAGACTCCTGTGTGCTGGCCTAGTTGTTCTCCCTTTGCATAGGCACCTTTTAGTTCTTTGCATGAGGAGTTACAGCAGTCGGACACTCATGCCTTTGAAAGGATATTAATTGGTACTGCCATCTGAGTCTGTGACTCTCTGCACGAAGCTGTGCAGACTCATCAGGCATGAGCCCAAGTACCATTACATGGGAATTAGCATATTCTAAGATGTCAGCAAACTACCAATGATAAAATGCCTTATAACATCAGACCGGTTAGAATCAGTATATTCTTTGATCATTTTTTTTTGTGTGCTTACGTGCAATGAAAGTAAGAAAAAAAAAAGAAACTTTCCTAGACTGTAATATTAGAATTACGCAATATGCCAGTAAAGATGTACACACATCACTTATCGTGTAAATGATTTATTTAACCAATTACTGAGACCCCACATACAGTACTACTAAAAGGCCCAAGAAGAGTAGCATATTAAAGCCTTCTGTAAATGTTTACTATGCATTCTATCTAATTATGAAGTCATAGTTTGTATGACAATACTAATAATCCATCGCTAACATGTCACATACAGAGGGCACATTGGCCACCTTCTACAAAGGCAATACCTCCTGGCAACGTGACAAAGGGTGAAAGGGCATAGAGCCAGCAGTATGACTGATAAATGTATCCATGTACTTGTCATTGACAACCCAATAGAGGTCGTTCTCATCAAAGGTCTTTGTACTGTCAGTCTACCTAAGCCCTTAGGACATGCCCAATAGGCATGCATATTGGTATGTTCTGGTGCAGTGGGCCAGAGGTCACGAATCTCATTCATCAATCTTACATATATGCTTGATTTCATCTTTTTACATATGGTGCAATTCAATGATAAATTTACTACTATAATGCATTCTCTACATGCATCTGTCTGAGGGGGGGGGCATAGACCTATATGAACTGCATAGGCAAAAATAATTAAAATTCTCCCTAATCACATTTTTCATGGTCTGGTGATGAGAAACCCTTTTTGGAGTGGCCTTAAGAAAAGTATGGAAACAGTGACCTTCAAAACGTGAAAAAGATATCTGGCATCTTATTATGAATCAAAGAGTCACCACCAAAGCCTCATATACGGATGAGGTTGTAGTTTATCGACAGTCATGGTGTACGAGCAGGGCCAGTAGCCTTGAGGAAAGGTTGATTTACAAAATTACAAAACCTCAAGGGATGCCCAGCAGCAGATCCCTTCTGCATTTTAGCATTACAGAATGTCCACGGCAAAGAGACATGGCCGTGTTTGCTTTCTCCGCACTCATTCTGACCAACGTAACAATCTTACCATCATTTTGTCCAGTGTGGTTACATCACCCCTGTAGAAGCTCTCCCATTGGTGGATCGAGAGAAACAGGTATGAATTTTTCTCTGAAACGCATCATAGAATATCATTATCATATATTGAAAATGTTTTTAGAAAGTTGTTTACACTTACATGTGCACCTCTGAACATAACAATATATGTGACAGGATCTGCGAAAAAAGCCCTTAGTGCAGGGTACAATAAGGTTCCTGTTCCCAGTACATGTCACATATGGAAATACGTTGACCAAGATCAAGACAATGGACAATAGAAAAGCGTCCTATGCCTCTAAGGGCCTATTCAGAAAGCATAATGACCGATTAATGAAGCTTAGTCCCAATTAACCAATTGCAGCATCTCCTTCACAAAAATGACATGTCCAGGGTAATTGGCTTTGTCAGTCAACCAGGCATTAACATTTTGAGGTGATCCAAAAAACATGATCCAAAATGGCACATGCCAATTTCTCACATTCACATTGTAATACAAAAGTATATATTATGTCCATCTTACTCTGTTTTTCATGTAACCTAGATAAAAATGAAAGTAGGTAGGCTCACTTGACACAAAAACCTTCAGCTATCAACACAAGCTGAGTGTCAATTTCTACATTAAAATCTTGGATCTATGCCCTGATGCCCTGCAGAATTTCTGGTATCCCTGGAAATCCCAGCAGAAGAACTCCAATCTCAATATAATCGTATAGACATGAACGCAGGTTAGAACCCGTTCCATATGCATAGGCCTCAAGGGTTGACTAGTAGCATACCAAGCAGCTAATATGCTGTGATTACCTTCTTCTGGGTCTGGAAAGGGGCATGGCTCCTAGTCCTATGTCTGAAATGAAGGTGTTTTACTAATATTAATCTTTTGATGAGGTATCATTCTATAACTCTCTTCCAGCAACATGGTTTTTCAATAGAGAGATTTGATGTTATTTCTTATGATGTAGGTTGTGGATATATGCTGATACAACATTCCCTATACTCCCAGTATTGTCCTATGTCTTTGATATGCATGTAGTACTCTTTAGTCCATATCAAAGTGACAGAATCAACTCCTGAAGTAATTTCACGCAGTGTCTAATGTGGTATGCTTTATAGCCTGCGTTTCCTGCAATGATGGTTGTTGGAGGATTAGCCTTGGGGTATCTATACCTTGAGGCTGTATGTGTCTTTTTGAAGACAAGCTGCTGAGCGTCTTTCACGGCAGACTGAACTCTGTATATCTAGATTAAGAACACATTTCAGTGGGCCTGAGAAGTAAAACCAAGGGTAGAAAGGGTACTGATTGATGAGTGTAGGAAGAACAGCCCATGGTAGGCTACAAATAACCAAGGATGGGTGGTGGGGACTGGATCCGTGATATTGTGGAATACTGACTGCTGGTTCCCTTGATCATTGATTTTATTACCTTCAGAGGACTCAATGAATGTCTATAGTGGCTGCATCCTAAAGTAGAATCATGTGAAATCCCACATTGTGATGAAGAATAGATGAAATGTCTGGACACTGCCTTTTGTGTTGGAGTGATCTGATGTAAAACTGTCAGCATTAAACTAGTGGCGCCTTAACGTCATCCTGTGTTTAACCACTTCTAACTACACCCTATGAATAGCACTTATAATCAGCTTAGGTCAACTACAATAGGAATACTTTGGACCATTCTAATTTTGTGGTATCCACCGGAACCCGGGGCTTCTAATCTGAACAGCAATAGTTTGTAGTCCCTTTACTGTATGAGTAATAGTCTATAGATAATCCCTGGAAGGTGTTGCTCCTATAGTAAAAGGAAGAGCTGGCTAAAAATGCCCTTGTTTCAAGTCCTTTCTTTTCATGTAGCTATAACTTGTCCCTTTTGTTGCGCACAAGTGGACATTCAAGTATGGTGTTAAAAAGGGGGATTTGAGTAGTTACCTAGTTGGGAGAAGTCAGTCAGTATAATATACTATAGAGTGTATGACATGAGTTGGTACCTGATAGTGCAGCTCTCTCTGTTTTAAACAAGGCAGTTGGATGGTGAAGCAGAGCGTGACTTCTTTTGAAAAGAGGGTACCTACTGACAGCTCTTTTTTACCATAGGAGCAACACACTCTAGGCATTGAGCTAATCATTCGTATGTACAGACTATTGTTCCCCAACGTACACTTAGTACCTGACCTAATACCCTCTGCTAAAACATGTAAGTTCATGTAAGGATAGAGATGTAGATTAAGAATACTATGAACAGTTATGTTATGGATATTCATAAGCCTCTGATGGATCCTAGATCAACATTTTTTTATGAAGCTTACTTTTTCCAGACATTGTTATAACACTAGTTGTTAATATGGGATTTGGAAAGAGTTTATTAAGGAGCACAACTGATTCAATGATAGGTTACATTAAGCCCTAATGTCTAAGCGCTAATGAGAATAGTTTCATTATAATGTTACCAGGCAGCTAGTCGTAATAGTCTGAGAGATCTTTTGTGTTCATTTGTCACTGTGAGTGTGGCTATAATTTGCTGGAGATGTGCTTGATATTCTGCTTAATAATCCTCATCCATCATAATTCATTTTTCCCAGCTTTCAGAGTGGGGTATGCCTAAAGTAGATTACTCTCGCAGACATTGGTCACAGATGTATCGACTAATGATTGAAACATCTAGACAAAGAATTTAAAGGGATAGATATGCTAATGAAGTCTGTCATCTTTTATAGACAACGCCATAAAGCATCTTTGAGTACTCTGATTTGATCACATATATATTTAAACTTGGATAGAATCGATGCACTCTTTAGGAGTCATCTCTATGAGACCCAAATGCAGCATATATGAATCCTCCCAGTCCAATTATGTAGGCCTATCAAGGAATCTAAGAAGATGTTTTGGAATTAGACTCCTAACGAGTCACTATTAGTAATTTGGACCTAGCAGACACACACATATCTATAGATGAGTAAAACCAATTTTGCACATGGCAGCAGGGTACTAGTCAGTTCTCGTATTAATGACACTGCTAGGCCTACTGTGTAAAACAGATTGCCCATGATATCTTACTTCATCCCTGCACCAATCCATTTTGACATTAATTTATACACCCATTTCAGCAGTTTTGTCACGAACATATGGTATCATGTTATCTAAGGTCCAAATGTGTGAAAATATCGCGGATTGGCTTCCCATAAAGCCAGCGAGGGAAATACAATACTAAAATATATCCCATGAGAGTAGACATTTGCATTCATTTTATTGTTTTACTCTCTGAAAGCAAGGCAGACTCAGCTGCCAAGGATGCCCTGGGCCAGGCAGTAGTACAAATGCCACTTCCATCAACCGACCTAAAGCGCAAGATCAACAAGTACATATATAACAAATGGCAAACATCATGGGACGCAGAGGTGGGAAACCAACTCCAAAAGATCCAAACAAAGGTCAACATGACCAACATGACACATCCTCATTGATTGCCAACAGTGTCCCTACAGGGCACAATACCACGCTTGTACAAGCTTGAATGAACTATTCGAGAAACACAAACCAGAGGAAATATTGGGATATATAAAAGCCCTTGGGCTGTACAATAACATCTAGTTGAAACCTGATGATTACTTCCCCCACATAGACAAATCATACCACCATTTCCCCTGATAGTGCCTATCAACCTGTGAAGCACAGGATAGCCACTTAGTGCCACTAAAGTGCTGTAAAACACAAATCAATCAATCAATCTGAAAACAAGGAGATCCAGCAATATCCACTGAATTGCACCACCATAATGACCCTATGATGTTATTTGACAGTGACCTGATCAAAGAATACCTGGAAGTTGTTTTCTATGCCTCCATCTGATACAGAGATCAGTGGTTAAAGCTATGGGACCGTTATATTCACAATGAAATGATATACATGTAAACCCACAAACTGGCCTTTAAAACGACCACCTTACTTCTATAATGACAGTTTTTGATAGTCTTTGAATTTACAAAACAGCATTCTCATATCTTAAGTCAACCATGTGTATGAGGAAAAGCAGGAGCCTTATCTGCAGCATATATGATGTAACAATCGGCCAAAACCATGATTTGGGTAGAACATCCTCCATCCTGTAAGGGTTGCATTTTAGGACCTTTTAGGTCCTGGTAAATTAATGGGATATATGTTCTTGGTTTGATATTAGCAACTATAGATGCTCTTAGAATGATGCCTTATCAGTAATCCCCCATATTCCTTTAACTCTTCCTTTACCAACTACGCATTAATGCGTAGTTTGGCCGATTTTGGCCGATTTTTTACCGATTTTGAGTACACTATAACTTCCACAAAATCCATTGAAACTCTTCAATTTCTTTTGTCAAAACTAGCTTGAGTTGGCTTCTCCAGATAGTCCAAAGAGTTAGTCTCTATCTCTTATACTTTTACCATGGCAGTTTTACAAACTTGAGACAAAATCTTAAATTACCCTAAAAGTTTTCCATAGATTTAATCAATATTTAGGCTAGAAATCATGAAAAATGTCAAATGGTATTATTTTTTTGGTGAAAATTGACTTTGTACATTTTTTCATGCTCAACAAAATGGCATGGCATTTTTTAGTGTATTTTTAAGCATTATTGGCCATTTTCGCTGGTTACCCTGGCAACAGATATGAAAAAATGTCGTTTTTGCATGGTTTTAGTTGCCATGGTAACCGAAAAAGAATATTTTCCAAAATTCATTATCCGCCAAAATTCCAACAAATCTAAATATTTACTACAATATACTTTTTATATCAGTGCAATTGATACAGGGAGTGCTGAGATATTGCAATTTGAAGTGAACTCCTAAGGTCAACTTTACTAATCATATCACCACATTTATGATGATATATCTCAGTAATCAAACTAGATAGAGAAAACTTGGGTGTTCTTCTATCTGACTGATAAGCCTAGCTTAACCAATCACTATTTCTCTTCTAATTTGAATATTCACACAATTCCAACGGTTTTTGAAAGTTTATGTTATAAACTAAAACCCAAAAATTTGCTTTGAAATACTCTGGTAAAGGAAGAGTTAAAGGCATAATTTTTTAATCAATCTAATGTGCATGAATCAAATTGAGACACCTTTATACTACCACATCCACAAGAATGCTTATCTGAAAAATAACCACCCTTTGTGAACTATTTGTCTTTTTATCAGCTGTGTTTCTATTTGTGACCAGCAAGGAGTCAACAACATTTATATACACATATATGACTATGTGAGCCCTTCCTCTCCTCAAGCATGTGCTAAATATGGATGAGATCGTAGATTATAGACGGTCATGATGGAGGAGTAGGATCAATAGGCAGAAGGAAAGGGAGATATATGCATCATAGACTGACTATAGATTGTGATCCACAAGAATATACCATAAATCCTGCGTGTAACCAGGAACCATGTATAGGTCACACCCTGACTTTGGGATAATCCTATAAGCTGCACATGAAGCCTGAATTGGTTGCCATTCTTTCCTTAGAATGACAAGTACTAGGAAAAGGCGCTAAGGAACCCTGCACTAAGCCCCATTTTCGCAGAACATGTCACCTGAGTAGTATACCCTCTATAGGCCTACACAAAAACCTTCCTATAAACCACACCCTGAGTTTAGGAATATGCTATGAGCCAAACCAAGGGTGTGAAATGGTCTATAAGCTGTGTCTAAGGTTTTACGGTACATCCCTCTATCTTACAGTCCAATATATCAGTAGAAAGTGTCCCGCACATGAAGCAGGTGGCATGGATTGTGATTTATAACACATGACCCCACTGAACTATGCCTTTTGTCTTTTGTTGTAGCTGTCCAATTGCCCATGTGTAAAAAGACCCCTCCCCCTGATTGCTCCTGTATTTGAACAGGAAACAACATATTTTAATACTGCAAATCTTAATCTTTCTTTTACATTGAATTATAAAGTCACTGTACACTTATTCTGTATAATTTGAAATAAGCTTGAGCAGACTCTATATGCTATCAGATTTACACATCAGACCAATGAACAAAGCATAGGTCTGATTTTCTTAAGTCTGTATCAATGTCTGAGAGTCCCACGGACATAGCAATCAGACTAAGTGCCCAACTAAGCCTGCCTCTATTGCAGATATATTTATAGCCTACACTTCTTGCACTGATGTTTCTTTAAAGAAAAGCCTTAAGTAGAACGTCTTTACAAAAGGGAGGGTCTTTGAGTCTGTGTATATACCTCCATGATGGCATGTATTTGAATGGGCTTGCAAGTTAAAACATAGATTAGAGAGAATGCATGGAATAGCACTGAATGATGAGAGCAGGTCTAAGCAGTTTATGGTGTGATGATGGGACACAAAGTAGAAAATGGGGAACAATGAGAAGGCAGAACAGTTTGTGAGATGTTGTTGTGAGGTATTCATGCACATCATCATAGATGTAATGAGGCTGATCTTTTTGTTCCTAATGTAATTACCTTGCATATAAGGGACACCTGAGTTCATGCCAACCCTATAAGTTGCACCTGGGGCCAGATCCTGGTCATTTTAATGCCATTCTTTCGAATGAGATCCTAACTTTATGCTGGACTGTAGGGCACTCTGAGGGCAAAGTATTATTCAGTACTGCTCTATAGTACAAAACCCTCCATACTCAGGTAGTCTTCTTATTGAGTCAAATAACCAGCCACTAAAGATTACTACTGCCAGCTCACATGTTCTCTAATATTTGTTGGTTTCAGTCCACTAATAGTTTTCATTTTCCCAAGGTCTATCAGAGGAGAAATAAGCTGCCTTGTTGAAAAAGACACTAAACGCCTGTGAGGTCTCTAAGGGATAGCCCCTTCCTCACTACTGTAGAGAATTTCGAACCATTTCCCAAGAGGTAAATCCAAGGACGGAGAAGCCCCACTGGGAGAATAAAAGGTTGAAGTCTGTCATCACCGAGTATCTGGACACAGCAACCGGCTGATGCTCTATGGTGCCGTTTTATTTCAATTCATTTTTTCTTTGTACACAATCAGCAAGGT
Organism: Acholoe squamosa; assembly: GCA_949317995.1. Lineage (NCBI taxonomy): Eukaryota > Metazoa > Annelida > Polychaeta > Phyllodocida > Polynoidae > Acholoe > Acholoe squamosa. The sequence continues at coordinate 75,279,578 of OX439038.1, forward strand.
TCGTATACTGTTATTAATGAGATGAGGAAGTTGGTGAAATTAATACATTGAAATAGGGTAATAACTCTCTCAATACATTATAGTTGTTGACATATGCAGTGTTACTCAGCCGGGAAATCAATCTGATCACTCTTCATGCTTTGAAAGTGAATGGTACAAGATAGAGCACCTACACCTGTGAAAGGAAATTGATTGTAGCACCAAATCTGAAGGAAGGAACCAAAGGCCTTCACAAACCTGGTTGCCCGATTCCACATGACTCCAAGTCACTTAAAAAATACATCATATGACTCAGAGATGCATCATATTAGTAAGGATGTGGTCATTTTCTAACAACAGGGGGTGGTGGGTTTGGGGGGGGGCAACAAATTTCAGACCCCTCTTATGGGGGAGACAACAATTTTTTCGCCCCTTTTGAGCAAAAAAGCTGGTGCGCCACTAAAGAATAAAAGGAGGGATGGAAAAATTTCAGACCCCTCCGAGGAGGGGACGGACAGCCATTATCATTGCTTTTGCTATAGTCCTATGTAGGGCTCTAATGTAAACTGACAGCCATTATCATACAATACCTCATTTAATTGATTCAGACCAGGTCATGTTATCCTTGCCATGCAAGTCCACACTTCCATAGTACAACAATCTATATCTGGTAATACTGTTAGATAATCAACAACAAAGAACCGCCATGATTCATAACCAAATGCCCAATGTTATGAGTCCATGTGCAAATATTATAAACATGCTTTCATTGAAAATGAGTTTCCCACTGACTCACTATGTGTACAGTATCACAGCGCTCAGAGTGATTTATCGCACAGGCAATAAGACTAGAGAATATCATTCTCTGCAAAATGGGAAGCAGAACTAGATTTGTAAGATTATATTAGATTGGAAATGTCCTTGAGAAGAATATCTGTCACTTATATATGAGCAGACAGATAGTGAGAGTCTGATCATATGAAATATGAAATATGTAAAAGATGAAGCCAACTTGTAGGAGCTCCTCAGTTTCTGTAGAGCCTACATTGATAATGTCTATCAGAAAATCCATAAGTATCAACACTCCAACACACATGTACACAGATGCAGTACCCAGGCTGGGGAGAGGAAGGCCAAAGGATCGCATGTACATTATAAATTGTAATTATGTCTTCAAGTATTCATAAGTACCATTAGGGTGAGCTCAACTCAGATAGGAATGATTAATGATGAAACTACCTTCAAAATTATCCTTTAAAACTTGCACTCAGCAAGATGGACTGCTGGTTTACAACATTATAAATATAAAATTCAGACTGGCATTCTGATATTTTCAATGGGAAAATAAAATATACCCTGTATTGGCATGATATTGCCAACATGATGTGATTGAACATTTCTGGTGTATTCATATTTTATAAACGTACTTTGGGGCTTGGGGGGCGGCATTGCAGCTTGGTCCATAGCAATCTCCCTAGAAAACAATCTATTGTCTAAATCTCTTCACCTGATGTGATAGTCCTTACCTTGAAGGTTCATGAAAATGGGAGGTTGAAATAGTATATGATGTACATGGTAACACAGTCACTTGCTGATCCAACTAAAACCAGTTTTACAGGATAATTGTCCCATGTGAGGCCTCGTGGTTCCCCAAACCAATTTAACTTTAAATTCTGTTTAAGAGCTTTAGGTAGATTTACATGCATGTCCAGTATCAACTCCTCATAGTCTCCTCTCCTACTCATTATCGCAAGTAAAGATAACACATGGCGGTAGGATAATGCGCAATAAAAACCTGCAACATATCCGTGCTCGTAGAAAGGAGTGACACATCCAATAAAGAGTAAACTGATTTAAGCTGTGGCAAAATCCTAGGGATACCACAAGGAACATGGTCAGTGTGACTATGGACCAATGTGGTTAGCTGGGTCCAAATGGAGCCACCTCTGGTTGAAGGTCAATATTATATTATCACTCCCATCAGTCTGTCACTCCTACTGTCGACAGTCAATGAGTAATACGCCTTGCTACTTGACACCTGTCACCCAGCACCTTATCAGTGGACTACACCCAATGATGGGAGTGCCTTCTGAGATGGTAAAGGGTGGTGCCACTCCATGTTATCTTACCAGCACTGATATGAGCAACTGCTGGGACAACAATAAGAATTCAACCAGTGGCATTATAGTGAATGTGATTGTCATGCACACCCATCAGAAAGTTCCCCAATCAAACTTAATCTACTGTTAACAAAATGGCTGTTCCCACCCAAATACCCCATAAAGAAGTTGGAACATTCCCATTTATTAATAGATTCTCTGGATAATTGACCAGCGATATGTATTTTTATCACATTATAAGCAGGTTGCCTAACACAGAGTCGATGTACCTCCAGTAATTAGCACTGTAAGTCCACATGGTGCCTCATAACTCATATTTAGTTGTAATTGTGATGCCCAGGAGCTTCAGTATGTTATTGGTTGCTGTAATTCATATCTAGTACAACATGGGGTTGATACAACTCGATGTATACTGTCCTAAAGACAGCATGTCTTGTTTTCTATATACATCAATTCATTGCCAAAATGTGGAAATTTTGTTTGTACCCTGTATGCTGACGATGCAGTTATAATGACTGACACGCCAGATGCTATGAGACAAGCCATTATTAATATAAGTGGATGGTGCATAAATAATTCACTTACTATAAATACCAGTAAAACCAAATGGATGCTGTTTAATGACACTCATGTTGATAATGACCGTTTTGAACTTAACGGTTCAGATTTAGAAAGAGTGTATAGTTTCCCTTATTTAGGTGTTACCCTCGACCCTGAATTGACGTTCATAGCCCATAGGACAGCATGTATACGTAATATTAAAAACAAAATTTATCAACTGGCTAGAATTAGAAAATTCTTAGATATACCATCAGCACTAGATGTATACAAGAGCATGGTTCTACCAACCTTTGACTATTGCGATTACATATGGGATAGAGACTATAGAGGTGAAACTTTGGAATTACAATTATTACAAAATCGGGCACTAAGAATTGTTTATAAAGTTAAGCTTGAAGAGCATCCAACTATGACAACAATACAAATAAGGGAGTCAAGTGGGTGTTACAAATTAGCTAGGAGAAGGGATTAACATCTATTGTTTTATGCTTATATGTTAGCGATGAATCCTACTCTTATTGATGAGAGAAACTTACCTACCAGATTCCATATTGGTAAACGACTAAAAGTTCCTCATTGCTTAAAACCTATATACTTAAAAAGTGCCTATCATAGAGCGTGTTGTCGCTGGAACCAATTAAAGTCAAGGTACACTCATATTGATACGCTGGTATTGTTTAAAAAGGAAATTAAGAAAGATTACCCGGACTGTTTTATGTGATAGCATTATATTGCCTGACTAATAATAATCTAACATCACCTCATCTCATCTCATTACCCTTTGTTGCTAAACATTTCTAATTGAGGTTTTGGTCAGTACACTGACACTATAATGTGATTATTACTCTTTTCTTATCTTGTACTTTTATGTTGAACATCCTATGCACTAATTGTGACTTGTACTGGGAGAAGGGGTCTTAGAACCCCATACACTAAGCCCCATTTTTGCTGATCGTGGCACAATTAGTGCCAACATGTAAAATGTAGGGGGCCTGATCTAACAACCACAATGCGTGGGTATCAGGTATTCTTTGATGCATTTACTATGTAATTGTATTAAACCCAATAAACGACATCAAAAAAAAAAAAAAAAAAAAAAGCAAAGTGATTTGATCCATCAAGGCAAATCTGAAAAAGCAGTAAGCATTAGTTGGAGCTGAGGGAGGACGGTGTTCCTGAAGGACTCTCCATCAAAAGCTCAAAGTAAGGCTTAGTATAGGAACAGTCCACAATGTAGGCTTCTGTCATATGGTATAGTCTTCCTTGATTTTGTCCTTATTGTTGGAAGTGCAGATTACTAATTTCCCAATGTCTGAGGATGGATAAAAAGTGAAATAATATTAAAATAAATCCTCTTCAAGGTATCAGCTGTTTATGCAGCTGCGTGGTAAAGTGATAGGGAATGCCTTTACATCACGTGGCATCACCATATATTTATTATCTTTATCTTTGACATAGCAGAATCATTATGAAGTGCTGATTCTTCCCATTATCCTTAGTGATCTGATAGTTTTATAGATTTTATTTTGTAATATTTACATGCTAGATACATGCTTTCCGGTTTTTTCACAGAGCAGCACACTATATGGCAGATGAGACTTGTAAATCTCACCTAATATTATCTGTCTCTGAAAAATAATTCTATATTGTTAGACATGCAGCTAAAATGGTGTGATGAAACTCATAGGCATATTTTTTTTTATAATTATTGCCGGGAATCAATGAGAGCTTCAGAGCTTAATTCACTCCTGAACAGTGTTCTATGTACACAAATGCAATTCTAAGCTATTTAGACGATAAATGCCCTGTCAAAAATATTGTAATGGAAAAGGTTGACAGAGAATATTGTACTAGAGAGATTATTGAAACTATAAATGACCGGCATGATATGTTATATAATCACAAAGTTACCGGTAATCTAATGTATCTCAAGCATGCACGTACACTGACACATAAAATCCAGAGACAGCAGGTGCATGCCAAAGCTGCCGGCACACTAAGACCTTAGATGAATGTCATAATGACCCGCACAGGTTTTAGCGTGAAATGAAAGCAATCATTGAACCACAGTCGAAATGTAACGAAATTTACCTGGTAGTTGAAGGTGAACCTGTACCACCAGAGCAAATAGCTGACTATATAAATGAGTATTTTGCAAGGTGATGTCTTGTATAGGAAGATTTCATGTGGTCAACCAATTACCATTGAGGATATTGATGTTAATCCCTTTGTATATAACAATGTTGATGGTCTAGGTGTCCTTGATTTAAATGAATTTATAACATATGAAAAAGTGTTTAAACTCATAAAACATATAAATGTTGACAGATCATCGGGCATAGATAACATCAACAGCCGAGTTCTTAAGGATAGCATGCTATTATTGACAACTCATGTGATGTCCATGTTTACTAACTCATTAACTTGTGGTATTTTTCCCGAAGCATGGTTATCTGGCTTGTTAGTCCCTATTCCTAAGAAAGGTGAGCTCACCAATATTAAGAATTGGTGCCCGATTACCCTTCTATCACTACCTGGAAAACTACTGGAAAAATTAGTGCATGAACTTATTTATTCCCACTTAGAGAATAACAATATCCTGCATAAATACCATTTTGGCTTCCGAAGTGGGAAGGGAACTAGTGATGCAGTCATGGAAGTCCTTGAGGACTAATATGAAGCTCATGATAACAAGCAACATACCATTGGGTGCTTCATAGATTATACTAAGGCTTTTGATAGCATTCACCATCTAAGCCTACTACAGAAAATTGATGGCTTGAGAATTCCTCTACTAGTTAAATTATGGTTGAAATCATATCTTTGTAATAGGAGGCACAGAACCATAGCCAATGGGAAGGTGTCTATCGAAGCCAATGTGAAATTTGGAGTGCCACAGGGGTCGACCCTCGGTCCATTACTATTTGTCTCATTTATCAACGACCTCTGTGACACCCTGACCTTCTGTAAATCGGTTCTTTATGCTGACGACCTATTTTATATGTTATTGGCGAGGATCCTATCATTGCCGAGAATCAACTTCAGCAAGACTTAACTGCTCTTAATAGATGGTGTAAACTAAATTACATGACTGTAAATACTGAAAAAAGTATGATAATGAAATTTGATACTAAAATGAAGCTTAACACCTTGCCAATTCCACATATGCTGATGGGTGATACCCCTCTCCCAGTAACTGATCGTTACTGTTACCTTGGAGTTGAATTAGATGGACCTCTGACTGTGGTACCCTATGTTAATAAGCTTAAAATGTCTGCTGGGAATAAGCTAAACAAATTAGTTAAACTGCGGAAATTTCTGAGTGAGACTGATGCACTGTCTATAAAACCACCATTGCGCCCACTTTTGAATACTGCAGTGACTACCTGGGAGGAGCATCCTCAGAAGACCTAATTAAACTGCAACGCCTACAGAAAAATGGCTTACGTATATGCTTTAAAGCCAGAATTCATGGCAATAGTATTGTTGAGTTACATACAAGGGCATGTCTAGAAATGCTTGATGTAAGAAGGGACCATCAACTACTAACCTACATGTGGAAACGGTCAACAAACCCAGATATCCACACTAGAGGAGAGCGCAAAGTGGTTTCTACCAAAGATGTCCTTTATACCGTGGTGTCAAACTATGGGACTCACTGGACTGTGAAGATTGATGACCTGAAGATTTTCAAACAGAAACTACAGTCCATACTGTAGTATATTAGTTTGAAGCAGCTCATTGCCAATTAAATATCTCATACCTATGCAAACCTATACACAGCATGCTATAGTATAATAGTATGTTATAGCACTGATACACCTAACCTCTCACTAAATTGCTCACTGCCTGTACAAGACTTACAGAGTAGCACTGCTTTATCTATCATCCAACCGCAGTGTATCTTCCTATTACTAACTATAAGGCTGACTATATCTACTAATCTCATATACCCTGGTCAGGTTCCACTTCCATCTTCCGTACACGGCCAATGTACACGGAAGAACGCCACTTGTAAGGGCGATCTTGTACAATAAACTATATCAATCAATCAGAGAAAGCCCAAAAATATTTTAGAAATACTAACTTTATTTTCACCGAGCATCACTACCAAGTTATCTTTAGCATTTTCTGGCATTAGCTTGCAAGAGTTTACGACCAACGTTGGTTATGTCAGTGTCTATGTTCTTATGGTAGAATTTTGCAGTAGTAAGTTCATGTTCACTCTGACTGCCAGTGCCCCAAAGGCAGCTGCCTCTCTGGTAGAATGAGCCCCGTAAGTCTTTGCAGTTTTGACGCCAAACTTGGTTGTGTTTATGCCGGATTTAGCCAGCGTGGACATGACCCACCTAGAGAGGGTCTGCTGAGTTATGGCCTCATAAGGGGAGATGAAACTAATGAACAACTGTTTCTCCCAAGTCTTAGCTTCCTGGTCCTATCCAGATAGTCATTTAGGCAAGCCACCACACAGATTTTGGGTTCTTCCACAAGGGCCCTCAAAATAAGGGAGTCCAGTGGGTCCCCCAGCCTGTTGTGCTTTAAGAGCGACTTCTGGTGGAAAATGAAGTAGTCATCTTCCCTAGACATTCTATCTATAAAGAGGCCCATGATGGTTTGGCCCCTTTGTGCTGTTACCAAGAGTAAAAGCATCAACAACTTGAGGGACAACAGCTTGAGGGATAGCTTAGCATTTTCTCCCAACTAGTGATTTCTGTGAGCACTTTATGTACGTCCCAGAACGTGTCATGTTTGGGCTGTGGTGGATTACACTCATATGACCCGTTGAGAACTTGACATACATTTTTATGCTGAGTTGTTTTCAAATGATGGTAGGAGGGCTGATAGGGCACACCGTGCTGTGTTTATAGCACTGTAGCTGTAACCTTCTATCTGTAATTCCTTAAGAAACATACAAATTTGGGGTATAGTAGGCCCTAATGTGGGGATGTTTTGCTCTTTACAAAATTCACACCATTTCTTGACATACACATTATATGCTGAGTGAGTTCCAGTTCTCCAAGCATCCAGAATGAGATCAACTGTTTCATGGTCATAACCTTCTTGCTTTAGTGTTTTGGTGAGTAAAAAAGCCAGGCCACCAAAGGAATCCTTTGTATCCTGTCGGGGTTTCTTGGTTGTCCGTGTTGTCGGAGGTTTCCGTTGGCCCTTCTGAACTGCATTCTCTCCAGACTGCTGCCCAACAGAGTGCCGAACCATGGCTGGCCGGCCAGTCCGGTGTCACCAGTACTGCGTCCGACGGTTGTAGCATCAGGCGTTGTACCAGTCTTCCGACCAGACTGAAAGGAGGGAAGACGTAAGCATACCAATTAGTCTATGTCAGAGAGAACACATCTGTTCCTGATGACTCAGGCTCGGGGTTCCAGGACACAAACTTATCTAATTTGTTGTTTGTACGGGATGCAAACAGGTCTATGTCTGGGGTCCCCCACCTGGCACATAGTTTAGCAAAGATTTTTGCGTTAAGCTCCCATTCAATGTCATCTGAGAAGTGGCGATTTGAAATCTGCTAACACATTCTCGATTCCTGGAATGTGGGCTATAAGTAGTCACATGTCCCTCTCCTCACACCGTTCCCAGATTTCTTTTGCCATTTCATCACACTCTATTGACTTCACCCCACCCATCTTGCGTATGTAGGCTAGGGCAGTGGTACTATCAGTTCTGATGTTAATTGTAATGTCCTTTTCCATGACGAGGGCCTTGAGACCCAGCAGGATGGCTGCTTTCACATTAGTGTGTGTGATTCTTTCTAAAGGTTTCCACCTCCCCCCTGTAGGTATTGGTCCCCTGTGCACACCCCAACCTCCATCAGAAGCGTCTGTGCATAACTCTGTCAGAGCCTTCATTCCTTATTTTCTTTGAAGCCATTGGGAGGCGGTCACACCACAAACCAATGTCCTCTAGGCCCCCCTAACCTATGCACATAGTTGCGTCAGAGTTGTCAGCGCACTTTTCTAAAGCTAAATTCTTTTCCCTCTTGAACCATTTGATATGGGCAGGCCCATATTGCACCCCCAGTAAGTTAGAGACCTACTATACCCGCTACCTGTCAAATGGTCAGCGTTTGTATGGATAACACCTTCACTACCACCCTGTTGAATTTATCTTTTTTTCCCCTGGTAGGGGTAACTGTCATGGTCAGTGAATTCAGCCTAGAAAGCATAGAAAGGCGATTTCTTGAATAGGGGTAAAAAACTTATTTTTCCCTATGGACCACAAAACCCAATTTGCCTAGCTCCCATGCCAACACTTCGGTAGTGTGTTCGCACTTCTCTTGAGTGTCCACCAGAATGAAGGAGTCATCTAAGTACGAGAAGCACTCATGACCGGCTTCCCTCAATTTCTCAAAGATGGGGATAAGGAGTTCAGTAAAAATCCGTGGGGCACAAGCATGCCTTTAAATTCATAAATTTTGTTCCTCCAACTGAATCGCAGATATTGTCTGTCTTCCTCCCTGACTAGGACTGAATAGTATGTGTCATCATCCAACATCCTGGGCGCATCAACTCGACTGCCATTTGAAGATTTTGAAGTGTCTGTACTCCACACTTTTATTCATCTTCGACAAATTTAGAATAAGAAAACTTTAGACAAGAACGTTTGGGAGGAACCTGGTAAATAACTCCCTTTTCCTCTAGCTTTACTATCTGAATGTCTACCTCCCCCGCTTCTGATTTGCTTAACGCAAAAGGGCCCAGGACATTGGTTTGGTTTGGGACCAAATCTTCAAAGGGAATTGTGACCCCTCTTACCATCCCTAAGACCCAAGGGTCTTTGGTAATGGTGGACCATTTGGCAACGTAACAGATAACTACCCGCAACAAAGGTTCATTCCCCTCGGGAAGTGGGTGTTCTGTTGCTTAGCCGGGAACTTGCGTTGCTGTTGCTGGTTCTTTCTGTAGGCTGGCTTAGCCTTGCCTGGTGCCGGCTGCTGTTTGTCTATTTTACCGGCCATTTTATGAGCCAAATCCACCACCTTAATGGCCTCCTACAGGTCTCCTCCAAACAGGAACTTAGGGTTCTCTCCCCCCTTCTTCAGAATTTTTAGACTTGGTTATAAGCACCTGTATGATCGGTTCCAACTCTGGAACGACCAGTTTGCCAGCATTATCTGGTTGGGGATAAGCTGCATGAAGCAGTCGAGATCACCCCTTGTCCTTTTTGATGTGTGCAGTTTACCAATTTCCTCAGCTCAGAGCAGCAAGCTACATGGTACAGTTAATACTTAGGTTAATCCCATTAGGTTTCTGAAATATTGGAATTAATGGGCTTCTTAATCAAATATATCCCAAGATCCATTTAAGTAGCTGGTTGATGCTCTCACAATGAAAGGTCTTTGTGTTTGAAAAGCAACTGACCCATCTAATTGTTACGTGCATATTTAATGCACTAAGCTAGTTCGTAGGCATGGGACTCCCCTTCAATAAATGTATTCAAAGGGTAGCTAGAGATGGTCTGCGGAATCCCAGATAGGTGAACAAGTGAGAGGTTACTTTGAGCAATAGCCATTACAAATACAGAACAAGCAATGATAATTTATGTAACCTTGGTTAGAAGAAGTATCAGTCATAAGTGCCAGGACTATATGTAACCTTGGTAGGGAACAGTACCAATTATAAGCAATGACAATGTATGCAACCTTTGTCAAGGACCATGGCAGCACCAAGCAATGGTTATATATACGGCCCCATTGGAGGACAGTGTTACCAGCTGACAATAATAATTCATACGTCCTTGGTCGAGAACAGAGTCAATAGCAGACAATGGTAATACATAGGTGAAGGACAGAAGGGTAGCAAAAAGTGATAACATATGCTGCCCCTGTTCCAGCACAGTGGCAGCTACAAGCAATGATAATGTATACAACCTTGTTCAAGGACAGTGTCAATATGTATACTTCCTTGTTCACTGTGTCCATAGCAACCAATAAACACAGCTTTGGACAGGAACAGTGTCAATTGTGAGGGACATAATGGTAATGTATTTATTTGACATTATGGTCCAAGGACAGGCCATGCACGCTGGCCATTCCAATTCCAGGACAGCAGGGTTACATGTGGGGTAGTAACCCAAGGACAGACCATGCAGTTGTTTGTGTAGGTCCACTACACCACTTTACCCAGCTTTCTAGCAAAGCCGTTCGACAATTACAGCAAACCTTTTGTTTCTCTCCAGCTTTGTGGTGGTATAGACAGACTACCTGCAATTGACATAACATTTTCACAAAATACATTATGTGATCATACTTTCTTTTTCAATGAAAATTCAACCTATGAATAATGCTTTAATGGTATGAATCACTCTCATTATGCAGTTCCATTTTCTTCTGAGCAGTGATGATAGCAGTCCCAGTTAATTACTTGAAAGCGGTCGTGCAGCATCCCTTGTTCAAGACATTACAATTCATTGCTTTAGGGATTACACAGAACTCAAAACTAATTAATGTTTTCTTTCAATCGATCATAACAGCATAACTCTCCATTTACCATAATCATTAATTGCTAGGAGTTGCCCCTAGCAGGGATGATCACAGTTGTGCTAATTGTGATTTAAAAAGGGTGGATTTTTTTTAATGCATGAATATTTCTACAATTGAATCATTGCGATCTAGAAACAGGTTATTGTGATTGCCATTCTTATACTGTTTAAGATGATGCTCATAATTCAAAAGAATGACCAGAAAAGGCCTCTTACAGCTACCCCCAGTTTTTATCTTACCATTGTGCTTTGTGTGATTTGTTTATATCAGCAACTGTAACTACCACATAATCTACCTGATATCTATCTGATTAGGCCTACCCAAAGTGAAAGAGATAGTGATCTGTGTAAGGAGACATCACAGCTCTAATTTCGCTCTCATAGTGGCAATGCCATGCACGATTAGCCTTAGGTTGTATGTACAAAAGATGGCATCTCTTTGTGCCTATGTATCCCTTTGATGCTGGCATGTCTACCACAGTGTTTATCATGGCTGAGTAAACACTGCATAGCAGAATTAGGAGCACTGCAAAAGGGTGAAGACAACAGTGAATAGTGCTGAGGCCCCCAAACAACTTGAAAGGGGTTTCCTACACACAAATATATATTTAGGATGTATCATATGGGGGGATTCAACAAATGATGCATTTGGCCTTTTTGGCTTCTGGGAGGTACAGTAAAAAATCTAAAGCATCATTCTTCTTTATTCTAGTCACATTTGTGCTTTATCAGTGTGTTGAAACAGCACAAATGAACAGCTATTAGGAATATTTGAATAGATTTGTTGACCTTCTGCAATGCTGTCAGAGGTATCTGCCGGATTTCAATAATAGCAATAAGGTGTCATAACAAAGACATCTTTTATAGGTTGGTAACAGAAGGGTACTTTGTCAAAACAAATATGGATATGGTTACACCGTCCAAGAGCAGAATATGTGATCGGCTTATATTGTGCTACATGAAAGATAGGATTTGAGTCTGCATATCCATTTCCTATTAAGCGTTTAATCAATGTTTACCCCAGCATGAGGTGCTGTTGGCCCATAATAACCCCGAGCCCGCAGGGCGAGGGGTTACTCTGGGCCAATGGCACCGAACGCTGGGGTAAACATTGATTAAAGCGTTTATCTAACAGATTCCCCCATTTTGTATTAATTTCTTACCTTATAACCTCAGAATAAATGCAGGAGAAGAGATTTTCTACGGCGTATCGATAGAAAGTGATTCCTCGATTCACCATGTTGACACTGAAAAAGTAGACCGGATGTCGGCTATGGAAAAATCATTGGATTCTTATCTATTTTGAACAATATGGAGAATTTAGGCATGGCATGTTCATATAGGATATCTAAGGATGTTTTCCTTTTAATAACTCGACATGGCACCATTGGATTCTATGCTAACGAGGTGTGCAAACATCAGGTATGTCAGAAAACTTATTCAAATCCTTCATGTACATTGGTTTCTAGTACCGTTCGGATTGGTATAGTGGACAGTGAGTCCGTCTCTTGCCACAGTGGCCAGGGATCGATTCCCCATAGAACCTGAATGGTTTTTACTGGAAATGAATGGAGAGGTTGACTTTGTATACTTCTCTCATTTATTAACATGTCCAGCTTCTTGGAGAAGAATAAAAGGTCTCAGAGTTTGGTTAAACCCTGATAACACACAGGGGTTATGACGAAAAAAAAGCACTGTAGAGGCCAGAATCGTGAGATAGGTTGTATTAATAATGTATGCATAGATGAGCTTGGTTCTGTTGGACTGAGGAGGAAAGGGATGTATTGGATGTGTCATGGTGAGCCATTGAAGGTTGAATTGGGGGGACAGCTAGTGAAATGCTTTCATGAATTATTCAAGTTCTATTTATCCACATACTAACTGACCTGTTCTCTGATTACTAAGAAAACAAGCATCATATTTAGATGGTGTAATCCAAATGTTATTTCATCTGCTGATCACTGTTAAGCTGGATATCTGATGTTGATCTTTGAAATATTGCCCTTCAAAATCCATTGATTCTTCAAATTGCTGTTAACCTTTTTTTTCAAAGTTAAAAAAATAAAGACCATTATATCTGACAATTAAATGAAGTATTCCATGATATTGACAGGATTCCAGAGATTCTATATGACAGCTAAAGGCTTTCGAAAGGGTAAGCATCCAGAAAAGAGAAATACAGAATTCCCAAACTTTAAAGGTTGCAGAAAGGGGATCTCAGGTTCTGGTAGAACCAACAGATTTGTCAAGTGAATGGACATGCAGCCCTATTGGATTAACTAAAAAACTTACTGAATCTAATGCAGATGACAGTTATGAATAACTCAAATAGCCAGAATTAAGGGAAATGGTAAGTGTGGGTGAAATTATAAGAAGTGGACCGAAAATATGCAATTAAATGATTTGACTTCGATATGAAAACATTTCTGGTAACAATCTGTCCAGAGACAGTCTTAGGCAATACATAAAACAGGGAGACATTCAACACTAATTCAACTTTAAAAAAACAAATGCTTTGTCTCTCATCTCTGCCAGATAATTTTATCAAAAGGATTGAATTACATAAAGGGGCCTTTTTGTTTATTATTTAACCATGATGCTATCATCAGAATGACTTCGAGGTGAAACAGAATGGAAAAGAGAAAAGAAATGTCCACTGTAATTAGTGCCCTGAGACAAGCGTGTTGAGGAACAAAAGGACTGACAAGCCATCACCATCACTTTTACTGAAGTGCTCTGATGTTAACTGTCAGCCATCCTTCATTTAATTGCTTTAGACTGGGTTATGTTATCTTCACGCTGTGTAAGTCCAACCCCCCCACCCTCTCCATAGTACAATGTGTGTAAAGTAGTATTTACTCTCAACATTCCTTGCCCCTGGAAATGTTGTAAATTAATTGGTTCCAACAACCATAGTTCATATGCCACTGCCCATGTTTATGAGTCACTTTGTGTATGTAAATATGTCAAAGCTTGGTTTGATGGAATGTCATATAACAGTGACCAATTCTATTCAAACATGGAGGAAGGGTGGCTATACTATCGCTGAACTGATTACAGGATTTAGGTGAGTTGTGAGGTGAGTGCATCAAGTTTTGTCCCTTACATAAGTCTGAAAATCTGATAAAGTTTCATGCAAGGCTGATAGTAGAAATGGCTGTTGATTTGGATACAGAGACTATATTATAACCCTGACTCCTCCTGGTATTAGTTGATGGAAAGTAAGCTTTGTTACAATCAATGTGGAGACATGTTGCCACAAATATATGCCAATATACTATTGTACACAAGCTCTCAATTATATGTTCCCAGTCACAAAGCAGGTCCCTGCATCACATGAAATACACCCTGTATTGGGATTGCATGACCATCATTACATAATTTCTAGTGTATCTAGTGTAGTAAATTTATTGCCACTTAGAAGAACATTGCAGTTTGGCCCACAGCAATCTCCCTAGAAAGCTCATACCATCAAGTAAAGCTCTGCACTTGATGTTGTAGTCATTACTCTAATGGTTCAGTAAAATGGGACATTGAAATTATAAGTAAACCATCTCTATATGAGGATATATGGCAATACTTTCACTACATGTTACTTGCTGTTATGACTAAAACCAGTTTTACGAAATAATTGTCCCATGTGAGACCTGGATTGGATAGAGTCCTGAATTCCATTGCAACTTTGAGATTGTTTAAGAGGTGAAAGCTGGTTCTTGAGCATGCACAGTATTAACTCCCTACTTCCCATAGCAAACTGCTCATCATCGCAAGAAAGATACCACACAGCTGTGGGAGTATGTTCAATAATGTTCAGCCTTACCTGCTACCTATTGGTGTCAGTAGAGAGTATTGACACACTCATTAATGAGTCTACTGTTGGACACTGTGGTGAATTGCTGGGGATAGGAAACGGAGAATGTTCAGTGAATTATATTGGATCTAAGGGTGACTTTTTGAATGTTAAATTACACATCTGGAGTCTGGAGAACATTTCTCAATAATTTAGATATAGCAGGGGCCAGAATCACTAGAAACAGACCTTGGAAAGGGTAATGGTGCCAAATAACTCAGCCTGCTGTCATGATTTTAATGTTTGCCTGACAGCCTCCCTAGAGCATTCTATTATGCAGTTATTTAGAAATATCAGTCTATTAATAGGAATTAAAATCGATTTTGTATAAGAAACTCTGTATCTGAAATCAATCATCAGGTAATACAACCTCTGAATTTTACATGTTGACATAAATAGGACAATTTTAGGTAGCTTCACATTCTAAAGTAAAATATGAACACAATTAGTGCCTCAACAATAAAGGCATAAATAATATTTCATGCAATCAGTTCCTCAAATATTGCATCCATCAAACTACGATTTGAAAATTAGTAGTAAGAAAAAGATCCCACACATCTGAATATATCATTCCTAGTGGTGGTTGGTTATTTGCCAGTAAACATCTATGCTAATTGCCTCAGATGATTCGATGGGAAAGAGGAGAGTGGACATGGGACATCTAAGCTTGTTTTAAAGAACATGACACTTATTGATTCTGTCTTTAATGAGCTGTCAGCTAAGCCTGGCTGTTTATCATCATGCATGTTTTAAAATGCTGCGAACGGGATAAATCAATATCTCCTGCTAATTTTTTAGCGTCCTTTTTCATAATTGCAGATAGACCTTTCTCATTGATTTAAAGGACATATAATCCACACACTCACTCACTTTTTTTTTTATTTTTCTTTCTCAGCAATGACAACTGGGGTGGCTTTTGACTCATGAATCCTGACAGAAGGATTTAAAGATCATCAGATATCCGCCTAGGATCCCTATTCTTTGTACTCATGATACTGCACCAGCAGTAATCAGTTCATTATCACATAGTGTGATTTTTACACTAAACAAGAAGGTGCAGTACAAGTAAGTTTGCCTTGAATTACCATCATACTGGCAGATTTCATTACTGTGAAAGCAAAGGACAGAGTAGTGATGGATGACTAATGTTTGCTTTCTCACTGTAATTATTCGGTATGCTGATGAGGTATGCTATTGAGATTAGTATTGACCAATCAATGATCCCTCTTAATCTTTTTTTTTTTGAATGAGACTCAACAGCACCATGCAGATTATCAGAGGCTGAATGGAAGGGAAGAATGTTCTCCAGGGTATTTTTTTATGTGAGGAAGACAATACAATGGAAGGGGGGCACAGTGCCTGGACCCCCAACTACTCACTGCCTTGTGAAAGGTCTGTACCAGGACCTAGTGATGCTTGATAGATTATTCATTGAATCGATTGAATGATCATGAAGGAGCATTTAAAAGGTAAAGCAATAAACAGGCCAACATAGAGGTAAATCAGGATCATGAATTAAATGAGGATTTCTGATACATGACAGGTCAGTTTTAGATTATCTGGATCATAGAATAGTGCTCTGGTGATTTGCAAATTAAGCACTTGCCATGAAAAATGTGTAACCCTTCCTGCCATGCATTTACTACAGCTAATGCTGTGAGTGCCTTTTGACATGCCAAAGTCTGGTGTCGTTCCCTTTAGAGGTCATCTCTCCAGCACTGATGTGAACACCTGCAGGGATGTAAAAATAGAAATCAAGCAGTAGCATAGGAAAGGTCATGGGCAGATACATCCATCAGAAAATCTTCCAATTAAACTTAACCAACTGTTTAGTAGTGGAGGCTCCACGAGATTTTTGGACCATTCTCTCAGAAAGTTACCCAGACAATGCATAAGTTATAGGCTGTTGATAGTCAAAAATTGTAAACATGAGATTTTAAAGAGTAAACATGAGATTTGAGGGGTCACTTGTAACAACAGTGAGTGTGTTACCTATACATCCTTATATATAATCCACACCCGAGAATGAGATGTCACACTGATCAAGTAAGGGTTGGTGCCCCTTTTCTGTATATAAACAACAACACTGTACAATATAAATAACAACACAGTAGTCTGACAACAACTGCTGGGTCTTGTCCTGGAAAAGTCAAACCCGTTTGATATTGAATTGCAGAGACTCCCCAATGTGAAAGTCTGCAATATTTACATAACATCAGCTTGATTTAGTAACAAAAACATCTTTTTGACAACACAAGCATGCCTGAGATTGCACACAATGACATCCCCAGGTAAACAAAGAATTTCCTCAACATACAATTTCTACCTTGCAATGACAACAAATACCACATTTTAGTCTATGTTTGTGTCCTATTTTATGAGAATAGCTGCAATTCTTTGCAAAAATCGCTTAGTGGAGCTTCACCTATTGGGTGCTTACTTAAATATGACATGCAGATGATTAAACACTATCAAAATCTTTTTTTTTGTCTTCATACATGAGAGAAATCAGTAAATTTGAGTCATAGAATTCCTATGTAGAATTCCTACCACTAGAATGTGGCCAATGTCTGTCCTTTATGCAATTACCCTGATAACTTTGGTAGAAATAACACTGCAACCTTGTGACCAAGCATAACAGTGGAGAAATCCAACACCTATTTCATTTTAAGCGACTAATATATTTGAGGACTTAAACGTTGTGCAAGGCTTCATTTATTAGACCTGTTCCAAGTACCCAGACATTCTTATCATTGACTTACAGTAAAAACAACAAACTAAACACTCTGTTTGAATAGATCGCTATATTCATATCAAATTCCTGACTGTAAACAGCTTCCTATTATTAGCACGGTTGCCAGGCTGGAGCATTGCTTTTTACATTGTATTACTGTGCACATTATAAACTGTTTGCCTGACACAGATGCTTTGCACCTCAAGTATAGATCTACACCTATAAGGGCAACATGGTACGTTATACTTCATGCTCAGTCATCTTTGTGAAGTCCTTATGCAGTAACAGTATGTAATTCATAGAATAGGGTTGATACAACTTGTGATGTCCTGACGAGTTGCTATGGTACAATGTGTTGATGAGGATCTCATGAGTTCTATTTAGTAACGGTCTACTGATTTATGTTGTAGCAATCAAGCAGAAATATAGAGAGGACTACATGCATAATGAGAAATTGGCTTCTTTGCAGGGCAGTGCTCTATATGACTGATACTTGCAAATCTCCTCTTTCCCATTTTATCTAGCTCTGAAATAGAATTTCTGTATTGACAGGCCTGTAAGATGTACCATGAATTCTCATAAAGGAAGCTGGTAAGATTTCTGTGATGAAACTCATATGCAGGAGATATTAATCTCCATATTCTCAATGTTCTTAGATATATTGAATCCTAGAGGAAGGATCATATACCTACAGACTGTGGCCAATTTGACATCTCTGATGTATGTTTACTAACTACATGTATTTTCCTGGATCCACACACAGAGAGGACTGATGGTAATGATAATACTTTACCTATGAATTACCAACACTTCACTGCTCTAATAATATATATCACTTTTACTGTGCAGTATTTTATTTTTAGAATTGGACGAAGTGATGATAGCAGTCCCAGTTAACTAAATGAAAGCAGTCATGCAACATCCCTTGTAGAAGCCATTATGATTAATTGCTCTGCGTATAACACAGAATTCACGGTTAACTTCCTGTCAAATCTTAATATTACTTCCCATTTGCCAGTATCATTAGCAGTTGTCCCAGACAGGGATTATCACAATTGTGCTTATCATAATTAGTTTTGAAAAAAAATGTGATCCTTTATTTACATGAATGTTTGAGAGATTCTGCCATTGAATTATCTCGATGTAGAAAGAGGGAATAAAATAGGGTTGCATTGTTTGGACAATGATTACAGAGTGTAGTAATGGTTGTCTGAGGATTGCTGACACATTTTCCTATGGGACAGATTTTATTTTAACCTACTTTTGTCATAGATCAATGTCATTCTCTGACTTCTACCATTTGGAAAGTTTTGAGTAGGAATAATGAACACACTAATCAACAGCTTAATCACTGAGCCCCTGGCTTCAGTCAGAGCTTGAGTCAAAATGACATTGTGAGTATCTACCTGATAACCCCAAAGTAAAGAGATAGTGCACTGTGTCAGGAGACATCACAGCTCTAGCCAACCTTCCATGCCTTTACTGTTGGCATATTTACCAGAGTCTTTCTCATAGTGACTGCATACTATACCCTGAGATCATGGGCAATGTACAGTTGGGAAGAGAACAGAGAATAGTGCTAAAGCCTCCATATTTAAAGACTAGAACACAACTTGAATTTGGATTGGTATATGTATTAATAAGTGTGTAAAAGCAGCACAAATGAAAACCTTTGAGGAATAGTGAGTGACCTATATGATAAAGGCTATGACGTTTTTTGTAAGAAACTGCACTAAACACTTCTAGGTTATTAGAGAAATTTTGAGGAACACATTTCTGAAATATAGATTAATCTCCTTTAGAGTCCCATCCGCTAGATAAATCTTCATTTACAGCTTCTTTATAATTGTTCAATTATGAAGATGAACATCTGAAAATGTCCATCTAAATTAACATCAGAATGAAGCTGCTAAGTGCAGTCGTAATGGACAATTTCCTGGCTGATTTTGATGAGAGGAAGGTCTGTTAAAATTAGACTTGATAGACCTTGGATCTAAATGAATTTGAATCAAGATGAAGGCAGTTAACATGGAGCAAGCTCATCAAATTTAAGCATCGTTTTCAACTGCATAGGATTGATTCTCATGCACAGGAAACTTTCATGACATAGCTGTAGTGGATAGGACACTATAGCCTGACACTGTGTCTCAATACTTAACTCAATCAAAATAAATTCATATCAATATCTTCACCTTTCAGTTGCCATGAATGTCATGACATCATGATACATTCACTGAAGCTAGTTCCCGATTCAACTAAAACCAGTGCTAGGAAATGATCATCTTGTATCATCACCCTAGGCACAAAGGTTGCTACTGCACTACTTTACAGTCTTGTTTCCGATTTCCTTGCACTAAGCCACCGATATGAAATCTTGAGTAGATAGCTCTAAACTCCAATTCCAAGAAGGTTATGACTCTAACATTGAAACTGCTTAAGAATAAGAGCCAGAGACAGATTCCTGGGCATGCACAGTGTCAGCTTCCTCCACCTCCCCCGGCAAACAGCTCATCATCTCGGGATGCCACATGGCTTTCTGAGAATTAAAAACAGCCTTGCAAGCCACCTATTGATGCAGGTAGGACATATTGACTCATGAATTATTTAGTATACTAATGGGCACTAAAAGGAAATGCTGGGGGGGCAAAGGCCTGCATATCAAACAGGCGTCAAACAGACAGACCTTCAGAGGGTTTATGGTTCCAACATAGTTAATGATTTGAGGCAACCTCCCTGTCATGGTTATAATGATGACCAGAAGGCCTCAGCAGAGCACCAAGCACTGTATTGGTGCTGTTAGTCACAGCAATTACAACCTTTGAATACAGAATATCTTTCGGTTAATATATTTTATTGGAAAGTCTATGCACTCAGCCATCTGTTGTTTTCAGCTTTGAAGTTTAAAACTACATTTCTGCCCAGTAGATTGTTACCAGGATGGTGTAATTAGCCATCACAATACATTATCTGGTCAGGATTATATGATGGCATAACAGAGGGGATATTTTCTCTTTTCCTATCTTTGCTATAATTGCATTCAATACTAATGATAAACCTACACAATTGACTCCATAGCATCCCCTAGGGGTTTTTTGACAGACATTTATTTTGACTATTCAACTATATATCTATTGTACTGACTTTGGTAGCAATACTGGGAAGAACTCAGATGGAACAAGAGTAATTTTGAAATAAGACAACAAAGGGGGAGGGGTTTTGTAAAATGGCTTTGATTAGTCATTTGCCTGTAAATAACAATGCTATTTTCCTTTGATGATAAAAGGAAGAACTTTTACCATATTTCCTGATTAGGATTATGTAAATGAGCAGAGTAGTGGTAGTTAATATTAGGGTTCATTTATGAAGCATGCCACTTATTCCACTTATTGATTCTTAGCAGTCATCCTAGCCTGACCATTCAATTTCTTTTCTTTATACTGTATAAAAGAGTGTTGTCAAAATAACGGTAAAATCCTTGTCCCAATGTTCCCAGCGGTCGAGGCAACAATGGTTGGTATTTTTAGGGTTTCTTACATTTCCACCCACAGGCTGTACTGACACCAGTCCTTATCAATAACACAAATTTGTGTAACACAAACCTTGCATTGACTGTAATGTTATGCCATTTTGAAATAGCCTCCTCAGGTGGTGGCAAGTTTGGGGTTTTGTCTGCCCACCTTTTTCTCCTTTAATTATCTGTATCCTTGCCCTTGTCCTCTGTCTTCTTTTATGTGAACAATGCATTTATGCCTTTCAGGTAAAAAAATCATCATGGCTTTATGATATGAGGTGACAAAGAACCTTAAAGAATCTGGTCAGTCAGAAAATACTTCCTTCATACCAATATCATATTCCTGCATAGTAAAATTAAACATAGAAACACTGCATCAAAGATTGGATATTGCTGACTCATAATGGAACAATACATTTTCCACCATTGTTCTTTTCAAAGGTAAGGGTTAGTATAGGAACAGTCCACAATGTAGGCTTCTGTCATAGTCTTCCTTGATTTTGTCCTCATTGTTGGAAGTGCAGATTTCTAGTTTCCCAATGTCTGATGAAGGATAAAAAGTGAAATAATATGCTCTTTAAAATGAATACTCTTCAATGTATCAGCTGTTAATGCAGCTGTGTGGTAAAGTGATAGGAAATGCCTGTACATCACGTGGCATCAGCATATGTTTATTATCTTTATCTTTGACATAGCAGAGTCATTATGAAGTGCTGATTCTTCCCATCATTCTTAGTTATCTGATGGTTTTATAGATTTTATTTTGTAATGTTTACATGCTAGATACATGCTTTTAGGCTTTTTCACAGAGCAGCACTCTATATGGCAGATGAGACTTGTAAATCCCACCCAATATAATCTGTCTCTGAAAAAGAATCCTATATTGTTAGACATGCAGGTAAAATGGTGTGATGAAACTCATAGGCATATTTATCTCCGTATTCCGAATGCTTCCAGAGATACTATATCACGCCATATAAAAAAGGTTCATTTATATGCCTATATATAAACTGTGGCCTGGTGTTTTTGAAATAGCTTCAGGCCTCTTGCTGATAAAATTAGCCTACAGGATCATACTTCAATAATGCACTGTACCAATGTGATCCCTCTGATGTATTTGAAATACACCACCTGATCATGTACTGGGCAGTAGGGAGCTGCCAAAAAAAGGGCATCCTTATTCATCTGATAAGATTACCACTTCAATATAAGTTTGTGCTTTAGAGGTTGCTTTTGATGGCCTTGTGTGCAGTTTACCAATTTCCTCAGCCCAGAGCAGCAAGCTACATGGTACAGTTAATACTTAGGAGATTCCCATTAGGTTTCTGAAATATTGGAATAAATGGGCTTCTTAATCACATATATATATCCCAAGATCCATTTTAGTAGCTGGTTGATGCTCTCACAATGAAAGGTCTTTGTGTTCAAATAGCAACTACCCCATCTAATTGTTACATGCATATTTAATGCACTGAGATAGTTTGTAGGCATGGGACTCCCCTTCAGTAAATGTATTCAAAGGGTAGCTAGAGATGGTCTGCAGAATCCCAGATAGGTGAACAAGTGAGAGGTACTTGTCATGAAGGCTTGTTTATTCCAGCTTATAACAGCAATACATCCAGCAAACTGACTATTACCAATACCAACCTTCTCAGGTTTGAGTTGGGTATATATATCATAATCTTGACCTTCACCTCAACATTGAGGACAATATGTATGACCTTTGGCAATGGCCATTACAAATACAGAACAAGCGATGATAATTTATGTAACCTTGGTTAGGTGAAATATCATGCATAAGTGCTGGGACTATATGTAACCTTGGTAGGGAGCAGTTCCAATTATAAGCAATGACAATGTATGCAACCTTTGTGCCCCATTGGAGGACAGTGTTACCAGCTGACGATAATAATCCATATGTCCTTGTTCAAGAACAGAGTCAATTGTAGACAATGGTAATACCTAGGTAGGTCAAGGACAGAAGGGTAACAAAGAGTGATAACATATGCTGTCCCTGTTCCATGACAGTGGCAGCTACAAGCAATAATAATGTATACATCCTTGTTCAAGGACAGTGTCAATATATACATCCTTGTTCACTGTGCCCACAGCAACCAATACACACAGCCTGGGACAGGAATGGTGTCAATAGTGAGGGAAATAATGGTAATGTATTCATTTGACATTATGGTCCAAGGACAGGCCATGCACGCTGGTCGTTCCAATTTCCAGGACAGCAGGGTTACATGTGGGGTAGTAACCTAAGGACAGACCAATGTACATGTATTCAGCATGGACATTACCTACAGCAGTTGAAGGACAGTCAATGGCAATGTATTCAGTTCAGTCACAGAGGTTTTTTGTGTAGGTCCACTACACCACTTTACCCAGTTTTTTAGCGAAGCCGTTCAACAATTACAGCAAACTTTTTTTCTCTCCAGCTTTGTTGTGGTGAGAATAGAGTTGTTCCAAAATACAATAAATGCCTCTTGCATTTATTATTGCAAATTAAAGGAGGAAAGTCAAATAGAAGAGAAACCCACCTTACGAAAAAGAGTCTTCAATAAACATGTTTTTTTTTTTAAAGACCTTTCAGAATTATTGAGAATTTCGGAATTAATAAGAAATGTTCTCCAGACTGATTATCATGCGTCCAGTAATAAACCAAATATCTATTTCATTTTAATGTAGTAAAAAAACTATAAATATCCCAATGAGGTAGACTGATAGAGGCATCTAAGGAGTTGTCTTGCAAATAGATGAATACTGATACTGAGTCACCAGATCCCCATGTAATTATTTGTAGCCAGGTATCCACACATATGAAGGGATAGATATTATGTATATGTAGAGAGCTGCATTGCAGGATTGTTTGTCAGTTCTCAAATACATATGGTGGGAGTGCTACTGTGTGAAACAGATTGCTTATAATGTAATACTTCATCCATGCACCATGCAATTCCGTTGTCAAGAGGAAGATCATCTCAAGTTCCATGATGGTGTCTCATAGTGTAGAAAAGACATGTAGATAATGTGTCCGTGTTCCGGATGGTAGTCATTGAAATATCTATATAGTGTAGGTTTGTGACGGAACTCTGTGCAAACATGAAAGCTTGAGTCATTGAGATAAATAGACTCATGATGCCTAAATCCCTGCTTACTCTAAACCACAGGCCTACATATTGTATTTTTTTATTTTCTTTTTTTTATAGTTTGTGTACATGATCAGATAGGGAGATGCTGTCTTAAGTGATGCTAACACCCATATATCTGTAAAATGTAAAGAGGTTTTTAATTGGAAATGTACTGAAATAGACCAAAATGCACTCCTTTTTCATCAGTGTCTTTAAGTGAAAGGCCTTTCAGCAAGTAATAACCATTTAATATACTAATAAGAAGGGATAGATGTATATGCTATTGAATATGCAATTTACATGCAATGTACCTCTTTAAAATTATAAGCTTTCAGGACATTTTATTTAAAAAGTAGCTGTGTGCTCCCTTGGCCAACATTAGTAGAGAGAGTGCCAAAATAATGTGTCATTACAAAGACATCCTTTATAAGTTGGTAACAGAAGGGTACTTTGTCAAAACAAAATGATATATATAGTTGATTGGACAGATGTGAGTAATTGCTGTGGGGATATGGTCACAACATCTGTGAGTAGAATTTGTGATTGGCTGAGATTGTGCTCAGTGGAAGATAGAATCTGAGTCTATATATATTCATTCCCTATGTTGTATATGGTACCTTTTGCATAGATGAGCTCGGTTCTGTTGGACCAATGCTAAAAGGAATGTATTGGATGTGTCATGGTGAGCCACCAAAGGTTAGATTGTGGGGTCAGCTGGTGAAATGCTGTGATGAAATATTCAAGTTCTATTCATTCACAGATAGATCTGATCTGTCCTCTAATAACTAAGAAAACAAGCACCATATTTTAATGATATCATTCAAATGTTATTTCATCTGCTGATTATTTCTAAGTTGCATGTCTGGTGTTGAACTTTGAAATATTGTCCTTCAAAATCCATTGATTCTTAGAATCGCTTTTTTCATTCTTTTCATTTAGAAAAAAAAAACTCCAATAAAAACAGAAAAATAAAGATTGTCATATATCTGACAATTAAAATTCATACTTCATGACATTAACAGGATTCAAGAGATTCTGTACAAGAGCTAAAGGCTTTCAGCAGGGATACATATCCAGAAAAGAAAAATACAGAAATCCTAAACATTAAAAGGTTACAGCAAGAGAATCTCAGGTTGTGGTAGAGCCAACAGATTTGTGGAGTGAATGAACATGTAACACGATTGGACTAAATTTAACTTGATCTAATTCAGATGACAGTTATGAATAACTCAAATAGCTATCATGGACAGTAATAGTAAGTGTGGGTGACATGATAAGAAGTGGACCAAAAAATGTAATGAAATGAATTGACTTTGATATGAAAACATTTCTGGTAAGTGTCCAGAAACAATCTGAGGCAATACAAAGGGAGATATTCTACATTAATTCAACTTTAAAAACCAAATTTTATGCCTCTTATCTCTGCCAGATAAGTTTATCGAAAGGATTGAATTACATAAAGGGGTCTTTTTGTTTATTATTTAACCATGATGCTATCACGAGAATGACTTCAAGGTGAGACAGAATAGAAAAAGGAAAAGAAATATCCACATTAATTAGTGTCCTAAGACAAGTGTGCTGGGAAACAAATGGACTGAAAAGCCATCATCATGACTTTTGCTGAAGTGCTCTGATGTTAACTGTCAGGCATCCTTCATTTAGTTGCTTCAGACTGGGTCATGTTATTTTCACGCTGTGTAAGTCCACCACCCCCCCCCCCCCCATCCATAGTACAATGTGTGTAAAGTAGTATTTACTCTCAACATACCTTGCCCCTGGAAATGTTGTAAATTGATTGTTTCCAACAGCCATAATTCATACGCCACTGCCCATTATTGGCAATCGGTTCCCTACTGACTCCCTATATGTATGATATTTACACTGATGAAGGCTTTCTGAGCTATTTACTGTGCATTAAATAGGACTAGAGAGCATGTAAGGTTCTCAGTCCATATTGGTAGTGTTATTCAGGAGAAGGACCTGTTTTAATGATGTTCCACTAAAATCTTCAACTTTATACTGCACTATTCCACTATGTTTTAACATTATGTTCAGCACTTTTTCTGAAAATAGGAGGAATCCATAAGAGGACTATATAAGTTGTGATATATTTCGAGTGCATCAAGTTTTGTCCCTTACGTTAGTCCGAAAATCTGATGAATTTCATGCAAGGTTGATGGCTGTTGATTTGAATAGAGAAATTAACCCCAACTCCCCCTGGTATGACTTGATGGAAGGTAAGCTTTGTTACAATCAATGTGGAGACATGTTGTCACAAATATATGCCAATATGTACTATTGTCTTCATAATATATATATATATATATATATATATATATATATATATATATATATTAAGTTATAATCTATTTCTAAGCTCTGGATTATATTTTCCCAGTCACAGAGCAGGTCCCTACATCATTGCACACAAAGCGACATCTGTATTAGATTGAAAATGTGACTAGGAAGATGCATCTCTCACTCATACATGCAGACAGATGGTGAGGGCCTGATTCCATGGGTTTTCCATGGGATGGCAGAAACTAATTTTCTCCAGTTTGAATGAAATATGCTGGCCAACAATAATTAATCTGCAGATTATGAACTGACATTTTGACTGAATTCAATTTTTCATGGGGAAATGAAATACGCCGTGTATTGGGGGATGACATTACCAACATAAAGTGATTTCTGGTGTGTTCGGTACAGTAAAGCTGTTGCATCTTAGAAGGACATTGCAGTTTGGCCCGTAGCAATCTCCCTAGAAACCTCATACCATCATCTAAAGCTCTCCACTTGTGGTAGTCATTACTCTAATGGTTCAGTGAAATTGGACATTGAAATTCAGGTCTTTAGCTACATTTTGGTACTTTGCATGATGAAATACTCCAAATACTATGGTCAGAGATATTTTCACGGAATTGGCAAAAAAAAAAAGATAGATTTACATTTATTTAAATTTGTGGCTTTATTTTAATCTAGACTCACAGGACTTGGTTTATCTGTAGTGTATACCCGGTGTCATAGTACCAAAACCTCCCTGGTAAGGTCTATATACAGAGGCATAGACTGCCACGGACTCATATCACAGCCATATGCATACAGATTGATTTTATTAGTAGCAAATGTTAAAATACATGAATTTGCTTGTCAAAGCAATCTAAAAAAGAAACAATAACGTTTGTAGTGATAGCTACATTGATAAATTTTAGAATGCACTTTGGTTCGGGTCTTGAATATGCACTGGTCTTGAATTAGCATCAGGGTCAGAGTCTACTTGAAATATATGAGCGCCCCGCCGCTTATACAGGCGAAAATATCTACAGCGCAAAATCAAGTACGACCACAGTAGCTACAGAAATATAATATCTCAACATAGGATGTCAGCAACATGGAGAAATTCAGGATAGCCCCCAACTCAATTGCCTATTATTATATTGTGGCATAACATATAAAAAATGTCATTCTTGGAATTTTTAAACATAATTATCCATAATTTTGGATCAAGAAGCAATTCTGTTTTCAGTTATAAAAACCTTATGGAGTGGTTGATAAGATAGAGAAACCTTCTATTAAAGAGGAATAAAATTATGGTTTCCATGGCAATATCAACAAATGTGCTAAATTTAGGGGAAAACATTCTTTTTGGATTCTAAATAAGGTCATTTTATAGGTAAATAGAGTCTTGGGTATAGCATAATCAGATTCTTCAGAAAAGGTTACCCTTGACATGTTTTCACCTAATGTTTTACTCTTTTAGTCAATAACATATTTAGAATATTTGTGGGTATTTCCCTTAATGTCATGATTTTCCCGGTTTTGTCACAAATAATTGTCCCATCTGAGTCCTTGATAGAGATAGAGTCCTGAATTCCATTGCAACTTAGAGATTGTTTACGAGGTAAGAGTAAATCTTTGAGCATGCACAGTATCAACTCCCTACTTTGCCTAGAAAACTGTTAATCATCTCAAGTAAAGATATCACATGGCTGTAGGAGAATGTCCAATAATGTTCAGCCTTGCCTTGCCTGGTACCATTAGGAAGTATTGACACATACATTAATGAGTTTACTGTTGGACATTATGGTGAAGTACTGGGGATAGGCAAGGGAGAATAATCAGTGAATTATATTGGATCTAAGGGTGACTTTCTGAGTGTAAAATTAAGCATCTGGTGTCTGAAGACCATTTTTCAATAATTTAGATATAACAGGTGCCAGATTCTCTAGAAACAGACCTTGGAAATGGTGATGGTGCCAACATATAACAGATAACAGCCTCAACTCAGCTTGCTGTCATGATTTTAATATTTGCCGGACAGCCTCCCTAGAGCATTCTGTTATGCAGTTAATTGGAAATATCAGTCTATTATTAGGAATTAAAACCGATTTTGTATAAGAAACTCTGTGTCTGCAATCAATCATCAGGTAATACAACCTCTGAATTTTATATGTTAAGTAAGACAATTCTCGGTTGCCTTACATTCTAAAGTAAAAGATGAACACAATTGGTGCCTCAGTAATAAAGGCATAAATAATAATTATTTCATGCGAGCAGTTCTGCAAACATTGCATCCCTCAAACTAGGTTTGAATATCAGTAGCAAGAAAAAGGTCCCACACACCTGAATATATATTTCATAGTGGTGTTTGGTTATTTGCCAGTAAACATCAGCTAAGCCTGGCTGTTTATCACCGTGCATGTTTTAAACTGCTGCAGGCGAGTTTAATCAACATCTCCTGCTAATTTTTCAGCAACCTTTTTCACAACTGTAGACAGACCTTTTTTTATTCATTTAAAGGACATATAATCCACACTTTTCATTCATGAATCCTGATAATACAGAAGGATTTAAAGATCATCAGAAATATAATATCCGCCTGGGATGCCTATTCTTTGTACTCAGGATACTGCACCAGCAGGGATTAGTTCATTATCACATAGTGTGATTTCTACACTAATCAAGAAGGTGCAGTACAAGTAAGTTCGTCTTGAATTCCCATCACACCAGCAGATTTCATTATTGTGAAAGCAAAGGACAGCATAGTGATGGATGACAAATTTTTGCTTTCTCACTGTAATTATTCGGTATGCTGATGAGGAATGCTATTGAGATTAGTATTGACCAATTGATGATCCAAATTCATCTTTTTTTTAATGAGACTCAACTGCACCATGCAGATTGTCAGATGCTGAATGGAAGAGAAGAATGTGCTCCAGGGTATGTCTTATGTGAGGAAGGCATTACAATGGGAGGAGGGCACAGTGCCTGGACCCCCGAACCTACTCACTGCCTTGTGAAAGGTGTGTACCAGGACCTAGTGCTGCCTGATAGATTATTCATTGAATTGATTGAATGATCATGAAGGAGCCTTTAAAAGGTAAGACAATACATAGGCCAACATGTCTTGATTGAGATTTGACTCATTGATGGAAATGAGGATCCATGAGTTAAATGAGGATCTTTGATACATGACAGGTCAGTTTTAGATTATCTGGATTGTAAAATAGTGCTCTTGTGATTTGCAATCTATATGAAGGCATGAGTACATGAGGAGATATGAGAGGTTACCTATGCAAAGCTGTATTTCAATTTCATACAGGATTGTTAGATGAATGTCTGTTTGCATGCAGTGATAGCAAAAATAATTTACTATACTATTGTATGTGATGTCCAGGGAAAAAAATCAGCAGGTTTGTGTAAAAGTAAAAATAAAAAGAATATGGCTATGCTAGCATTCTCATCACTCATTTACTGGCACTCTCCAGAGTCAATTTAGGTAATAGGGCATTTAAATACTTGCCACGAAAAATGTGTCACCCTTCCTGCCATGCATTTACTACAGCTAATGCTGTGAGTGCCTTTTGACATGCCAAAGTCTGGTGTCGTTCCCTTTAGAGGTCATCTCACCAGCACTGATGTGAACACCTGCAGGGATGTAAAAATAGAAATCAAGCAGAAAATCTCCCAATCGAACTTAACCAACTGTTTATTGGGTGTTTACTTAGATATATAATATGCACATGATTAAACACTATCAAAATCATAGATGAGGGAATTTGGCTTCATTTTCCCATCATTAATTTTTCTGTCTTCATACATGAGAGAAATCAGTGAATTTGAGTCATAGAATTCCTATGTAGAGTTCCTACCACAAGAATGAGGCCAATATCTGCCCTTAATGTAATTACCCTGAGAACTTTGGTAGAAATAACACTGCAAGCCTGTGACCAAGCATAACAGTGGAGAAATCCAACACCTATTTCATTTTAAGCAACTAATATATTTGAGGACTTAAACATTGTGCAAGGCTTCATTTATTAGACCTGTTCCAAGTACCCAGACATTCTCATCATTGACTAACACCAACAACAACAAACTAAACACTCTGTTTGGATAGATTGCTACATTCATATCAAATTCCTGACTGTAAACAGCTTCCTATTATTAGCACGGTTGCCAGGCTGGAGCATTACTTTTTACATTCTGATGGATTTCATCTCCTCCAGGTCTAATACTGTGCACAGTATAAGCTGTTTGCCTGACACAGATGCCTTGCACCTCAAGTATAGATCTACACCTATAAGGGCCACATGGTATGTTGTAAGTTATGTTCAGTTGTCTTTGTGATGTCCTTATGCAGCAATAGTATGTAATTCATTGCTGCTCCATCTATACAGAATAGGGTTGATACTACTTGAGATGTCCTGAAGAGTTGGTATGGTACAATGTGTTGATGAGGATGTCCTCAAACATATGGCGATGCACCACTTATGATAAAACAGCATCAAAATAAAAGCAAAAACAACTTTCAATAACTACTTTATTGACTCAATGTGTGCAGATGGATAAAAAGTACAATAGACTAACATCGTCTTTAAAATGAAAATCATCAGCCATGAATACAATTTTGTTGTAAATTGGTGGGAATGCCTGTATATTAGAGTGGTATGACAGATTTATTCTGATGAAGTGTTAATTCTCATCATCATCATTTGTGATTTGAAACAGTTATCTCATGATGCATCATGGGAAATTGGCTTCTTTGCAGAGCAGCACTATATAGCAGAGATCTGCAAAACTTCCCCCATATTATCTGTCTCTGAAGTAGAATTCTATATTGTCAGGCATGTAAGCTGTACCATGGATTCTGGAGAAAGAGGCTAAAAAGATGTGATGAAACTCATAGGCACTAGGCATCAATCTAGACAGTCCCAAGGTTCTCAGAGATGCTATATTGAACCCTATAGAAAGGATCATATACCTACATACTGTGGCTTAGTGCTTCTAAAGAGGCATGGGGCTACTCACTGACAAAAGTAACCTACAAGATCATACCTCACTACTAGACTGCACCAATTTGATATCTCTGATGTACGAATAATATGCACCACCTGATCATGTTTACAAGCTACATTGTACCTGTATGTACTAATGCTGGGGCCAAACAACATTGTATTTCCCTGTGTCCACACAAAGAAACGTAATGATGATGTTCCTAAACCTACGAATTCCCAACAACTAATTCCTCTGTATAAGTTACTCTCATTGTGCAGTATTCTATTTCTTTTAAATGGAGGGAGTGGTAGCAGTACCAATGAATTAACTGAAAGCAGTGATACAGTTAAAGCCATTGGGCATTAATTGCAAATTATACAGTAATGGCTGAACACTGTTACGGGAAACTACTACACTGGCACCACCTAAAGCCATCACCTGAACTATGCCCCAGCATCTCTGTTTACTTCCGGCTTCAAGTTTGACAAGGTGCAGACATTTTGTTCTTCTTCCCATCATTAAGTTTACATTTATTCAGTTAAATATGTCAACCAGGAGCAAGACTGCACCCGCTCCAAGTCCACGGCCAAAAAGTCAGCCTCGGCCCTACCTCCTACAATAGATCAGGGGATGAAAAATACTCGAAGGTCGGTTCGACAAATTTCAAGACCGTGCTGCCGGCGTCTTTGATAAGCTTGACCAGCTCTTCCCACACTCTGTGGATGCTTTTGAAAATGTACAGGTACAGGTACTGTCAAATCAGCATCAAATTGTGTCTAAAGCTGCTAAAAGGAGGTCCCCAAAGTCTACCCCGTACACCATCCGCGCTGCCTCGGCCCCCGGCGACAGCGCCATGACTCAGCCCAGTTCGGCGGGTCTCATGCCTCAAGCGGTGGGTATACTGGCTCCCAGTGCTGTGCCTTAGGACATGGGACAGGTAAAGGCTGTTATGCTGGCGCCCGGAGTGGTGGCTTCTATAGGACAGGCACAGCCCACCATGAGTGCGCTCCAGCTGTTGACAGCCACACTGCATCATCAACAGCTTATACAACAGATTCCAGCATATCAGACACAGCCACGGCAGCTCTTCCAGCTGGCACACCCAGGACAGCAGCTGCAGCAGCTCTACCAGCCACTCGCTCAGCCGTCACAGGTTGGTGAACTCTACAAGATGGTGGCACAGGTCCCCCTGACCCAAGCTGCATGCCCCCTCCCAGTCTTAGCGGCTAGGGCTACATATTTTAACCTCACACCACAGGCTCAGATCCTCTTGAACACGGCACAGCAGTTATACAGCATCAAGGGTAAGGCAACTCACCCTCATGATTTTGTATTCCGTGGCCCAGCCCAGACAACTATACATAGTCTGGATGTTGCTGTATATATATGGTCTAATCTGCCTATCCAGAGCTTCCACCACACTGGAGGCGGATAGGCCACACATTATAAATCACATGCTGGAGGTGATAGAAGATGCTAAGGATTATAAGTGGGATAATGTCCATGTTTGGTCACAGGCTGTCCTTACAAAGATAGCCTCAGGCCAGCTTGTCTGGACCAACACAGCTTATAGGAAAAGGATAAGCAACCTAAGGATAAGCAGTCTAAGCGCAACAATGGCAACCATCCCGCTCTGAATAGGGCTGATGTGCCATGCCCAGACTGGAACACCGCTACAGGTTGCACCAAGCCACAGGGTCATGTGAAAGGTGGTGTACCACAGGGCTGTGCTCCCGGCATTCCTGTACTGACCCCCTCACTACACCATGTTGAGATTATGGCTCCCGCCCCTGGACAAAGTAACTCTGATGGATTTGTTCCTCCTGCTCTCACAAAGTCTAACCATAGTGTCCCCTCTGTGGAAGAGGATGATATTGGTGACTTTGAATGTTGTGTTCCAAGCTTGGAATATGAAAATGTTCAAGTTCATGCTAGTGTCACCCAGGGCTCTGCTACACTCATAGATGAAGGCCCACACCTAATATTGGGTCCCTCACCACAAGATTTCGCGCCCCATAAGGACACATACTGGCCTATCCAAACATGCACTTCTCTACTCAACAATAAGGCATACTTGTCTCCCAAACTACTTGTCAGCCAGGCTCATGGTTCCCTCAGGACTATGCACCCACAGATTGGAAGCCCTCCTTCAGAACTACCATGACGCTGAGGTCTGTCAATTTCTCAAATATGGCTGGCCGACTGTTTACACAGCACCAGGCCCACTAGAGTCTACAACCAAGAACCATGCATCAGCAGAGGCCTACCCAGCACAGATCCAAGCCTTTGTAGAAAAAGAACTGGAATATGGTGGCCTTCTTGGCCCTTTAGAGGCTCCACCCTTCACCCCTTGGTCCATCTTGGTCCCCCTTCTTACACAGCCTTATAGGGACTTGGCAGATAGGTGGGTAATTCTGGATCTGTCCTTCCTGGATCAAGCCTCTGTGAATGACGGAATAACAAAGAACTGCTTCGAAGGAAAATATCACAAATATACTCTACCATCTATTTACGACCTTATTACCCAGGTCACACTTAGTCCAAGAGGCCAGACACTTTTATTTTTGTTTTGGGTACCAAAAGGTCTGACGGCAGATTCTTATGTAAAAAAGTCTCACGAATTCAGATCTGCAATTCTTAAAAAAATCCGACGCTGCGTTTTTGCACAATCGGGGCTTAAAGTAGGTCACCGTCAATTCTCAACATGATAATTTTATGTCATTTGGACTTTCAGTTAAGTCCTATCTCTGTTTAATAGGGTAATCTACACCCATATTATCAAGGGTTAGGGTTCTCCTCTTAATGTTCTGCTTTTAATAAAATAGTTCCCATCATCATTTTCAAGATGGCCACCAATATTTTGCCGATTTTGACAATTTATAAGCATACAGCCACTGTAAACCTTGCCTATCTATATAATGTAACATGACAATGGACATGTTTTTCAGTGTAACAGTGGTAAAATTAATGTTGCCTCAGCTTTAACAGTTAAGAGACAAAATAAGTATATTCCTCATCAATCAATAGATACGGATTTATGATAATTTGTATTATATGTGCATAAAATACATTTACCGACTGAAGTGCCATTTAGAGCCTACAAAGCAGATGCACTTTTAATTTGTGAATTCCTAATGCACATCATCCTTTTTTCTGTATTCATTTTCTCACACATAACATAAGAATGTTCAACTAATCTTGAGAATGCTTTTTACCACTAAAGATGGCTTTCCTATAGTATGCTTATGCCCACTGAACTTGGCCGGAGAATCGATCACTCTACTGACCCCCACCCCCAACAAAGAGTTCACAAAGGTAAGAAATAAGGGGTATACAATATTTTGCATATCATTTCATATTTGCTATAGTGCACAGGAATGTCCCATGCACACATTGAAGAGGGGGGGGGGTCCGTATGGTTTGGGTCTGTATGCATAGGAAGGAGGGGGTTGTTCAAATGCATACATGATCAAACTGATGATTTGTGACTATCATTATGGTGTTCATATGTCAGATGTGGAAGACAGAAACTGGAATAAATACTTCCATTGACATGCAGACTAGGAGAGTAGGATTGTTTTGTTGCTATCTTTCAATATAATGCAAAACTTGTAGAGTAGTTTCAACTAATATGCTTGGCTTGCTAGTGCTCTTGGTGATGGTTTGGTGGTGGGTACTAACCTATCTTTTTTGTTTCAGGCAATAGCTCTAAACTGAACAATGTCTACTAGATACTGCATACTGCATTTTCCATCCAAGAACAATGCTGATAGACAAGGGCTTATAAAAGCATGTGACCAACAAACCTTTGAAAAAATCAAGTTGGCTGATCAGAAGAGAAGGTCTTACTTGAAGCAATCAAAGTATTTTAGTATCAAATTACCAGAGTACTTAGATGAAAATATGGGATACCATGTCAAATGCCTTAAAGACTTCACTGCTATTCCAAAAGATGGAGGTGACAAGAGAATTAAGAAAAATGTACAACAGAAACCAAAATTAAGGTCAAATGTGACACATACTACTCAAAATAGCTCTGGTGTGTTTAGACCTGTTTGCATATTCTGTAACCATTACAGGAAAACTAAGAAGGGTAATGTTGAATATCCTGGGAGTTGTGAAACTGATACAGCTGAAAAAACAATAAAAAGTGCTGCTCTCAAGCTTAGTCATCTTGATATATCATCTAAGATTAGTGGCATTGATATGAAATCAAAAGAGGTGAAATATCACCATTCTTGCAAGCGAGATTTTCTGAATAAAGCACAGGATGGCAAAAAGAAGTCTGAAAAAATGATCAATCATGAAAATGCTTTTAGCGAACTCAAAACATACATTCAGGCAGAAATCATTGATAGTCCTAGTAGCATGCTACTAACCACCATTCATGAAAAGTACATCACAATGTTAGGGGAGTCAACATATTCTGCTGACAGCCTCTGTGCTAAGATATTAAAAGAGTATGGGGATGAAATACAAAAGCACACAGTAGGCCAAAAGAAAGGTGTTATATTGTATAGTTCAAAACTGACTGCTGATGAGGCAAAGAAACTAGTGTTTTTTGACCACAGCTCTCTGTTTGAGACAGCTGTATTTCTCCGTAGACAGATACTTAATATGAAGGAGTGCGGCAAAGAACACATGAATGAATTCTCTGAAGAGGCTCTTGAAAGAAATAGGGAAACTATTCCAAAAGATCTTGAAAGCTTTTTCACAATTCTCTACACAGGTAAGGCAACACTTCCTGGTCATGAGAAATCTGTCAGGCTGGTGAAATCAGTCTGTGATGATGTCATATACTGTGCAACAGGAGGGCGAGTCAAACCCATGAAACATGTAATAATGGGACTTGGTATGAAGAGCATTACAGGTTCAAGAAAGGTAGTTGAAATTCTGAATCGATATGGACATAGTATCAGCTATCATTTGGTAGAGGAGAAAGAAACAGAGATAGCTACCGAGATAATGGAGAGAAAACTAGTAACTCCAGATGGAATTAAAAGGAAGGGAGGAAAGAGTACATCTTTAGCATGGGACAACTATGACGAAATGAATCAAACACTCTCAGGGAAAAACACCCTGCATGACACAGTTGGGATATGCTATCAGAATATCTGCAATGATCAAGATGAAAAACAAACAGAACCACAGGACACAGACACACAAAGTCAATCTCTGCATACACCTTCCCCCTCATCGAACAGTGATATCAAGGTTTCAAAGAGAACATTCCATTTCAAGGAGAAACATTTGGAGCCATACAAAAAGAAACCAAAGATAAAAACATTTCAGTATAATGTGAAGTATCTGCCACCTCCTCCAAATATCACAAGGATAAAGTACCTTGACCACCTATGGGTATTGTCAACTCTAGTGGCAAAGGCCCCCATGTGGGTTGGGTGGAATTCTAGACTTGCTATTGACAGTCTCCCACTTCACACCATAGCCTACATGGAAAACATCACATTACCACCCACAAGGTTAGATGTTGTTTTGGAAACAATGAAAATATCCCAAAAGGTAGCAGCGGAATGTGGACAGAACATTGCTGTTGTCCACTATGACCTCGCCATCGCTAAACCCAGCCATGCAGATCCAAGCTTCTGAAACACCAAAGTATGATAATTTATTCATCTGCTTTGGTCCTTTCCATATACTCCTGGCCTACTTTGGTGCATTGGGCTATTACTTGGATGGTTCAGGGGGAGAGGACATTCTGGTAGAAGCAGAGGTACTGGCCAATGGCTCTCTACAGGGATTCCTTAAAGGCAAGCACTACAACCGGTAGGTGCTTTCTTTTGACTATATATATAATATTAGTGCTGAAGATATTTGCACATGACCATATCATAAAATGAGATATAATTGATAAATTTCACTTGTAGAAAGTTCTTATATTTCAATTTTCGAAGAATAAACACCCACAAATATGTATTTTACCAATATCCACATATCTAATACAGGTATGGTTCCTTCCAGGTGTAAAAGGATCCATCCACTCCTGGCAGCAGCAATGCAGACTCTGCATTTCAAGCAGTTTCTGACTGAGAAAGGGACTCTTCCACCGAGGTTAGTAGACATCATCCATGAGTTAAATGACAATGGAAGCCCTGAGACATTAGAAAAACTAGAGAATGATGAGGTCTACATAATGTTCATGAATGATTATGAGCAGTATGCTTCCCAGACACTCGATGGTGTGCATGGGAGCACGGTGAAGTATTGGATGATCTACATTCAGTTAGTTCACACATACCTTGTATTCAGCCGAGCCTGCCGCACAAACGACTACAACTTGTTTGTACATGGACTAGGAGAAATGTGCCAGCATTTCTTTGCTGGTAACCGACCAAATTACGCAAGGTGGATGGTCCGCTATCATCTAAATCTTCTGAACATTGATGAAAGCCATTCAGAGGCCCGAGAGATGCTTGAAAATGGAGCACTGTCAATCAGGAGGACTGAAAAGCACTTCTCCAGGACAGCAGTGGACATGACACTAGACCAGACAGTGAATAAAGATGCAGCCTCAAGGCTCACTGGGATTTCAGCCTTTTCTCTGTCACCTTCTACACGCACCAAATGGACTGTGACCAAGACAGCACGCAGTGCAATAGTTGGCTGTCTCTTATCTGGAGCTGGATTGCTTAAGCATGAGGATATTACATCCGAGCTAAAGCCACAGAGGATAGCAAAAGACAATGAGGACCTGCAAAGGCTCATTACACAGATTTGTGATTCTATGAACCCTTTTGCACTTCCACCGAACCTGCCCTCTACAGTCTGTCCACAGGTAAAGAAGTACCAGAGGATATAAGGCAGGATCTCATGGAGTGGAATGAGAAGGGCAAAAAGTGGCTGGAAGATTTTCGGGAAGGGTGCTTTAGTGACCCTGAGAGATTTGAGAAACCAATCCCTAGTAAAAAAATCAAAAATTTTGCGAGTGCAGCGGTTAAAGTAAAGGTCACTTCCAAGGATGCCAAGATAAAAGAACTGGCAGGAACAAGGGACCTGTTTGGCAACCTACTGTACCTCAGCAGCAAAGAGGATCTTGATCTTGAGAAAGTGTTTGAGTATCCTCTAACTCCTGTTCCACTTTCACTTGGTTCTGTAGATGGCACTATGAATGCAACAAACAAAGCTATGTTGCAGCACAGGATTGAGGAAATTGCTCCTTGTATATCAAGATTTGGAGAGAGTGATGTCATGCTGGTTGATGCATCATTCTTTCTTTACCAAATTGTAAATCCACCTATCACTTATGGGGAGGTTGCAAAGGATATTCTCACAAGGTTGTGCCAAATGTCTCCCACTGTGCATTTCATCACAGATCAGTATGAAGTTGTACCCACTATCAAAGACACTACTTGAGCAAAGAGACATCAGAATGAGAAGCAATCTAGCACATCTGTTCAAATAACTGGCCCAAAGCAGCAGACAAAGGAATGGAAGTCAGTAATCAAATCTGGTGCCTTCAAAACATCATTTGTTAAGTTCCTGCTCAAGGAGTGGGCAAAAGAATCCTATCTACAAATCCTGGATGGACACTCTGTGTATTTGACTTGTCAGAATGAATGCTTCAAGTTCAGTGTCAAAGATGGAGCCATCATCAGGGAAAGAATAATTGAGCTAGAATGCTCTCACATAGAGGCAGATACAAGGATAATGTTTCATATGACACATTGCATTGGGCACAATGGACAGGCAGAAATTGTGGTTAGAGCAAATGATACAGACATATTTGTTTTGCTGCTATATCATTTGTACCACATCTACAAGACACATGCTCTAAAGGCCAAAGTCTGGCTAGATGTGGGATTATCTAGCAATAACACAAGAAGGTGCATCAGCATCACAGAAATGGTAGATAAACTTGATGGTGATGTCATAAGTGCACTACCAGGGTTGCATGCCATGACGGGAAGTGACTACACTCCAGCATTCAGTCACAAAGGGAAAGTGAGGCCACTGAACCTTATGATGAAAAACAAAGCACACACTGACACATTCTCAAAGCTTGGGGAAGATAATGTAAATCTTGTAGATCTCACACCTGAACTTGAGCCATGGGTCTGTGCATTGTATGGAAAACCAAAGTTCCAGTCTGTAAACAAGGCAAGACTAGCGATATTTGAAACAAAGTATGCACCCAAAAACAAAGGTGACCTCCTTCAACTCGCAAAAGGGGCAAATCCGAGTAATTTTCCATCAAGTAAAGCAACATTGGAGAAACAGGTCGAAAGGGCCAATCTTGTAGCTTCAACATGGAAAAGAGCCTGGCATCCAAATCCTCTAATACTGGACCCAGCACAAAATGGATGGGAATTGAATGATGGTCACTATGATATAAACTGGTTTGATTGTGCTCAATTCCCCAAATCAATCAAGGACATCCTTCTGAAAACCCCACTTGAGGATGAAGACCTTGAGGAAGAAGAAGAGATGGCATATGGGGAGAACAGATATGGAAGGGATGAATCAGATGGAGAGGCAGATGAAGAATGATGGTGAATATATCTTGAGAGCTTCACTGTCAAATATGAAGCAAAATCAAAATATGTGGAACGCACAGTCCTGCTGATTATATTTCTAATATAAATAGAGCATCCATATATTTCTGATAAAGTGTTCATCCCTGATAAACAAATTGCTTGATAACTAATAGTCATAGCCCAAAAGATCACATTGTAAGTTAGGTACATAGAGGAAAGCTTAAAGTGTTTTGTCTGTTCTTCACGTATGTAAGCATTTAGGATGATGTTTAATTGATTTTTTCTGTGCGGAAATGGTCATCAAAGCTGACAAAGAGCTGTAAATTTGATCTGATATGTTACACAGAACCTTCTGCATAATTTGACTTGCATGAAAACATAGTAGGGATTGGGTACGTGTGCATTAATAAACGATGATATGTTTTATAGTGGTTGTTTACTTATAAATCGTCAAAATCGGTAAAATATTGGCGGCCATCTTGAAAATGATGTTGGGAACTGTTTTATTAAAAGCAGAACATTAAGAGGAGAACCCTAACTCTTGATAATATGGGTGTAGATTACCCTATTAAATGGAGATAGGACTTATCTGAAAGTCCAAATGACATATATTTACCATGTTGAGAATTGACGGTGACCTACTTTAAGCCCCGATTGTGCGAAAACGCAGCGTCGGATTTTTTTAAGAATTGCAGATCTGAATTCGTGAGACTTTTTTACATAAGAATCTGCCATCAGACCTTTTGGTACCCAAAACAAAAATAAAAGTGTCTGGCCTCTTGGACTATCTAGGGTAGCAACCAAGCTTGAAACCCTATTTGCACCACCAAACTAGACTTGACTTAACATGTACTCACTTGTATACATGCTTCATATATAAACCTCCAGTACTTACAGTGTCGGTGTCATTATGATTAATTGCTCTGGCGATTAAACAGAATTTCCAGTTAATTGATGTTACCTTTAAACCAATCACAGTATTATTACTTCCCATCTACCAGTATCATTAGCAATTGTCCCTGGTAGGGATGATCACAATTGTGCTAATCATAATTTTTCATGTTAATCTTTTAATTACCTGAACTTCAGAAAAATTCTGCAAAATTTTAAACCATCCAGATGTAGAAAGAGGGTACACAACAGGTGTGCAGGGGTGTTTAGACAATGATAAAACACAAGAGAAATCGTTGTCTTAAGACACCTTGTCCTTCAGGGACAGAATTTACGTTTTAACCTATGTCTGTCATAGATCAATGTCGTTCTCTGAAATTCCTCCATCAGGAAACCTGCAATTTTTGAGCATGAATAATACACTTATATTGTAGAAAAGATGGAGATGGGGACTACTTCCAGCCAGATCCTCCTGTTCTGTGTCTAAGATATATACCTGTCTACCCATGAATAAAAGCATCAAC
Organism: Acholoe squamosa; assembly: GCA_949317995.1. Taxonomy (NCBI): domain Eukaryota; kingdom Metazoa; phylum Annelida; class Polychaeta; order Phyllodocida; family Polynoidae; genus Acholoe; species Acholoe squamosa. Next base: position 75,321,151 of record OX439038.1, read on the forward strand.
ATATTTGATGGAGAAAGTGACACATAGCCCCCTTTGCTATGGTTAAAAGGTTTTACATAGTAGACTTTCTGCATACAGATTAGAGGATATACTCAGACCTGGTATATTTTTTTTGAGAAAATGCAGGAAGGTTTACAACCTCACATTAGTATAATAGGTGGCATATCAAGTACTGACACTGTATCTAAAGCAATTCAATGTAGTCACAGATTTATATCCCTCCTCTTAATCGCTGAGCCTCTGGCCTCAGTTAGAGCGTGAGGCAAGATCACAGCATGAGTAGAACTACCTGATAACCCCAGTGTCAGGAGATAGCAGAGATCTGGTATACCTCGATAGTGACAATGAAGTGCATGATTAGCCCTACGTTGTCTCTACAGAGAATGGCATCGCTTTGCCTGTGTATCCCTTTGTTGCTGGCATGTCTACCAGAGTGTTTATCATTGTTGAGTGAATACTGCATACCAAGATTAGGGGCAGAGTGAAAAGGCGAACAGTGAACAGTGCTGAGGCCTTCATATCTTTGAAGTGGGATCAGTATACACAAGTAGATATATTAGCCTACACAGTATATTGTGGTTCATTGGTGTGTTAAAGCAGCACAAATGAACAGCCATTAGTTAGGAATATTTCAATAGTTTGATTCCAAAATGAAACTGCTTTTTTCCCCCTTTATGGGGGGAGGAGTTAGGATAAAAAAACAACAAATTGAGGCAAATGAGAATCTATTACAAAATGATTTTTCAAGACATGTCTTTGTTCATTGATACTTTTATTTCCATAGATTGAATGAACTCTTAATGTCATACCATTGTGTTCAGTGAGGTTTATTATCTTATTCCCAACAAAACTAACTTTGCTAGTGAGAAGATGTTTCCTTCATATCCACTGAAGAATGTTGTTCGTGCTGTGTGAACTGAACCATAGTTCATAACATAACCACATCTTACCATTAACATATTACATACAGCAAATTACATACAGCAAATGACCACTGTACATTGTATATATAAAGGCCACGCCAGGTGGAAACAAAGCAAACTGTATTGCCACCAGTATGAATGTCTCCATGTAGTATGATTGATGAATACACATATATCTATGTCACTGACAACCTAATAGGGAGTGTGCTCATTAATGTCTTAGTAGTATCAGTCGAGCCATTTCCTTAGGAGATGGATATTGGTATATCAAAATATGGTCAGCCATACTGATCCTAGAGATTATAAAATTCCTATTTTATGTCATTCTTGTGTAAATCTGTCCGTCAACCGTTTTATCCATTTGTATGTTCATTTTTATCTTTACCATTTGCTTGATACTGTCAATGGACTATTCTGGGTATTATTCATTATTTTACACATTTATTAAATTCTTCGCCACACACGCTCAGGCCCTGCTCACAAGCTTACAACTCACCGCCCCCCAGTGTGTACAGTGAGCTACTCTTACATCATCCATACCAGGATGTTGTGAGAGCCGGACCCATTCCATTTCTGGGCACTGACTTACATACCTGTGGACGCATTTCTAGGATGCAGGGAAATTCCACAATCTCCCTTCACCCTGATTAGTCCACATATAAATAGAATCATTACCAGGTATGAATACGCGTCAGATCTGACCAGATCCAACCAGACCTGACCAGATCTGACCTGCTGCTACCGGTATATTTCATCACCCTGTGAGCTGCTCACCTGGGTATATAAGACCCTATAAGCAGCTCCCAGGCAACCTCCCTAGTATATAGAACCTACGACAGGTTGAGCTACAAGCTTAGGGGCAGAGCCTGCACGCTGGTGAGTGTATCATTGTTACCACCTATATGTACACTCTGTCATCATGCAATAAACAAGGATCAAAGAACTTCTCTGGATTCAGTGTTCATTACAACATCAACTTGTAACGGTTCGTTGACAATACCAACTCTTGTTTTCTTATCTTTCAGGTAAGTAGCTGTTACCCCTACCTCTGTGGCATGTTAAGGTAGGTGATAGCTATACAGCATTTGATGTGCTTGGCCAGCTAAACTACAGGTTCCTTAAAATCTCAGGTCTCATAGAAACCCAGTGGACTTACCATTCAGTGGGGGAGATTACCTTGAACACACTATAGTGTACAGGCTACAGTACGACTAGACACAGCAAATCTGACTCAGAAAAACTCCAGTCATCATACTGATTTGAATTTAATGTGCACAGGGGCGAAAATGAAAATATACTGATCTCCATGGAAGTACAACTGGAGACATAAGTATTACTCTGTACAAGTAGGCTGTACTTTAATTACACAGGAGGCATCTGGTTTCATTCAAATAGCTCCACTTTTTGTTTGTTGAGAAATACCATTGAGGAGGGAATTTCCTAATATTCTATTTGACATTATTGAGAAATATGCTCCAGACAGATACTATGAGGCCATTTATGAAGGAAGAGTATTAGTGAAACAAGAAGAACGTGGCAAGGACCACATATGGGAGTTGCCGCTTCCTGTCTATTTACCTTTACCTGGAGCTTAATTCAAAACATCCTGGGATGTGTAGGCACATATCATTAGACCTGGCCGGTCTACCCTATCTAATGCAGTGGTTGCAGGCCTGTCAAAAATAGCAAGTCCTGGGATCACTTTACTATTCCTTTTCCAGCACTAAGATCACTGCGATCATAGTGAAAGAATTGCAGAGTGGTTTCACCTGAGTACAAGAGCACTTACAGGGAACACTCCTGATCGAAAGAGTGAATTGCCTGCTGCATACATATAGAGGGGAGGGAGGATGTTTGCTGAGTGTCCTTGAGGGCTCTTAGGGCTACTCATGCATTAAGTGCACTGTAAGGTCATTCTTCCCTTCTCTCTCTTTGTCTTGGGGGGCACAATGCTTCTAATAGGCAAGCATAAATCATACACTCATGGGAACAACTCTTGAATACTGTACGGGGGTCAACTGCACCCTGTGCTCTTTTGTTAGCCCATATGGGGACGGGGAACGATGGTATAAACACTATTGTGAAGAAGAGTGACTCCACAGCTATTCCTTTATTTTGAAACTCTTACCCCTGTGCCCAGTCAGTACTCCTTGGAATAGTGTAGGAGGGCTGAGGCTAAGATCGCTACGATCTTAGTGCTGGCTAGGAAATGTGAACGCAGTCTAATCTTAAGATCGTTTAATAGGATAAGGTAGAATAATTCCTAAGATCACTGAGGTTTCGATCCCAGGATGTTTTGAATTAACCTCCAGAATCCATTGTGACTCTCAAATACATCAGGTTATGAAGTCGCAGGGGTCGTCTGACGTCACATGAACAGACAAGGAAACCATAAAAGTGTTGCAAAGGTTGCTACAAACCAAAACAACGGTAGTTATCCCAATGAGGTAGACTGATGAAGAAATCTAAGGAGTTGTCATGGCATTAGATAAATACTCGATCCCCATGTACATGGTAGGATTATTTGTCAGTTCTCACATATATATGATGAGAGTGCTACCATGTGAAACAGATTGCTTATAATGAAATATCTCATCCCTGCACCATGCAATTGTGATGTCAAGAGGAAGATCATCTTAAGTTCCATTGGACTGTAGAAATTACTTGTTTGTGCTCATGGAGGTTTTTATTGAAATATTTTCATAGTGTAGTTTTTCCATACACAAATAGGAATGACAGTGTGTTTAACAGAATATCTGAGGAAGATTGAGTGAAAAGGAAATGTGTGAAAATATCAAAGCTTCAGTCATGGTAGAAATGTAGACCCATGCATGTCTCAATCCCTGGTTAACCTCAACCACAAACCTATATATCGGATAGATATTGCCCCTGTTTTGTACATTTTAGCCTGGACTATGCTGTTAGTGAATAAGTTTAATCTGAGAGTCAAATCTTAAATGATGCAAATACCCATATCTGTAAAATGTAGAGATGTTTGAATAGGATATTTACCTAAAATAGGCAGACCATATGGGAAATGCCCTCATTTTTCCTTCAGCGTCTTTAAGGAGGCGTACATGGATATTGAATATGCAATACACATTTAATGTACCACTTTGAAATTCTAATCTCTCAGGACATTTTACCTACCAAGTAGCTAGCCCTTTGGCCAACATTAGTACAGAGAGTGTCAACATAATGTGTCAGAACAGAGACATCCTTTATAAATTGGTTACAGAAAGTTACTTTGTCCAAACAAACTGATATAATACTATAGTGGACAGATTTGAATAATAGCTGCAAGATATGGTCAGTTCTCACCATCAGGGAGAGCAGAATATGTGAATGGCTTATCTTGTGCTACATGGAAGATAGGATCTGAGTCTATATATCCAATCCCTGTGTTAAAACTCTATGCATAGCTGATAAACTCAGTCCTGTTGGATAGAGATGTATGAGTTATGTCGTGGTGAACCACCAGAGGGTGAATAATGGGACAACTGGTGAAATGCTGATATGAAATATCCAAGTTGAATTCATCCACATGATATCTGGCCAGTCTCCTGATAACTAGGAAAACAAGCATTATCTTAGGATGTTGTCATTCAAATGTTATTTCATCTGCTGTTCACTTAGTTAGATTCAGCCATACTATCTTGTGTTGGGCTTTCAAAATCCATTGATCCTTTACATATCTCTTTACCTGCTTTATTAAGAAAAACAAAATATAAACAGATAAAAAACAAATCCATGGTATGTCCAAATAAGCTATTACTTGCCAATATACATTCTACTCTGAGACAATACATGATTCCAGGAAACATCCAACATTATTGCAACTGAAAATCCATGTGTTTCGTGTCTCATCATTGCCAGATAAGCAAATTGGTCTAAAATATTGAATTACAAAAAGGGACCTTTTTGTTTGTTATTTAACCATGATGAAATAATAAGGGTGACTTCAGGGTGAGACAGAAAGGGAAAGGAAAACAGCCCACTGTAATAATTATTATAAGTGTCTACACTGCAAAAATGGTGTTTAGATCCTAAACACAATTCTAAACATATTCTTGCAACGTTTTTGTAATCACATTAATTTCCTAAACATGTTTAGCCAAACAATATGCTTAGCTCAAGTGTTTAGAAATCTAGGTGTTTAGGTTCAAAATTTGTGTTTAGATATCGATGAAATTTTGTGTTTAGATGTTTGCAGACATTGTATCCATTAAAAAAATAAAGTAATATCTTTTGTTTGTTTTCTCATTTACTGGAGGACATCAGCAGGTATTTATACTGCAAAGTCTCCAAAGATGTCAGCCACAGCTATATACACATATGTACACACTGCATTACAATAGGAGACTTGAGAAAGTACAAAAGGTTGGCAGGAAGGACATTGCTTTATACTTTACAAAATAACATGACATAGGTGTAAGTCATGGAGCTCACTGATTATTTTATGGTAATGATGGTGGTGTAAGTTGAATTTAGTTGATTTTCTATTGTTGTGTCTATTTTCATAACATTTAATAAAATGACATTATGATAAACAAGGAGTTTGTGGATATTTGTCACAACAATTGATTATAACGGTGTGCAGATATTCCATTCAGAGGTAGTGCTGCTACCTGGTGTGGATTTGACATCCAAGTATCTAAATATATTGATGTTTAAATCTAAACACCTAATATTCAACTGTTTAAACTCTAAACTTCTGAACATGTTTAGCAAAAGTGTTTATGTATTTAGAATAAAAGTGTTATTTTCCTAAATGTGTAGTCGATGATACACCTAACTGACATATATGTTTAGGTTTTAAACATGTTTAGACCTAAACATGTTTAAAATCTAAACACCATTTTTGCAGTGTAGAGGGAAGTATGCTGAGGAACCAATGAACTGACAAGCCATGGTCAACACATGTCCTCTGTGGGGCTTTGATGTTAACGATCAGCCATCATATACCATCCTTCATCTAATTGCTTTAGACTGGGTCTTGTTATCTTTATGCTATGTAAGTCCACCCCCCTTAGTAAAATGTGTGTACTGCACTATTTACCCACAGCATACCTTGCCTCCTGGTAATTTGTTTATTAATTGGCTCCAACAGCTATTATTCATATGCCACTTCCCATTCTTTGTGTATTTAATTATGTCCTTATTGGCAAAGGGTTTCCCACTGACATTTTGAACAATTTACTTTGCCCTAAATAGGACTTGAGAGCATTTATGGTTTTCAGTCAATATTGGTAAGGTTATTCATTATAAGGTTAAAGTGGGTCGTGAGATACAATGTACATCAAGCTTTTTCTCTTACATAAGTCTGAAAATCTGACTAATTTTATTGCTGGGGTAATAGTAGAAATGGCTGTTGATTTGAATAGAGAGACCAAACCCAACCTGGTATGAGTTGATGGAAAGTAAGCGGTGTTACAATCAGTGTGGAGACTTGTTCTCACAAATGTAATTATGGCAATATACTATTCTATTATATTGTACATGTATCTTCATAATACATTAAGTTATGATTTATTTCTAGGCTCTCAAAATATTTTCCCTATCTCAGAGCAATACCCTGAATGATTGGAAACAAAGCCACATCTGTATATGATTCAAAATCTCCCTGAGAAGATGCATCTCTCATTCACATATGCAGGCAGATAGTGAGAGCCTGATTAAATGAGGGGTGTAAAATGCTGCACATGAAGCCATCCTGTAGAAGCCCTCTATAGTGATGGCAATTCATTTTCAAGGGGAAATGTAATACACCCTGTATTGAGATGCCATTATCAACATAATGTGATTTCTGGTGTATTCAGTTTAGTAAATTACAACTTTGCCTATGGCAATCTCCCTAGAAACCTCATATTGGACACTAAAGCTCTCCACCTGATATGATAGTCATTACTCTAATGGTTAAAAAAGTGAATTGAGTCAATGAAAAAAATAAATAATCCGTTCTCATGGTAGTAGGTGTGAGTTACTCAAAGATATGCAAAGATTAATAAAGATACCACATCGGAGAATGTTCTATAATGTTGAGCCTTGCCTGGCACTGGTTTCTGCCAGTAGGAAATGTTGATATGCACACATCAATGCGTGAAATCATGAGCACTGTGGTGAAGTGCTGAGAATAGCTATAGAAGACTTAAGGGTGAGTTACTGGGTATTAAATTAAGCCTCAACCAGTTAGACCAAGGGAAATTTGAATTTATCAGTTTCCCAAGGAAAGGCATTGGGAAGGGTGATGGTGTAAGGATATCATAGATAACACTCTAGAATGGATTTGGAAATTAAGAACAATTTTTATATAAGCAACTCTTTATATGCATCCAAACATCACCTATTACAACCTCTGAATTTGAAAATAAATTTTTGATTGTGTTCAAAGTAAAACCTCTCTTCATTACAGGTTGAAATAATTAAAACTGTTTTAGGTAGAATTACATTCTAAAGTAAGTAATGAACACAAGCAGTGCCTAAGTAATAGGGCATACCTACTATCCTCTAGCTAGGATTTGAATAAGTAGTAAGAAAAAGGTTCCACACAGCTGAATATAATTATCATTCATAGTGGTAGTTTGTTATTTGCCAGTAAATATCTGTGCTAATTGCCTCAGATGATTAGGGTGGGAAAGGCTGCGTAAGATGATGTAAATGAGGAGAGTGGACATAGCACATTCCTTGGTGTTTTAAACAAGCATGCCACTTATTGATTCTGTCATTAATGAGCTGTCAGCTCAGCCTGGCTATTTATTATCATGCATGTTTTAAACTGCTGTGGATGGGCTTAATCAATATCTTATCCTAATCCTATTTTTTTAGAATCCTTTAAAAACTTCCTTATTCATGTTATTATCCACACACCCATGCTCTTTCCTTTTTCTTGTTTTTCTATCTAAGCAATAAGAAAGTACTAACAATTTGTTCATGTGAGTGACTTAACTATCAGTCCCAATAATACTGCAGGGTTACAAGATCATCAGATTTCTATCCAACTTGGATATTATTTCATTACATTCATACCACTAGATCAGCAGCAATGTGTTATACATTCATTATACAGTGGTTAACAAGAATGGACAATACAAATTGCATCCAATTCCTATTACACTTAAAGATTTCATCATTATGAAAGCAAAGGACAGAGTAGTGATCAATGACTAATTTTTATTTCCTCATGGTAATTATAAAGTGTACTGATGGAGAATGGTTATGAGATTAGTATTGACCAATTGATGATCCATCTGTACCCTTATTCAAATGGGATTCAACAGTACCATTGTCAGAGTCTAAAAAGAACCAAAATTAATGTGTTTCATGGTGTTTATTATGTGAAGAAGCCATTGCAATTTTGTGGATGCTTTTCTTTCCCCACAAGGTAGTAATGCCATGGACAGGAGGAGGGCTCTGGAGGCCATTTCTTAAGGCACTACGACTGCACACAGTCACTACGATTTGAGACCCCAATACTTAGTGTCAGCAATCGTAGGTAGTGATCTGTATGATCAGCAGTTATGTAGATATTATATAGCCTTTGGAAGGGCAGTCGTATTGCTGCAGGTGTTACATGACCAATACTGTTGGGCTGTAATGTCACTAAATTAAGGGACCCTACTACGACTTGAAGGTGAGCAGGATGCCTGGACCACCCCACCTCCCACTACATTATGAAGGGACGATAACATGACCTAGTGGTGCATCCACAGATTGCTAATTAAATAGATTGAGTGATCATGAAGGAGAGGTATGGGAGCATCTCAAAGTATCAACTAAACAACACGTAAGCCAAGATCTCGATTGAGCTTGACATTTGACTTGATGAATGAAATAAGGGTTTATAAATTAAATTTGTTAGACAGTTGACAGAATGGTTTTTTTTAGATATCATGGAATGTAGAATATTGGTCTGTTGATTTGCACTCTCTATGGAGGCTCAAGTATATTAAGCTAATAGATGATGGCTGTCGGGGCCCCTTCCTCCTATCTATTAACTACAGCCAAGGGTATGAGTGTATTTTGACATGGTAAAAGCAGGTGAGACTCCCCTTAAAGGTCATTTCACCAGCACTGATTTGAGCACCTGTAAGGATAACAAATATAAATCAAGCAGGGGCAAAGGAAAGGCCATGGGCAGATAAATCAATGATTATCAGAAAATCCTTCAATCAAATTACCTACTGTTTACTGGGTGCTTACTTAGATATGTACAGGTGATGAAACGCTATCAAAGTCATATATTAATGAGATCTTGGATTCAAATCCTACATTCATTTCATTGATATTATCTGGAGACTTGAACATAGTGAAAAACTTCATCAATTAGACCTGTTTCATGTATCCATACTCTGCAATCATTTACTGGAGGTAATAAAAAACTAACCCCTGTTTAAGGATACATTGCTATATTCATATTCGATTCCTGACTGTAAACAGCTTCCTATTATTAGCAGACGAGGGCTATACTTTTTACACTCTGATAGATTCATATTCCTTGAGGTCTATTACCGTGCACATTATAAGCTGTTTCGCTAACACAGATACCATGCCCCACCAATGTCTAAACCTATACGGGTCAGAAGGCATGTTCAATCGTCATCAACCTCACTGCTCTAATAATATAAATCACTTTCACTGTGCAGTATTTTATTTTTAGAATTGGAGGAAGTGATGATAGCAGTCCCAGTTAATTTAATGAAAGGAGTCGTGCAACATCCCTAGTAAAAGCCATTATGATTAATTGTGGCCAGGTGAGGGAAAACATGCCTCCTGGGGGAAAATGGATTTTTAACGTTTAAGTCATGGGCTTTAAAATGAGATATCTTGAGCTAAAATATCCCTGGTAGTTTTGCTGTAATTGCTTGTCAAACATATTAGGTTGGTGTGTTCAACTGAAAATGGGAAATAAGCTCAAAATGCACTTTATCCTATCATAAACACTAATGATGCAAAAATTGCAGTTTTGTGGAAAAATAACCAAAGGAATGTGAGGTATTTGTCATAAAATTGTTTCTACAGGGAATCTTTGAGCTCTGTTTTCGGTTCTGGGTTCCTGAGAATTTTTTTAAAAAGCTTGTGGCAAAAAGTCCCAATTGGAAAAAGTTGCCTTATCTACCAATTTTCTATGTTTCCATGGCAATCAAAGTTCCAAAAATGGAACATTTTCATTGAAGATGGAATGATTTTAAGCATACCTCTGGATTCCTTATAGCATATTTGTCAGTGTTTTACCCAGCAGGACGCAACTTCTCGACCCGGACTATGCCCCCGGGGCATTCACGCGCTGCTCTACGCGTGACAGCAGTCCCTGCTGTGCTGTGCTGTGCTGTGTCAGATTGTAACTCTGGTGTGAGTTTCTAAGGAAAGGCCCCGGGGGCATTCTCGGGCCAGTGATGCCCCTGGGGCATACTTTAGTTGTTTCTTGTGTAGGAGTAACAAAAATGCCCTGGGGGCATTGATGGAATTGCTGATGCCCCCAGGGCATGCCATTGTAGATTTCAGATTATAGAAGAAAGGCTATGCCCCGGGTTAATTTGTGGTGTGTGTGATGCCCCCGGGACATAATAGTATTCAGTCTATAATATAGAAGTAAATGCTATGCCCTGGGGGCATCATCACACATCATCCATATTATGGATGCCCCAGGGGCATGGTACAGAGAACAATGGGGGACAATGCCCTCAGGGCATTCATAGTAAGGATAATCATACATGCATAAAAAAAATTGACGATGCCCTGGGGGCATCCATGTACTAAACGATGCCCCCAGGGCATAGTCCAATACCCTATATAGGCCTACATGTCCTGGGAGCATCATCCTTACCATGGATGCCCTGGGGGCATTTTCCCAGACTTGCCATGGGGAGTGTGGGAAAGGGCACGCCTCAGCCACTGCTGTCCGCGTAATTTTCGCATCACTCCCACGCGGCAGTCTGTAGGCCCCGGGGGCATAGTCCAGGTCAAGAAGTTGTGTCCTGCGTTTTACCCATATACTGTCCCCCGGAGGTGCGTTCTCCCCCGTTAGGCCACAATTGCTCTGGGGATAACACAGAATTCATGGTTAATTTCCTGTAATATCAATCAAAATATTGTCCCAGACAGGGATTATCACAATTATGTTTATCATGATTAGTTTTGATAATAAACATGATCCTTTAATTACATGAATGTTTGAGATTCTGCCTTTGAATTATCTAGATGTAGAAAAAGGGAATAAAATAGGGTTGCATTGTTTGGACAATGATGACAGAGTATAGTAATGTTTATCTGAAGATTGCTGACACATTTTCCTATGGGACAGATTTTATTTTAACTTATTTTTGTCATATATATCAATGTCATTCTCTGACATCCACCATTTGGAAAGTTTTGAGTAGGAATAATGAACACACTGATCAACAGCTTAATCACTGAGCCTCTGCCTTCAGTCAGAGCTTGAGTCAAGATGACATTGTGAGTATCTACCTGATAACCCCAAAGTAAAGAGATAGTGCGCTGTGTCAGGAGACATCACAGCTCTAGTGAACCTTCCATGCCTTTACTGTTGGCATATTTACCAGAGCCTTTCTCATAGTGACTGGATACTGAACCCAAAATTATGGGCACTGTAAAGTTGGGAAGAGAACAGAGAATAGTGCTAAAGCCTCCATATCTAAAGACTTAAACACAACTTGAATTTGGATGGGTACATGTATTAATCAGTGTGTAAAAGCAGCACAAATTGAAAACCTTTGAGGAATAGTGTTGACCTATATGATAAAGGCTATGACGTGTTTTGTAAGAAACTGCACTAAACACTTCTAGGTTTCTGACATTATAAGAGAAATTTTGAGGAACACATTTCTAAAATATGGATTTATCTCCTGTAAGAAGACCCACCCACTAGATAAATCTTCATTTATAGCTTCTTAATAATTGTTCAATTATGAAGATGAACATCTGAAAATCTTCATCTAAATTAACATCAGAATGAAGCTGCTAAGTGCAGTTGTAATGGACAACTCTCCTGAATTTCCTGGCTGATTTTGATGAGAGGAACATCTGTTAAAATTAGATTTAATAGACCTTGGATCTAAATGAATTTGAATCGAGTTGAAGGCAGTTAACATGGAGCAAGCTCATCAAATTTAAGCATCGTTTTCAACTGCTTATGATTGATTCTTATGCATAGGAAACTTTCATGACATAGCTGTAGTGGATAAGACACTATAGTCTGACACTGTGTCTCAATACTGAGTTAAATCAAAATAAATTCATATCGATATCTTCACCTTTCAGTTGCCATGAAAGTCATGATATCATGATACATTCACTGAAGCTAGTTCCTGATTCAACTAAAACCAGTTCTAGGAAATGATCATCTTGTACCATCACCCTAATGCACTACTTTACGGTCTTGTTTCTGGTTTCCTTGCACTAAGCCACCGATATGAGATCTTGAGTAGATAGCTCAAGCTCCAATTCCAAGAAGGTTATTACTCTAACATTGAAACTGCTTAAGAATAAGAGCCAGAGACAGATTCTTGGGCATGCACAGTGTCAGCTCTCTCCACCTCCCCCCTGCAAACTGCTCATTATCTTGGGATGCCACATGGCTTTCTGAGAGTTAATAACAGCCTTGCCAGCCATGTTTTGATGCATTTAGAACATATTGACACGTGAATTAATTAGTATACTAATGGGCACTAAAAGGAAATGCTAGGGGGAGCAAAGGGACCAAAATCAGGGAGACTTTGGATCAGGGGTTCTTTACCAGACCAAATGAGGCCAACTATGGTCAGACCCAAGGTACTGAAGTTGATCAATATATATAACCTGCATGTATAGTTCTAGGGAGAAGGCTGGTGTTCTGCCTGCATATCAAAGAGGTGTCGAACAGACAGACCTTCAGAGGGTTTATGGTTCCAACATAGTAAATGATTTCAAGCAACCTCCCTGTCATGGTTATAATGATGACCAGAAGGCCTCAGCAGAGCACCAAGCACTCACTGTATTGGTGCTGTGAGTCACAGCAATTACAACCTTTGAATACAGAATATCTTTTGATTAATATTTTTATTGGGAAGTCTATGCACTCAGCCATCTGTTGTTTCCAGCTATGAAGTTTAGAACTACATTTACTGCCCAGTACATTGGTACCAGGATGGTGTAATTAGCCATCAAAATACATTATCTGGTCAGGATTATATTATGGCATAACAGAGGGGATATCTTCTCTTTCCTATCTTTACTATAATTGCATTCAATACTAAATGATAACCCTAAAGTAGGGTGTGTAACCTACACAATGCATCGCATAAGTTCATTTTAACAGAATTTTATTTTGACTATTCAACTATATCTATTGTACTGACTTTGGTAACAATACTGGGATGAACTCAGATAGAACAAGAGTAATTTTGAAATAAGAAAACAAAGGGGGAGGGGTTATGTAAAATGGCTTTGATTAGTTATTTGCCTGTAAGTAACAATGCTATTTTCCTTTGATGATAAAAGGAAAACCTTTACTGTATTTCCTGATTAGGATTATGTAAATGAGCAGAGTAGTGGTAGTAAATATTAGGGTTCATTTATGGAGCATGCCACTTATTGATTCTAAGCTGTCATCCTAGCCTGACCATTCACTTTCTTTTTTTTCAAAACTGGTGAGATGGGTTTTAATCGATATCTCACCCTGGCTTGTCAGCATCATTCCCAACCCCACTCACACTGTATAAAAAAGTGTTGTCAAAATAACGGTAAAATCCTTGTCCAAATATTCCTAGAGATCCAGGAAACAACAGTCGGTATTTTTAGGGTTTCTTACATTTCTACCCACAGGCTGTACTGACACCAGTCCTTATCAATACCACAAATTTGTGTAACACAAACCTTGCATTGGGTGTAATGTTACGCCATTTTGAAATAGCCTCCGCAGGTAATGGCAAGTTTGGGGTTTTGTCTTCCCACCTTTTTCTCCTTTAATTATCTATGTCCTTGCCCTTGTCCTTTGTCTTCTTTTATGTGAACAAGGTATTTGTGCCTTTCAGGTAAAAATCATCATGGCTTTATGATATGAGGCGACAAAGAGCCTTAAAGAATCTGGTCAGTCAGAAAATACTTCCTTCATACCAATATGATATCCCTGCATAGTAGAATTAAACATAGAAACACATCATCAAAGATTGGAGCTTAATTCAAAACATCCTGGGATCCTAACCCCGGCGATCTTAGTGTAGGCACATATCATAAGACCTGACTGGTCTACCCTATGTAATGCAGTGGTTGCAGGCCTGTCCAGAATAGCTAGTCCTGGGATCACTTCACTATTCCATTTCCACCACTAAGATCACTGCGATCTTAGTGAAAGAAATGCATAGTGGTTTCACCTGAGTACAAGAGCACTTACAGGGAACACTCCTGATCGAAAGAGTGAATAGCCTGCTGCATACATAAAGAGGGGAGGGAGGACGTTTGCTGAGTGTCCTTGAGGGCTCTTAGGGCTACTCATGCGTTAAGTGCACTGTAAGGTAATTCTTCCCTTCTCTCTCTTTGTCCTGGGGGGAGGGCACAATGCTTCTCATACATTCATGGGAACAACTCTTGAATACTGTACGGGGGTCAACTGCACCCTGTGCTCTTTTGTTAGCCCATATGGGGACTGGGAAAGATGGTATAAGCACTCTTGTGAAGAAGAGTGACTCCACAGCTATTCCTTTATTTTGGGACTCTTACCCCTGTGCCTAGTCAGTTCTTCTTGGTAAAAGTGTAGGAGGGCTGAGGCTAAGATCGATGCGATCTTAGTGCTGGCTAGGATATATGTGAACCCAGTCAACTCTTAAGATCGCTTAATAGGATAAGGCTGATTTATTCCTAAGATCGCTGGGGTCGTGATCCTAGAATGTTTTGAATTAAGCTCCAAGAGTGTTCCCTGTTAGTGCTCTTGTACTCAGGTGAAACCACTATGCATTTCTTTCACTAAGATCGCAGTGATCTTAGTGCTGGAAAAGGAATAGTGAAGTGATCCCAGGACTTGCTATTCTTGACAGGCCTGCAACCACTGCATTAGATAGGGTAGACCGGCCAGGTCTTATGATATGTGCCTATACTAAGATTGCTGGGGTTGCGATCCCAGGATGTTTTGAATTAAGCTCCAGGGCAGCAGAAGTGACCAATGCATCAGTGCAGCATCGGTGAATTTGGGGGTTAGTGCACAATCTAGCCCAGAGGTTATTTTTTAACATGCTATGATTGCACCCTGAAAGTCTTACCAAAGTTCTCATAGGAATAGCCTTGACGAATTTGCGATTGGCTAAGAATGTGTGCAATTGTAGTGCCTAGCAGAATGATGTGCCAGTGCTGTATGGTGGCTGCAGGATCCTTTGCAAGTATGAAAACCTGTAAGGTTAACCTAAATTATTTGTCCCTAAGAGGGTTAGTACAGACTTCCCTGATGAGCGTCGAAGTGTCTCCTATTTGCAGGAGCAGAGTTCTAATAACAGGCAGGCCTTCACTCTAGATTGAAACAGGATAACAAGTCTACTAGGAACAATAAAATGCGATGTGAAGATTGCCAGTCATTCACTGAAGTACATTTTTGGAGCACAAGCAGTAGGGGAGCTCTCTAATAATGATAAAAAAGCTTGTACCATTAAACCTTTCATACTTGGTGAATCATGGTAGATAAGAGTAAAAACTATTTACATTATAGTATTAAGAAGTACATGTGAGGAAAAAGGCACTTTAAAACCGTTTAAGATGGGCTGAGAACACCTGGATCAGGCCTAATCAATATACCCATTTTTTTTAGTCACCCACGTACATCTCTTCACAGGCATTCCTGCTGGCTGAGGAAATGGGCAGATGTTGTGTGCTTTAAGGCAAAAGATAGTCAAAGGACTGGCTCGTGGGTGAAAGGTACTGATGATAAGAGGTCTCTATCAAACCTCACTCTTCTCTCACCTGGCTGGAATTAGATGGACCTGAAACCTTGAAATTGATGACTTGATAAAAGCAATCCTATCTAATCAAAAGATGGCAGATCCACCGCATTTACAGTACATTCGGTTGCTTTCAAGTATTCAAGGTCCATTGATGGTTTTTAGTCAATCATAATTATCACTTTCCAGAGAGACCTCTGTGTCTGTGACTATCACAACTACGTCCTTCTTCTTACAGTAAGAGTGATATGCATGATTACTCTTAGCTCGTCCCTATAGAAGATGGGATCTCTTTGATTCTGGGTATCATTTGCTGACAGTGTGTCTACTAGAGTGAAGTGGTATGATGGTGAGTGAGCAGTGATGAAGCCTCACAAAGGGAAGTAAAAGTGGGAAAGATATAGACATTTATGTATGTTTTGGCATTGCACAGCAGGAAGGTCATAAAGTATCAAAATAAATGAAGCAAATGAAACAAGCATCCAAATAAATGAGAAGTTCTAGGCTGTTGGAGCCAATTTTCCTAATTTGAAGATGACAAATGATGTTTGTTTTGTTTGTTTTTTACAAAAAACGGGAGTTATCTAAAAAACAACAATCTTTGAGTCAGCGAAGCATTCAACATTCAAACATGTCAAGTTACCTCATCCATCATTGCCAAATAATTACATTGCATTTGACAAATTCACTGGGAGAAATATAATCATGAAGGTAGGACCAGGACGTGAGAAAAACAAAGCCGACTGAAATTAGTGTCCAGTGCCAGAGTGTGTTGAGGAATAAATGAACTGACATGCCATCACCACTGGTGTTGACAGTTAATGCTGTCATTTAAGGGTTGCATACTGCTCAAATGACTGTATTTGTCATTAGTTAGGATTTTATATCATGCAGCCCAAGCATACCCTGTTGAGGTCAATATGAGTTAACAATATAGTGCATGAATTCTCTCCTGCAGTACATGATAAAAGGGAATGTAAAGCTGAAGGAAAGATGGTGATCTTAAAGTATCCCTGAGGGCATTGAAGGCTAAAATCTGCTGAATGCCAGACTTCCCTTTCAAACTGACCATAATAATGATTCTTGCATCCAGGAAATAACTCTTAAGAGGCAGAACATTGCAGAACTACATGAAAGATATGGTGTGGCAAAGGCCATTCTGATAAGGTCTCTTGGTGGAGAGGGCCAAGGACCTGGTGACAATACCTGACACTTTCATTCATATATCCTGTAAATGACAATGAATTATTCATTTGCGGTAACGCAGAGAATTTACCCTTGCTATATATACCTGTGTGATTTCAAATGTTCCACTCCTTTAAAATACACCCTCAACAAAGGGTTCAACTGATATCCTGACCAGGCAGAAAGCACTTTCCTGCTACACATAATTATGGGCTAGGCTGAGCATTGAGTCCCTTCTTATCAATAATGAATGGCCTAACCGAAGCCAAAGTCTGACCTACGGGGAGTAGAGGGCTTGGAACCACGTCATTATCCCTGAGTATGAGACAGTTATTTTCAGTATATCTTTTGGTATTCATTGGCCACAGCCCTTTGACGAAGTAGTTGCTAATCCTGGGATGATGCATATTTACGAGGCTCCAGGCAATGTTATCTAAGTTTGAACTCCTATAGGCCAACCTGATAATGGCTTGGTGTAATCTCCTGGTAGTAATGGCCAGAACCATCACTGAGTTTATTAGATGATCCTTCCTTAGCATTCAAAACAGCAAAGACTAACAGAACATATGCTGGTAGATAGAAGGCCTTGAGTGTTTTGTTCTCTAATACATATAAATAGTATTATTTTAAGAATTGGAAATAGGTAAAGATTGGTAGCATTGTCTGGAGGATGCTCCTAGGAAATGTCCTGTTAAAGTACCCCTTCTCTTAGTGAAACACACCCCTGGTTTTCAATTTTTTGTTTAGCCTTATATCATTATGCTGCAGCCTATGCCCCTGGGCCCCTGGTGTATACCTATGCCCCATACAATCAGGAGGTTAATTCAAAACATCCTGGGATCGCAAACTCAGCGATCTTAGGAATTATTCTACCTTATCCTATTAAGCGATCTTAAGATTAGACTGCTTTCACATTTCCTAGCCAGCACTAAGATTGCATCGATCTTAGCCTCAGCCCTCCTACACTATTCCAAGAATTACTGACTGGGTACAGGAGCTTAATTCAAAAGATCCTGGGATCCCAACCCCAGCGATCTTAGTGTAGGCACATATCATAAGACCTGACTGGTCTACCCTATGTAATGCAGTGGTTGTAGGCCTGTCCAGAAGAGCTAGTCCTGGGATCACTTCACTATTCCATTTCCACCACTAAGATCACTGCGATCTTAGTGAAAGAAATGCATAGTGGTTTCACCAGGGTACAAGAGCACTTACAGGGAACACTCCTGATTGAAAGAGTGAATAGCCTGCTGCATACATAAAGAGGGGAGGGAGGACGTTTGCTGAGTGTCCTTGAGGGCTCTTAGGGCTACTCATGCGTTAAGTGCACTGTAAGGTAATTCTTCCCTTCTCTCTCTTTGTCCTGGGGGGAGGGCACAATGCTTCTAATAGGCAAGCATAAATCATACATTCATGGGAACAACTCTTAAATACTGTATGGGGGTCAACTGCACCCTGTGCTCTTTTGTTAGCCCATATGGAGACGGGGAACGATGGTATAAGCACTCTTGTGAAGAAGAGTGACTCCACAGCTATTCCTTTATTTTGGGACTCTTACCCCTGTGCCTAGTCAGTACTTCTTGGAATAGTGTAGGAGGGCTGAGGCTAAGATCGATGCGATCTTAGTGCTGGCTAGGATATGTGAACCCAGTCAACTCTTAAGATCACTTAATAGGATAAGGCTGATTTATTCCTAAGATCGCTGGGGTCGTGATCCCAGGATCTTTTGAATTAAGCTCCAGGGGTCAGAGTCCCAAAATAAAGGAATAGCTGTGCACTTAACGCATGAGTAGCCCTAAGAGCCCTCAAGGACACTCAACAAATGTCCTCCCTCCCGTCTATATATGTATACAGCAGGCTATTCACTCTTTCGATCAGGAGTGTTCCCTGTAAGTGCTCTTGTACTCAGGTGAAACCACTATGCAATTCTTTCACTAAGATCGCAGTGATCTTAGTGCTGGAAAAGGAATAGTGAAGTGATCACAGGACTTGCTATTCCTGACAGGCCTGCAACCACTGCATTAGATAGGGTAGACCGGCCAGGTCTTATGATATCAGCCTACACTAAGATCGCTGGGGTTGTGATCCCAGGATGTTTTGAATTAAGCTCCAGACCTCATGTATTGCATACCTTTTGTCCAGTGACAAAGAGAGTCCTGTCTCCAAGTTAATCAAGGTACTTTGTTAAATATCTGTGGAGTGAAAATCAATTATTCATCTAGTCGCCAGAGCCAGTGGCCAGTCTACTAACTCACAGCAAAAATAAAGTGGAAAAGGAGCTAAGATGAGTATTCATGTATCGTCAAATAAATGCAAGCACACCAGTAGATAAAGGCAGGATGTACTTGACAATAAATAAAGGGATTTGAATAGAAAATAAATCAACTTACCAAAGTGAAGCTGCAGAATAAACTGTTCATTGCTGCTGGCCCACAATACACAGGCAGGTTGCTTTAACTTTGAAATTTCTTAAAGGGCCAGAAACAGATTCCCAATCATGCAGAGTGACAAGACACAAATTCCCCTTGCTTTCTTTTCTTCTCAAAATGTCAAATGGGCCTGTGAAAATATTTCATAATAGCCTCTCCGCCACATATTGAAGTAGGGAGTACTGTTGGATGGATTTATTAGCCCACTGAGAGAAAATGCTAGGAATAGCAGATTGACCGAAGTCAGTGGGTGGTTAGCTAGATTAGATGGACCACTCTCTGGTTAGAACCTGAAAAATCTGAATTACACAATTCAGAGAGTAGGCTCATGCTTTGCAGATCCTGTGTGAACTCTGAAACATATAAAAGTTACTTGTCATAGCAGGAGTCAGGGGAACTTTACAAAAGAGAGGCCTTGGGAAGTGATATAATATATCACTTCCCAAGGCCTCTCTTTTGTCACACAGGTGATAGGCCCTGGCTTGTCATCTGGTCTTATCTCACCTGCCTAAAGGTATGATACATGTAGTGACATCCTTAAATCAATGATTTAAAACTTCTAAGCCACTCTAGAGAAGATTCACTAAAATAAAGGATGGGGTTACCATAGCATATTGCAGTATTAGGTAACTTGCTTAGTAAAATCCAAAAATTGTTCCTATTTAACAACTTTTTGTTAAGTTAAGTTAAGTCAATATTATTGCCCTTCTCATGTTAGGATTGGAACATGTGGTATAAACAAGTTCCTTGCATCCCTGCAGATATCACATCATATTAATATTCTATTATTAAAACACAATTTCAGCTGACATTTGCTCATCCAACCCTCATCCCACAGTGACTCTTCACAAAATCACTTAGATGCTTCATTTAGAAAGAGGTAAAATCTTGAAAAAATTGTTGAGCACCATGATGGTGGCAGAAATATATAGACTACAGACATTAATTAATTGTAATGAAGCAAAGGGAACTTTTAGAGTAAATGAGGCAGATAGACACAAGCCAAAATCTCCTAATGTTATGGCTATAAAGAGTTGTTATTAGAAGTAAAATGTATTGGCTGCATAGTGAAGATTATTTGATAGGGCAGAGACTGGATATAGATGAAATGGGATAACACATGATACATTATTTGCCACTGAAAGGGTTGTGAAGATGACTGTAGAATTGTATCCAATTTCCAGAAGAAAACGTTTAACAGGCAGGCCTCTACCAAACATTAAAAAGAGGAAAGTGTGAGGAGGACAGCACAAAAAAATAATTGGATCTCCGGAAATGAGAGGGGGGCTAAGGCAGTAAAACCCCATACAAATCACAATAACTAAGTCCAATCCTGCAAGAAACACTTTTCAATTACATATCATAGAGGAGACAGCTAGTCGAATCAAGAGAGTAGATTTAAAATCATTTTAGAAATTGGTGTGATTTCTCCAAGCAGAATCTCCTGTAGGGAACTTATTTAGAAATGGACCATAAAACACCAACAGATTAGCCATATCCCTCATGATGTTGGCCACATGCATATTTCCTTTATAAAAGTAGTGTACAAAAAGGAAAGAGATAAATAGCAGAAGTACATTTTTATAGGAGCCCAATAAGGGAGCATAAAAGACAAAACGTGTATTATGAAAAAGAATTAAGACATCGGGCTGAGAAAGCCTCCAGGGCTGGGCTTGAGGCTTAATCAATTTACTAGTTTTTATTCACCCACTTACACCTTTTCAAAAACCTTACTGTTAGCTTACGAAATGGGCAGATTCTGTTTGTTACACATTTAGAGCAAAACATCGGATAGGTCATCCCTTTAGCCATGGCTCTGCTTTAACTCCATTGACTCTTAACAGATAATGGAACGACATAGTTACTCAGTGATAAAAGTATTATTGTAGAAAAATGGATTAAAGATAATCCAAAATGACTGGATCCTGGTTGGATGGTACTGATGATAACACGTTTCTAATCAACCTCGTCCCTCATCTGATGAAGATTCCACTATCTTGTTAGATGGGAGAAGGGAACTTAAGAGAGATAGCTGTAGCTGTGCGTGTCCCTGCTGGATTATCAATGCCTTCAAAGAACAATAATTTCCTAATAAGATATATTCCTCATAAAATAAATCAAAGTGTACTGCTACAAATTAAACTGTATTGTGCTTTGATGGGGAATCCTTATGATAACAAAATAGTATAAGTGGATTCACCCCCCTTTAAAATTTTCAGCACCACCCAGCCTGCTGTCCGAGCTTATACCATGATTTCGGCACTTCCGGTGGGTTTATATGCATATACCACACATGCGCATTTTTGAAATTTTTGGTATATACTTTTTCGAGGTCAAGTTGGACTTAGAATATTTTTTGAAATTATGGCAGCTATACAAAGTTTATCTGGCCATCATTTCAATGTGAAAAATCGTCTCAACTCGTAGGAGAATTGAACCCCAGCCACAGTGCTGGTTGGCCAGGAGACGTTAGCCATAGCGCCACACTGAACGGTGATAAAAATCAATGCGAAAGTAAATAAGTTCTAACCTGAGGTCCTAGTACTATGTTTCCAGTCAGTTTTCGTCTTGATTCCAAGCTTGTCATGTTATAATATTAAAATCCCAAGAAGTTTTCGATCCATAGACGAGGAATGCATGCTAATTTTCTCCATCTTCTTCGATATAAATAAGAATCCATTGATTTTCCCAACGTACGCGAGTCGCGGCCCACACTCACTTTTCGTATGGAATCCAACCATGACATGTCGAGATATTAAAAAGAATACATCCTTAGACAGTCTAGATGATCCCTCCATACGTATTATGTCCGATATTTTCAAAATAAATAAGAATCCATTGATTTTCCAAAACGGTCTGAAATTTTCACCGTCTTCCTCGTACGGCGAGTGGATGACCTATATCCACATCCGGGCCACTGACACACTTTCGCCGAACAAGGAGGCAGGTGGGAATGGCCGGACCATGACTCGCTTACGATGGGAAAATCAATGGATTCTCCTTTATTTTGAATATATTGGACATAATACGTATGGAAGGATCATCTAGACTATCTAAGGATATGTATGTTTTAATTTTAAGACTTGTCATGGTTGGATTCGATACGAAAAGTGAGTGTGAACACGGCGGTACCTCTCCCAGCAAGGAACAAAAACAATGGCTTCGCGCAGAGCAGACCCGGGCCGTATTGCTTGCACTTACAAAATATCTTCTCCTGGCTATATTCTGTGGATATCAGGTAAGAAATTAATACAAAATGGAGGAAATGGTGGTATAAACCTATTAGGTGATGAATATCGGGGCCCACGGGCTGTATATGCTGTATACACAGCCCCAGGGCCCCGATATCCATCATCTATTAGCTTAATATGAAGCCAATTGACCGTTAGTTCAACTGCTGGAGCTTATATACTGTAGGAAATGTTATGTGTGACGTCATAGAAAACCATGCGCCCTGGTGAAAAGTAGTACCATCGTATCACTCATTAATTTGCTGGGTGCGGTCTAATGCAGATTTCCGACAAGTAAATACATGCACTCCAATATTGCACCACAGGAATTTGATTTACTTGAAAAATAAGAAATCCACCACCTGATCGGCTTAAGATATATCTCAAAGGTATTTGGTATACATATTAGTTTGTGCCATAAATGTAGTTTATGATGGTGCACATTTTCCCAAATTACACAGGAGCGTGTTGCTCCTATGGTAAAAAGAGTTGTCAGTAGGTACCCTCTTTTCAAAAGAAGTCACGCTCTGCTTCACCATTCAACTTGCACTCACCACATTAGTCTGAAAAGTCACCTGCCTTGTTTAAAACAGAGAGAGCTGCACTATCAGGTACCTACTCATGTCACACGCTCTGTAGTATATTATACTGACTGACTTCTCCCATCTAGGTACCTACTCAAATCCCCCTTTTTGAGCACCATACTTGAATGTCCACTTGTGAGCAACAAAAGGGACAAGTCATAGCTACATGAAAAGAAAGGACTGGAAACAAGGGCATTTTTAGCCAGCTCTTCCTTTTACTATAGGAGCAACACCCTCCAGAGCTCCAATATGCATTGTGCAGGTTATGGTTCATAGCCTTTTTAGATGTAGCATATCTATCAGAATGTATATTTACCTATGTAGATCTATTTGCATTTTATACGGATTTCTGTTCCATGTGGCATCGATAAGAAATGTGAATTTTAGGAATTGCACCTCATTATTAAAGAATATGAATTAGATAATACTTGCTTTAATCTTAGTAATATCATCTGTGCTGCTCATATAAGGCAAGGTGCAATCAGCTCTCTTGTTGTTGATGAGTAGAGAGCAACACATAACAAAAACACTCCCTTATCTCTTGTGACTAATAGGTTTTCTATATTTGGTTACTCACATATGACTTTGATGTACTCTTCATCACTAGCATGTTGAAATAGACCAAAGCAATAAGAAAATAATTTTGCACGAAGAAGTTGTGATCACATTAGTTTGCACATAATGTGTTCAAAACACCTTATATCAGGGGTTTAATAAACCAATTTCAATTTAAGAAAAATGCATTGATTAATCTTTTCAACTTACATTCTTGCTGCATTGAACCATGGTGTCATTATGGATAAAAAAGACACCTATGTTCATTACTAATGTTATAATATCAAATATCTATTATAGCTACACAATAATATAATTCACAATGACAGCAATATAACAAAACGGAATATGGATTTACATTTTTGGTGGCATAGAAACCCTTCTAGTGAGACCAAAAATGTAAATCCATATTCCGCAGAACTGATTGAGGTTGGTACAAGTGTATTTGCTTAAAACTATCAAGTACATAAATGGGTCCGTTAGGTTCCCCTTTTAGGCCACCAGACTGGTACAACTATGGGGTCAGGACTATAAGCCCTCTCTTACATCAAATACATCCAATCACAGATTGCAGAGGGGCCTCGTGGTGAGGGATCTCACAGTGTAGAGATACTATGCTATCGGACAATATCATGGAATATCCACCTTGGGGACTTCCGGTGGTTTTATATGCGAAATAACCGTGCATTATTCTGCATATACCAACCATGTGCATTTTTGAAATTTTTGGTATATACTTTTTCGGGGTCAAGTTGGACTTTTGGGAAATGCTGGCGGACATACAAAGTCAGTCTAGCCATTGTTTCAATGTGAAAAATCGTCCCAACTCGTAGGAGAATTGAACCCCGGCCGCAGTGGAGGTAGGCTGCGCGGCTCGGGTATATACAGAATGTACAGCCCTAGGACCCCGATATCCATCATCTATTAGCTTAATATCATATCAGTCATACCAAAGTGCAGCCATCTTATCACATACTTTCAATTCACATGGCTTTACCTCTCCCCCTAAGCCACCGAGCCTCAAAGTGGGACTAATAACCCTCAATGTAAGTTAGAACACGCTGTTTGAAACTCAGGCCTGTATTTGAGGGCGTCTATATGCCATAGTCACCTGGGTCATAAAAGCATTGTATTCTAAGTAGGATAGACCACCTTAACTCAGTGCCTACAGTCATAGACAACCTGCGTAATGGTCGGTGCCTAATTCCCTGTAGACACTGAGTAAAGGTGGTCTAACCCATACTGGAGGGTGTTACTCCTATTGTAAAAAGAGCTGTGAGTATGTGCCCTCTTTTCTAAACAAGTCGTGCACTGCTTCACCTAAGTACTTGCACTCACCACATTAGTCTGAAAAGTCACCTGCCTTGTTTAAAATAGAGAGAGAGCTGCACTACTAGGTACCTACTCATGTCACACTCTCTATAGTTTATTATACTGACTGACTTCTCCCAACTAGGTACCTACTCAAATCCCCCTTTTTTAGCACCATACTTGAATGACCACTTGTGAGCAACAAAAGGGACAAGTTATAGCTACATGAAAAGAAAGGACTGGAAATGAGGGCATTTTTAGCCAGCTCTTCCTTTTACTATAGGAGCAACACCCTCCAGAGATGTTTGTAGCAATCACAACAACTTTACCCTTCTCGAAACTGACATGCATGATTAATCTCGGCTTGTCCCTGTAGAAGATTGTATCTCTTTGGGTCTGTGTATCATTTGCATACAGTGTGTCTAATAGTGTTTATCACGGCTGACTAAATTTTACATACATAGATGGAACACAGTAAAGTGGGGATGAAAGTGAACGGTGCTGAAGCCTCAAAATGAAAACTTAAAGTGTCTTTTGACTTTGCACAAGAGGTATAAGAGGTTTTATGGGAATTTATCTTTATCAGAAAATGAAACCTACCCCAGTATAACACTATATTGCATACATAATGCGATTATTATTTCTGGTCTGTTTAGTTAAGTTTTACTTAATCTACACTGCAAAAATAGTGTTTAGATCCTAAACACAATTCTATACATATTCTTGTCCCATTTTTTTAATCACTTTATGTTCCAAAACATATTTAGCCAAACAATGTGTTTAGCTCAAGTGTTTAGAAATCTAGGTGTTCAGATTTAAAAATTTGTGTTTAGATATTTATGAAATTTTGTGTTTAGGTGTTTATGAAATTTTATGTTTAGATGTCTAAATGACTGGGGAAATTTACGGGTTGCAGACATTTGCAATGAGAAAAACCAAGGATCATATTTTATTTGTTGTCTCATTTAACTTGTGGGGGACATCAGGTATCTAGAAGTGTCCAAAGATGTCAGCCATGGGTATATGGTATCGAACAGCGGTCATACCCTGTTTGGGGTATTGGTACCTAGGGGGCCTCCCACCTGTGTGACCCAGTCCCCTACCTGTCACACACCTCTCACCTGCACTCCACTCACCTGCACAGGCAGGCACAGACATTCAGTTCAGTTCAGCTCTGTCTGTTTATTTGATATGAAACTTAGTGGTCTCTTTCCGTTAACCTTTGATGACATTTGTTGTTGTAGTGATTTAAATTAATTTCTTCAGATGTACACAGACTATGCTCCTTTATGGGACATTAATTCACCTCACTTTCTATGTGGGGTCAAATCTCAAATGAACTTAGCAGGCTGGAGGAACATGCTTTCAGGGGGCTATAGTCAGGTATACGGCAAAGGCATTTGGGATCATAACGCCCACTTCCTCCTAGATGGTATCTGCCACGGGTTTAAACTGACAGACCCAGGTGTGCATATAGAAGGTTACTGGTGTAAAAACTATGACTCAGCCACAGTTACAGCCTACCAGGACATCAGTGACATCATCTTGGAGGAGTTAGCCTCGGGGAAGCTAACAGAAGTGAGTGTCCAGCCTCAGTGCATTCACGCTTTAGGCGCAGTTAAAAAACCATCAGGAGGCACCAGGCCAATAACCGACGCTAGCCGTCCCGACTCGTGCTCAATCAACTGCTATATGAGTCAAACTTTCAAGTCATTTAGTTACAAATCGGTAGATACTGTATCGGACCAGTTAAAACCCGGCTCGTACATGGCAGTGACCGACGTTACGGCAGCTTACCGCTCAATCATGGTCCGGGAGTGCGACAGAGCTAGGCAGGGCCTGTCTTGGGAGTCTAAGTTTATTCACGATAACTTCTTGTCTTTCGGTTCCCGCGTTGCACCGTACGTGTTCAACAGTATTACAGACTCAGTAGCGCGGTACCTCATGGTATTTTCTGTGTCAATTACTTAGACGACATGTTGGTTATGGCGGATAGCTTTGAAGCCTCTCGGGAAGCTCAGCTCTTCCTCCACAAGACACTGCACTCCTTAGGTTTCTACATTTGCTACAATAAAGTGCGCTCCCCCAGTCAGATTCAGACTTATCTGGGAGTGGAAATTGATTCAGTAAATATGCAACTGAGACTACCCGCAGACAAATTGCGCAAACTTCAGATGGAGTTGGATTTTTTCAGTGGTCGTCGCAGGACGACGAAAAGCAACTTCAAAAATTATGCGGAGTTCTGGCACATTGCGCAACTTTGGTTCGGGGTGGTCACACTTTCTCTCATCACGTTATCGCAGTGTTAAGTTGTTTCACACCCAGGAAAAGGTACATCACATTGTCCAAGTCCTTTCACCTAGATCTAGCCTGGTGGGGAGACTTCGCCGCTTGGTTCAACGGCACAGCGAAAATAATCCAGCCTCCAGTTAATACTTCTATGGTGTGCACAGATGCATCTGGTACTGGTTTCGGTGCTTACTCCGGCGTGGATTGGTTGTGCCGTAGGTGGCAGGAGGACTTCGAGATGAAGGGAGACCGCCACAACCACTGTGTCCCCAAACCGGTCCATGATGTACCCTGTAATATTAAAGTTAGAGAACTGTACCCTATTCTGGAGGCCCTCACTAGATGGGGCCACATGTGGGTGGACCACCGGGTAGAATGCGTCACGGACAATACGCAAGTGGTGGCGGCTATAAACACTGGTAAGAGCGGAAATTCAGCCTCAATGCACCTCCTCCGCTCAATATTTTGGCTGACAGTGATGTTCAACTGCCATCTGGTGGGAGTGTATCTACCGGGCAAGGACAACCTGGTAGCGGATACTCTCTCCAGAGCTACCCTCATCAACGAGTTACCGGTCTTTTTGTGTTGCAGAGGCCCGTCAGCGAATCCGGGAACTGGACTACCTCGCAGCGGAGCTTCGCAGTCAGGCGTGGGCGCCAATTACCTGGAAGACTAAAGCATCTCAGTGGCGCAAATATATCAAGTTCTGTGCATCAAATCGATGCCCGGCAGTACCCACAGACACAACCCTTATGTGTCGCTACGCAGTCAGTTTGGTAGTTATTTTTTCTTTTCTTTTCTTGTTTTGTTTTAAGTTGTTAATAAATAGGCTGGCGTATTCGCGCAGGCCCAAGTGGCTACCTTGTCCCTGTTTCTCCCTCGCTAGGATCAATACATTCATGTATATACCTATGTACATACTGCAATAGTATGAGAGACTTGAGAAGGTACAACAGTTTGGGAAGGAGGACATTGCTTTAGCCTTTACAAAATAACATAAAATAGGTGTCAGTCATGAAACCTATTGATTATTTTATGCCAATGATGGTGGTATAAGTTTAATTCAGTCATTTCTCTATTACTATTCCTATTATCTTGATATTCTATGAAATGAAACCAAGATTAAAATGGGATTTGGGGACATTTGTCACAACAATTGATTGTGATTGTGTGCTTATAGTCCATTGACAGGTTGTGCTGCTACCTGGTGTGTATCTGACATACAAAATGTCTAAACATATTGATGTTTAAATCTAAATACCTAGTTTTCAATGTGTTTAATCTCTAAACATCTAAGCGTGTTAAACAAAAATGCTTATGTCTTTAGAATAAAAGTGTTTATTTCCTAAATGTGTAGTTAATGAGACACCTAACTGACCTATGTGTTTAGGTTTTAAACATGTTTAGACCTAAACATGTTTAAAATATAAACACCATTTTTGCAGTGTAGTGCAAGAACATTGCAGCCTTAGTCTATAAATCCCCATAGAAAGTGAAATACCTCATATCATTACTACTCCTCTGAAGTTGATATGATAGCCATTAGTCTAATGCCTCAGTGAAATGTGAGCCTGAAGAAGATTAGCCACTACTTGAGGGATGTGGTAATAAGTTTAATGTAAGCTCAATACTGATCCTACTAATGCCAGTACCAGGAAATCAATGCCCTGCATGACATCTGCAATAGAAGGTTTCCCTTTACAAGGAAATCCTTACTTCAGAGCAAGATCTCCAAGCTGGCACAGTATCCCCAGCTGCCCTGAGAACTTCCCATGATCTCACAATGTTATTGCTCTGTGGAAATTTGATAATCATACCTTGCCTGCCACACATTGGAGCCAGTAAGAAGTACTGACAAATGGCTTAATGAGCCTGCAGAGGGGAAATTCTAACAAAAGCAAAGGGAATAAAATCAGGGAAACTATGGATAGAGGTGTGGTTAGCTAGATCTAAATGGCACACCCTCTTGTTAAACATGAAGGGGATCTTAATTACACAGTGTTTAAAGCCCCAGAATAGGTAGATTCAGAGACTAGGCTAGTGTTTTGCAGATTCTGTGTTAAGACATGGACATATCAAAGTTATTAAACACAGCAGTTGTCAGGGGTAACTTACCAAGGACAGCCATAATGAAGTGATTTATTGCACTCCTAATGTTAGGATCAGAATATGCAGTATAAACTAGTTGACACCCTGCATCCCTACAGAGATAATTTCCACTTCACTCTTGATCATGAAACAAGACATTTTATGACCAGTTGCTCATCCAATCCTCACCCTACAGTGAATCTACATTAAACTTGTACGCAGTGTTATATGAAAAATATCTTAGAATTTTCTTGGCTGAAATGGTGAAGGCGGCAAAAATATGTGCAGTCATTGTTTGTAGTGACCCAGATGGAACTTTTAAAGTAAGGTTTTTTTTTAGTGAGATATGCACAAGCCAGAATCCCCCCAATCATACTGGTGATTTGCTATTAGCCTATAAATAGCAGTGTCAATTACCTCTGATATCAAGGGAGAGAAATATGGTTTGGGTTAGATTATGTAAGGGAACGATTATATTGTTACCGGTATTGATACCCAGGTGGAGCCACTGCTCCTACTACAGGTGTGTGCTACCTGGACAGGTGTGGGTTACCTGTCAGGTGCTGACCTACATTGCTGCTACCAACCCTCATGCTGGAGGGTCTGGTGCTTGGTCACAGCTGGGGAAAATTCTTTCATCATGGTGGTATGTGAGGCCTGCGAGTACGAATACCATGGAAATAAGAAATCTTGTCCCGAGTGCTCAAGCCCCAACCCTCGCTGGATGACAGGAGACCGGATGGTTGGACATAAATCAGCCGGGGAGAGCGACCAAGCACCCACGGAGAGCGACATGGAGGAGAGCCCACCCCCCCCCCCAGAGGACCCAGACATGGAGCTGTTACAGCAGATTAGGCAGGAGAAAGCCAGAAAGGCTAAAATTGACATACTTTCTAGGAGGAAGGAGTTAGAATTGGAGTTAGCAAGTCTTCGGGCAGAGAATAACCGTTCCATTAGAGAAATCAACGATGGAGTACGTGCTTGGCAAGGGGCTATGGGTGCGTTCGATTCCCAACCTTTATCATCTACCATTCCTCCGCTGGTCCCCAGCAATAATGCTTTGTCAGACCAGACACAAGCGGCCGAACACAGTACGGTAACCTACGAAAGCGGGGAATCGAACGCACCTGTTCCTTCGCTGGTACCCGGCATGGATGCTCTGTCAGACCAGGCACAAGCGAATCTAAATATTTGCTGCGGAGGCCAAGATGGCCGACCTATCCTTCCTGTTGACAAAGTGCAGGCATTTGGGGCAGCTATTTCAGGCCAAAAAGGCCTTCCGCAGGCCATTAGGGTGGAGAAAATGTACTACAAAGACTCAAATGGTATGTTTCATGAATTTTCTAACCCAAACATTCCCAATATAGCCCAAATAAGCTCAGGAGATCCATCGCTCACCGGAGGTGTGGGTGTCAACAAAGCCTCCGGTGGCCGCACGCTCAACAGAGACCCCTCATACCAAGAATACCTTGCCTGGAGGAAAAGTAGGTCTGGATTGTGCACTGAGACTGATGCTAATAAGGGTGATTCTGCTGCGCTCCAGGGCTTACGTCCGCTTGGTGGGAATGAAGGACCCACACCCCTGGGGGAAGGTAGAAATCCTTTACAGTCTGTGCACCCTCCTAACCTGCCTCAGCGTATTCTACATAAAGGCATGGTGTATGAGGTGGTTCCCAATCAGCAACCCAATCAACAATTGCGATCAACTCAACACACACTCCAAGCTGGTCTAGCTAGTGCCGGCTTGTCCTCAACATCACTTGGGATTCTGGGGGACAACGCGAGCAGTCTACTCACCGATCCTACCCCCACAGGTATGCCGGACTTAGACTGGCTTAACAACTTTAAAATGTTTTCCGACACCTCAAAACGTAAACGCTCAACCAATAAATTGAGGCCTGATTGTCACATAGATACAGACAAAAAGTTTGAAGACATGAGCTTTCAAGAGTTGATCAATGGTATGAACTGTGTAGCTGAATTCATTAACACTACTGGTTTGCCCCGGGTTACTTTAGACGGCTATCGGGCACACATGAGGTTCGTTTCCCTCAAAGCTCAAGGAGGAGCCTTCCCAGCAAAAGCCCTAGCTAAATACGATCATAAAGTGGTTGATGATGTTATTGAGGGTAAATTAGCGAATTTTGTCTCCGGTTACACCCCAGCCGTAGAGGCTTATTTGAGTGCGGAACACATGACCGTAGTGGAGAATTTGCTGTCAAGGCAAGATCAGGGTTCCAGTCGCGGTAACAACAGACGTCGCCGCAATCGTCAGCGGGGTGGTAATCAGCCCGGATCAGATTGGCCCGCAGACATATGTTGGAAATGGAACTCTAATGTATGCGATTATGATCCGTGTTATAAGAAGCATGTCTGCGCCACTTGTAGAGGCGCGCACAAGAAGAGATTCTGTATGAGTGACGACGTGCAATCGGATAAGAACGCCCGTCAGCACGGCAACCAGCAAAATCAGTGACTGTGCAACCATGCTTATACAGGTTTGGGCATAGGCTCCACATATGCAGATTGTTTGTCAGACCTGTGGCCCAACACTTATGATTTTGTAAACTGCTCAGCTAATATAACAGAACTGTTGTCTTGCTATATTGGTTACGCTCCACTCTGGGATGCTTCACTCCCACATTATGTTGCGGGTATTAGGACACAGTTTAATATTTGTGGCTGGAGAAAAATGCTTTCAGGAGGTCCGACTCAGGTTTACGGTGAAGGTGGTTGGGACTGCAATGCCCATTACCTGTTAGATGGGGTTTGTCATGGTTTCAAATTAGTTGATACTTTGGGCCCATCCGATGGCTACTTTTGTAAAAATTATCCGTCGGCAGAGATAGACGCTCATGATTATATCAACGAGTTAATCCTGAAAGAACTCAGTATGGACAAGTTGTCAATAGTAGATATCCAGCCTAAATGTGTCCACGCTATGGGAGCAGTGGAAAAGTCCAGTGGTGGTTATAGACCTATTACCGATGCTAGCCGCCCATTGTACGGCAGTATTAATAATTACACCAAAGACACTTTCCATTCGTTTAGCTACCACTCTATCGATGACATTTCTGAACTTATGGAACCAAATTGTTTCATGGCGGTGACAGATTTACAAAGTGCTTATCGCACAGTGTTAATTAGGCCTACGGACCGCAACCATCAGGGGTTATGTTGGAACATTGACGGAAAAAATTGTTTTTTACAAGATAATTTCATGAGCTTCGGCACGAGGGCTGCCCCCTATATATTTAACAGTATATCCGATGCCATAGCTCGCTATGTCAATGCCAATGGTTTTTTATGCCGAAATTATTTAGATGACTTCATCGTTCTTGGTAGCGATTATGAGGAATGCAGGAACGCTCAACTGTTTCTCCACGCTACAATACGCTCGCTAGGCTTCCATATAGCTTATGCTAAAGTTCGATCCCCCTCACAGGTTCAGCGTTATTTGGGGGTGATCTTGAACTCGCTTGATATGACGCTCAGCTTACCACAAGACAAGTTGGACAAGCTTCACTTAGAGCTGCGCTTTTTTGCTGGTCGCCGTAGGGCGACGAAGCGCCAGTTACAACACCTTTGTGGTGTGCTAAGTCACTGCTCAACTCTGGTACGGGGAGGAAGAACATTCTCCCACAGGGTCATAACGATGTTACGAGTGTTTACTGCGAAGAAACGTTATATTACATTGTCGGATTCGTTCCACGAGGACCTGAAATGGTGGGGCGACTTCGCGTCATGGTTCAATGGCTCAGCGAAGATTATCACTCCGCCTGAATTCACCTCACTTGTGTACACTGACGCTTCTGGTATAGGTTATGGTGCCGTTCATGGTAATGATTGGTTATGCGGTCACTGGTGTGACAAGCTAGTGATGGGAAGCGACATTCACGGTCACTGCCGGGACGCACCGACAACGGAGATACCAGCCAATATTAATGTCAGGGAACTGTATCCCATATACGAGGCCTTAGAACGCTGGGGTCCATATTGGAGAGATCACAAAATATATTGTGTTACTGACAACACTCAAGTTATGCATGCCATCAACAAGGGTAGAAGTGACAATGACGCCTCAATGATTTTGTTGAGAAAAATTTTTTGGTTATGTGTTATATTTAACTGTCACTTAGTGAGTATTCATATCCCTGGTGTACAGAATGTTCTAGCGGACGCGATTTCAAGGGCCACATGCTCTAAAGACTTACCCGTATTTCTTTGTTGTAGACGCTAGTCAGCGAGTGCGCCAATTAGACTTGGAAGCAGCCGAGTATAGGTCCAAGGCATGGGCCCCCAGTACGTGGAGGACAAAGGCTTCCCAGTGGAAGCGTTACATAAGCTTCAGTAACTCGATCCTCAGACCAGCGCTCCCCACAGATGCTCAACATATGTGCCGTTATGTCGTAGACATGGCGAGAAGTCTTAAGTATTCGACTATCCAAAATTACGTTAGCGGAGTGATCTCACTGAATATGTACTATGGTTATGATGTCAAGTTTATCCGCTCTTCTTTTGAATTCATTATGACTCTAGCCGGGATTCGCAGGGTCTTAGGTGATCCGGAACCGGTGCGCCCATCGTTCACTTTGAAAGACATACTCAACATGTACAAATTTGTCGACATGAGTCAAACTCGTGACAGAGTCCTATGGACCTGCATGGCACTAAGCTTTAGAGGACTACTCAGGAAATGTAATATAGTCCCAGATACTATCGCAGCTGTTGGAGTTCATTATCTCAGGCGCGGAGCGGTTAGTTTCACAGACTGGGGCATGGAGCTGGCCGTGTCTAGCTCTAAGACTATTCAGCATGGCCAGAGAGTACACAAGGTACCAATCACTTATGCTCCCGGTTCTCCTCTATGTGCTGCGAGTCTGGTCAAACGTCATTTGAATGAATTCCCCAGTTCCGACCCTTCAGCTCCGGTTTTTGTACTTCCCAAGAACTCAGAACTGGTACCAGTCACTTACGGTCAATTGCTGAAATTTCTGAAGAGGTTGATGACCTTGTCCGACTTGCCTTCAGAACGTGCTGGCATGCACTCCCTCAGGAGGGCAGGAGCCCTATACATGTACCAAATGGGTCTGACATTGGAGGACATACGCCAGGCCGGGGACTGGGCCGGTATGGCCGCCTTATTGTACCTGACTAAACCTTATCACACACGTATTGAGACGGACATGGTAGTGTCAAGCTGTTTGGGGAAAGAGTGGTCTTTAGGATATGACTCTTAGGCATTATATATTTTCCATGTTTCTTTTCATGATGTTTATTAATTATGTTATTCCTTTACTTGGAGTTGCCGGTAGTTCTGTTAAACTGGCCCAAGTCCATCACTGCGTTATTCCCTTGTCCCTCTCACCGTAAAGGATTAATGTAAGGGAACGATTATATTGTTACCGGTATTGATACCCAGGTGGAGCCACTGCTCCTACTACAGGTGTGTGCTACCTGGACAGGTGTGGGTTACCTGTCAGGTGCTGACCTACATTGCTGCTACCAACCCTCATGCTGGAGGGTCTGGTGCTTGGTCACAGCTGGGGAAAATTCTTTTTTTTTTTCTTTTGTTTTTTCAATAAATAGGCCGGTAGTTCTGTTAAACTGGCCCAAGTCCATCACTGCGTTATTCCCTTGTCCCTCTCACCGTAAAGGATTAATAGTAATGGGTCGAGTGGGTTTGGGCATTTTAGGGTATTTTAAAGGAGCTTGTCACATATTGATTCTGAATCTGATGAGCTGTCATCTCAGCCTGGCTATTTACCATCATATGCATTTTAAACTGCTGTAGTGGGCCTTAATCAGCAACTTATTCTGACTTGCCAGCATCATTTCCAACCAAACATAATAATATATGACCATATGTGTAATACAATGTGCACTTGTCATACAGATAGATATTATTCAGACACTCACAATAGGTTCTTCCTTTCTTTTGTCTGAAAGTAATAACCAAGCACATTATATATTTTGTGTTTTGTATATCTTTGTCTTTCCTTGTGAGGATGCAGGAAGATAGAAATGCAACGGTTTCATTTGAAAGTAGTGTCATATTTTGATTGAACAAGAAGGGGTAAATGAGTATGTCAGCCTCTAGCTCTCCTCATTCTGGGGGACTGACTAAAAAGTAATTAAAATAATGATGAGTTGTTATTCTATGCTATCCCATAGCATCTGATGTAGACTGCTAAAATAGTTAGTAGTGCAGATCTGATGATTCCTTGATCTTCAATTGGTTGAAGTTTAATACTCCACTCAGAAGGTCAGAGGCTGCAAAAATCTCCCTGAGTGAGTTCATTCTCTCAAGTGGGCATTGAAGAGGGGCACTTTTACAGATGCAATTCTCCATGCAATTTGTCTCCAATCAAAACACTGGTGTGGGAAGACTTTGTTCTTATTCCTTAATAAGAAAATGACCTGATACCTCAACCTAACAGTCTGATGCTCTCTAATAAAGTTGAAGAGTCACTTCATTGAATCAGAAGTACTTGAGCCAGACAAAGAAATGCTCTCTTTTTGTAATCTGACTATCTTCTGGTAGTCTGGTCTAGTTACCAAGCTACTTAAAGACATCGCTTTTCGCATCAGTAACTTTATTATGAAGCATCAATTACATTTAATAAATAAAAAGTTGGGATGGACCAATATTCAAAGATGTTAGGCCTACATGTACAACACAATTGAGTCCTTCAGTTAAGCACAGAAAGGAATTTACCTAGGTAATTGATTCTAGGTATTGTTGATACAATATTTTAAGACTAAAATGATATGTGGTTCATTTTATGAATAATTTCATCAATCTTCTATCTGGTAGTCACTAGGCAGTATAGGAAAATATATGCTGGCACCCACTTTAGAGACTTTCCAGCTGTTCGAAATGAGTATGAACCCTACCAGAAATCAACCACCATGACAACTGCCTTGATTAGTCAAATACCTACTCTGATTCTCTGCAATCGAGTGTTGTTAATTGGCCTAAATGGCCCTGCACTATACATTTGGATAGACTATTTGCATTTAATTCTCTGTAGAGTCTTCAGATCCTTGACCACCCCTATTCCACGTGAGGGATCACGTTAGTGAAAAATCAAATATACTTACACCTTCTGTTTAACTGAGGAGGGGAGAGGTGTCACTAAAAATTTATCACAAATAATGACAATCACGTTTCATCCTACAAGAAAGTGTTTCCCAATTACTCAGCTACAAAGCAACAAAGAATGACTTGTCTGTTGCATATTTAAGGTAAGAATCTTCAATTAAGGTTTACCAGGAGCGAAAATTATAACAGTAATGCTCAATCAAAAAAGAAATGATCAATTCCGAAAATATCATTAGCCAACTGCCTTCTACATAATATATATATATATATATATATATATATATATATATATATATATATATATATATATATATATATATTCATATATATATATATATATATATATATAAATATATATTTTCACTTTTTCGTTGTGTACATAAAGGACATTTACTGGCCTACAACATGAACAATCCTATTTCATTGCCATATGATCAGTAAGACTACCAGTATCCATGCCATCTGTGCATGTGAAGAATTACATTAGGGCTCACACAGGAACAAAACACTCCCTAATGGCAATGCAATAAAAATGACACCCTATCACCACCCCTGTAGTTGACAGGTAGGGAGCAGCAGATTATAAAAACACTTCCTTGTAGCTGGTGACTAATGGCTTTTCTTGGCGCTATCCTTCCTTCTGATAAAACTGAGACTGACAAGTTGGGATTTCTTAAGTACCGCTTTTAACACAAATATGTTTATTGTCAAATAGACAGTTTGCAGAAAACATGGTGCATTGATGTTTAAGCCCATTTCCCAGAGGGCACTGAACATTAGATCTATGACGGGGGTTTACAGTGGGCTTTATCAGGGTGCACTTCATTGTATCAAAGATTCAACAGACTTGATATTTGAAGAATGCTATAAAAGGAATCCATAGAAATATTCTAAACTTCAGGGAATATTTATGAAAAGGGGAGATGTCTCATCACACACAGGGCCCCTCCCCTTAGTTATTGACCCTCTACCCTGATCAGTAAAACTACCAGTAGTCCTGCATCTGTATAGATAATTCGATCAGGCTTGCTTTTCCTACACAGAAGCAAAACTGGCAATGCAACAATCTGACATCCTATCAACATCCATATGGGTGACTGGTTTTGAGCAGCAAATTATAAAAACACTTACCATAGCTGGTAGCTAATGGCTTTTCTTAGCGCTATCTTTCCTTCTGATAAGACTGGGGCTGACAGGTGGAGGTTTCTTAGCACTTATCTTAAATATGGTTATTATATTCTTATGTTTATTACCAAATAAACCCTTTTTAATTTAACCTGGTGTATTGATGTTTTATTCCCATTTACCATTGGGCACTACACATTAAACCTAAGGCAGGGATTTTACAGTATACTTTCTCCAGATGTTCTTTATTGAATTAAAGAACCACCAGACTTAATATATTTTATAAAGGAATCGGTAGAAATATCTAAATCTTCATGAATATTCATGTGGAGATGCCAAATTTTTGATCCTCTACCTTCAGGACAGGTCCATGCATGGTATGTTACATAATCGGACCCTTAAAGAAAGGTGGCTATGGCAGTCTATATAGAGGTTCCATATATCTAGGCAAAGCACAGGAGTGAAGCTTTCACAGGGAATAGGCGAGATCTATGAGAATAATCTAATCTCTGCAAGCAGCCTCTCTATAATATCGACCACCATTATCAGCTTCATTATTCTAATGTTACCAGATAATTATCAACTGGATTAATCTCGTGTCATTAGATAACTATCCAGTTGTCATCAACATCTCAAACAGATGCTTAGGCCAAAAAATATAAAGGTATGTTTCCAGTAACATGACTTGAAAAAGTAGGGTCGGTAGGTCGGTTTATTTTTAGGTTTATATAGGAATTGTCAGGGCACATGGTTTCATGGTTTCATGTAAAATAATGATGGAAAAATGACAGCTGTGAGAGAGAGTGAGAACACGAAAAGGATATAGGACAAATCATCAAAAAGTAATAAAAAAAATTCTTTTGAAATATGAAAAATTAGAGAAAATAAAAATAAAATTTCCCCTGATTAGCTAGGGACGGTCGGGTGACTGAAAACAAACCTTTTTTTCTATTTGGCCTTATATATAAATGCACCTGCTGATTTAAATAATAGGAGTGGATTTTGAGTCGTCCTGATGCATGACTCTGTAAGGAAACAGGGCCTGGTTGCTCAGAGAAGGAGGGAGTAGATGTTCAATTTTAATGAATTCTGAAGTGGTTAAAACAATGACAAAGCCCGCCAAACTGAAGATCTAATCCTGTTTGGTACAGTACATAATGGAAGTTCATAGAAGATCACTTTATCTTTTGGCATATATCCTTCTAGACATGAATCACATAATTTACATATCCTTAATGTGTGCTGTAAAATAGGTGCAAACATCCTATTACAGTGATTTTGTAAAGAGCCTAAATGTCAATTGGGAGGGTTTTTTATCACATTGGTTCTTAGGGGCCTACTGTTAGTTCTATCTATACATTGCTCAGAATTAAATGGAGTTATTATGAATCCATCGTAAAATAAGTTTTCACATATGTATACAAAACTAATTGCAAATTGGTACAGCAGATTTTCTAAATGTTAGGATGGTAATGCCATCTCAGGAAAGGTGGGTTAATTGATAGAGATGTGTATGTATGCAAGATTGTGTGTTATATGTTGATGTGTGTACTTTGTTTTTGTATCAAACTTTCATTATGCTTTATAGCTTTAGAATTTTTGTTGGCCCTATAGAAGGCATGTTATGAATTAGTAGAGGATAATAAGTTGAATGTTATTTGTGACACTATTGCACATCATGTACATGAAAAGGATAATTGGGTTCTAATAATCTTGAATGTGGATTCTGTATTGACTTATGAAATATTGAAATTCTTTCAAGTAGACTTGTCGATATTGAATTTGGAAATTTATGAAGAGTATATAGAAGATCCAGTTGAAGAATACAGTGATATTGAAGCGTAGTCAATAGGACATGTGTCAATCATGGAATAAATTCCTGTTATTCATAAGAAATTTTTACGAGGTCAGACAATTCGAGATTTTATATGTTCTCATCATTGTAATATGACTAACACTTTGTTGTCAATCTTCTCCCCCCCCCCACTCAACATGCCAGCATTCAGGTCTCATGGAATATAAAGCAATATGGCGACTCTCGCGGTATCTGGAATCCCGCGCATGTGCAGTACAAAGCATGAATATGTATGAGGGTAGCGTTCTTTCCACAAGCTGTGTCTCTGTTATACCCAAGAAATGCACACACATTTATTGCTCCGTTAAATCAGACACAAAGAAAAATATCCAACAATAACGCATGATATGCCGTCTCATCTACCGTTAACAAATACTTGCTTTTGTATTATAGTAAATGATTGTAATGATGAAGACTGCAAGGAAGAAGAGAAAAGGATAGGAAACAAAGCCCTATGCAATTTAAGTCCAACAACATGCTGTACTGAGGAATAAATGAAACAGCACACCATCAATACTGGTGTTAATTGTTGAGGCTCTGTCAGAAACACCTTAAAGGAAAAGTGATGTTATATTGCACTATGCACAATAATTATCTTAATGCATAAATGTATACCTAGTATACCTTGTAGGGTTAATACATTCTCAAAAGGCCAATATAATGGTAAATTAACTTACTTAAACCTAGAGAGAAACTGTCTATAAATACGCCCATGAAGATCTTCTAACCTACACCATGCAATGTCCTGGACTCCAGCTTGTGTCTTCAATAGTATACATTGGTGCAGAAAGAAAAGTACTCAGTGGATGGAAAACATTGCAAAACCATGTTTAAGGTGCCATCTGGGAACATGAACTTTGAGAAAGTTGAATACCTCTTAATAGGTAGCTACGAGATAAGTGACAATTCTCCATTAAAATTCTGGCAATGAATTCTATGAGATTGAAATGCCCATGTTCCATTTGTAAACATTGGCATTAATGTTGCAAAAAAGTAGACAGAGAGGATTTACCACTCCCTTTACTATCATAAAATGAGAAGTGAATTACCTCTAAAGTTTCAGACATACTATATTTTCTCAGGATATCTTATTTACTGTGAACCTGACAGGTAAGATGCATTCCGGTTCCAGTTGAGGCAATTACTTTAGATTTCCAGGTACTCCTACACGACATATATCATGATAAGTAGACCTACAAAAAAGATTAAGCTGATATCCCAACCATTCAGCAAAGGAACTGTGTGCCTTCACAAATGAGGTGAACTGAGCACTGGCTATATTCTCATCAATAATGCATGGTCCGACCAAAGCCAACTGCTGACTTACTGTGGGCAAAGCAAGGTGCTTCCACTATATTGTCCCCCAGGTATCATTTGTAGTTGGCTACCAGTAAAGCTGTTTTCTTTGACCTGTTTTCTTTAAACTTTGAGCTGTACAAGTACCTTATGTGCAATATTGTTATCATAATGCATGAATGAAGCACTGGGCAGTAGTCTCTTCCGTCGTACCAACAATGCTGATTGATGTAATACCAATATTCATGGTAATGGGTCAGTATATTGTACCAAAGCAATGCTGGTGGATGGACAGTGCTATGATTCGGCCCTCAATGGCCTCAGAGTATGTTTGAGAAAGTTAAATATAATATATCAATGTATGCAGCAACTCAGAAAGTATTATTTCCCCTTTAGTACTTACTGAGGTCAAGTTCCCTTGTCATCATTAGAGTTACCGCAAGGAATATAGGATGGCAGGAAGACTCACAGAACGTGAAAAAAAATCCCTGTTACTAAAGGGACTTTTATGAATGAAAAAAGGTAGCCAATGATAACTATTCACTTGAATGTATATACAAAGGAAGATGACAGCCCTAATCATCAAGCAATTATAAATGACAATTAGTCATCCTCATCCACAATGCTTTGTAAGTGAAATGTAATTGTTTATTACTCAGGAAAACTAAGCAATATATACACCTGGTGATAGTTCCAGCGAGATAAGCTTATCTCAGTAGAGCTGACCCTGTCCTCCCCACTGCCCAGTAAATTGTTGTGGGTCCTTGTCAACCTGTGTGAATTGGCTCACACATGTCACTAGATGTCCAGAACACAACGTCGTTATAGCACAAGATCACCAGGAATAGCAATTTCTATGCCACATGAGTCTAACACACAGTGGTGAAAGATGACGGAATGAGTTATCACTAAAGAAGGAGTCACCATTGATGACAATCATGGCGACAGATGACGACAATTTGCTGGGTGCATACCAATGCACAACACATAATAGAAAACTGAGTGTCCATTTTTGTTTTGCTTGTCTGGACCTCATGCTCTGCATTCTCTGGTGTCCAGTTGCAAAAAGACCACTATCCCAGACCTAATCAGGATAACTTGTGCAAATGTCTGTTGAAATTGAAGTGAAAATCAATTATGTGACCAGTCACTAGAGTCTGCAGACAGGCAATTTAAACCGCATACAAAGAGGTAAAAAAGAAAAAGAAACTGAAAGAGGCTTATGGATAAATTGAGGCAAAAAACTTGGGGACAACTTGTATCCTTAGTTGGTTTTATTGATGGAAGCTCAAGAGAAAAGTCAGAAATAGAAAATGGTAGCCAGAAATAGACCCTAAATCTGTGGCAACATAGGTTAATGGAGGATGGGCTGGTTCCTAATAAAGCTACAAGCGATCAGCCCTGAGGCAGTTTAATTGATTTCCTTTCAAAGCCTTAGGGTGTATTTGGCTGGCACAAAGAAGCCTGATGTTCCAGACGTTGTTGGACTTGCAAAGATCAAAGATATAAGACATGACAGGTGTCAGGCAATCAGACAGAGAGGCCAGCCCTAGAGAAGTGAGACGGTGCCAAGATAGCATGGTCTCATATTTCTGTCACATTGTCACCCTGTCTTAGCCTTTTTTTATCTCCTTTTCCATAAAATGTGAGGTAGTATTACCCATACAACCATGGACTATTTGAGTACATTTTGTCATTCCAAACATGATATTGTGTTTTGAAGGTGATTTGAAATGTATCATCAGAAAAAGACCTGTAGTCACGAGGGCTGTTATGAGGGCTGTAAGATACAACTTAATTTATCTAGTTTGGTGAAGATACAAGTACAGGTTGTTTATTTTGCAAGTCTTGCTGTTAGATGCTATCCAGCCGGTCTATAATCATGAATTTTCTTTTTTCTTTCCATATTGAAGTTACCACATGTAGACATGCAATAAATCATAGTTTTACAAATGGCCCAATCCAGCAGTTCCAAAAAATAATAATTAGCGATAAAATCCTAAATATTGTGTGCACAATGTTGAATCTGTAAATTTGTGGTGGTGATTGGTTATATGCCAGTAAACAGTAATCCCTGAATGCATTTGATGAGGTGTCACACTGGTGAGGATCATGTAAATGGGCAGAGTGATGGTAGCAAATTTTAAGTGTGTGATTATGGAGCATGCCAAAATTGATCATGCCTTCAATGAGCTGTCATTTCCACCTGGCTGTTCATCATCATGTGTGTTTTAAATAGCCGGAGCAGGTTTAAATCAATATTTTAACCAACTTGTCAGCATCACTTTTAGCTTTCTAAATAATCAGGGGCAATATGGTATTTTGCTTGGTACATGACAAAGCCTTATTAGCATTTCCATATGTCATCTGCAGATACCTTGCAAACCTATTCAGACATAACCACCAGAGTACACTTTGAATGATCAGTCTGTAGAGATATCAAATCTGTCTTCCAACTTGCAGCGAGGGCCCTGTCGGTATCCACTATCCTGATGGAAAACCATATTGACCAATTTCTCAAATGCTCTTTTCACACAGATGCCACTTCACAAGGCAAATAAATGACAGTTTTCAGGTGTCAATGAACCGTTACAAGTCGATATTGTAATGAACACTGAATCCAGAGAAGTTCTTTGATCCTTGTTTATTGCATGATGACAGAGTGTACATATAGGTGATAACAATGATACACTTGCCAGTGTGCAGGCTCTACCCCTAAGCTCCTAGCTCAACCTGTCGTAGGTCCTAGATATTAGGGAGGTTGTACGTGGTATAATGTAAGTAGAAAAGATGAGCTCAGAATAGATGGATTGGGAGCTGCTCACCAGGTCTTAAATGCTAAGGTGAGCAGCTCACAGGGTGATGAAATGTCCTGGTAGGAACA
Source organism: Acholoe squamosa (assembly GCA_949317995.1). Taxonomy (NCBI): domain Eukaryota; kingdom Metazoa; phylum Annelida; class Polychaeta; order Phyllodocida; family Polynoidae; genus Acholoe; species Acholoe squamosa. The sequence goes on from OX439038.1 coordinate 75,364,928, forward strand.
GGTCAGATCTGGTCAGATCTGGTTGGGTCTGATCAGATCTGACGCATCGCCATACCCGGTAATGATTCTATTTATGGATGGACCAATCAGGATGAAGGGAGGTTGTGAAATTTCCCTGCATCCTAGAAATGTGTCCACAGGTATGTCGGTATGTTGTGATACTCCCAGTGAGTCAGTGCCCAGAAATAGGATGGGTCCGGCTCTCACAACATCCTGGTATGGGTGATGTAAGAGCAGCTCACTGTACACACTGGGGGGGGGGGATTGAGCTGTGAGCTTGTGAGCAGGTCCTGAGCATATATGGCGAAGTATTTTATAAATGTGTAAAATAATGAATAATACCCAGAATGGTCCATTGACAAGTCCCCACATTCCCACTCGTCTCTGCACAAGGTTTAAGGGAGGAAAGTCATTAATGATAATGGCTTTTGCCAAGTCCATTGACAATTTTGGGTATTATGCATACAAGGTACATGATACAAAGGGGTTTTCGGTATGAAAATACGGTACAAGAATGAAACAGGTGTACATGGAGGTCCCTTTATGGAACTTTTCAAAAATAAGAGATACCGGTAGCATGCTATTAATTGTTGGATCAATGAAACCTTATGATACTTGTTACTGCAGGAATAAATGGGTACACATATTTTTGGCACGTCATGAATACTGTTTGTACCTGAGTTTGTCATGGCTATGTATTGATACAATGGAGTATGAAAATACATTTGAGGTATATGGAATATCTACAAATATGATGTACCAGTAAAAAAAAAAAAGAAAATGTCTTTTACACAGTATGTGGAGTTGGCACCGGGAAGTCAAACCAAGGTTGGGAGTTTCCCAAGATAAGTTCGGCTTCAAGCTGCCAAGAGCACATGTTTAGCCAGTATAAATTGACCGAGGTCGTATTTGGACTGGCTGTGGGAAGAGAGAGGGGGGAAAAATGAAGATTTTATGTAGGACACGGTCAAGGTAGTATTCGATATGACTGTTGGCCCCGCTCTACATAGTTTGTGCCAAAGTTTAGAACCTAAGGTTAAATATGAACTTAATTATGCTACCAACTAAAGCTCATAAATACAATACATGGATGATCTTGTAGCACCTAAGGTGACATTATAAAAGGTCTGTTATAAAAATCACCTATAAGATCATAGGGGTTTGCCAATCTATTGCAGGCATGAAAAAGGGTGACCTTGTTTTATGAAAATAAAGAGTCAGTCTTGTTCAAAAATAATTATATTGGGTGGTTGTATGGGGGGTCAGGAGAAGTAATGTCTCCACAACATATAACAGAGGTCCAAAGTTCATGGCTGCTATGGCAATATTGTCACTTGTTTTTTCTGAAATGCTCCATAGCATGGAAGCTATCAGGTGGTAGGTTGCCATGCTGTTGGATGTTGGTATTGTCTCTGGACCTGATGGTACTGGTCCCTCCTCCTTGGGCTTGGCCTCTGGTCCTGAAGGAACCAATGCTGTGTTGGTGGTAGGCCTGCTGAGAAAATGACAGGAAGAGAAGACAATTCATCACCTACAGATTGTCTGTCATGGTTTGCGGACAGGCCACGGTCAACACAGAAAAAGGACGCAAGGTCAATATCATTTTGTCAACGTATAAACATAAGTACAGAGCTCAATCGATTCATTTGGGTTAGCACGGGTCTTGTATCCAGGGACGGTTAGTTTTAGGTTGGTTAGTTTTTCTAAATTCCAACAGGTGGCAGTACCAAGCTGGCGCTGTACCATGAAGATAACTGGTAAGCTATGGGATTTAATATGGGTATGATCTGGTCTATTGTGTTAGTTAGGCCCATGTACTGCTATGACGTTATGTAGCCTAATAGGCCTAATGTCTGGCAGTGCATGGGTGTGCTTTGGGCAATATCCTGAGGTGGGGGGTTCACGGTGGGGGGGGGGCGGGGCTTCGGTGGGGAAATGGGGTTGGGGACGATCCTCACATAAGTGTCTTCATGGCGCTATCCGCCATCTTATCCGACGTTGTGTGTAAGGGGTACCTGCCATCCCCACATAAGTGTGATTTTATCTTCCAAGCGTTACTGACATTTGGGTGTAACCTTGGGACGGTCCTAAGTTATATGATGGTGGGGGTGGGTGGGGGGGGGGGGTGTTTGCTTGGCTTGTGTGAGGGAAAGGTGTGTAAGGTATAGTTGTTTGGTGAATTTGGGGAAAAAGAAAAATTCATACAAATTTTGGGGTAGGGGTTTGCTTGTTTTGGGGTGGTGTGTTTGTTAATAGGACACTCGTAGGCATAATTCTCAAACAGACTAGTTTGTTAGGCTAATCTATCACTAGTAATTGATGTATTTTACCCTGACTTTTGTAAGAGGTTTAGTGACTAGTGAGCTAAGATGGTTCAATACAGTGGTGGAGGCGGTTGGCCTGATAAATGGAGCAAATTCAAACATTCAAAGATTGATAGCTGTGACCAAACAGATCCATGGCCTTGCTCCTATTGCCATGTGGGCCTAGAAGGCTATGGATGGTCCACCCTGGGTTGAGTCCATATAACTTTGGTGCCTCAAGGCCATTAGACAATATTAAATAAATGGGTAATCTAAGGTAAGATAGGTTGTGTGTGAGGTGGGTGGGGTGGGTGGGGTGTTGCCAAAAGGTTGATAAGTAAGATCTAAAGTGGTCAGGTTGTCGTAGAAAGGCATGAAGTGGACTGCGAATTCAACTATCACATTTTACAAAGCACTCTGGGCGCACACTACCATTGGCATGTAATGGGTATCTGGGTAACATGATGGCATAATCCATCATTGTCATGCTAGAACGATTGATGACGCTACTAAATGGACACATAAGACAAGTCCTACCTGGGCTGGTTGCATGGCAGCCTCGGCATTTGGCCCTGTGGTCTCCGGATACTTGCTCCATGTGGTGACTCGGTTTGGTAAGTTTGGTGTATTTTTTTGAAAATTGGATAAGATTGGGGTGGGAGGAGGCTTATATGTTGATCATGAGGTGGCTATTTCTCAATAACAGACATCCCTCAGAGGTATGTCTCTCCCTAAAATGGCATGGAGCCTTTCTATTGGTTGGATGCTAGAGGACCTGTCATACTTCAGGATGGAGTGGTCAGTTATGACACAATATTGTTGGATTTATGGGTGGGTGTGATATGAAATACTGATGGTGAAATCAGATCATATTGGATTCCTATCCTGGCTACCTATGGCGCAGGAATTAAGGATGTTAATATAATTATGTGTCTCACCAAACATTCCAGTACCAATGGTAAACAGAGGTATAAACACGGATCAGGATGCAAGAGAGCTGCTCTCCTACAGTAGGCCGTCATTTGGTAATACCTTAGGGTATTGAGGAGCCCTGAGCTTGTAACAAACCGGCGCATGTATGTCTCAATTGAATGGGATCACAAACCGAGCGTATGCTGTGACCATGGGTAATTTATGTGGCGTGCCAACCAAATCATCCAGTTTACGGCTGCCTAAGCCTTTAGGAAATTAAATATAATTTTTGGCAATGTCACTCACTAATTGTGGTTGTAAGGTTATGATGTGTTGGAAGGAGTAATTGGAATTTTTTGGAAGAATAAAACATAAAAAAAAGGTGAATTTGGTGGTTCTAATGAATACTATCCATTGAAATAATATATGGGAAATGAAGAGGAAACATCTATTACACAAAGAAATTATGCCTATACTGTCTGGGTAGTGTTTTGTATGTCTGTTTTCAAGGGTGGTAAAAAGGTTATTATGGGGGAGTTGTTAGGAAGTAATAGAGTGGGGTGTGGGGCTGGGGTGGGGGTGGGGGGTCTATACTCTGAATGCAGATGTTGTAAGATATTTCTGGGAGAAAAAGGATCCCTATTTTCTTGTAGTGTTGGGTGTTACAGGAATATTCTTTTATGGCCCTGATGTGGTTGGGTGTTTTAGGTTTAGGACCAAGGAAATTGTTGTCTTTAGTCATGAATTTTACACCTAGGATGGGCGGGTGATTTAAATCAGGAACCACATGGAACTTGGTTCCAAATTCATGGCCGTCGATGAGGGAGCTTATGGTAATTGAGTGACTTATCCTGACTGGGGTCTTATCATCCAGTAACACTGAGAGTCTAGAGTGTCTACCATGTCTAAAATTGGGTGTGTTTGATATTTTATCCGCCATTTTTGGCTAATGGAAGAGAGGGAGGCGCCACAATCGATGAGAGCTCTATACAAGTGGTTATCTATGTCAACAGATACTGCACTCTTAGTCAATTCTGTATCAACGAAAATGGCCTTACCTTGCTGTTCATATTGATCAGACTTGCTTTTCAGCTTTAGAATTGGCGTCCTCCAGCTGTAGTCCTCATATTCGTCCTCATCATCGTCAGTGCAAGAGTCCTGGTCCTCCTTATATTCCATACGTTCTGTGTAATAGTTACTGGAGGTGTGAGAGTCAATTGAGTTAACTTCTGCTTCAGTAGTAGGATCAGGAGTAGTGGGGGGGGGCGGTCGTATGGTCGGGTCCTTTAGGGTGGGGCGGGGACTATAGGTGCTGTAGTTCCGTCCCCTGAATCCTAATCATCGCGACTGCTCCTAGGGGTGTCGCTGTCAGCGTCAGACTGAGACGCTGTATAGCTTCTGCTATTTTTTCTACCAGGGGGGGTGTCCCTTGGTGTGACAGGTGGGTATAACTGGATTATTTTGAAGGCGTTAGGTGACGAATTTTCTCTCTGGAAATGGTGTGCTGCAGTTGCAGGTGGGTTGGGCGCGTCTAGCCCAGGTGATGCAAAGGTAGGTTTAGAAACTGGCTCCTTGGGTGTGGTCTCACTATTACTCATGGCTATGAGAGGTTAGTAGTGGGATATTCTGAGGAGTTCTCCACCATTGTCAACGAACTGTTACAAGTCGATATTGTAATGAACACTGAATCCAGAGAAGTTCTTTGATCCTTGTTTATTGCATGATAACAGAGTGTAAATATAGGTGATAACAATGATACACTTGCCAGCGTGCAGGCTCTGCCCCTAAGCTCCTAGCTCAACCTGTCGTAGGTCCTAGATACTAGGGAGGTTGTACGTGGTATAATGTAAGTAGAAAAGATGAGCTCAGAATAGATGGATTGGGAGCTGCTCACCAGGTCTATACTATACTAGAGGGTTGGGCATGGTCAGTCTTACTCTATTTGAGGGATTTACTTAATCTCCTGTAACTTGTGTCTCTAAGAGTTATACCTTAACAACTAGGCTGACAGGAAAGGTTAAGATGATATCCTGACTAGGCAACAACGACACTCTGCATCTCAGCAAATAAGGTAGGTTGAGTATTTGAGCTTTCTCATCAATAATTAATGATCAGACAAAAGCCCAAAGTCTAATGTACCATGACCAAAGGACATCTACAGCATTGCCATTCAGGAGTCTTCTGTAAGTGGTTACTACTATAGCTGATTTCTAAGAACATTAAGTAGCACACGTCTTTAAGGTTGGTCCCTACTCTTTAGTGAAAGTACATAGATTTTTTTGTGTGTAAGTACCTTAAATTATGCAGAATCGATGTATGAAAAGAAAAATGGGGGTTCCCATGCTACTTTTTGAAATAAGGAATTTTGAAAAATTAAAGTTTTTATCTATTTTCTCTAAAATGAGGAAAATAGGTGTGAAATTTTCTTAATTTTCCTTCATAATAACCATTAATCACATAATACCTCAAAGCCTATTTATGCAAGATAATTTAAAAAAAAGAATTGACCTATTGCATGGCATTCTGGGTAAAAGTGCAATGTCTTAGGAACAAGAGGGAACAATTTGGCTTAATTATATAACATTTTTGTCTAAAAACAATATTCATAGTACTTTTTTTACTTTCTTAGAAAATACCTTATATTAAAGCCTTTCATATGAAAATAATTTTGACATACAGCCCTCCTAAGTCATCCGCAAGGCCTTTCTTATGCATCATACTGACCGTCGAGATCTATGGGCTCCTGTAATACCGATTGGAAGACATATTGTCACAAAATCAGTGCTGCCAAGTAAACACCACAATTTTGTATCACGACGCCAAGGGCACATGAACTTGGAAAAATCATTTAGCCCATGAAGGGTTCGGAGTTTAGGATTTGATTAAAATTTTAGTGATCACCCCAAAAAAAGTGGGAGATCTATGGGTTAGCCTGGGGGGCGCGTGCCTCCCCCCTAGACCCCTTGAAAATGACCTTTGGTTAGACTCTTAACTATAGTATAGGAAATATGGTGCGAAACCCTGGCTTTGCCCCCCCCCCCAACCAAATTGTCATGGCTGTGCCCCAGACCACCCCTCCTAGGTCTGCCACTGATAACATTGCCTCTGCTTCATATGACTGGAAAAGTAGAGAACACACCCCCCCCCTTGCCACTTTCGTAGCTCTCCCAATCCACTCCCGTCGATAGGTGAAGCCCCTTGGGTGAAGCCATTCCATCAACCCCTCCCCCCCTCCGCCACTGGTGGAAGCATGGCCTCCCAGAAATTGCCACCCTCTGCGCAGCAAGGTGGCTTTGGTTGAGCGTCCACCTTACGTCATGTCCCCATGGGGACGTGTTGCCAAGTGACGTGACTAGGTCACTCTCCCCACACAGTCTTACCACACAAAATACAGTGTGCACTGTGTCTGGTAAATTGTGAATGAAGAATATAAAAATGATGCACAAAATGGCCGACTGCTGCGATCACTGAGCTGATAATGGTACCTTATGCAAATGTAGACTGTTGAAATGGGAGTTGAAATCAATCATGCAATCAGTCACTAGAGTCAGTTTACAAAATCCATAACGGATGAAGAAGACACACTGAAGCAAAACCATATTGTCACCCCTTAACATCTTAGTAGGTCAGCTAATGGAAACTGAGAAGAAAAGAAAACAGTAGCCAAAAATAGACCTTAGGTCAGTGACAATGTAAATTGAGGGAGAGTTGGCTTGTTCCTAATGAATGAACCCACAAGTAGCTAGACCTAGAGAGAAGCTTCATTGATTCCTGGCTAAGGCAGGAGGCTGTCACATAGATGCCTAATATTCTAGATGTTAGTTGCCTTGTGCAGATCAAAGATAAAGAACATGACAGGTGTCAGAAAATTTGACAGGGGAAAGGCCTTGGTTAGCAAGAGGCTGCCAAGATAGCACAGACCTGGCCTCACAACCCACCCCCTCTCATTTCCAACTGTTTATCAACTATAAATGTCTGTAGGGTGTATGAAATCACTATGCATCACTAAAGAGGTTAAGGCTGGCCTGACAGATTTATTCTGCTTTTCCATACAATGCAAATCAGTAATAACCATACAACCTGGAACTTCTTGAATAGGTCTTGTCAAACATGATATATGTTGGAATATGTTATAAGAAAAAGACTTGAAGATGTGGCATATTGGCACTGCAGAGAGAACATGTGTATACTATTCTATCCCTTCAGAAGCATGGTACTATGGGGACTGTGAGATATCAGAACCTAATTTATCTTTTTATAGTTTGATGATTATGTATGCAGGGACAGGCATGTCCTGCTGTTTGATGTTATTCAGCCTGTCTAGAATGAATATTTTCTCTCCAAACTGAAGTTCAGATGTAGAGAGCTGCACTATGCTTGCACTGAATTATAGTGTTTCAAACAGCCCAATTTAACCAGCATCAAAGAAAAAGGAATTTGCTATAAAATCATAAACCAAGAGAATGTGCACACAATCTTGAACCTGTAAATTGTAGTAGGGATTGGCTATATGCACGTTAACAGAAAACCCTGAATGAGTCTCATAAGCTTATAAGGAGATGTGAGAAGTTGCACTGGTGCAGATCATGTAAGGGGGCAGACTGACAGTAGCTAGTGATTTTAAGAGGTACTTAAAAGAGCGTGCCATTTATTGATTATGTCTTTGATGAGCTGTCATCTCTGCCTCACAGTTCATCATCATGTGTGTTTTAAACAGCTGAGGCAGGTTTTAGTCAATATTTTACCCAATTTTTCACCGTCACTTTTAACTTTCCAGATAATCAGGGTTAATAGCTATTAGGCTTGATACATGACAAAACAACCAGTTTTATATTTCATCTAGAAATAATTTACAAGCTACATCAAATATAACCCACATATAACTCTTTGTGGCATGTTTGCTGCTATGTGGGGTTAATTCCAGCACTACCTCCACTGCTCCAGTCCACTTTGAATGATCAGTCTACAGATTGTCCTCCAGCTCAAACCCAGGGCACTACATGCGTTTCTCAGAGCTCCTGATAGCCTTTGCAAATGGAAAACCATATTGACCAATTTCTCACATACTCTTTTCACACAGATGCCATGACACATGGCAAATAAATGACAGTTCTCCTGGGTGCCTTTTAATTTCCGGCCCATTGCATGTGTCAGCCTTAACCACACCCGGAAACTGACAGAACATGAGTCTGTGTATACAGGCATGTACCAGAAGCACCAGGACACTTTTTATATTAGTTTGAGACTTTGGGTGCAATGACCCAACGGGTGCAAGTAAGTACTAAAGGTTCATAAAATGATATATTTCTCTGACTGCTATATCGAATGTACCAGTTCACTGCATGAGTTTTCAGTCAACATATGAAAATCTACCTGAGTTCATGCATAGTGATGACCAAAGAACATGGTGTATTAAAAGAAAAGACAACCCCAATTTCATTTCTTTAGGTAGGCTTTTTATTGAATAAAAATATTCTGGCATACTCATAAGCACATCTGCTATAGTAAGGGAATGCTGGAAGCTTCTCTGATACAGGCTATGACATCACAAGAGACTAAATGCACCTTAATACAGAATGCACAGCCCTAGCTACTTGAAAATAGATGCTCCTGATGTGCTCATGAGTATGTCAGAACCTTTTTCATTTAATAAAGAGCCTGCCAAATGAAGTCATCATGAGAATGGGGTTGTCTTTTCCGTTAAAGCCCTAATATTAGAGAGGGGTGGGTAAAAGACAGTGCATATATACAGTGGCCAAATGTTTCAATATACAGCAAAAGAATAAAGCATCAAGGGATTAGCTAAGATCTCGGAGAGCTGGATTGCCTTTCCAAAATAGTTTCAGCTGTTCTTTTCTCCTGCTAAAAGGTTGAGAGAGAGATTTGCTGCAGCTGGTAGTTTGAACTCCCAACCTGACTGCCCTGACACATGCCCTGCCGTTTCCCTCCCCCAGCTTTCTGGTCAACTCCATCCATAGACTCTTTGAACATTGGTGGATTTAGATGCCCCCCTTTGTCCATTGCATTTTTTCAACCCCAGAAATTTCTCAAAATGAGGGGGTGCGCCCCCTCCTTTTCCAAATCCTGGATCCACCACAGCTGAAAGGACATTGTCCTGGGGTACTGGAGGTGTTTTAATAGCATTGACTTTGCCACAACTTTCTGATTTGTGAGCAAATGATTGAACAATGAAATGACAATATTGTTATTACTATCAGAACAGGTTACTCACAGTAGACCCAAGTGGTATTCAATGCTAATGAACCTTAAGTGGTTAAGGTTGTTAGCCATCCCATCAAACCTCAGCATCTAATCCTGTTTGCTAAAGTATATAATGGCAGCTTGAAAGACACTACTGTGTTGTTTGATATGAGCCAGGTGAGACATTTTGTATGTCCTTGATGTTAGCTGGAAAAGAGATGTACATGATGGAAACATGGTAAAATTGTACTTTGTAAAGAGCATTAATTAATTGTTCTATACTAGAGGGTTGGGCATGGTCAGTCTCACTCTACTTGAGGGATTTACTAACGCTTTCTCCTGTAACTTGTGTTTCTAAGATCTATACCTTAACAGTTAGGCTGACAAGAAAGGTTAAGCTGATATCCTGACTAGGCAGCAATGGCACTCTCCATTGCAGCAAATCAGGTAAGATGAGTGTTTGAGCCTTCTCATAAATAATGAATGCTCTAACAAAAGCCCAATGTCTAACCTACTATGAGAAAAGGGCGTCTACCACCTTGTCATTCAGGAGTCTTCTGTAAGTGGCTACTACTATAGCTGAATTCTAATAGCTTTAAGTGGCACACATTTTAAGTACAATGCAATATGACCATCATGATGTTGGAATACAGCCCTCCTACGTCATCCACAGTGCATCATACCGACCTTCTAGATCTATGGGCTCATGTTATACCAATGCAAGAGTCACTAGAGTCAGTTTCCAAAATCCATAACGGATGAAGAAGGCACACTGAAGCGAAGACATATTGTCACCCCTTAACTTTTAGTCGGTCAGCTAATGGAAGCTGAGAAGGAAAGACAGAGTTGGAAAACAGTAGCCAAAATTAGACTTTAAATCAGTGACAATGTAAATTGATGGAGGGTTGGCTCGTTCCTAATGAATGAAGCCACAAGTGGCTAGACCTAGAGAGGACATTCATTGATTCCTGGCTTCATTGATTCCTGGCTAAAGCAAAGATAAAGAACATGACAGGTGTCAGATAATTCGACAGGGAACAGGCCTTGGTTAGCGAGAGGCTGCCAAGATAGCACAGACCTAGCCTCACATCCCACTCCCTCTTGTTTCCAACTGTTTAGTGACTATAAATGTATTACAATCCAAGGCCCTATGCTGATATAATGCAGCAATGGAACATCATGCCAAACCTAGGAGTGTATTAATTCTGTTGGGTAACAATGTTTCATGAATGTACCCTTAGTGCATTTCTCACTCAGGCTACATTCTTACATTATGACAATAGATGTTTATTGTGTATTAAATCGAGTATCCATCCCATAAGGGGTTAAGGCTGGCTTGACCGATTCGTTAAAATCTATTACACAATGCTTTGTTAGTCTACAATCCACAGGTTAGAAGATAATGTTTATGGGAATTTATCTTTATCAGAAAATGAAATCTACCCAGTATAAAACTATATTTTTTTTTTTCATTATTTATTTATTTGATCGCTCATAACAAGTACAGATACTAGAATGCCATGATATTGTGTACATAGTGAGCTTATTATTTCTGGTGTATTCAGTATCCTTAATGTAGTGGAGCCTACAAGAACATTACAGCTTAGCCTAAGTAAATCCTGATAGAAGGTGAAATACTTCAAATCATTAACTCTCAAGTTAATATGATAGCCATTGGTCTAATGCTTCGGTGAAATGTGAGCTTGAAACCGAAGGGGATTAGCCACTACTTATAGGATATGGTTACATTTTCGCATTCAAGTTTAAAGATAAAACTCGTGCAATTAACCGAGGCTAGAATGAACAGTAGTTGACACTAAACTGAAACATACCATAACAGCGAGTTGACTCGTATCCTTTACCAAAGCGGACAGCGGGCTGCATGTCTAGACCTTAGTGTCAACCTCCCCTGTTGCACTGCAGGCTCGCCATCTGGTGTATAGATGAAGTACTACCTTTTTTGTCAGACAGCGAACCGGGACTGATTGTATTTTCGCCACTTTAAGGGAATATAGTGTAGGGGCCAGCTCTGCCGTAAGGCCAGCAGCCCCGTTTCTGGAGATCCCAGCCCCCAGGGGCTGGCATCCGGTGGTAGCTCCCCCCTACGTGTGTGTCATACCAATCCAGGTGTAGGTGCCTGGAATGGTATAATACAGATACGCTTCGACCCTGGCAGTACTGTGTACTGGTAGGTCCTCACACTGCTTGATAAAGCCCAACCGATCTGGTTGGGAGGAATGCTTGGTGCTGGTTGGCCATGGTTGAAGCTGGTTGGGAGGAGTGTAGGGGCCTGCTCTGGCTGTAAGTCCATGGCAGTAGGCCATCTGCCCCGTTCCGGTTGCACCAGCCCTCAGGGGCTGGTCAGCCGGTATAAGCTGCCCCCCTTGTGTATTATACCGATCCAGATGTAGGTGGAAGGTAGAGAATGTCAGACAGGGAACTAGCTCAGCGGTAGAGCTTCCGCCTGCAGGTTGGAGGGTCCTGGGTTCGACTCCCGGTTTCTCCAGGACATTTTCTGCCGACCTCTACAATAGGCTTAAAATCATCTATTGAAACATGGAGGGAGTAAGAATAAGGCCTAATCTTTGTTGTGTGAAAACCAGGAGGACACAAATGCTCTATAAATGGTGGAAATTGAATGTTATTCTCGGTGAACCAGACGGTATGTTGATAAACAGAAATCCAATATGGCGGAATGGCTTCCTCCTCATCACTGTCAATTCAACTCTAATTTCTTCTTTATTTAAGGTAAAAAAATTACATTTTAGGGTTTGTACCATGGTAAAAAGTGCTTAGTTAAGGATTATTGATGCACTCCTTGAATTTAGTCACTTGATACAATGAATTCGGGCGAATAACACACTCATTCATTGTATCCGTGACTAAATTTAACTTGTGCATCAATAACCCTTATTCAACCTCTAAATAGAAAGCTGCATGCTTATCCTACTAAAGCCAGTGCCAGGAAATGAATGTCCTGTATGAGATCTGGTATAGAAAGTATCACCTTACAAGGGAATCCTTACCTTAACCTTAAAATTCAGAGAGAGATTCAACAATATTATGGCTCTGTGAAAATGTTCAATAATCATACCTTGCCTGCCACATATTGGAGTTTTAGCAGTCCTGACGTGAACGTATCCGTATTGCGTCACCAGGCAACCATGTTGATTACGTCATCAAAGTGTGTGCAGTCCAAGAGCGCTACGTACGCCCATCATGTAGCAAAGCACTTAGATACGTTCTGTACGTACGTAGCTCCATAGAGGAGGTGCGTGTACGTCCATGTCGGCTTTGCTAAACCTCTCTAGTAAGAAGTACTGTGCCTACCTAGGAGAAATGCTATGAATAGCAAACGGACTATGGATAAATGGGTTGTTAGCTAGATCTAAATGGCCTGCCCTCTGGTTAGACATGAAGGGGATCTGAATTGCACTGTTTAAAGCCCCAGTGTAGGTAGATTCAGACAGTCGACATATCAAACTTAATAGACACCACAGGTGCCATGGGAATTTTTCCAAAGACAGCCCTTGGGAAATGATTTATCACACTCGTAATGTTAGGATCAGAATGTTGTATAAATAACTTCCCTGCATCAAGGAGAGATTATATCAGACCTACTCTCTATCATGAAGATATCTTACAGAAATGGTGTTGCTGGCAGTTCTAAACATGTATGCACAATCCATAACCTCCCAATCATAGTGGTGATTTGCTATTAGCCTATAAATAGTGTCAATTGCCTCTAATATCAAGGGTGAGAAAATAAATTATGAAAATGGGCCAAGTAGGTTTGGGCTTTTCAGGGTGTTTTAAAGGAGCATGCCACATGTTGATTCAGAATCTGACGACCTGTCTTTTGTTTTTTTTGTTTTGTTTTTTTTATGATGATACAGCAGTTAGAATTGCATATCCATCAGATATCCCATTGGGAACTCTTGCAGTCATAGTACTACATCAGCAGGAATGATTTCATTTGGAAGTAGTGTCCCTTTTTGATACAAATGAGAAGGGACAACATGAGTATGTCAGCCTCCACTCATACTAGTGGACTAAATAATAAAGAACATTTATAATAATAATAATGGATTGCTTTCTTATATGTTATCCCTCATTAAATAAAAGGCATCATGATGTAGACAGTATTAATAAAGGTAGTATTGAGGATCTGATAGTTCGTCCTCACACTTCTTTATCAACTTTAGGATGATATTTGATATTTCCAGTCAGAAGGTCAGAGGCTATGAAAATCCTCCTTGGTGAATTTGTAGGCATTGGAGAGGGGCAATTTTACCGATGCAGTTTTTCGTGCCATTTGTTTCCAATTAAGACACTGGTATGGGAAGACTTTCTTGATCTTTCGTAAGAAATGACCTGATACCACAACCTAATAGTCTGGTGCTCAAATACCAAGCCAGTCCATTGGATCAAGAGTATTTGAGCCAGACTGAAACAGCCTTTTTAATCTGACTACCTTCCTGTGTCCTGGTCTTGTTACCTAGCCACTTAAAGACATGCTTTTTCACATTAAAGTGCCTAAATGAATTGAGTAAACAGAAAGCTGGGATGTGCCAATATCAAACGATGTTACCTGTACTAAGCAGGGCTTGAGTGTTTTGATTAAGATAGATGGAAATTCAACTTTGAGACTATCTGATTGTTTCTGGGTATTGTGGATAGGCCATATAGTACAATCTATATGGGACCTTATTCCACGATTTCTGGGATTCTCAGTGCTTTTCCTGGATATTCCCATGCGCATGCCAATTTATCCAGATATATATTATCTATTCAGATATGAGAAATGCACCACCTGATCTTCTAGAAGCAGCTGGGTACTGCCACATTATACTATCGGGACAAGGATCCCCATCTAGTAAAGTATATGATATTCACACTTGTTTTTGCCATTAGCTCAGACCTCAAATCTCTACTGTGTGATTCATGTTTGAAATAGTCCAATATCACTTCAAATAGATTGAAATTAATTAGGTTCACCAATCATGGGTATTTGGTCTCCCAGTTTATCTAAGGTACTCTGCTGCTATTCATACATACAGATTTTGTAGTCTATGCATCTAAAGGCTGCAATGCTGCATGCATACCCAGCAAATTGCCATTATCTGGTGCCATGATTGGTCATCAATGGTGACTCCTTTCTGAGTTATAACTCACTGCGTCATCTTTCGCCACTGTGTGTGAGTCTCACATGGCATGGCGATTTATCACAACAGTTGCCAGCATGATCTCACTCACTGCGTGAGTATGTGCCACCCCTTGTCATCCCTCACAAAGCATGGTGACTTATCACCACCATCGCCAACATGGATCTAACTCACTGCGTGAGTATGTGCCACTGCCTGTCAACTCTCAGTCAGAATGGCGGCTTATCCCAACCATCGCCAACATGGATCTGACTCATTGTGTGATTATGTGCCACTCCCAGTCAGTTCTCACTCAGAATGGCGACTTATCACCAACATCGCTAATATGGATCTCACTCCCTGCGTGAGTATGCACCACTCCCAGTCAACTCTCACTCAGAATGGCAGCTTATCACCACCATCGCCAACATGGATCTCACTCACTCTGTCAATATGTGCCACTGTTTGTCAACTCTCATTCAGAATGGCAACTTTTCACCTGCATTGCCACATGGCTCTCACTCACTGCGTGAGTTTGTATCACTCCTAGTTAATCTTCTCTCAAAATGGCGACTTATCACCACCATTGCCAACATTGGTCTCACTCAATACGTGAATTTGTGTCACTCCAAGTCAATGCTCTCTGAGGATTGCATCAGCTGTCATTCACTCTCACTCACAGTGGCAACTTATCACCACCATTGCCATAGTTGTTGAGACAGCACCACTGTTCAACATGTAGCCTATCTAGGAAGTGTGGGCATGAAGTATAAGTCCCATACATATCAAATGTGCTTTGTTTCACACTGATTTCCATGTAATACTTCAGAGTTGAATCAAACAAGATTATATAGAGAGAATATCAATTGAATTTAGATAGAGGTATCTCTAAAATGAAAGCAACTATCTTTAAACACCTTTTCTCTGGTTACAGGAAAAATGCATAGGGAAATATCAACATGAACACCTTGTCTGTGGTTAGAGGGAAGATACATATGGCAATACCTTCTCTGGCAAAACATACTTTGATCTGGCAGATGTGAGGCTGCATGATTACCTATGTCGATGATCATGAGCTTTTCATCTAACAAGGTGAGTGATCACCAGTGTCGCCATCACTGGTGAGTCTGAGTGATCACCACTCTCGCCATCCATGGTGAACCTGCGCTATGACGTGGTGCGCGTTTCATCTAGCGAGGTGAGTGATCAACCGCCTTGCCATCCCTGGTGAGTTTGAGTCATCCCGATCCTCGCCAACCGTGGTGAACATGCGCTATGGCATGGTGTGCATTTCATCTAGCGAGGTGAGTGATCACTCGTGTCGCCATCCCTGGTGAGCATGGGTGATCAAGATCCTCACCATCTGTGGTGAACCTGTGCTATCACGAGGTAAGCGTTTTATCTAGCGAGGTGACTGATCACAATCCTTGCCATCCGTGGTGAATGTGCATTATGACATGGTGTGCGTCTCATCTAGCGAAGTGAGTGATCACTCATGTCGCCATCCCTGGTGAGGATGAGTGATCACTCATGTTGCCATCCCTGGTGAGGATGAGTGATCACGATCCTTGCTATCCCTGGTGAACATGTGCTATGACGAGGTGCGTGTTTCATCTAGCGAGGTGAGTGATCACCCGCATCGCCATCCCTGGTGAGTCTGACTGATCACCATCCTCGCCATCTGAGGTGAGGCCATGTGATCACCACCATTGCTATTCCTGGTGATCTTGTGCTATAGCGACGTCGTGTTCCATCTAGCGACATGTGTGAGCCACTTCACACAGGTTGACGAGGAGTCACGACAATTTGCTGGGTATTCACTGATTTCTGTTTTTATGGTTTCTTTTATTTTGTGTACTGAAATGTGCAGCACAATTTGTAAACATAGAAGCCTACAGATATTGTGAAATGTGTACAGCAGTCATTTACGTCTCATGCAGATGTAATCCAATAGGAAAATGACACTTGACATATGAAATCCCCAGCACATCTACTGCTGTAGTATTCTAAATCACATTCATTATCCAGCATTTTCCTGGAAATGGATGAAGTGATGACAGTAGGCCCGGTTAACTAAACGATGACAGTCATGCAGTGTTCATATCCTGGACCAGAGGACAGTATATACTGTAGTGGAATTCCCCAGAAGGGGTCTAGTACTTCTCATTGTGTTCTTATTAAAAGGGAACTAGAAGGGCTCCAAGTTCAGACCACTAGGATGGCGTTAACACTAGGTCAAGGACATAAGACAACAGGAAAAATACAGTTCTACACTCTTTTATTACAAAGTAAAAATCATGATACTGATACAAGACATTCGGCTATACTATGGTTCCACAGGTAACATTAAAGGGGCCAGGACATCGCTAAGCCCACACATATATTATGATAAGCTGTGGATAGGGGCCAGGTCTCTACTAAGCCCAACGTGAATAAAGTTAAAGTTGAGGGGGCCAGGACATTGTCCAGCCCACACATATGTGATAACTATGGATAGGGGCCAGGTCTTCGCTAAGCGAACATGGAAAAATAAACAAAAGGTTGTAAGATGGGCAGCGTACCATGGATTTAGGTGGACTGCAAGCTGCGGGAGGCTGCAACCGAACCGGGCCTCCAAGATGGTGAGGGAGTCAGACCTTCCAACTCACAAGTGGCTACCAAAATAAATGGAGCTGAGCTCCAGGGTCAGGCAGTAAAGGTTCTGGAAAAGGACTGTCAGAATTGGAACTGCTCTGCAAATGGTATGTGAGTTGCTCCAGCACAGTATGGTGTGAGAGCCAAGTTGATACTGCCTGACTGAGCAGCCTGGACTGCTTATATAGACCATGGCTGGGGCTGGTCAGGTGGTCAGGTGGCCTAACAGGACCCCATAGGGCCCAACAGGGCCCTGACAGGGCTGTCCTGATTGGCTGAAATAATCTGAAAAATCAGCCTAAAAATTATGGAATAACAAAAAAATTTGGGGAAACGGCCCAGGATTGGCCATACTAGGGGCATACAGATTTGGGTTCAGCGTCACGGCAGACGCACGTTTTCCATGAAACCTTGGCCCAGATCAGGCTCCCAGTAAACCCAAAAATACTATGGTTTAAATTAAAATCTTGTTAATAAATTTAGTGGGACAATTTTAATAAAGACCACATCTAGGTGCTGCTTTAAATAGGGTGACTTGGTACAGCTAAGCCATATTTTGAAAAGCTTTGGTTGGAAAGGGGTTTACGGGTACGGGGTACCACCATTGACTGTCTGGCAGACAGGCAAGGTGAAGACTGGAGGGCTGCTGCTGTTCCAACAAAATATAACTTTAAACTGAAGAATACAGGCCAAACAAAGGTGGATACAAGTGCATAAACATTCAGTCCACCTCCCTAACTAAAACCTGGGAGCTGACTTTGTTTAGATTTGGGAGACTGATGTGGGAAAGATAACCGGGCCACGGGCGACAAGGCCGAGAACAGGTTGGGTGAGAGGGAGGGGGCTGAGAGCGCTTCTCTTCACGGGAGCAGCCACCAGTCACGCCTGGGGCGATGTCGGCGCTGATGTCGCCCTTTTTGCCGACACTACAATACTTTTGAATTCAGTGGCTACTGAAAACATACTGATCAATCACTGCACATTAATACTCCTAAATCATCTGACTTTACACTGCTATTTTCAGCACAGAATCACTAGTCTACTGACTCTCAACTGAATTTGCAGTATGAATGCAGTAGACTACTGATCCTCTACTGATATCACTCTGTCCATTCATGGGTCTGTGCTCGTGACTCATGTTTGATATACTGTAATCTTAGGGTATAAGGTGTTTCTTATACTCATAGTTTTAGTTCTCTGGATCCACAAGGGGGGCAAGATTTTTCTTTTGATATGTTACACTCCCCTTAGTTCAGAGCTTTTTGAATTCTTAAAAAACACTCACTACAACAAAAGTTATGATTTTTTTGTTGACTATTCTAAAACTGGGGGAGTGTCATATATGCAGGATGCATCTTATACATGGGAGTTAATGGTAGTAGTGATAGCAGATAAGCACATGTAGAGGACGGTGAAAATATCTAGGATCACCGGGACTTGAACCCGGATCTCTGGCATGACATTCCAGCATGCTAACCATTACAACATGATCCCTTGCCTGATACTTCGACCTTCCAACTACACCTGCATCGGTATGATACACACTAGGGGAGCAGTGATTACCAGGTAACTGGCCCCTGAGGGTCAATCTACCAGGTACGGGGATTTCTGGTCCCCTACACACAGATAGGCTAAAGGAGTGTATGAAGGTGAGACATTACTCACTGCCAGTAAGTCCTAATGTAATGGACTATCTAGTAATTCTTTCTTTGTCACAATTATGACAATTTTCAAATACAGTTTATCATCACTGGTCTACTGTTTTCTCAATACAACATCAATGCAGCTGTCATACTACTATAGCAAAGCTCTACCAGTTATGGTTAATGTTCCCCTCCTACTGTGGTAGTGGTTACCCAGTTCTACTGATTCGATACTGCCCTAGTCCCCTCCTACTAAAAAGTAGATGCAGCTGCATATAGTTGATGTGGAAAGGAAGTGGTTAGGCAATACTACTGATATCCTACTACCCTAGTCCCCTCCTCTATGGGTTACTTACACACACTACTAAGAAGTAAATGCGACTATTTATAGCTCATGGGTAGATGTGCCGGACAGTCCCCCCAGTCCTGACCAGAAAACTTCTTCAGTGGAAGGTCAGGTAGCAAGAGCAATGCATACAGGAGGGGCATTAGTGATACAGTGGACACTCTTTTAGTTCTTCTTCCTACCCCAGCAGTAGTTCTGCTGTGGTCTACCCCACTGCATATGAGGCTGTAGCAGTACTAAATCAGTAGACCACTGATCAACTACTGCACCTCATTTGCATATTTCAGACATACTGATTGACCACTGCTCTTGCACTGATATCACACTGTTATCCTACTGGACCACTACTGCCCTGTTCTGTGGTGTTTGGCAGCAGAATGGCAGTGGTTACTGAAACACTACTGTCTCTCATACTGATTTGACATTGATACACTACTGCTAGACCACACTGTTTGTACACTGCTTAGGTACTGCTTTTCCACTGCATTTTGGCCCAGGATATCTAAAGCCATTATGGTGCAATTAATTTCCTATTAGATTACTCTCAACTCATAGTTAATTAATGCTTCCTTTCAATCAATCATGATATTATTGCTACACATTTCTTGGCATCATCAGGAGTTGTCCATAGCATGTATGACTTTATTTTTGTTAATTATGATATTAAAGGGGTAATCTTTTAAAAACAATTTCTATCTGCAGATTTTTATTAATCATAGGATAAGATAACCTTAAACATAATCCCCAGGCTTGGAAAACATTGACTCCCCCCCCCCCCCACCATAGGAGGAGCGCTAAACTTTGGCCTATCCTCCAACATTTCTGGATGAATTTCATATACCATAAGGTTAAGAATAGAAAAGGTAATTTGTGCAAGGCATTAATGATTTGTGCAAAGAACTATACCTGTATAGTGGTAGGCCTTACGATTATCTAGGTATATGTATGAACACATTCAAAACAAAATTGTACATGATGAGATATGCTGCATTTACGGTACCAAAATAATTTCAAATCATGCATTTTCTGTTGACCCCTTACCCCCTCCCTAACCTCCCCACCTGCATTAGCCCCACTGTTGGAGGGTTGTTCAACACCTGCACTCACCTCTTATCAGCTATCACTATGGTAACCAGGAGATAGGAACACTCAGTGAGGGCCAGTCTCCAACAGTGGAGTTTTATTGGTGGAGATATGGCCAACGTTTTTCCCCAGTCCACTGTTGGCACTGTATTACCTTTTCCCAAGCCTGATCCCTAGTTCATATCAATATTCATAAAAGGGGAACATTACAAAAAATCTGCTGTCGATTTTGAAAATATCCTCAGCCAAATGCCTTCTACATATTTTCTTCTTCACTTTTCCAGAGAACATTTATTAGTTTACATCATGGACCATACTGTGCATATATCCTACTTCAGGGCCATATTATCAGTAAAACTACTGGAATTAATGTCATGTGTATGGGGTTTTTCTTACACAGGAACAAAACACTCCTTGATTTTGATACAATAACCTGACATCTTATTGGCACCCCTGTTAGTGACAGGTAGGGAGCAGCAGATTATAAAAACACGTCCTCATAGCTGATGACTAATGTCACTGGAACAACTTGCCAGTCTATAAAACCCACAGCATACAAAGAGTAAAAAAGAAGGAAATAAACTGAAAGAGGCTTATGGACATCAAGGAAAATAACAACTTGTGTCCTTAGTTGGTCTACTGAGGGAAGCCAAAAGAGGAAAGCTAGAAAATTTGATAGAAAATGGTAGCCACAAATAGACCTTAAATCTGTGGCAACACAGATTGATGGAAGATAGGTGCATCCTAATGAAGCTACAAGCGATTAGACCCAGGGGATTTTAATGGATTCCTATCTAAAGTCATAGGATACATTGGGTTGGCACATGTATAGAAGCCTGAAATTCCAGATGTTGGTTGACTTGTTAAGATCAAAGATTATAAGGCATGACAGGTGTCAGGCAATCTGAAAGAGGACAGCCATTGGGAAGTGAGAGGGTGTCAGGATAGCACAGAGCTGATCTCACATTCCTGTCACAAAGTCACCCTGTCTTAGCCTTTTTTATCATGATGCACAGCCTTGGCCAGTCAGTATTGTATTGGAGCATGTCTGGAGGGTCAGCATGGTGTATGAATACATATGGTATATTCATGGTCATGATGATAAATGGGCATGGTGTATGAAATCACTATGCATCCCTAGAAGGGTTAAGGCTGGCCTGACAAATTCATTTTGCTTTTCCATACAATGCAAGTCAGTAATAACCATACAACCTTGTACTTCTTAAATAGATTTTGTCATTCCAACATGATATTGCATTTTGAAGGTGATTTGGAAATGTCATAAGAAAAAGACTTGAAGTTGTGGCATGTTGGTACTGCAGAGAGAACATGTGTATACTATTCTACCCTTTCTGAAGCATGGTACTATGGGGACTGTGAGATATCAAAACCCAATTTATCTATATCTTTTTATAGTTTAATAAACATGTATGCAGGGACAGGTATGTCATGCTGTTCGATGTTATTGTGCCTGTCTAGAATGAGTGTTTTCTTTCCACATTGAAACTAGCAGATGTAGAGAGCTGCACTATGCTTGCATTGAATAATAGTTTTTCAAACAGCCTAATTTAAGCAGCATCAATGAAATAGGAATTTGCTATAAAACAATAAACCAAAAGATTGTTTGCATAATCTTAAACCTGTAAATTGTAGTAGGGATTGGCTATTTGCCAGTAGGCAGAAGTGAGAAGTTATACTGGTGCCGATCATGTAAGTGGGCAGACTGATGGTAGCTAGAGACTTTAAGAGGCTTTTAAGGAACATGCCATTTATTGATTATGTCTTTGATGAGCTGTCGTCTCTGCCACGCTGTTCATCATCATGTGTTTTAAATAGCTGAGGCAGGTTTTGATCAATATTTTACCCAACTTGCCACCATCACTTTTAATGTTCGAGATAATGAGGGGCTATGAGCTATTTGGCTTGGTACATGACAAAATCACCAGTTTTGTTCGCATCTGTAGATACTTTACAAACTACATCAAATATAACCCACAATTATGAGGCAACAAGCTAAAAGGACCGTCCAAGGGGGATTAATACCAATTCTGGCCACTAGGGGGACACCACTAAGGCTTAAAAAGGGGAAACTAGACCGAAAATTGTATTATACTAGTTTTTCATGAGGATTTCAACAGTCCTACAGGGAAATTTCTATTTTTAGTCCAAACCTTCCAAATTTGGAATGCAAATAGAAAGTTTTTAGGGCATTTCAGGACACAAATCCATGTATTTGTTGATATATGTTGCCATGGAAACAAGATTTCCACTCAAAATAGAGGAATAAAAGCCCATTAATAGCCCCAATCACAGGGATGAATATACTCAAAAAATGGTAAAAATCCTATTTTTAGGTCAAATTCTATAAGGAAATGATTTTAAAGAATATGATAAATTTCCTTATTTGCATAATAATGCATACTTATACTTATCTCAAGATATCTCGGGAAATATGCAAGTTAGAGCTTATTTGGTATATGGATATGTTACTGACCACCCAAATTCATAGAGCCATAACTCAAAAACTAGCAGAGATATTTTCTAATGTAATACATCATTGAAAAGCTCATGACTTGAATTTAGAAATTGACTTTTCCCCTTGGGGGACCCTTTTGCCTTGGCTGGACACAATTGTGGGAATTATATTATTCCCAGTACTATTAGAATGGTCCAACAACACTTTTTGGCATGTTTGCTGCTACATAGCACTACCTCCACTGCTCCAGCCCACTTTGAATGATCAGTCTACAGAGAAGTCAAATTTGTCTTCCAGCTCATGGCCAGGGCCCTACACACCTTTCTCAGAGTTTCTGATGGAAAACCATATTGACCAATTTCTCACTGGCTCTTGTCACACAGATGCCACTACACAAGGCAAATAAATGACAGTTCTCCAGGGTACCTTTTAATTTCCGCCCCATTGCAAGTGTCAGCCTTAACCACACACCCAGGAAGTGACAGAACACAAGTCTTTGTGCACAGATATGTACATCAGAAGCAACAGGACACTTTTTATATTAGTTTGTGACTTTGGGACAATGACCCAATAAGTACAATTGAACTAGGTGCAATATATATGTGCATTTACACGGTAAAAGGTATGCCGGCGTACCTTTTACCGTGTTGATCCATATATATATATATATATATATATATATATATATATATATATATATATATATATATACAGAGAAAAACTGATTTCAAAGATACAGATTGCGTACAAGATATTACTTCAATCCTGTCACATACCGGATTAATCTATTTGACATATGAGAACTGCACCACCTGATCTTCTAGGGGCAGTTGGAAACTGTTGCACCCTGCCATATTATAATAACCCACAAGGATTTCCACCTAGTGTATGACATTACATGTATTGGTGCCATGCGCTCTGAGATCAGGTCTTTATGGTGCAATATATTTGCAAGATGTCAGTATCAATTCAAATATATAGGAATTAATCATGATTATTATTATTTTGATTTTGCTCCTAAATTAAGTGCTTGCTGTGAATCTTTCAAATAGAATTTAGAAATAATGAATCTAAAGGTTGCATGAATATTCAGTCATATATACACTATGTACAGTTCTGTGTCATGTGTTGAACAGCCCCAGTATGACTAGAGATTTGTGCGGCATGATTTGAAGATATAGAAGCCTATAGATATTGTGGAAAGTGTACAACAGTCATTATGCCTGTCTCATGCCTGTTGCGTAGGTTTAATTAAACAGGATGATGATACATGGCCTATGAAATATCCAGCAAATCCACTGCTGCTGTAGTTTTATAAATCACTATCATCCTGCAGTATGTTGCAAATTGGAGGAAGCAATAAAAGTAGGTCCAGCTGTATACATAATTAACAGCAACCCATATTAAAGACATCTGCTCTAAAGATTACTTTGAACTCATGGTTAATTGATTTTCCTTTTCCATCAATCATAATGTTATTGCTTTCCATTTATAACAGACTTGTAAGTACGTTAAGGAGGTGCTCTTTTGATAAGCATGTATGAGGAACTTTAGATTATTTTATCTGGAATTTAATTATCATAAAAAAGGTTATGATAAGCTCGAAAAATAATTCACATAAGTATATATGAACAGACTATTTCCAAAGAATATTAGATATTTTTCCTGACACTGATTCAGAACCACCCCTACTGGCGATGCAATAACATGAAATCTTATCAGCATCACGGTTGATGAAAAGTAGGGAGTATCACATTATAAAAATACTTCTGGAGGCCATTTCTTAAGGCACTACGTCTGCACCTAGCACTATGACTGCAAAAAGGCAATGTTATTCCTACGACAATATTGGTACGACTAGGAGGGTGCAGTCATTAAGCTATTAATGTATTGATATTGTAGGACAAGGTGAGGTTTGCTGGAAATAATCGCCCGACCGCGCAGCGGGAGGGCGATTATTTCCAGCAAACCTCACCGAGTCCTACAATATCAATGCATTAATGCATTTATCGTACTTATTCCTCCATTTTGTATTAATTTCTTACCTTATAACCCCAGAATTAATCCATGAGAAGACATTTTGTAAGTGCATGTGATCCGCTCGGTTTGCCAAGCCGTCGTGGCCATGTTGTTGTTCTGCCCGACATACCTCCACCTTTAAACTCATTTTTCGGGTATAATCCAAGCGTGTCAAGCCCTGTTATTCTAGCATCGCCAAATATATGATCTCTAGTTGGTGTTCGCCTACATTTTGTATCCATTTTCTTCGAAATAAATAAGAATCCATTGATTTTCCATACCGATCCAACGCACACAGCCCGGTACATGGCCATTGCTTCTTGTTGACAGAGCGGGTAGGTGCCCGGATGTAAAAACTAGGTCAGAGACGCATCGAACAAGGAATGGCCGAACGGGGCGGGTGCCGACACGTATCGATATGAAAAATCATTGGATTCTTATTTATTTCGAAGAAAATTGAGAAGTTAGGCATGGCATGTCCATATAGGATATCTAAGGATGTTTTCCTGTTAATAACTCCACCCGGCACCATTGGATTCTATGCTAATGAGGTCTGCAAACTTCAGGTATGTCGGAAAACTTTTTCAAATCCTTGATGTAGATTGCTTTGTATCACCGGTCGGCTTGGTATAGTGGACAGCGAGCTCGCCTCCTGCCCCAGCGGTCGGGGATCGATTCCCCGTTGAACCTTAACGGTTTTAACTGGAAAACTATGGTGAGGGTGGCTTCATATCCTTCTCCAATTTATTAACCTGCTCAGGTTCTAACCAAGATGGTCTTAGAAAAAAAAATGGACTCTGAGAATGCGGTTATACCCCGGAACGGGGTTATGACCAAAAAGGCACTGTAGAGGCCAGAATCGTGAGATAAAGCCTGTTAAGAAATGGCCTCCTGGTGAAGCTGGGACAGACAAGTCGGGGTTTCGCGTTCATACGATAGTTGCAGAAGAGGTAAATTGCTGTGTTAACCCACCTAGCCATCACATTCAACTCAAATATGCTCATCGTATTTCTATGCTTATTGCCATATTAACCCTTTACAGGCTACAAGGCACTTTGCTATTTGCAAGTGGACATAAAACGTCTGACCAATAGGCATGGTTATCTTCTAGGCTTTGTCTAGATGATCTTTATTGTATAAAAGGATCTAGTGACTTAATTTTTAAAAAGAAAAACATAAAAGAATCAGGAGAAGCATCTGACATGGCACGTGATCCTTCTGGGATTAGGGCAGATATCTTATCACATGCAGGGCTATATATTAATTGGTCAATATCCCTTTCCTCAGTGGCTCAGCTTCTCGTCAGCGCACAAGTCAGGGCAGGATCAAAGTATGAGAACCTACCTGACAACATCAAAGTAAAAGAACTCTGTGGATGACAGAGTCTAACCCACTTCGTATAGTGCAGTTATATGCAGGATTAGCCTTAGGTTGTGACTCTACAGGAGATGGAATCCCTTTGAGTCTGTGCATCCCTGATGGCATGTCTAGTAGAGTGGCTTTAATGACTGCCTGAATAAGGTAGAGAGGGTCACAGTAACGTGGGGGTCTTAAGGACATCCTCCAGAGGAATTAGTCCTTTAACCAATGTATAACCAGTCAAAAGGTGCAGTTTTCGTCCGCATCAATGCAGTGCTAATGAAGTTGGACCGGTTAGAAAATTGAGGCAGGCCATCAAACTTAAGCATCCAATCCAATTCGTAACTGTATGCAATGGAAGCTGGAAAGACACTGCAGTTGTTTGATATGCTTAGTGAGATATATATGTCCTTGGTTTAAGTTTGAAAATGGAAGCCAACGCTAAGATGTAAGTTATTAGTGTACTCAGTAAAGATAGGGAGAATTTAGTCAGCCTCAGCCACTTGAGGAATCTAGGTAGGATACCTCAATAGGTAGACCAACAAAGAAGGTTTTCTCAGTCCACTCAAATTACTTAAGATTTCTAGTAACTCCTATGATGTATATCTCATCAAGTAGACCCCAAAAAGAATGTTAAGCTGATATCCTGAATGGGCAGTGACGGAACTTTCTGCCTTAGCAAATGAGGTAGGCTGGGCATTAGGAGCCTTCTCATCAATAATGAACGATCAGTGTGAGTGAGGAGCTCCTACGGCATTGTCCTTCAGGATTCCTTTGTAAGTGGTTAGTACTATACTGAGGTTGCAGGCTCCCTAGTAGGGGGCACCATTGCTCGATCTGGTACCTTGCAAGATAAGCACTGATAACTTTATGTAGAATGCATGCCTTCTGTTTGGACAACCACTTATTTCAAGTACCCTTGTCATAAATAAAAATAGAACATTGCTTCAGGGGATATAGGATTTTCCATCAGAAATCAAGAGGGAACCTGATAGCCTAACATAATAGAATTATGGAGAGTAATCAGTCATACCCATCTAGAGTGTTACTAAAAGAAAACCACCAAATGTTTCCTAAGCAGAGTTTAAATGCCTAATTTCTCTTTCTAATGTGTCTAATCCAGTACATTAACCTTATCTTAGTATGGCCAACCCCATGCTCCCCACTGCATACCAATGTGAAATACATAATAGAAAACTTAGTGGCATTTCTGTTTGACTTGCCGAGACCTCGCGACCTGCATTGTCCATGACAAAAAGACCACTATCCCTAGGCTAATCATGGTACCTTGGGTAAATGTAGACTGTTTAAATGGGAGTGAACATCAATTATGCAAATGGTCATTAGATTCTGTGGCCAGTCTACAAAACCTATATAATTATAAAGAGTAAAGAAGATACACTGAAGCATAAAGCTGTAGACATGTTGTGGCCCTTAAAGTTTTGGTGGGTATGCTAATGGAAACCCAAGGAAAAAGATAAAGTGAGAAAATGGTGGCCAAAATAGACCCTAAAAAGTGACATGGATTAAGGAATGGTTGGCTGATTTCTAAACAAGCCACAAGGGATTAGACATTGAGGGGAGCTTTATTGATTCCTGTCTTAAGCCTTAGTATGCATAGTCTGTCACATAGATGCCTGATATTCGAGATGTTGGTTGACTTACATGGATGAAAAATAAAGAACATGACAGAGAATCTGACAGAGGACAGGCCTTGGGTAGCAAGAGGGTGCCAAGATAGCACGGATCTGGCCTCACATCCCAACCCCACTTGTTTCCAACTGGTTGGGGACTACAGAGGGGTCCCTTTGTCCCTTTGCTGTCATAGTGTATAAATGCAGTAATGGTCTGTCAGCATTGCATTGGAGCATCATGCCAAACCTAGAAATGAATTCATTCTGTAGGGTCAGCATGGTTAATGAGAACACTGACCAGGAAATCCATAAAGTGGAGTTTTATTACACTAGCATGAGTAAATACGGTAGATGACAAACATGTATTAAACTAAACTAATGAGATACTGGTTTGTATCTAAGAGTTGAATATGTAAAATGAGGTAAGGCACTAGCTTATACCATATGTTACCAACAATGGATAAATGTTCAGAGTCCATAGTTGAAGTTTGAGTATAATATATATGGTAAGTCAAGATATCAAGGTACTACGAACTCCTGAGTTTTATGAAAACCACACCAATAAAAAGAGGGTGGGAGTGGTGGGAAAGTTTATAAGATGTATTGTTATGAACGCCAGGTGAGAAAAGGTAAAGTGTGTCACCCATTGCAACCGGGGTTGAGAGTTGCTCAGTGATTAGCAGAAAGTGGAGCCACCGGGCTCAATCCTTGAGAGTCTGGTGAGTACTTGGAACCACCACTAGGTGGAGTATGAATTTGCCTATCAGTCTCATTACCCGCAATTTATCAATTACTAATAATGGATGTAACCCTAGCATATTTCTCACTCAGGTTACATTCATGTAATGATAGATGGGAATACTGCATTATCCTTGTTATGGCTGGCTTGACAGATTCATTAGAATCTATCATACAATGCTTTGTGTCCAATGCAAGTCACTTATAAATAGCAATATAATCTTGAATTTCATATTGAAAAAAACACCTGTATTCATGTCATATTGACATTCTAGAGGGGAAATCCATGTGCCATTCTTTCCCTTGAACACACCATATACATATGGTATTATGGATAGCAATAGGATATAAGAGAAACATAATAAAACAAGTTTGATGAACACACTCACACACAGCCACTGGTTACTTTTCAAACTCAGGTAACAAGATGTAGAAAGCAACAAAATCGTGCCTGTCCTATTCTAGAGTACTACTGATGGCCCAGTCTAGCATAGCAGCATCAAAGCAATTAGAATTACTTTAAAAGTTATAAACCAAAAACAGTGTGTGCAAAATATTGAACCTGGAAATTGTGGTGATGATTGGTTATTTGCCAGTAAACAGCGATCCCTGATTGCCTCTGATTATGGGGAGTTAAGAAGTTGAAATGGTGAGGATCATGTAAATGGGCAGACTGCGTGTAGCTAAGAATTTAATTTTAAAGGAGCATGCCATTTAATGATTATGGCTTTGATGAGCTGTCATCTCCACATGGCTGTCTATCACCACATTAAATAGCTGAGGCAGGTTTTAATCAATATCTCACCAACCTATCAGCACCACTTTTAACCTTCCAGATAAGATCTTTACATATAACCCGACATACATTTTGTAGACCTTTGGAGGTTTATGCAACCTCCATTGTAGAATCAGGGACTGTGACATAATGTGGCTTGGACAAAATCTTAGTACCATTTTCATATGTTGCCTCAAGCCCACTTTGAATGATCAGTCTACAGAGAAGTCAAATTTATCATCCAGCAAAGAACCAGGGCCCTACACACTTTTCTCGGAGCTCCCTATAGCCTTGCCAAATGGGAAAGCCATATTGACCAATTTCTCACAAGCCCTTTTCACAGACACCATCACACAAGGCAAATATATCATAGTTCTGTGGGTCCCCTTTTAATTTCTGGCCCATCCCAAGTGTCAGCCCTGACTGCCCACTCAGAAACTGATAGAACATGATTCTCTGTGTACAGACGTACACCGGAAGTACCAGGACATTTTTTATATTAGTTTGTAACTTTGGGGGCAATGACCAAAGAGGTGCAAGGAGACCACTAAGTGAACTAAGTGCAAAAAGTGCATGACAGAATTCCTGTGATCAGACTTTCCCTGCTAGATGGACGAGATATAACCCGGCATTGTGTCTTGTCTCTATATGATATTGGATTGTAGTAATTACTTGCCTAATTCTGGCCTTAAACCATTCCTTAATGTGCAAGTAATGTGTTATAATTGATTTAGGCCGTAGTTCTATAATATGTTTTTGTACGTTAGCAATCTGTGCTAGAGTCGTGGCTTATGGAAGAAATAGATTGGATTCTTATGTTAAGTTACCATTTACTCCAACATTTCCCTCCAGTACATCTTCAGTCTGTAATACGACCCCTACATACCTCTGTGAAAATGACTCCAATTACAGAGTTGCTCTAGGAAGGTAATGAACTCCAAAGTGCCTCTAACAAATCTGTCACTTGGTCGAGCACATTATCAAAGCAAAAACATGAAGGAAATAAAAAGGAATGAAATTGACACCTTTGAAGATTATTTCCAAGAGCTGAGGAAGAGACGTTTTATTACTTTGAGGGAAACATTGGCGAAGAGACAGACATATTGAAAGAAATCCCTTTAGAAAATGTGCTACCTATTTTACTTGATTCATCACCAAGAGATGTTTTCATGGCCATCAACACCTGAGTCCTTTGAGTCTGGCACAAATAGTCAGACCCGACAGCACTCACAGGGTTGTTTATTGGCTTCCGGATAAGGTGTTTTAATCATATTTTTTGAGGATACAAATTTGATGTGATTTATCGAATGATTCAATCAGGAGCTACATATCATGTTAATCCAATACATTCATTTATCAGGTTCTACATGGATGTATTTGGTAAAGTTGTATTACTGCATCATCCCAAACCTTCGGGTCTGAAAAGGGACTGGACGGTAAGGCGATGTACTCTTTGCGAGCAGACTGATGACCTAGCGCATTATGATCAGCCAGGACCATGAGGCTGGAGGCATCATGTGGCCCTTGCAGACTGATGACCTAGCACATTATGATCAGCCAGGACCATGAGGCTGGAGGCATCATGTGGCCCTTGCAGACTGATGACCTAGCGCATTATGATCAACCAGGACCATGAGGCTGGAGGCATCATGTGGCCCTTGCAGACTGATGACCTAGCGCATTATGATCAGCCAGGACCACGAGGCTGGAGGCATCATGTGGCCCTTGCAGACTGATGACCTAGCGCATTATGATCAGCCAGGACCATGAGGCTTAAGGTAGTAATAGCTAACACGGGATGGCTTGAGTGAAGAGATAAGGTGGGTTTTAACACAGACTCAGATAAAGTGTTCTTCTTCCAGATCTTAAGGAACTGTTCAGGACATTAATGTGCTTTTATTCTTTTTATAAGATGGCAGCCCATGCAATGCTGTACAACTGAGCGCAGTATAAGAGTGTAGTGCACACCTGAACAAGGCTATGGATTGTCCATCATTCCTGTGAGATATTGGAGGCTTTTTATCAGACTTTTATCATTCAGCCAGTGTGATGCATAGTACATGGTTAATAAAGGCAATAGACAACTCCTTCTTCATGTCTTGTTGTCCTATAATGCACTCAGATGTGTTCATGCCTTAAAGGACAACAGGCAATCTCGGTCTGAAGAAGGCTGTTGTCTATTCTCTGTGAGTGTTTGGTAAAAGCATTAGCCATCCATCTGTAGCATTCCTTCATTATTAATTTACACACATTAAATCCGCCTTTAATATATACTGGTAATGTATCCGGAATGAGTTGAATTCCCATCTCACTAGCTATAGCCATTTTAAACAATAGTAAGATCGGTGGATTTTCATATGTCATTACCCCTGTACCCCTGGCGCTTATTCAACACCGGCGCTTATTCAAATACCCGGCACTTATACAGACCAAAAATGGTATGTGGACTCCACCCTAGTAGAGTGGTCAACAGCAAGATTATATAATGGGAAACTATGGGGTAACTATTTCTTCTACTTCAGGAGAAGGAGACGAGTGTTGCAAACATATCCCTACACAATTATCAGACCTCTATTTAACCTTTCCACATGAGAAGGCCACATTGATCGCGTCCCAACAGTCTAAGAGACCAAAGACAGAATTACAAAAGACAGATAAATCTGAGCTGTCTGGACCTCCTGCTCATTCCCACCTAGTATTGAATGTCATACTCCACCAACAATTTAAGATACGTCAGTACATATATGCGAACTAAGCAGCTAAGGAGGCAAAGGATCATGAGATGTATCAGGTTTTAAAAAGAGAATCAAAATATATATCTATGGGCCATGGTTATTCTTCTCATGAATAGATGCCACTGGTTGTCTTATGTGGATATGAAAATACTAGGCAGTTGATTTGGTGGGACAACTAAGCGTACTAAGAAACCAAGTGATGAAGTATTTTCCACGCTGAACGTTGGCGTTATTTCCTATTTCTATAATGCATAATATGTTCAAAGTTGTTAGATACAAGCAATTCATCCTGTAGAGAGGCAGTTACATTAATTCTGAAATCAAACCCAATTCAAAGGTTCCATCGTTAATTGAATTTCTGTCCGTTTCATACTCTGGAGTCCAACGCAACAGATCTACTCAAATCTCACACCAAGCAACTCTACTGCCTGTTCTTTATCCCTGATCTGACTTGCAAATCTATCCTTCAGGATTCCAAATGGAGGCTTGTCGCTACCAATGGGGCTATCGGGCAAAAGTAAGCCACTGTGATTAATCAGGAAAAGAATTGCAGTGTGGGCTATAAGGAACATTATATTGGAGGACCAGCCCCAAATAATGAAGCAGGGCCACTGTGAATGTTCTCAGACTTGCAAACAGGATTTGTAGAATATTTCATCAAGCCCACTATGTGCAGGCATAATGTACATTCCTTATTCAATTTATTCCCTCACATGCACTGTAAAAGAAAATGTCGAAATAGCGATGGTAACACCGTCTCAAAGTTGCCAAAGATCCATAATTATTTTCACAGAGAAACCTTGTACATGTTTGTACCACCGCACTACCACCCCAGGCTTCTAGGAAAAAAATACCCCTGGCTCACTGGTATACAATTATGGTGGTTTACTCTTCAGTTTTATAAGGATCGCGAGTTATTTTGGCCTTCCTTGTATCTAACCTATACCATTGTAGACCACAAAGGCGAAGACAGGACAGCTGTTCCCATGCAACGACAATCCAGGGTATTGGGGCTAGGGTAATGACCCTAAAGGTCTGAACCCCAGATTAGTCCTGTAATTGTCAGCAGGTGTCCATCGATCAGTAAAGGTCTGAACCCCAGGTTAGTCCTGTAATTGTCAGCAGGTTTCTATCGATCAGTAAAGGTCTGAACCCCAGGTGAGTCCAGTAATTGTCAGCAGGTTTCTATCGATCAGTAAAGGTCAGAACCCCAGGTGAGTCCAGTAATTTTCAGCAGGTTTCTATCGATCAGTAAAGGTCTGAACCCCAGGTTAGTCCTGTAATTGTCAGCAGGTTTCTATCGATCAGTAAAGGTCTGAACCCCAGGTTAGTCCTGTAATTGTCAGCAGGTTTCTATCGATCAGTAAAGGTCAGAACCCCAGGTGAGTCCGGTAAAGGTCAGCAGGTTTCTATCGATCAGTAAAGGTCAGAACCCCAGGTGAGTCCGGTAATTTTCAGCAGGTTTCTATCGATCAGTAAAGGTCAGAACCCCTGGTGAGTCCGGTAATTTTCAGCAGGTTTCTATCGATCAGTAAAGGTCAGAACCCCAGGTGAGTCCGGTAAAGGTCAGCAGGTTTCTATCGATCAGTAAAGGTCAGAATCCCAGGTGAGTCCAGTAATTTTCAGCAGGTTTCAATCGATCAGTAAAGGTCAGAACCCCAGGTGAGTCCAGTAATTGTCAGCAGGTTTCTATCGATCAGCAAAGGTCAGAACCCTAGGTGAGTCCAGTAAAGGTCAGCAGGTTTCTATCTATCAGTAAGGTCAGAACGCCAGGTGAGTCCAGTAATTGTCCAATATTGCACTATATGTGACATGTACTGGGAATAGGGACCTAAAAGCACCCCTGCACCAAGGGCCTTTTTCGCAGATCCTGTCACATATGTGGCCAGTTTGTCTACAGTTGGGTCCGCAAAAAGGAGAGAGGGTACTACTTTGAAGTTTTATATGAGGAGACTAGCCTCTTACTATAGGAGGGGATTTAACCCTACCGAGCCAAGAGTCTCAAGGCCTACACCAGGAGGAAAACTTTGCTGAGTGGTTAGGCCCAAAGAATAGAAATTCACCAGAGAATGCTCTACCCTTTTATCTTGACTAAGAACTATTATCATTGCCATTAACACCTCAGTTCTATGTATTTTCCAAAAATTGCTTATTCCAGCAGCATTTATTGAGTTGTTCAGTGGCTGTGTAATGACCAAATAAAAGATGGTTTGTGCTGTGACCATTTAAAGCAATTTGCCATCACACTTCACAAATGCATTGAGTAACCTCCCAGGCCTGCTTTCGTGCATAAAACCTGTGGATTTGAGAC
This sequence comes from Acholoe squamosa, assembly GCA_949317995.1. Taxonomy (NCBI): domain Eukaryota; kingdom Metazoa; phylum Annelida; class Polychaeta; order Phyllodocida; family Polynoidae; genus Acholoe; species Acholoe squamosa. Next base: position 75,399,241 of record OX439038.1, read on the forward strand.
AAAGGAATATGGATGATGCATGACTGCAATACTGTAATTACTGTATTGGAGCATTATATTAACAAAGGAATATGAACCTACAGGCGCCTTTAACATGTTGGCCTTTTATTAAAGTATTGTGGCGGTGACGGCATGGCAGGCAGCACGGAGGCGCGTGCCGCGCGGCATACTTAGTACACTGCACGGCCGGTGGGGGCTCTCTGAGAGGCATGCGTTTATATATAATATGACGCGTGCCACCCGGAGGCCAGTCTGGTTTGTGCTGAGCTAGAAGCAGGACATGCCTCTCTCTGGCTGGCATGCTTCCATAGTCACACTAGGCTCTAGGAACAATGTTTCTGAATGATCCTGTGGTAACCCAGCAAATTGTCGTTATCTGTCGCCATGGTTGGTCATCAATGGTGACTCCTTTCTGAGTGATAACTCACTGCGTCATCTTTCGCCATTGTGTGTCAGTCTCACATGGCATGGCCATTTATCACAACAGTTACCAACATGATCTCACTCACTGCGTGAGTATGTGCCACCCCTTGTCATCCCTCACAAAGCATGGTAACTTATCACCACCATCGCCAAAATGGATCTAACTCACTGCGTGAGTATGTGCCACTGCCTGTCAACTCTCAGTCAGAATGGCAACTTTTCACCTGCATTGCCACATGGCTCTCACTCACTGCGTGAGTGTGTATCACTCCTAGTTAATCTTCTCTCAAAATGGCGACTTATCACCACCATTGCCAACATTGGTCTCACTCAATATGTGAATTTGTGTCACTCCAAGTCAATGCTCTCTGAGGATTGCATCATCTGTCACTCACTCTCACTCACAGTGGCAACTTATCACCACCATTGCCAAAGTTGTTGAGACAGCACCACTGTTCAACATGTAGCCTATCTAGGAAGTGTGGGCATGAAGTATAAGTCCCATACGTATGAAATGTGCTTTGTTTCACACTGATTTCCATGTAATACTTCAGAGTTGAATCAAACAAGATTATATAGAGAGAATATCAATTGAATTTAGATAGAGGTATCTCTAAAATAAAAGCAACTATCCATAAACACCTTTTCTCTGGTTACAGGAAAAATACATAGGGGAATATCAACATGAACACCTTGTCTGTGGTTAGAGGGAAGATACATATGGCAATACCTTCTCTGGCAAAACATACTTTGATCAGGCAGATGTGGGGCTGCATGATTACCAATGTCGATGATCATGAGCTTTTCATCTAACAAGATGAGTGATCACCAGCGTCGTCATCACTGGTGAGTCTGAGTGATCACCACTCTCGCCATCCATGGTGAACCTGCGCTATGACGTGGTGCGCGTTTCATCTAGCGAGGTGAGTGATCACTCGTGTTGCCATCCCTGGTGAGTGTGGGTGATCAAGATCCTCACCCTCTGTCGTGAACCTGTGTTATCACGAGGTATGCGTTTTATCTAGCGAAGTGACTGATCACAATCCTTGCTATCCGTGGTGAATGTGTATTATGACGTAGTGTGCGTCTCATCTAGCGAAGTGAGTGATCACTCATGTCGCCATCCCTGGTGAGTCTGAGTGATCACCATCCTCGTCATCTGAGGTGAGGCCATGTGATCACCACCATTGCTATTCCTGGTGATCTTGTGCTATAGCGACGTCGTGTTCCATCTAGCGACATGTGTGAGCCACTTCACACAGGTTGACGAGGAGTCACGACAATTTGCTGGGAATTGATGTGAACGATCTGCTGTTATACCTTGTGCCTTACTACTAGGGAGTCAATAGCGAACTACTCTTATTTACCACAGTCCTGCCTTGTACACTGTATCCACTCATCTGAAATACCATTACAGTATTCATATGTCCTTTTTACTGTGACAGATCGCAAACTGCAAGGTTTGAAGGATCAGATAAGCTGGAGTTTTACACTGGCAGCTTTGAAAAGGATTGCTTAAAATACTGCACCGGTATGAATATTCTTGTTAAAACGATGACGATAGAAAATGAAATTTTGATTGCTGACATTTTAAGCGATAATTAAGATGTGATATATAGGATTAAACTTCAAAATGTTATGTGACTGTTTTATGATTCAGTAAACTGTGTGAAGTTTGAACTGACTACTTCAGAGTAATTTGCCATTTACCTCAATTTCTCCCACTGTAATACCGAATGCTGATACCTTTTATCAGGATATAAGGGTTCAGATGAATCAGCAAAGCCCATTTAGCACATACCATTGGACACAGGCAGCCCTGCCTCTTATCTGTTGACCCCACATCATGGTGAGTGTGCCGTTTGACGTGCCAAGGGCTGGTCCCTCCCCCTGGGGGGGGGTTATATCACCACAGCTGATAAACGGCTATTGACTCTCACGACCATACAGCCAGAAATCAGAGAGCAGTGCGGCAAAGGTCATAGTTGGCCACCACTTTGAAAACTCAGTGCAATAACGAATGGCAATTGGGCCTCATTACATGGTTTATAGTAAAATTTGCTTTAGGAACCTGGCTGAACAGTTGCCCCAAATCAGGCTAAATAAAAAAAAGGTTTGTTTCCAGTAACCCGACCGACCCTAGCAAAGCAGGGGCAAAAAAAAGAATTTTGTCTCATTTTTCATATTTTAAAGATATTTTTCATTACCTTTTTTCTGTATCCTTTTCCTGTTCTTCCCCTCTCTCACAGTTTTCATTTCCCCATCATTATTTTATAATGAAATCAAAGAATTTGATCCATTGATATGTGCCCTAACATTTCCTATATAAATGTAAAAAAAAAAAAAAAATCCGACCTACCGACCCTAGCTCTTTGAGCTATGTTACTGGAAACACCTTTCATGCTTTTTTTTTTTTTTATTTCTTATCTTCATTATTTATGTAAAGCCCATACCACAAACTGCAAGATGAAAGTTTTGTCATCCACAGCACACATACTCATAAAACATTTAGCACATACCACTGGACATGTGCCTCCCTGCCTGTCATCTGTCTGACCCCACATCATGATGAGACTGCACTCTCACATGCCAAAGGATAGTCCCTTCCCAAGGGATTACCTCACCAAAGCTGATAAAAGGCTATTCACCCCCACAGCCGGATAGGGAAAAATGAGCCAGCAGTGCAGCAAAGGTCATGGTTAGCCACCACAGTGAAAGCACAGTACAATAACTAATGGCAATTGGATCTAGTTACATGGTTTATAGTAACATTTGCTGTTATACATGGTCATGCCACCGCTATTTACGGTAGTAGTGTCATAGAATCATTAGTTCTGGGCATATGCCTACATTGGATCTGATGGCGTTCTCCACTTAAGCATTCCATATGTTTTCAGCTGATAATAATCTTTACTCCACTGATCTAATTACCTTAATTCTCACTGTGTATTCACTCTAGAAGAGCAAAGTGTTATGGACCACAACATATATATTATTAACAGATTTGCATTTCCATAATCGGATGGTGCAATATTGGTGCATAGTTTTGGTGAAAAAGAAGAGAAAAAGAAGAGAAATTAGAATTAGGCCTACTTGTCACATGGATGCTCTCTTACGATATTCTTAGTAATATCAAAACAAATGAACATTGGATGCCCTGGAATCATGGGACAAAACATAAACCAACCAGTGTTTTCAATTGTCTTTTTCTTTGCTGAAAGTCCCCTAACCAACAGCTACCCCACCAATTTCCCTCAAAAAATGCCTGATAATTATTTAGACACAACATACAAGAGAGAACTATCACAAACTAGGACAAAAACAATCAGTATGACTCAAAAGGCGTTCAGCCATAGTGAGCAGCTGTGCCAGATGGCCTATACATTGCAGAGTGATACATTGCAACTACTCCGTATAATAATACTACAAAATAGGTGTACAGTATTTCTGGACCAACCTGAAAAGCTGAGGTCGTTCATATCACACAAGTTCTGCCTTCTAGTTCTGACTTGTGTACATACACATTTCTCAGGCGTCAGCCTTACCAAATAGTGACCAATTTCTCATAGGCCCCTTTCATGAACAAAATTGCACAAGGCAAATAAATCAAGCTTTCAAGGTGTTACTTCAATATCTAAGTGGCACTGAGTGTCAACCTCCACTACCACTTTAGAGATCCCATGACACCTCTCCACATATACAACAGTACACATGCGTCCATAGATATGCATGTGTACTAGGGGAAATGGCCAAGCCATATTTGATGGAAGAAAGAACCAGAGGCAAATGACAGTCATTCGGTTATATTGCTTGAACCACAAGGCATTAGAAATATTAGGATTGCTCTATCATAGGCTGTGGGAGAAACTAATTGGACTACCAGAACAATGGCAAAAACCTTTTTATTAATTCTGAAAGAAATGTCTATGGCAGCCATGCAAAAGGCAAGAGCGGGGCAGTATCTATATAGCAGATGGTACTAAAGCAATTCATCCTATAAGGAAGGAGTTAATCTAGAAGCCAAAGTCAAGTCCACCTTAAAGGTTGTATCCTAACTTTACTCTGTCCCTAATAACACAACTCACTCAGGGTTAACCCTGCTGCTGCTACTTCTTTTAACGACTCCACCAAGCATTTCCACAACCTGTAATTCTCGCCATGTAGCTGGATCTGAATTGCAAATAGATTTCATCCAGGTTGCCAGATGTACACCTGCTACCACCAATTGGGATATCTGATAAAAGGGGGGGGGGCATGCAATCAACTGGGAAGAGAATTGTAGGGGTTGGGAGACTCCTTGTGATGAGGCAATAGTACTAGAACCTGCAAACAAAATTCAGGAGTGATGCAAATTCTAAATTCAATTCTTCACAGGCTTTCTCCATGTCGAGTAATTTCATTGTCTGATACTCCCGCATATGGCTCCTCTGTGTATCTTGAATCTATACGATTGCCAGGTAGCCGGGCTCTCAAAGCAATTTCAGAGGGCAGCATACTATTTTGTCACCCTTTGAACTACTACTTCTACTGTTTACCTAACTCCCCATTTATTATCAAAGTGCTCTCCCACTCATGACGATTCAGTTTCATTCTCACCATGAGCACTGGAAGAAAAAATAACTGAAAATAATTACAAAAAAAAAAAAAAATTTGTTATAAAAAATCATTTGTGTGGTGTCTAGAATTGCCCCTTACACTGCAGTTGATGTTTTATTGGTCAGTACGTTCTGCCGCAATCCTGGATATTTGATAAACTAGCCATGGACTAGACATAATATATATTCATAATGGAATCACCTTTTAAGCAGATAGCAGACCCATAAGCCACAAGCCAAAATAACAGGATTGGGCAGCAAAATGGAAAAGTATAAAGGCACAAAATTGAAAATAGATATACGCAAGACAATACGGCAAAGCTTGTTGTACTATGGTCAGAATAGGTCGAACAGGGCCTTGTCAGGCACAAAGATAAGTAATTGAATAACCTAATATCAGCTAGCTTTAGGTAAACTCTCTCTTACTCCTCAGGAGATCACTGTCTATGTCAATAAGATTAGTCTATTTCACAGTAACTAACCCACCCAGACCATAAAGGAGCGACCACCACAGCTGCGCTACCAAAATAGCCATCCATGTACACTCAGGCCAAGACACTGACCTCTAATCTAGGGTGAGGACCTATGTTGAACCCGGCAGTGTCCAGTAATCCTTAGCAGGATCACCATGCCCTCTGGAGAAGATGTGCTGAACTGGGAAGGGGTTCCCAACTAAATGTTATAGGCTTCTTTGTCCACCTGTCTGTCTGGATTGAGTCATGTATTCAAATATTACTTTGAAGACTGATATGAGGATTGGTTATTCAAGGTAGCTATTGGGGTCTTTCAGGGGCTGATACTTAATGTGCTGTCATGATGTGGTTTTATTATTATTATTATTATTATTATTATTATTATTATTATTATTATTATTATTATTATTATTATTATTATTATTATTATTATTATTATTATTATTATTATTATCTTTGTTAAAGTGTCTGAAATTATTTTCAGCATGTCTCACACTGTGAAATGGCTTGAACGAGCAGATAAGCTTTTTTTTTTTTGAGTTTTGAAAATGTTTTATTGTCAAGTCACTATTCATACAGAAAGTGGTAAAATTAGACTGATAATGTGAATCCTCGCTCAGTTATTACATTTAATGGTTGTTTGCACATAGTTCAATGAATAAAGATGGGAATTTATACAATGAAGGATGAGAACAATAATATAAACAGAAAAGATGAAATCTATATAACAAACAGTATGTACTATGTACACAAGTAGCAACCTCTATAATCCTACAATAAAAGGACTTCATTGAACAGGGTGGGGGGACATACTGCTCCATTTTACCCACTCTCTTAAGGCCAAATCCCACAACGTGAAAATGGTCAGGAAATCGTTGTGAAATAGGATATGTGGGTGCTTAGCCGATATTGGGGTGGTAATATCATCTAGGGAAGACCTATAAAGGCTAAGAATCCCTGTCAAAGTGCTGGTATTTAGGGAGTATAGTACATCAAAAGTCTTTGATATTTTCTTCACAAAGGGCTTGAAATCTCTGTGATAGACTCAAAATCCCTGTGATTTAGAAGAAAACCACAGTTTCTAGGAAATCAGAAGAGGTGTGTCTTTGATAAATCAGGAGCCAAGTTCCACATACTACAGTCATAATGGGGTTCTGCTTGTGATTTATGCAAGCTACATTTGTTTATGCTATGCAGGAGACCATTGTAAACCGCAGAAAATAGTCAGAGATAACTGTGATTTTAATATCAAATACTCTATCTCTGTGAATCATTCTAGCAACTCATCTGTGCAGTAATGAAAATCACCGAGATTCCCCTGCTACTATCAGCTATAGTCGGATTTGGAGTGGTAAGAAGTGCAGTGTGCACCCTTGTGATTTAGGAAATTGGCAAGAGTCCAACGTTGCCAATATCCAGAATCACAGACATTTCCGACCCATTTTTCACGTAGTGGAATTTGGCCTTTAGGGCTGGAAGCTACAGGCACCAACCATCAAGTGGTGACTTACAGCGAATGTGTCATCGTAATCTATTTGTTGTAACATCAATTTCTACCATAATTTTAGATTGGGTAAAATCTACCTCTCATCAATATATTTGGTTTCCTAAATCATCAAACAAATCTTACTCATGGGCATTTACTCTTCTTTTTTCATTTCCTCCTTTATTGATGTAAACTCAGCAAGAAGAAATTGTTTAACATCCACTGAACTCAGATATATATAACACCCATTTAGCACATACCACTGGACATGCACCAACACTGCCTGTTAACCATTAGCCCAAGGTTAGGATGAGAGTACATCCTTACATGTCAAAGGCTGGTCCCTCCCCCTGGGAGATCATCTCACCAGGAGGCCATTTCTCAATGTACTACGACTGCACACAGCCACTACGATTTAAAAATGCCAAGAATAAGCCAGGCTATCGTAGGAACTGCCCTACGACTGCTCACTACGATTAGCAGCTATGCAGTAATTACATAAGGTTTAGTAGGGCAGTCGTACTGGTGCAGACATTAGAGACTAATAGTGCATGGTACTGTTAAGGCCAACTTATTAGGTTCTCACTACGATTTAAAGGACAGCAGTCGTAGTGTGTTAAGAAATGGCCTCCAGACCTGATAAAAGGCTATTGAGTCTTACCCAGTAGTGCAGCAAAGGTCATGGTGAAGCACTACGATGAATGCCCAATCCAATGACTAATGGCAATTGGACCACGTTATGTGGTCTATAGTAACCCCTTACTGTTGTAGTCATGCCATCCCCTAGTTAAGTAACGATCAGTGTCTAAAGTCCATTACAGATTTTGGGTATACTTAGGGGCTGGATATAATAGTGTAACCAACTTGAACAGTTTATAAGTTGATCTAGCAAATATGCCTGGCTCAACTTGTTTAACTATATATATGCTGCCTCCTTATTGGCCCACAGGATTAAATGGGAATCATTTTAGCATAACATGTCTTAATCATTAAAGTCTTTTGATAAAATGTTGCAAAGATATTTATTGTGCATTTGCACTCGTGGGCCCAGGTGGCCTACCCCTGAAAGGGTTAGTGGCTGCCCCTGGACTCCCAAACTGAATGGCAAAGCTTTTTCTTAAACAAACTATACATTTCTAATCTCATTTTCACTACCTTACATTGTGGTGTTTTTAAAAAGAGTTTCAATGCAGCCATCCTAAAGTAATGCAGTATAGGCCAAATCCCACAACGCAAAAATAGACAGAAAATCCTTGTGATATAGGATATGTGGTTACTTAGCGGATATTGGGTTGGTAATAACGTCTAAGGAAGTCCTATAATGGCTAAAAATCCTTGCCAAAAAGTTGTTATTTCAGGAGTGGAATACATCAAAAGCTTTTGATATTTTCCTAACTAGAGGCCAGAAATCTCTGTAATATACGGAAATTCCCTGTGATTTAGAGGAAAACAAAAATCACAAGAGGTATGTTATCTTTTCATAAATCAGGACCCAAGTTCCACACACTATAGTCATAAGAATGTTGGTCTTGGGGCTAAAAGTAACAACTATTCAGTACAGTGATAAATTTTACAGACATTTCCCTTCCAATATTGGCTAGTAGTGGGGTTTGATAAAGGTAGGGGTGGCATGGGAACCCTTGTGAATTTAGTTTTTGACAAGACTCCAAGGCTGCCAATAGCCAGAATCACAGCTGTTTTAGACCCATTTTCCACGTAGTGGGATTTGGCCTTATCTGTGTAGCAGTTGGTACTCAAGCAATCCATCCTCTAAGGATAGAAGCCAATGTTGAATTCTATTCAAAGATTGCATGTCAAGTTTACTCCCTGCTCTTTTCACATCCTCCGGTCTGTCACTACTAACGCAATCTCAAAAGAAGTAACCCAACTATCTCAGCTGGAGGGTGATGCTCCCATAGTAAAAGGAAGAGCTGGGTAAAAATGCCCTCGTTTCCAGTCCTTTCTTTTCATGAACCTATAACTTGTCCCCTTTGTTGCTCACAAGTGGACATTCAAGTACGGTGCTAAAAAAATAGAGTGTGTGACATGAGTAGGTACCTAATAGTGCAGCTCTCTCTGTTTTAAACAAGGCAGGTGACTTTTCGGACTAATGGGGTGAGTGCAAGTTGAATGGTGAAGCAGAGCGTGACTTCTTTTGAAAAGATCGTACCTACTGACAGTTCTTTTTACCATAGGAGCAACATGCTCCGGTACTCCAAACTACTTCCAACTGTTCTCTCCTGCCTATACTTTCCCTCGGCAAAGGTAGATTTGAATTGTAAATAGACCTAATCCAGGTTGCCAAATGGAGATTTGTTATCAACAATGGTGACATCTGACAAAAGGAAACCCTCGCGATCAATTTGGAACAGGATTGTAGAGTTGCTCATAGAGACCCTATATTGAAGGAGCCGCTTCTGATAATGAAGCGGTGCCACTGTGAAGGATCGCAGAGCGACAAATACCTTTTTATTTTATGAAATACTCACTCTTCAGGAGTAATACATATTCACACTTCAATTCTTACACTGATATGCTACATACTGAGTGATTTCCTCTTCCAGTGATACCAAAAATGTATCCTTCATGCATGCCAGTTGTAGGTTTTATTATCAGATTTGTATTAGCTGCAAATCAATAATTGTCAGAACCTTGTTCATGATTTATTAATATATACATGTATATCTGACTCATGAAATTTCAGTCAAGCAAGATGGACAGATGTTACCAGATTACAGATTAATGGCAATAGTGTAAACCTTGCCAAACTATGGAAGGAACAGGCAAACATATGCTAAGGTATTGACCTCGAAGGGCATGGCCTAAGCTGAACTCGGCAATGTCCAGTAATCTTCAGCAGGTTCCTATTGGTCACCATGCCCTCTGATGCTGACTTGTGGGGCTGGCAACATAACATTATAGACTCTTCTTTTGGTGTGCCAGAGAGGCATTTAGCTGCCCAAATTGAAGAGGGTGTTTGAAGATTACTTTGATGATTAATATGAGGACTATAATACTTGAGTAAGCTCTTTCAGTCTTGCAGGTCCATTTAGCACATACCACTGGACATGTCCAACACTGCCTGTTATCTGTTAACTCCGGGAAATGATGAGAGTACAGTCTGCATGTCAAAGCTGGTCACTCCCCCTGGGAGATCATATCACCAGAGCTGATAAAAGGCTGTTGAGTCTTGCCGCCAGCCAGGCAGAAATCACCCATTTGTGTGGTGAAGCACCACGGGTAATGCACAATCCAATAGCTAAAAGCAATTGAACCACATTAATTAGGTGGTCTATAGTAACCCTTGCTTTCACAGCCATGTCACTCATATCTGGTGGTCTACAGTGGGCATAGTATGTCGAATCCAGAATCAGATCTGTTTGTGTTACACACCTTTGTTGCTCCACCAAACGGGCTTTATCACATTTGTTTATTTTAATCCATATATATATATATATATATATATATATATATATATATTTATATATATATATATATATATATATATATATATATATATATATATCAGATTGGCATTTGCACGATTGAATGGTGCTTTCAGCTTTGGTAGATGATGAAGAAGAGGCATGAGAGGAAATTAGAATGAACTATGTTCTTACATATATGTTCCACTCTATTATGTTAGGCCCGTTTTGTCGAGCGATGCCTTAGTTTTATTTCGTCTGTTCATACTAGCAATCAGGGATATGCAGGTAGAACTGAAATGTATGTTGCAGGACAGTGACGAATTGCTTGATATTGTAATGGTTCGTATTGACTTATATGTTGGGTGGCTCTTTGGCTCGCTTACCACTAGATGTACCAACACAACACGAGTAGTTCGGGTTGGGCAAAGCCCCAGAAACCCCTACCTCTCGGGTAGGACTTTATTCAATCTCTCTGATGACAAAGTATTAGCGTCTGGACTGGACCATGTCCAGTCCCCTTCTGCCGCTCGTCCGGCTCCTTAGTAGGAGCTGGACGCGAGGCATGGTGCTGCCCCCTCTTGTACCAACGAGGTATCGCAAAGCGACACCTAGCTAGCATAGAAGGAACAAGCACCACACGAACACGTCTCTCGGATGAACGGCACTAATATATATACAATGATGCCGGCCCCTACACCACCCCCACTAGACTTTACCTAGGGTTGTGTGTAATTAACAAGTAACTATTGTTGACTTTATACAGTGGTGTTATAAATAAATAGGTAAGTCTATATATACACAGTTCGTATTAAATATAGAACATTTAAGGGGCATTATAAGTTATATGTACACAATAAGGCATCATCGTATATAACCCGAAGTGTTTATAAATAATAACAAAAATAGGAGGTGGCCCCTTATGGACCATCGACCTATGGTGATAATATTACACGTGTGTTATTATTAAACATGAGACGCGACGAAGAATATTCGATGTGTAGTAGGGTGATATTGAAAAATTTTTACAATGTTTTTACCGACCCGAGGTGGGGTAAATAACCCGAAAAAATTTTGACTTTTACTTACAAGAATATAATATACGATATAAAAAAAATTTATACAAAATATGAAATATAGGTGTCCTACCAGGGTAGCAGGATCACCCTTACAATATACCGGACTTCCGGCGAACCTGGAACGACTGGTTTCTGCAGCTCCATCCGGCGACATATGTGTGGTGGCAAACCACGTTGCTGTTATGATGTGCCCTGATGAAGATGGGAAGATGGAGACCCGGTTAGATGTTGTAGTCCATTGGGTGTTCGGGTTAGCGTCCATCCTCGCTGCAGGTTACGATCCAGGTATCAGGAGTCCAGCGTAAGGAACAGTGCCTCTGGCATATTAAATGCATTTACCCTCGGGTACCAGGAGACACCAACAGATGGACACTCAAAGATCTTCAGGATCTGTGTCCATCTTCTCAGCCGGCTCCACTGAGGCAGATGGAGCCGAGCTGCTACAGCTGCTCGTAGAGAGCGCCGCTGAAGCCTCGCTGGGAGTCTCGCTCCCCAAGCTCAAGGCCCTCATCACTGCGGACGGACTGTCCATTGCCTCGGATGCTGGTGCAGCAACCGTGGCAGTTGGGACAGCCCGGTTCCAAGTGGGGGGCGGGAGCAAGAGAGCTGCCGGAATCGGCGGAGCAGCCGGGACCGGTGGAGTGGCCAGGACCGGTGGAGTAGCCGGGGCTGGCGGGGCATCCGGGGGTATCTCTGGAACGAAGATGAGAGACGACGGTAAGCCGTCCCACTCCTCCAGATGTTTCCCGAATGCCAGGAAAAACTTGAGGTCCGCCTCCTTAAATCGATGGATATATCTGGAGTTTTCAGCTTCGTGAAACTCTTTAAGCTTTTCGGCTTCCTTCTGTTTTCGCCGGCAGGACTCGAGGGCCTCCTCGACCTTCTTCCTTTCCAGCTCCCTGATTTTATCTTCCTCCCGCCTCTGGATCTCGTAGACCAGATTGACGGTGGCTTCAGTCATCACACGCCAGTAGTCAACAGACTTCTGGCGGTGCAATGCCTGCCATTCTTCCATCAGCTCATTCTGGATCTGAACCGTTCGGACATCGCGGTGGTCGACGAACGTGTTCGGATCCTGAAGACCTGACAGGGTACCGGAGATTAGTTCCATTAGGGGTACCCGAGGACCTGTTGGTGGAACTATCACTGGTGGTGGCGCTGGGGCCTCCACTGAGACAGGCGGGGTGCCTGTTGGAGGAGCAGACGGGCCCTCTACCGTGATGCCTCCTCGGCCTCGGCCACCACCCGGAGAGCCTCGGGTGGACTCCAGCCCACCGCGGCCCCTACCACGAGCTTTGGCCCGGCCCAAGGGGGTAAGGACCTGCGACTCGGGTCCAGCCGGTCCCATTGAAGGGAACTTCGCCGCGTACTCACTGTACGTGGGGCGTTTGCCGGAGGATCCCTCTCCAGCCCACCAAGTAGAATACCCGGATGGGGGAGCGAGCAGTTCGCCCCCATCATCCTGGCCGCCAGAGGCTTCGCCCGGGCGTTGTTCCGCGGGTGCAGGTGTGGAGGTGGCTGGAGTCGCCGATGCGGTCGCCTGGCTACCCGACCTGCGGGCCTGGTTGCCAGGCATCTCCAGAGCCGAGACCTGTTGTCCCGACTCGCGACGATCAGCTGGATTGGCTGGTCTGGGCTGGTCCTTGCCACCCGAAGGGCTCACGGACCGGTCTGCTCGGGTCCTCTTGGAAGCAGTAGTCGTGACTGTGCCTCCGTTTGGACCTTTAGAGCGGGCTTTGGCCTTCTCTCGCTTGTCGTCTCCTCGCCACTTTTTCACCTTCAGGTGCACCTCGCTGGGCATCCCGAATTTTGTGGACGAGGAGTTCGTCTGGAAGTAAGTCAGCAAGTTGCCGCTCTTCCACGAGCAGAATCCGGTCTCGAATGCCTGCTCTTTCACTTCCTTGATGCTCAGCGCGGACCAATTTGCAAGGAGCTCGCTGAAGCACTTGATGGCTCGTTTCCTGGTCTTCTCCAGGCCGATGCCATGGGCCTTCTGCAAATGCAGAGCCATGTCTCGGCGCCGGTGAGTGCTGAACGAGCCATCACAATGTTTACTCGGGCGGTCCCCGAGCACACACATCATCACAGGCTTGTGATGCATATGAAATTCAACGATGTGTCGAGCGAAGCGGGGCTTCGTCTCGAACATCTTCTCACCCGTGAGAGACAGCTGGCAAGACTCAAACGGGCACCTTCGGCGGTTGCCGGTTGGTCCCCATTGGGTCATTGCCCACTGGACTTTCGTCCGGGCCTCGTAGCTGTAGATCGAGCCTAATTTGGATTTGAGCTGGTCAATCCAAATCAGGTAGAACTTGCCTACTGGCGTATCCGAGGGGCCGGACTTCATCCACTCCTCGTCATCGCTGTCACCGTCCTTATTGACGGCGCTCGGGCACATATAATGGACTGTGTCGTAAGCACAGTCCGCGAAGCAGCGGGGAGTCCGTTCCTTGAACCCCTCGGCTGCATTCTTCCACATCCACTTCTGATTGTCGTCCTTGGGAACATCCGTGGTCATTTCTTCCCACGTTGTCACGGACTCCAAATCAGATTTGGCAGACTCGGGCAGCTCTGGATCGCTTTCGCTTTCCTCACTGTCCGTGTATATGTCAGCTCCCCTACGGCCGGCTCGGCTGGAGGTGGTAGTACCAGTCGGAGCCTTGGTAGGGGACTTCGTCTTTGCACCCGACGTGCTGGCTGCAGAAGATGCAGTAACCGAGGTGGCTACCGTGGTGGTTGTAGTGGTGGGAGCGGGCGTCTTCGGTTTGCCCTTACCCCTCGGCTTGGTGGGGGGCGTGGGCTCTACCGGAGACGCTTTCGCTCCATTCTTCTTCTTCCGGCGCACAACCTTAGTCGGTTGGGCCGGAACTTCGGGACTGGAATCCGACTCGCGTCGGCTCCTGTCCCCTGTCCGAGGGCTCCTCCTTCCGCTGACTGGGGAGTCAGAGTCGGAAGAGATCTCTGTTTTTCGTTGGGCCTGCTGCTTGCGATGGGCCCGGCGAGCTGCGGTGAGCTCCTTCTGCTGCTTGGCAAGCTCGATTCGCTTTGCCTCTACAGCAGCCTGCTGGCGTGAGATGTCCTCTTCAGAGATCTCGCCAGGTGCCTCTGGGATGTCGGCAGCTGGGTCGGTCTCGGTCGTGGACCTCTCGACGGCGATGCGGACATCTTCAGCCTCCAGGTCGCTCTCAGTGAGAGGACCCTTGGGTGCAGGTTTACGGGTCAATCGCTTGACCCGGTCGGTTTCCACCGACGACAAGGTTACCGTGGAGTCTGTATCCATGTCGGATTCGGACTCCCTTAACTCCGTGGCCTTCTGGATGATGCCCGCAGAGATCAAGACGGCTCGAGCTAAATTCTCGTTAGTCGCCATATTCTCCGCCAACTTTAGGTAGTTGCGGAGCCAAGAAACTGGCATGTTGTCAGCCAGCTCGTCACTACACGAGTCCATTACCATAGTTTTGAGTTCATCTGGTATGGGCTCGGGCACGCCCTGCTCCACCGCCATGGGCCCGCATCCGAACATGGAGGCGTGCATAGGGATGTACGTACCCCAGGAGGTATACACGATACCTTCCTGGCGATCGACGTGTGCTAGACGTCTGATCTGCGTCCTGAATCCCGGAGGATACATTGGAATGTCCAGGACATCCACTTTGCTACCCGAAGCGTCTGTTGTAGACGGGCGCTCCGGGCGTGGCGGGGGTGGAGGTGGCATCCTCTCCCGGTCGGTTGCCTCGGCCATAGCCGTGAGCGTCCGGGCGGCCTCCTCTGTCGAAGAATCCATAGATTCCTCGACCCGAGACGGGACCTTCGGGTCCTCGTCTTGTTCCAACGGAATGTTGGCTGTTTGACGCGCAGCGTCAATCGTTCCCTGTGCCATGGCACCGGGTTCGACTTCCAAAATTAATTGGCAAGTTTTGTTGGACTCCTCCCGAAGGATTCGTCCAACAGAAAGGCTTTTTGGGGGGTTAGCTAGGCTAACACGACAGCTACAGGCTGTATAACCGCCGACAAATAACTAGAGCAAAAACGGGTGGCGTCTAACCACCACGAGTCCGCTCTAGTTATGACCAGTATGACGTCAGACCTCTCGTCTCGCGAGATCCCGCCATGGCTATCCGGTGACCTAGTTCCGCGCTTTCCCGCCACACCAGCAGCGCCACCTAGGGAACTAGATCCGAACCAACATTCGACTCGACATGTGAGACGCGGCCTACTACCCGAGTGCTATCGTCTGGAGCTTAGCGGTGTATACAACGCTTCAAAGCGAATGTACCGGTTAATCCGACCGCCACTCACGGGATACAGCCACCCGGGGAGGGCGCGTTCGACATCTCAGGCCGTGGAACGTATGTTGCCTGCCTATGGCGGACAACACGCAGCAGCTCGTTGTGTACTGAGTTAGGTTACAGCAGACCTCAACCGGGGGCTGCGTCTAACGCCTTCGGTTAGCATTTTATTTTTCCCGGCTTTACGTACGGCCTTTTCTGGATCTCGCTTAGTCAGAGCGGGACCCTTCCCATACGTAATGCCTTCACTCAGCGAGACTTTCTTCCATTTCTTACGATTAGGTCGTTTCCTGGCCTTCGTCTTCTTTTTTACTATAACCTCGTCTCCCGGCGTCTTTCTCGGCCGGCCTCTAGGGCGTTTCGTCGGTACTACCACGCTCGGTCCGCTAGGGACAGATTCAGGTGGTTTGTAACCGAACTCCCTCTCCGCCTCTTCGCGCCCCTTCCAGGGCCGAAGTTTTCCGACATTTGTCTTCCATTTCCTACCCGTCAGGCAGTCCTCTATCATCACCGTGGACTCGGAGATGACGCGAACGATTTTAAATGGACCTTCCCAAGGCGTTACGAGCTTCAGCTTATCCAGCGGCTCGTAGTACCTTAGTACTTTGTCCCCAACATTAAAACGAATTCGTTTAGCATTGGTGTCATAGCCCACCTTCTGCCACTTCGCACTCTTCAGCAGTTCTTTCCGAACGGCCTCGTATGCCTGTTTGAACCGGTCCCTTAATGACTCTACAAACAGCACCGTGCAGGGCGCCTCCGGGTCTATTCCAACCACTCCATACACTAAGTCGGCGGGCATTATGATGTCCTCGCCGAACACTAGCATGTTTGGGGTGCAGTTAGTTGATGAATGGACAGTGTTGTTGTAGGCATGTACTACAAACTCGCACTGTTCATCCCAGTCATCCTGGTGGGTATTAACCAGGGGCTTTAGTACTTGTATGAGGGTTCTATTGAAGCGTTCTACCTGCCCATCCGACTGTGGTCGGTACGGGTTTGTTCGGGTCTTACAAATGGCTAGGTAATGGCACATTTCCTGCCAAAGTTCTGACTCGAACTCCCTTCCCTGGTCACTGTGCATCATAAGGGGAACACCCAAATGCAGCACCCAGCCTTTCACAAATGCCTCCGCGCATGTGGCGGCTTTGTGGTTGGGAAGGGGGAACACCCGAGTGTACTTAGTATAATAGTCAGTTACGACCATCATACAAGTATTGTCTCGCGGCGTCGTCTTAATCCCACTGATGATGTCTATCGCTATTCGAGCAAATCTGACACCAAACAATTCCTGTGATAAGGGTTGCTTACCCAGGCCGGGTCCCGGTTTGTTTTTACAACAATCCGGGCAAGTGGCGATCCACCGGAGCAGGTCGCCTCTCATACCGGGCCAGTAGTAACGCCTTTGTAGACGCTCTATCGACCTTCTCTTACCGAAATGGCCACTCGTTTGGTGGCCATGGCAATAATACATGATATCCCTCCTCATCGGGGCGGGTATCACTATTTGCAACAGCCTACCATTGGTGGGAGTTGTCTTCCACCTACATAGTATGCCGTCTCGGATCTCTAGCTCGGCCCATTGAGCCAGCAACCGCCTCGCTTCCCTATCCTCCAGGGAAACTAGAGGCCTTGCCGGTTTAATGCCTGACCGTAGGTATTCCATTATGCGCGCAGTGGTGGGGTCTGACTGTTGAAACTTCTTGATGGTCTCCGGGGACCAATCGAGATAGCTGCATACAGCCTCCTCCCAGGGGATACGGGGGGTGGTATAATTAAATACCAACCCGGCTACCACAGCATTGTGGGCCCCGCAGTCTTCACATGTGGCATTTTGGCACCTTCGGATAGGCCGTCTTGACAAGGCATCCGCATTGATGTGTTTAGCACCGGGTCGGTGCTCTATTTGTTTATGCTCTAATCCGAATTCGGATAGGTGAGCTAACCAACGTCCAATCATCCCCTCGGCGTCCTTGAAGTTAAGGAGCCACCTAAGAGACGAATGGTCTGTTCTTAAAGTAAAGTCACTTCCCCAAAGGAAATGCTTAAACTTCTTCGTATACACCACCACAGCGAGGAGTTCTCGCTTGGTGGTACAATAATTTCGCTGTGTCTTGCTTAACGTGTTGCTAGCAAATGCTATTGGCACTTCGACTCCCTCTTGGACCTGAGAGAGAGCTGCCCCAATCGCATCATTGCTCGCATCGGTATCTAAGATGAAATGTCCCTCGGGAGTGGGATATTTCAACACGGGTGTATTCCTAAATAAATCTTTTATTTTATTAAAAGACTCTTCTTGCTCGCTGGTCCATGGGAATGGGTCCCGTGCCCTACCCGGGGTCCAGTGAGCTAAGCACTGCATGGGGAAGCTGACACGAGAGTAATTCGGTATGAAATCACGATAATAGGAGCAAAATCCTAGAAATGATCTCACCTCCTTAGCACTCGTGGGTCTTTCCCAATTTTCTACAGCTTCTAATTTTTCCGGATCCGCACTTACCCCGTTAGGAGTAATGATCCTTCCCAAGTATGTAATGGTTTTCTTAAACAAATTACATTTCTTGGGTTTAAGTTTAAGACCGTTTGATAGTATCCGGTCGAGGACTAATTGCAGGTTTGCCAGGCATTCCTTGAATGACTTGCCGAACACGACCACATCATCCAAGTAAACCAGGCATTTCTTCCACAAAAGGTCACTCAGTAAGGATTCCATCATAGCCTCGAATGTAGCGGGGGCGTTACACAATCCGAAGGGTAGGACATTATACTCAAACAACCCCATATGACTGGAGAATGCTGTCTTCTCCTTGTCTTTGGGGTGCATTGGTATTTGCCAATATCCGGACTGTAAATCCAAGGTACAGAACCATTGGTTTCCGCCCAAGCTATCTAAAGTCTCGTCTATCCTTGGTAAAGGATACGAGTTCTTTTTTGTTATACCGTTCAATTTCCGGTAGTCGACACAAAAGCGGATTGTACCGTCTTTCTTAGTAGTCATACAAACAGGGCTGGACCAGGGACTCGAGCTAGGCACGATTACCCCTAGGTCCAACTGTTTTTGTATTTGCTCTTCACAGATTAACTTCTTTTTAAGGGGAAGTCTACGATACGGGATTTTAAAAGGTTTCTCGCTGCCCACATCTATGGTGTGCAACACCTTATCGGATCTACCCACCGGGCCTCCTTCCCTACCAAAAGCACCTTCGTACTTTTGTAGAAGTCTCGCTAGGCAATCCTTATCGTCCGTATTCTTTAAATCTGACTGATCAATCAGCTTTTGGAATTCTTCATCCATAGGATGCTGACTAACTGGGTTTAGTGGTTTGTTAAATTTAGCCTCGGCGACATGTTCTACCGAACTCATCCTTCCAACACTGTCGCCTCGCCTCAAATAAACCACTGAACCACTTCGGTTAGTTATGGGTAATACGGACCAAGCTGCATTAGCCACCAATGTATCCACTGAGTCTAACCCGATGCTTGACAAATACACCGTGTCGGGTTCGTAGACTCCAGCTTCATTCCTCTGAGCCATGGATCCGCCACAAAGGACATCGCAAGTGGTACCCGGTGGGATCTTCACCGTATGTACCACTGCTGCGACCGAAGACACCTGTCTCAATACGCATTGGACATGCAAGCCATACGGGCTCCGTATATCCATACTACCGTCCCTCGGGTCCAAGACGGCCCCGTATAAGCTTGCAAAATCCAATCCGAGGATTCCGTCATCACTAACCTCTGCTATAGTTGGCGAAAGAACAAACTCTTTGCCTCCTATATGGATAGGCATAAACGTCCTACCAAATGTACGCATACTGCTTCCGTCGGCCGTGCAAGCATTTACCCCCGTTTTGAGGTTCTCATGGCTGCCGGCCACCGAATCGAAGAATCTTTTGGACACACATGAATGACTAGCTCCAGTATCCACCAAGAATTCCCCCACCCGGCCTTCCACAGATATGGGTACATACCACCGTCTCCCCCCTAAAGGCGAGGGGTTACTGGTAAACTGGTGAAAGTCTCCCGAATCACCAAGATTCAATCCGAGTCCTCTCAGGAATTCCAGACACGGATGACTTGGGGGAAGGCGTGTCCCACACACTCGAATCAACTCTTTGATCCATCCTTCCTCTCCCCTAGTGCGGCCACTCGCCTCCATATGATCACTCCTGCACATATCAACACTAGGGTCCCTGGCCCCGGCCGAGGTGCAGGGGTGCGCACCCTCAGCCACCCGGCCTCCAGGTGTAATTGACTCGAAATCTTCCACCGGGATACCCCCGGTAGCATTTTGGCATTCGTTCCCACTCGGGGCCATGTCAGATGCCGTTGACACAACCCCCACTAGTTTTCCACATCTGTGGAATCCCTAGCATTCTCCCTTTCTACGCCGTCGTCTTCGGCTTCATAGAAGGCAGCCATTACCGGCTTAGTAGCGGTACATTCAGATGAGTAGTGTCCCATGCGCTGGCACCTGAAACACTTAACCGTTCGGCGATCCACCCGGGGTCTTTGCCGATTGGCTTGGATGGCATCTGTAATTTTCTTACACATGTCTTCCAGAAGTTTGGTCATGTCCGGGGACTGAATCTTCACTTTGTCAGTGCTTACAATGGACTTGACCGCCTTATCGACAGCCTTCGGGTCACTCTTGACCTCGGATGAAGGTCTAGAGTCCCTTTGTTTATTGAAAGATTTCCTGGGAATATACTTCCTACCTGAAGTATTCTTCCTTAATTGCATCGAACAGAAGGTGCCGTCTTCCTGTTCGATATCAATCAATTCGAAGTCGTCTGATGGAGTATCGACCTCCGACTGCTGGGTCACCGATGCTAGGGGTACCAAGCCGCTGGCATTAGGTATGTCCCCAGCTAACATAGCTCGCTTCTTCACGGCCATATCTATACCATTAAAAATGCCGTGTAGTGTTATGCCCTCCTTCCAGGCATCCCTCGCTGCTATTTGTTCATCTCGGTCTCTTAGACCCTTGACGAATTGAGTGATCAAATCGTCCATATACCAGTCCTGGTTTTCAGTACCGGGTCTGGCCTTACTTAGCAGGGCATGGAGTTCCATACCGTATGCTCTGAAAGCTTCATTCGGCTTCTGTGTGCGTTTCTTAAAACGGACCATCGGGTCTTCCTTGACCATATTACATAACAGTCCACTAGCAGTTTCTACTAACTGCTCAAAACTCCCAACGAGGCCGTACCAGGTTCGCCATTGCTCTACAGCCATGCGACCCGGCCCGCCTTTCAGACATCTCACCAGATGTGGCTTGGCCTCGTATGGGGTCCATCCATTACAGTTCATCACATCGATGAAATCTTCAAACCACTCTTTCCATGGTCGAGTACCGTCATATTCTTTAGGAATAACGGCTACCCTTCGGGCAGAATTGGGAGCATACATCAATCTAGTGCATTGCTGTTTGCTCCATTCAATCGCCTTGGTTTCATTCAAGGTCCGATTGCCCCCTATACCACCGAAGCTAGAATTGCCAGGTGGAGGCGGTGGTGGAGGTTGAGTATACGTCCACTGTGTACCACCGTGGTTCGTATAACTCGCACTACCTTGGTTGGGGCCGGTACCCGAGGTACCACTATAGCTTGTGGCACCCGAAGCAGCGCCCCCCCCTTGCGCGCCTTGGTACCCGCCATCGGATGGCTGGTTTCCCGTTGACTGGCCGCCATCGTTTGATGGATTCGGTTGGGTGTTGTCATTACCAGCACCCAGCCCCGGGTCGTTACTAGGATCCACATGAATGTGGAACCCACTGGTCTCCGCACTACTGTCGGAAGCCTCTCTAGGGGTATAGTCCGGGTCCAGGTTGTGGACTATGGGCACCTCACTTATCCGGACTCTACTAGTTCGGCCATGCTTATCCTGGGTTCTGATGTAAACACCCCCTTGATCTACGTTCCGCGAAGCATTATCATTTACAAAAGGATTATACTGCGGATTCTTCGGTGTAGAACAGGAGACCGGGTCGCCCTGTTTCACGAACGTCGAGTTCGGGTTTATCACCCTACTCGCCGGAGGGGCATGTGTTTCCTCTTGCTCCTGTAAATAACTCTCCATAGCGGACTTATTTATTGTGAGGGTAGCTACGTCTGTAGTCAGGTTTCGCTGTTCCTCCCTAAGCTGTGCGTTTTCTGCCAAGATTTCGGATCGAATCTTTTCATTTTCAGCCACAGCTCGGTTTCTTTCTTCTTGGGCGATCATTGCCTCTCGCTTAAAAGTATCCTTAAGTAGGCGGTACTTTTCACCCTTCTCTTTCTGAGACCTGTTATATTCAGTAGTCTCCTTCCTAATCTCGGCTTGTTCCGAGACCATCTTGGCTTCTGTCTCAGCTTTCCGGAGTTGAAGTTTCTTAAGCTTCTCCTCCATTGCGTGCAACTCAGTTTGTAATTTATTTACATCCCGAGCCTTAGCAACCTCCTCGGCTCTAGCCTTGTCGATTGCTCTAAGTTTATTGGCTTCCTCGATTTCCAACTCAGCCAGCCTCTTTTCTTTTTCCTGTGCGTCTCTTTCCTTCCGCTCCAACCGATGGGATACGGAGGATAGACGATATTTGAGGTCGGATTCTTTTAGAATCGCCTCCTGCTCCACGGATCGTAATTTTCCGATCCGGGACTTAGCTTCCTCCTCTATTTTGGATTGGGCTAACATGAATTGTTCATGTTGCCTCTTTGCCTGTAACTCTACCTGTTCCTTGGCTTTCAAATAGGCCTGAGTATTTTTATACCCGGGACCCATCCGACGTCCGTAGATAGACTTGCGATTGCCTCCAGGGTAAAACATGGAGTCAGACAAGCCTTCGTCTAGAGATCGGCCTAGGTGATGCCTTTCCGAGCTTTTCGGTCCGGTACCACTAGGCTTATCTTTTGATTTCGCGTCTGGGACTATTGCGTCCCTTTTGGTTTTACCATCGTCGCTGTCATGATCCGACGATGTCATTAGTGGGGCTACTTCGGTTCCACCACCGGGTGCTGAACCCTGGGGGGTTGCAGTACGCTGCATAGGGTTTTGTGCAATTGGTGTACCCAAGCCGCTAGCCGAGCCTGTTGGTACCATAGGACCTAGCTGGCGTCTGCTAGTTATAACTTGGGACCAATCGCTCAAGTCTAAAGTTGGGGGTCTTAACACTCCCCTGAACAATCCGGTATCCGGTACTCCTGTCTGGGGTGTAGCCGGATACAATTTTACGATGCCATCTCTGGTGGCATTGTCCCTAAGGTCGGGTGTAGAAAAAATATTTCGTACACCCTCCTGATTAAACATTTGTTGTTGACCGGGTTTCCAGTCTAACAACAGATGCTGGGATGTGTAATCATCCTCTTCGAATCCCTCTAGCCCAGGGCTGGGGGGATCCGCTTCGGGTTTCCCGAGGCTTTCGGCCAATGTGGCCGCGCACCACCCCCGAACCGACTGGTCACGGCACCAGTGTAATGGTTCGTATTGACTTATATGTTGGGTGGCTCTTTGGCTCGCTTACCACTAGATGTACCAACACAACACGAGTAGTTCGGGTTGGGCAAAGCCCCAGAAACCCCTACCTCTCGGGTAGGACTTTATTCAATCTCTCTGATGACAAAGTATTAGCGTCTGGACTGGACCATGTCCAGTCCCCTTCTGCCGCTCGTCCGGCTCCTTAGTAGGAGCTGGACGCGAGGCATGGTGCTGCCCCCTCTTGTACCAACGAGGTATCGCAAAGCGACACCTAGCTAGCATAGAAGGAACAAGCACCACACGAACACGTCTCTCGGATGAACGGCACTAATATATATACAATGATGCCGGCCCCTACAATATATTGGAACAAAACTTCTGGGAATTAACAGAACAAATTATATGTTTTTGGACCTCTTGGATAAGATAAACTTGGCAGCACAGGACAAGAGAGGTGATATGAGATTATTTTGGCCTCCTGCGTGACAAAGTCTCATTCTCCCTCGCAATACCTCCATGGAGGCTTAACTAATCACATTGAATATGTGACATATGAATTCCTTTCAGTGAATCCCCGCTAGTTGCACTACACACAATCCTAATATACCATTAGGGGTCTGTAAAGAGGTTCTACCACCTCTATGTATTACCATTCACATGGTGTGTCATTCTGACACTACCTCTGCCCCCATTTTCCCCTTGAATGAGCAGACCAGAGACAAATTTTAGCTCTGGATCGTGTTTCAATAGTTTCCACGACAGGGTGGCCTCAAATCGTAGTGAGAGGTATAAGAAATGACTCCATACCAGTGACTACATAGTGAGCTACAGTACAGGCCTCAAAATAACAGCTGCTATTTATTCAACTACTGACTCAATACCCACCACTATGAAGTCATAGCACCCAGTCATAGGAGCCACTATTGGCTACATAGTGACCATTCATTCCTCCTTCATGGTCTAGTATGCACTCCTGTGTTCAAATGAGCATAGGGCTGCAGTAAGGGTCAAGTGATTTATTGCCAGGTATGGGGGGGGGGCTTGTTAAATATAGGGGGGGTCATTTTGAAAAGACTTTCTTGACGGGGGGGGGGCAAACCCCAATAAACCTTTACATTGGGGGAGGGGTCAAAACTAAATTATGGGCAATTCAAATACCCATAGCAACACATCATTCCACATGTGTATCTGATTTTTTTTTTTTGGGGGGGGGGGCATTTTGCAAAATCAGTTCTTAGGGGGGGGCATTAAAAGAAAATCTGCCCATCTGCCAAAATCCATCAAGCCCCACCCCCACCTGACAATAGTTGTCCCTAACTATATAAAGGTGATCCCACCTGGTTACACAGTCTTATTTTTTCTAAGAGCCCATATATTATAATGTACAACACAATTAATTGGAATAATTATGCAAAATCAATGCACAGGCTAGATAAAAAGTCCATAGATGTTATCATCCCACAATACCTCAAAGGATGATTGAGGCCAGGGATGCTATATAGAAAGACTCCTTAACCTCTGTGAGTGGCCTGTGTTCAAGACCTTTTGGATCATTAGTCTATATAGAGAGAATATCTATATGAGTATATAGCAAAGAGCACAGATTGGCTACATTTTAGCAAAGGAGTGCAGAGGGCAGCAGCTAAGACTAGCCACTAATTCTTCACGCAGAGGGCTATCATACAAGCACCCCTTATTGAGTCACTGCTCTTGTGGCTATTTAGCCAGTAGGCAGTATGATCACCCAGAAATGTAGCCAGCTATTTAGTCACTATGGCCAAAATCCTAAGATTAGCTGGTAAGATTTGGCCCATCTCCAGTCGTAGCTGGTTGAACCTGTCGTAGAATCTATTGAAATGAGCTCCTGGCCTCTGTCAATAATTATACACTCCTCGGGTCTCTACTTAGCCTTGACCAATTTCTCAAAGGTGCCTTTCTTAGGTAGAATTACACAAGGCAAACAAATCATGATCTCATTTTCATATTAAGCCAGTAGTGAGTGTCAGCCTCCAGCACTTTAGAGTTAATATGGCAGTCTCTGTGTATAAAGGCACCCATTCCTCTACATTGCTTTGTAAACTAGGAGAAGTGACATAGTCAGGTCCAGGGCATCTATGTGAAATGATTAAGGAACCAAAAGAGAGGAACAGGCATCAGGTTACCCAGATGGAAACACTAGGCATCAAAAACATCAGAATAGCTCAAACCTCATCATAATTTGATTACCATAGTGGCCTGTATTAGTGCCCCGACACTCATTGATTTCAATCCCACTGTACCCCCAGCACTTATATGAGATAAGGTCAAATGCCACAACGTTAAAAATGGATCTAAAATCCTTAGGGCCTCAGCAAACCTTAGAGCTTGCAAATATTGTAAATCGCAAGGGTAGCTTAGTCACTATTGCATTCTCCAAATCCCACTGCTGGCCGATATTGAATGATAAATCTATGTGATTTTGATTCTACTGCTAAAATTGGGCACTATGTGTCTGTTTTTGTTTTTTTATTGCCGATATTGGACACTGCAATACTGTGATTTTGATTTTATGGCCAATATTGAGGCCAAATCCCACAATGCGAAAATAGAAAATCCTTGTGATGTAGGATATGTTGTTATTTTAGCCGATATTTGGGGTGGTATTATCATCCCAGGAAGTCCAATAACAGCTAAGAACCCTTGCCAAAGTGTTGTTATTTCAGGAGTGGAATACATCAAAAGTTTTTGATATTTTTCTCACAAGAGGCTAAAAATCTCTGTGATATAGGGAAATTCCCTGTGATTTAGAGGAAAACAAGAATCTTTAGTAAATCACAAGAGGTCTGTATATCTTTCATAAATCAGGACCCAAGTTCCACACACTTTAGCCATAAGAATGTTGTACTTGTGAATCAAAGTAGCAGCTAGTCAGTACAGTGATGAATATCACAGACATTTCCCTTCCAATAGTGGCTAATAGTGGGGTTTGAGAAAGGTAGGGGTGGTATGGGAACCCTTGTGAATTTTGTTTTTGACAAAACTCCAAGGCTGCCGATATCCAGAATCACAGGCGTTTTAGACCCATTTTTCGCGTAGTGGGAGTTGGCCTTTAGGCCTTGAATCTTTGAGGATTAGAGAGTAAGGCTTGAAAATCTCAAGAATACAGTAAATAACAAAGATTTCCAGGATCTTTGATGAAAATGTCTAAATGATTTGATATGTACCACTGACCAAAAACCAACACATTGTCAAGGCTTCCTAGCCATCATAGGCCTATCTTAGACAATATTACCCCTGCAATATCGGCTAAGGATGACTGCATTCATAAATCACAAGGATATTAGGACGTTTTCGTGTTGTGGGATTTGGCCTATAGGCAGTTATTTGAATACTTTTTTTTTGTGCTTAAGATTAATTTCAATTCTCATATACTCCCAGCACCCATACGAGACCGGCGTCGATTTGAGACCCCCGCACTTAAATGAGCCATTTTGGTAGATCAATAATGATAAATGCTGAAAATAATTTACACAACAATATAGAATTGTAACGCATTGCCCTAGTGAGTAGACAGAACAATTGACAGTGTTCTCTTCGCAAACATTGGATGTGCTCGCACTGTGGTGTAAAGCAACTCTGATATAATTTTTCAAAATTAATTGGAGATTTAGCAAGTATCAGTCAGCACTCATGGATGCAATTTATCCTGTGAGGGTCGAGGTGCATGTAGGCCTATCCTAACTTTACTGTCTCGTGTTTTAATTTTAGTAACCTGGAGTTTTCCACTACTGACACAATCCATTCAGGGGTAACCCAGTAAATTCAGTTGCTAGACCACATTACTTTTAAATAGTCCACCAAGCAATTCGACTGCCTCTATGTCTCTCTGGAGGTAGATTTAAATTGCAAATACACCTCATCAAAGTTGCCCTATGGAGATCTGGAGGGCATTTCAAAACCATGGCTATAGATATCGCTTTGAAATGCTCTGCAGGCAAAAGGAAACCATTGTAATCCATTTGGAACAGGTTGATAGAGTCTATTATATCTATAGAAGGAGCAGTTCCGATTAGTAAGACAGTGGCTCTGTGATGTATCTAAGCAAGGCAAACAGCATTTCAAGTAATGAGGAACACAAATTCACCCCTCAATTCCTCCACTAACATGCTCTATGCTGACTGATTTATTGTTCGGATACTCCAATAAATGGATCCCTGATATGGGCCTACCCCGTACATAACTCCAACTGTATAAGTTGCAAACCAATAAACCTGTGATAAATTGATCTGTATAAAATATTTCACTGCTACAATACATCGCATTGTCAGGTCAACAGGGGCCAGATCCATAAAACCGATCTTCCTATGGTCAATCGGCACATTTATGATTACATGGTCAATTATCATTTGAAATGATTTATGGAAAAAAACAGCCGAAAACTCAGTTATAGCTCCTACAGAATGAGAGATGTACAACAAGTATTGAAACCTTTTAAACCATGGTAAATTGGGCAAATAGATACCTAGGCAGACACATAGAGGTAGACAAATTCCTTGATTCCCTGGGGAATGCCTCTAGATGTAAGATCGGTCTGTCTAACCCACTCATACCATAAAGAAGTAGACACCACAGCTGTCCAAGCAAAATAGCCATCCTGAGATGCTCAGGCCAATGTATTGACCTCAGAGGTCAGAACCCCAGCTGAACCCGGCAGTGCCCAGTAATCTTCAGCCGGTTTCTATTGATCTCAGTGCCCTCTCAAGATGATGTGCCGACCTGTAGGGGACTGCCCCCAAAATGTTGCTGGCTCCTTTATGTTGGTGTGTCAGAGAGAGGCAATTGGCCAGCTGAATGGAAGGAGGTATTTGAATATTACTTTGAAGATTGATATGAGGAGAACAATACTAGAGGGGAGTCATATCCGTTTGCAGGGGCTGATGTTTGATATACAAGTGTGCATATTATATGGAATTCCTTATACAGACCTTATCATTCATGCTACTTGGTTGCCATTATATACAATTGAAATGCCATGATAAAGAAAGGGTAGTCTGAAAAAGACTATGTTGTAACTCAATTCCTGTCATATATTTAAGGTGAACAGAAATCCTATGAAAGATTTCACAGTGTCTTGTACATGTATAACATTCTTTATATTCATAGAAATGAATTCCAACCCGAGTATGATGCGGAATTCTTTGATTCTAAGCATGCTGAAATTCGACCCCTATGAACAGAGATCATGTGCCTCTCGCACTCAACCTCAGATCTCAGAATCCCATAGCGTTACGGACCCAATGAGATCAGTCCGTCATGCTAAAGGCAGGTGATTTCAGCGAGCCTCATTTTCAGATCCAATTAGGTCATGGGGTCATGATGTCACATGCAGTGATGGCAGCTGGCTGGTGGCTGGAGTCGGCCGCTGGCTAAAGGGTACTGCCCTTACGCCATCTGTCAGTGAGTGATGGCCATCAGTTGGCTGTGAATTAGTGTTTTTTTTTGTCTCATTGGGACCGTAACGCTATGGGATTCTGAAATCTGAGGTTGAGTTTCCTGTTTAACTCAGGAGCCTAGACTCAAAATCCTAGTTTTATGGGATCCCAGCATTTGCAGACATCTACGGGTAGTGATACCATTTTCCCTAATTTAGCTTTGATGGTGATAAGGTATTGCATCTAGTGGTGAATCCTGGTTCTGTGAGAGAGGCTTTGTAGTTGTGCAGAGCTTAAGAAATTCGCAACATGCAGGTTTATCCTTATGTCAGCTCATCTTTGTGTAGATTTGTCTTTATAATGTCACAGCCGTGATTGTAAATGGGCTATAAATACCCCTGTAGGTAGGCAGTACAACCACCTGTAGCTACACCAGAATGCCCTTCTAGTATGGGGGTTTATCCCTACAGCACCTACCACTGTATAGCAATATAAAATGTTTTATACTGTTTATCTACGTGGTGGGCGGACAGTGTATGCTGGCACTGCAAACCAGACTATTTGGCATGATACCTGAATGCACTTACCCTGGCTGCATTCATGCATCATGACAGCAAAATGGCGTCATGTAATTAGGCAATATGTCTCTGATAAAGGGTTAATGCAGTTGACATGACATGGACCTACGTCATGACATCAATGACAGCTATATCCTGTTATTATAGCAACCATGTATTGACAGGCTTAGTAAGTCCTAGTCTGACATGTGTGATAAGGCAACAGTAATAAGCACTGTCAATAATGGAGTCTGGGCTAGCGGCTGGGTCAACACTTCATCCAGTGCATCCTGGTTGGGGTATGGGGTGGGGATGGAGAATTAGCATCCAATATGTACTACCATAAATAATCAGGAATAAGGTTTGCCTTATATACACAGATAAACTTGTCTGCACCTTATGGAGTTGTCCTAAATTCTTATGTGTGTTACACAGGGTTATTTCTTTTTTAGTACTGATTTGTTCAAAATCATGCCTCACCTGCACCTCATAGCATTTGCTCGACTTCAGGTAAAGTCCTATATTGGGGGCTCATAGATGAGGATCTATGATTTGTTATCACAGTAGTATTGATTACTTTAATATAGAAGGGGTAAAATGGCAGAAGAAAATGAAAAGCAAAGACAGAAAATGTGTCTACCTCCAATCGGTTTTCAGGCCTAAACCTGAAATTCATAAACTGAAGCACACAGTGCTTGGCCCTTTTATAACATAATTTGTGCTTTTTTTCCATTTATTTAACCTCAGCTCTAATCAATTCTCATTTTTCTCACTATTCAGATGACGAGGAGTCGCGGATAGTGACAGTCCTGTTGGACGGGGAGGAGTCCACCATGCTTGTTATTGATTCATCGGGGGAGGAGGTAGGTGACATCCGGGTCTGTACTATATCCGGTTAACAGTGCATCATGGCCATTGGTCGGCATGATGCACACATGAAGAGCTGTCGAGGCTGTGCTTCATTGGTGCATCATACTGATGTTCTAGGAATGTATCGACCCCTGTAGACTTGATGGGTTAACAGCTGCATTCATGCATCATACCGACCAAAGGGCATGATTTACGCTCATATTCTGTATGAAATAATAGCTCGTTATAATTCCACTGTATAATTGTGCTGAGCAATCATGAGATTTCACGGCAGTTTGAGGCATCACTGTTTGATAAGAATGTATAGGAAATAAATAAAAGCCTTAGCTCAGCAGATTAATACTACCATGACCACCCCGTATAAGCCGCGGCCACCACAGACACAGGAGGAGGGGAGGGAGAGTGGGAGGTAGCTTTATCACATTCGCAAGGCTTCCCCCAATTTCTGTGTCGGCATAGGAGTAAGTATATCTCTCAGGACCCCATTGCTTGTTGAGTTTTGAAAATTCAATGGGTAGAAAAGAAGATCTTTTTTAATTTTCAGAGTAAACCAAAAACTCAGGATAGAGCTTATACCTGGGTGTCGCCTATACGTAGGGTTTAACGGATTTATAAATATATTTACAAAGTGTCCTAATGAAGTTATAAAATTTCTAAAACAATTAATGTGCCTAACTCTATCCCGTTTTCCTTGCTAGGACCCATGCATGTCAGTACAGCTGATGCCGGGTGCTGATGCCTACATAGTGGTATACTCAGTGGCAGACAGAGAGACGTTTGATGAGGCTGTAGAGGTTCTACATGAGATTGCCAAGGACAAACAGCGCGGCCCTGTGGCCGTCATTCTGGTGGCTAACAAAGGGGACATTGTCAGAAATAGGACAGTGACTGAAGACGGTGAGTACCAAAATCATGGTATATCCTACTTAGGGAATATTAGTCTACAAGATATGGAACCAGGCTGGTCAAGTCTCACGAAATAGGGTGACACCGTGAAAGTAGATACGTGCCACATATTTCCTTTCTTTAGATATTCAATTTGGGAGATTACACAAACGCATTACTGATTTATAGTGCACTGTCCAAGTAAAGTCCTGGCTGTCACATTTTTTTTATTTATTTATACAGGTAAGTCTCAAGCTGTGGCAACTTTTATAATTGATACATTATATTATTTCCTTTATTGTCGTTTTTAGGTGAATGGATTAAAACCTGTCCTTATAATTTATGTTTCTCACTTTGTGGCCCATTCGCGAGACTTGACCAGTTGTGCCTAGGGTGATTTTTCTTTCTGATTGACTGACCGTATGGGATGTTGGTTATTCTATAAGTACATTGTCATCATGATATATCTTTATTACGTGGATTTATACCTTGTAACTTTTTACACAAGGATAGCCCCTTGTTGTGCCTTGAAGAATCTTCATCTGTGACAGTATAGAGAGAATTCTCCCAATACAGTAAAGTGCCATAAAGCGATCACATATTTCTTTTTAAATTTTGAGCTTGATCCAGCTTTTAGATCGGGGTCGGCTTATGTAAGGGGAGTATGATCACGTACCTTATAGCTTGAATAAGACAGATTGTATAAGATTTCTCCATTGTGCCAAGGGTCAGCTTCTGAAGCAGGTTGGCTTTCCTGACATGTAGGTTCCCTTCTATGCTCCCCAGTTCTACACTTACACTGAGTGATGCACCACATGTAAAATAAAATGTAAGAACAAATGATAAAATGAAGTACAGGAACCAAGCAAAGACAACCAGATTACTTGGGGATTTCATTCAAATAGTTTTGTAATCAGGGAGTACTTTGTCATGTTTAAGTTTTCAATGTCCTTGTCAAGGCCTGCTTTTTAGTGATGCATACAGTGACAGAATAATGTTCAAATTCCCACTTATCTCTTTATATCATAATCAAAAGGGGTTAGGCCATCTTCATCACATTGCGACAGTTTATGGCCATGCCATTATCAATGTGACAGAAATGACAAATATGCCATATTTCTTTCATTTAGATGCTATTGATTTTAACTTAAGCTTAGATGCGACCTTGGAAGCAAAGTGGTAACCATGGAGATGGGAATTATTGAAAATGGGAATTTTGCCTTCCTCCCATACCATCCACAATGTTGTTCACAACAATATATCTTTTCGCTTCTCCTTAACTCCCCTTCCTACATTCCCTTGTCTCATAAAACTCTAACTCATACTTTATCCCTTGCACTGTAAAAAATAACTGTTGAATCTACCGGGGATTCTCATAGAAATGAACAGTAGACCACTGTAATTGTATAGATCTGAACCAGTGTAGTTTTACAAGAAGTGGTAGACAAATGTACAAGAAATCTCTGTGATTCCTGATTTTGAATGAGGATTCCCCTGTTATTTCAAAAACATTTGGACCTCAACCATAGGATGCGCATCCTCCTTTTCTAAATCCTGGCTACACCACAGGCTGTCTGTCTGCCTGCTGGGCCGTCGATTTGGTTCCTCCATCCTCCATCCTCCTTCTCCATCTTTCTTCATCTCCTCCTGTTCATCCCCCCCCCCCCCGCTTCCATTGTCAATCCCAGTATAGATCCTTTTACCAATTTTACACTCTCCCTGTTTTCCTCTTTGTTTTCTTTTCTATCTGTGAGAGTTACCCAACCTGCAATCAATCCCTGAGTGTTAGAACCAGATGATGCATTCTTCTTTACTGTGCTTAAAAGGACAAAAACACTTCTTAAAGATATTCATTCCTGGAGCCATCATCAGCACCGGCAGGTTTTGAACCAATAATTTCACCAGTGCCAGACCTTATAGTTACACATGGTGTACATTATATTGACAGAAGACACATGCTACCCTCTCATGATGAGGAGGTTCATCATATGTAGCCTTATACAGGCCTACCTCTGTTAAAGGTACTGAAGTATTGTACTGCTATGCTCCATCTTCATATGTAGATGGCTGATTTATCTTCTTAGTTAGTAATGATAAATGCAAACCCCATAAATCTGAGGAAATTAGATATGGGCAAAAAGTAGAGGGTATACCTTTAATGACTGCTTCTGACCAATCAATACTGCTAAGCAAGACAGACTGTACCAGATTGTAGGGGGTGGGTAGTACAGGAGTAGTTTGTGTTCTTCTCTGACTCCCAATAACATGTCGCCTAGCAGCTTTATGCCATGGCAAATACCGACGACACAATAGATTTGTACTACTCACGCCATATTGAATGGGGGGATGGAATACGATCTTCGCATATTCAGTGCCGCCATTTTGAAATTTATACAGAGCTAAATAGTTTTGTATTTAGGTATGGTTATTAGAAGTTTTACGGTAAAAGAATGATTGAACTTTTTAAATAATATTATGTTATGAATTGTTGATGTAACTAGAAGAGAATGGCTATGTTTAAAATGGAAAAATCCCTGTGTGTAAGACTTAATATGAAACTAAGGGCTTGAACTCTGCTGCTAGCTCCCAACCAACCCGAGCATGCCAAGATGGCGGATCAAAACAAGCCATGATGACTCGGCGTCTTCAAAATTAGTAAATATTGTTGTAATTCTTTATCTAAAAGCAAATTCATCCCGTATGGCCACGGCATAAATGCAAATGTGGGCAGAAACACCTCTGGGAATATGATGCAAAAATACTCCATGATCGTTGACATTTGCTGATGTAGGACATTACAGATGATTTTACCATGTGAATACTTCTTAATGTTAGTTTCATCCTTCCCTAAGACTATCTTTCTTATATTAGATAAATACACACAAATCCCTCTACTATTTTCATCTTATACCACTTTTCTATACTACTTTTGCCTCATACCATTTCCATATACATGAGCTACCTTCAGCTCTCGCTATTTTCCTTTCATGTCATACCATTTCCCTATACTACTTTCATCTCATACCATAACCTTAAACTACTTTCACCTCATGCCAATTTTCTGCACTACTTCCACCATTTTCCTATACTACTTTTGCCACATACAATCCCCCTATGCTAAATTCATGTAGTAGTTCCAATAGTCTCTACTACTTTTATAACAATTGCACTCAGTGTCTTCTGATGGTTCACGAATTCCTCTACTAAGAGCCATATCAATCTTTCTTTACTTTACTTTTCTCTACCATATTTCCTTACATTACGTAGCGTTTAATGTATGTTTTGGTAGAGCACGAGTGGATTTACGGGTTGATAATCCATGACTGCGCAGCGGGAGTGGATTATCAACCCGTAAATCCACGAGTGCTCTACCATAACATACATAAAGGCGTTTATCGAACATATTTCTCCATTTTGTATCAATTTCTTACCTTATAACCCCAGATTTAATCCAGGAGAAGACATTTTGTAAGTGCATATGATCCACTCGGTTTGCCAAGCCGTCGTGGCCATGTTGTCGTTCTGCCCGACATACCTCCACCTTTACACACATTTTTCGGTTATAATCCAAGCGTGTCAAGCCCTGTTATTCTACACTGCAAAAATGGTGTTTAGATCCTAAACACAATTCTAAACATATTCTTGCAACGTTTTTGTAATCACATTAATTTCCTAAACATGTTAGCCAAACAATGTCCTTAGCTTAAGTGTTTAGAAATGTAGGTGTTTAAGTTAAAACTTTTGTGTTTAGGTATATGATTTTTTGTGTTTAGGTGTTTAAGAATTTTTGTGTTTAGATGTTTAAATGATTTGATGGAGAGTTAAGTTTTGCAGACATGTATGCATTAAAAAACAGATATATTTTGTGTTTTTTCTCATTTACTTGGGGGGGCATCAGCAGGTATTTACTTGTCAAAGTCTCCAAAGATGTCAGCCACACCTATATATGTGTACATATATTACACACTGCATCAGAATGAGAGACTTGAGAAAGTACAACAGCTTGGCAGGAAGGAAAATATGGAAAATCATTGGATTCTTATTTATTTCGAACAAATTGGAGAAATTATGCATGGCATATTCATATAGGATATGTAAGGATGTTTCTCTGTTAATAACTCCACCAGGCTCCATTGAAATCTATGCTAACAAGCTCTGTAAACTTCAGGTATGTCGGACAACTTTTCCATATCTTTCATGTGTATTGGGTTCTACCACCGGTCGCCTTGGTATAGTGGACAGCGAGCTCGCCTCCTGCCCCAGCGGCCGGGGATCGATTCCCCGTTGAACCTAAACGGTTTTAACCTGAAATGTATGGAGGAGTTGACTTTGTATATTCCTCCCATTTATTAACATGTCCATATTGAAACTAGCAGCTTCTTGAAGATGAAGAAAAGGTCTGAGAGTGCATTAAAGCTGGATAAGGAACTGGGGTTATGAGCAAAAAAGCACTGTCCAGACCCAAATAGTTAAATAAAATTACATATTTTAACACACCCTCTCATCTTCCACTATAAGACACCTAGTCTTCTTAAGATTACCCTTTTATCCCACAGTCAAATGTGTGTACACAGCTTACCCCTATAGCTACTCTGTAATCTGATTTTAAGCTTATGACATATTGTGTACAGTGTTGATGGATGCTTCCGGGAACCAGTATGGAAGCATAAATTCCATTACCTTCACACGTAAGGTAAAGTGCTTTGCCGGGGTACTGTTTACATTTTGTGTGAAGCAGCCCAAACTCAAACAAGATTATTCAGGTGCTTACTATGATTGAAGGAAAACAACAATGCCTAGATTCAGTTTGTACCAAAATGATGTTACTATGACAGGTTCTCTGCCCCTACATTGGTCATCAAGACTCACAATTCAATTAGAGTTCAACCTGATATCAACAGTACTGATTACTTTCCACATTGGATTTCAGAACAGTAACTGGTGAGTGTGTGGTAACATGGACACTAGGGAGACCAGCAGGACATTTTTCAATTACTACAATTAGCAATATTGAGAAATGCCTGGCTGTGCCACTGAATCAGTGGCACTCCTATACCAGGCAATGCAGTTGTAAAAGAATAGCACTGCCAAAGAGTTCTGAAAGGGAATGCTGTCAATATCCTGCCCATATTCCCTGCATAAAAAATACATTACAAGTGGGTTGACAGAAAGAAGGATGAGGCTTGTCGGCAGACATTAGATCAGGTTTGAGGTCTATGTTTGGTGTGGTATGGCTGGCACTGTGAGATTTACGACTGTTCTCTACTAAATACATCACCGAACCCTGCCTGCCAATATTGAGGATATGAAAGGTAAAGGGTGAAACCAAGGAGTGCTCTATAATATCCTTACCATGAGGACTGGATCTGAGTTGGAGCATTCCCTATAGCGTAGGGTTGGTGCTCTCATTGATGGCTAATTGAGATAATCATTTGAAGCACAAAATTACATTCTTTTGAAAAAGTACCAACATGGAAATCAGCATTAGCCTCAGTTTATCCTTGGGATGATGCCCTCTATTCTCAAAATGTTAGATCCTGATTGTCACCTTGGTAGATTAATGGTGAGGGATAGCTAGGACCCTACGTTGGGATCACCATCGTATATGATGCTAGTGGGATATGTTATACTTCCCACAAGCCGACTAATGTACTAAGACCATGGATCATCAAAGTAGGCTCGTCCCATGACTTTTATTTGCTAATGCAATCCACCACTATTTCTCCAACCTCTGAGAGTAAAAACACCAATGCCTTACCAACTTAAAGAAAACAGATGTTTGTCAGCAGGCCAGGCAATGTCATTACTTCACCTGGCATTGCACTACCCTTTATATGGGCCTACTTATTGTGAAGACCACTAAGTAGGTGGTGGGTGTGGGTAGCTAGTGGTCCTATCTGGCTTGCTATTAGAGGCCTATCAGGGCATGGCCTTGGCTAGCCCTATAGCCTCTACTAGTCCTTGACCCTCAACACCCACGATTCAATTTAGTACTAGAGTGATGGTGACAGGTCATGTGAACAGGATCAGTGGGTGTGCTGGTACAAGGCTACCTTGATCAAATGCCATTAGATGTCTCTAGGGACAGTCTGATAGGCTGGGTGATGATAGGTCTGATTGTCAAGGAGAAGTGTTGACAGAGACTTAGTGGTACTGCCTGAAAGTCATTTCCCAAGATGATACGACTAGACCCCTTCAAATTGTAGTGGGATTCCACACTCTCATGCAAAAACAGCCCTATGTCTACAGGGGCGAGGGAAGCAGTTTCAGAGTGGGTGGGACCAGGGGGGTTTTCTGCAATTTTTGACATCCCTTTGCTTGACCTTTTAGTTTTGACCTTTTGAGGAGTTAGCCAAAAGTGGGGGGGACATGTCCCCCGTGTCCCCCCTGCTGTCCATGCCCATGGGGCTAGTGGTCACTAGCAAAGCTAGTGATTGTAATGGTACGACTGCCCTTCCAAACCCTATTTATTTCCATCATAAGTGCTGACCATACAGAGCAGTCAAAGCAAATCACCTACAACCACCCACTCTATTTTTCAGGACTTCAAATTGTAGTGGCTATGCCTACTAATATCATCTTGAGAAATGCCCTCCTGGTCTAGAAATGGAGAACATATGTTGTTGAAAGTATATTTGGTAAGCTATTTAAACATTTATCTTATACTTCAAGACCACTCTCCACTCTCTTGTATTAGTTTCATATCTGATACTACTTTTGTACAGCCTTGTTTTCTGTTGCTCTGTTTAATGCCATTCGTATCATATATGCTACAATCACTTAGATGAAATGTGCATTATCCCTCTGGCACTTACAGTATTTAATCTGATACAAAATAATTGTATGTTTATGTAGTATTGAACAAGTAATCAATGGATAATTCATGACGAGTGTGTGTTAGTGAAGGATAATTACATGAGGCTGTAGGCCGAGTGTAATTAGCCTTTGCTAACACACACGAGTCATGAATTATCCATTGACTACTTATTTTATACCACGAAACCAATAAATAATCAATATAATACCAATAAATTCAAGTTGAAAAAAAAATTATTCCCCCTCCCTGGGACTCGAACCAACCATAGTGTGTGTACAGGTACATACACCTCGGTGCCTGGCAGCGGACAGCGACAGCGCCCGTCTCGGCTAGCCTTGGCAGCGGCACACAGCGAAAAATAGTGTTTGTACACGATCGGTACATACACCTCGTCACCTGGCAGCGGACAGCAACAGCCCCGGTCTCGGCTTAGCTTGCTTTGAATGCGTCTCGCAGTTATGTTTGTGTATAATACACCTCGTCGCCCAGCAGCGGACAGTGACAGCGCACATGGCGAAAAAAGATGCACCCGGACCATGTTATACTAGATATACACCTCGTGGCCCAGCAGCGGACAGCGAAAGCTTTGAATGCGTCTCGCAGTTATGTTTGTGTATGATACAGCGCACACGGCGAAAAAAAGATGCGCCCGGACCGGGGCTCGATCCGCGTACCTTGCGCGTCTGAGTGCAATGTGCTAACCACTAGACCACTGTGTCTCCTCCTCCAGCGGCCGTCTCGGCTTGGCTATATTTGAATGCGTCCCGCGGTTATGTATACACGATCAGTACACACACCTCGGCGCCTGGCTAGGCTTCCTTTGTTTGGTTTAGTTCTAGCCAACCACTTCTCGTCAGTCCCTGTGGCGCAATGCATAGGGAGTTGGATTAGGGATCTGAGACTGCAGGTTTGAGCCCTGCCCTGGCCATGAAAATTTCGTGGGTTTTAACATGTAACATATGTAAGGACATGAGAGGCGTGCGGGTTATCCATAGATAACCCGCACCGGGTGCAGGTTATCCATGGATAACCGCACCCCTTACAAAATTGATGTTACAGCCTACAGGCTGTGCAATATCGACAGATATGTGGATGGGAATATCCACCAAAAAGCACTGAGTAACCAAGAAATCGTGGTATAAGCGCAAATATTTCAAGAACTATATGTAACACAAAATAATAAAGATTATGTATTCAGCGTGTGCTAAAACAATGTTTAATACCATGGCAGTTTTCTGATCCTGAATTACTCGAGGCAAAGTCAAGAACGGTTGTCAATGACTCAGGTGAATACTTAGGACTGCCCTACTTCAATAGCAATTACCAGATATATGTTAATGATCATTATTTCAAGATCTCTCTCTCAAACCCTTACCTGGAGTATAGCCTCCTCCAGCACTTCCATAGTGCACTACAACACAAATTGCTGCTTTTAAAACTGGAATGTCAGTTTGTTTATTAACAACACTGAAAACATGGAAGATCCGAAACTAGTCAGCGGTGACCACTTTAGGTCCTCAAGTTGACGATACCTAAAACTACAGCTTTAGGTAGTCAAAATGACGACTTTAGGTCATCATCCTGACAACCTGAGTCATCAGGATGACAATACTGACAGTACAGAGTCATCATATTGATGACTCAGCTCAAGTCTGATGTTTCAGTTTTACTTCTATTTTTACTTAGGTGTGTCTGTCACTGTAAGATTTATGAGTATTTCCCATACAATACATCGAAGCTCACTATGTCTCCCAATGTCTGGGACGTGCTGGGTAAAGTGCAAGACCCAAGGCTGGTCTTGAATATCATAGCCGGGACTACTAGGTCTATTTCAGATGAGCCTAGAGGACCTTCTTAGTGCAGATCCTCTGAAAACAATAAAATCGTTGACTTTGAAATATGACTAAACAGGAATAAATAGATAGAACTAAATGACCGTGGTGTACGAGGTGGCCGATTCACCACGAGGGGGGGATCGGCCACCGAGGACACCAGGGGAGGTTAGTTCTATATTTATTTTATGTTTTTAGAGTGTTTAATTAACTGAAAATTAGCAAAATCCGTAACCGTAGTTCCCCGTACGAGCGCCGGTCAGCCATTTTGAATGTTTACATGCACCCAGAAAGAGGCTGCAGTGGTGGATCGGCCGCCTTGGTGGATCGGCACACGTTACGCCACTGGGGGTGTGCGGATCGGCCGCGCCGCGCAATGCTATCTCTACGGGAAGAAGTTATTCACATAAAATAACTGGTGATAGGTACATGTATTTGTTGAGCACCACACATCTCAATCATTTCAGCAAGGAAAATGGCACATTACAGAACACAAAGCCTGTCACCTGCTGACAATGCAGGTACCTTTTACTGCATGACATTCTGAACTATGTCATACTTTAGCCAATAAATTATTCTCGAAGGACTGTACTCAGGGAAGCAGGTTGTAGTAATTGATAAAGCTTTGAAGGACCTCAACCATCTGTGTTAGTAAAAAAAGATGAGAAAGATGCACTTGCTTTCTTTATAACATTGAAGAGAAGAGAGAAGGGAGAAGAGAGAGAGAGAGAGAGAGAGAGAGAGAGAGAGAGAGAGAAGATGCCACGATAAGACAACATGGAACCATGACTGATGGGACATGCTAACCATAATTATTTCTATCAGCACGGCATTTTCAATGAAAATGCCAAGGTGAAGCATTTGAAGTGATGAATAAGAAGAGACTAGGAAGAAATAAACTGCTGTATTTTGGCCAGAAACCATTGCAGAGAGATCAACAACATGAATTATAGCTGTAATGATTTTTGAAAGTTGGCCTTATTCCGCAATCTCAGCACTTAGAGCTGAAGGAACACCATTTATTTTGGGTGTATAAAAAAAAGACCAGTGTCAGAGGCCTAGAGATTATTTTAAATAGTGGTAAATTAGCATTATTAATGTAATATATGATGATATGTTTGCCTCGTGCTTTTATTTGGCCCTAAAGGCAACCTGTGCGTCCATAATCATCACACATTGCTTTTATACCATGGTCTGCATCTTTAGGATGCATTAGAATGCATCAGAATGTATTCTGCATTCACTGACATAAAAAAATATATATGGTAAGCATAAGAC
The DNA here is from genome assembly GCA_949317995.1 of Acholoe squamosa. NCBI lineage: Eukaryota > Metazoa > Annelida > Polychaeta > Phyllodocida > Polynoidae > Acholoe > Acholoe squamosa. The sequence goes on from OX439038.1 coordinate 75,440,116, forward strand.
TCATCTAACCCAACACCATTGGCCAGCCCCATGATCTAATGGATAGCATGAAACACTTTGGATCAGAAGATCCTGGTTCTAGTCCCACCCATGCTGAGCTTTTCCTGTATGAACCACTGCCAAAGCTAATCCTGAGATGCTGCCACATATAAAAATAATATAGACAAAGAACACTGTCAGTAATCAAGTGTCAACTCTCAGTGGCTCTATCCTGTGATAAAAAGCACTCAGATTATCCAGTTTGGGCACCCAAAATTGTTCTGGGGTTTTGTTTTATCAAGACCAAGGCCATGCTTTCTGTCACAAAGAATGTGACAGTGTGAAATGGCCTGTCTATTAAAGAAACACATTTGTCCTAAGGACAGAAAGGTCCACAGCCAGCTTAAATAACCCAAAGGCTGCTTGGTTTCACCATTGCATACTGGATGAATTTGATGAGACCACTTTAACTCAATTTCATAATGACTCTGGATGTGATATTGAGGCAATGCTTGATACTGGGGCATACAACCCACATAGGTCTGATTCATGAGGCAATCCCTTTTCCTTTGTGACTATATTAGTCAGATAAGTACACTAGCTGTTTTTATTGATGATAGGCCAAGCGATATATGCACTAGATCCTCAGCCGTAAGGAAAGAAAAGTCCACAGCCAGCTTAAATAACCCAAAGGCTGCTTGGTTTCACCATTGCATACTGGATGAATTTGATAAGACCACTTTAACTCAATTTCATAATGACTCTGGATGTGATACTGAGGCAATGCTTGATACTGGGGCATACAACCCACATAGGTCTGATTCATGAGGCAATCCCTTTTTCCTTTGTGACTATATTAGTCAGATAAGTACACTAGCTGTTTATATTGATGATAGGCCAAGCGATATACGCACAAGATCCTCAGCCATATAATGCCCACTATACACCTGAAGATGATACACAAACCAGAGTAGCGTTTTCAGCGAAAAAGCCTGCACGTTACTATAGGTTAAAAGGGCGCATTTGCATGCGATTTTCGGCCCTTTGAGGGTAAAAAAAATGTTGACCCTTCGAGAGGCGGGGCCAGAAATTGTTTTTGCACGCCCGCGTGCAAACCCACCAGCCCCCCCCCCCATTGTTAAAAAGTGATCACTCCCTTAGGCCTAAGGGTAAAGGAGGGGGGGGGTACCACACAACGTTTTAACATGGAAAAGAGAAATGACAGGGGTCGAGTGTCAGTACCCCCACCCCACCTCCAAGTTTGTTGTCAATATGAGAGTCCTGTGTACCACTCTCGGGTGTTCCATGTATCCTCCTCTGGTGGTCCCGTGTATCATCCTTGGGTGGTCCCGTGTATCATCCTTGGGTGGTTCCGTGTATCATCCTCGGTTGTATAGACATTCTTATATACCCGAGGAGATTGGGCATATATCGTCAGCCTTATGATTGGAAGACATTACATTACATTCGAATGAAAATAATATATCCAGCATCTCTTCATGCTCTCAGGGTACACGTACTATTCAGCACCAGGGATCGGGATCAGTCAGTGGTTAAGGGATGTTAGTTACTTGGTAGGCAGTTTTGAATAGGCATTTCCACATCTCAGGGCATGAAGAGGTCTGTCAAGATTCTGTCAATCATATAAATCTCCCAACAATGTTTCAGTCACTTCCCAATGCCTTTTCTTCTTATAGTATGCACAATTTGATAAAAGTTAAGTATTGCATGTATATCAGGTTTCAGGTCTTTATCTGCTGAGGGAGCACTGACATTTTAATATTATGACTTTTTCCTATGTTTTACATACAATCACAGAATGCCTGCTTTATTCAAGGTACAGGGTGAGAGTGATTAGTAGTTTGGAAATTCTAACCAGAGGACTTGGGCATATTTCAAAACAGCCCCTGGAGTAGAATTCAAGGGCATTTACCTAAATACCATTCTAGACACAGTCAGTAAGAATGCCTGAAACAGCCATGTCACATGGCTTTTATTTTGCAGATCAAGTATGGGGAAATCATATTGGTTTAATACAAAATTCAATAATGTAGATAGAAATTCTGAAATAATCTCTCTCTATTCTTGGGAGCATTGTTATCCAACTTTCTTATTATTCCACTTTGGCACAGCCACGCTATCTCCCCTACACCACCCTAGAGGAAAACAAAATCATTAATGCTTCGCCAACTGTAAAGAGAACAGACATTTGCCACCAGGTCAGGCAATGTCATTACTTCAGTTGACCCGACCCTACCCTTGATGCCCTCTGAGGCCCACTAAATCCGAAGGCCGCTAAGGGGTTTGCTGGGTGTGGGAAAATAGTAGGCTTATCAGGGTAACTAATAGAGGGCTGCCATTGCAAGGCTGTGGCTAGCCCTATAGCCTCTAATACCCCTTGACCCCCTACACCAACGATTCAATTTGGTTTAAGAGTGATGGCAGCAGGTCATTGAACCACAATCAGTAGGTCTACCGAGACAAGTCCACCTTGATCAAAGTTCTACCTCTGATAGGTTGTAGATACTTTGCTTCATAAGAAATGTTGATGTCATGTGCCTTAATGATATTTGGGTGTTATCATATAATGCTAATCTTGGATTATACTTCAAGGTGATTAGATTTTTAGCTGCAATCATTATAGCACACAAATCCTTTAAATCTAAAATTCAAACTAACAACTTTTCCTTCTGGCTACCCTCATTTACCATGCATTCCCTTACTATCCCTCTCCTTCCTCTCTCTTTATATCCCTCTCTGCTGCCTCATGTACTGCAGCGGTACTGCTACGTTTTGTTCTCCCCAGGCTATCAGCCTTCCTGTCAGGTACATTTTTTCCTCTTGCAGAGAGCAATCATTAAAGGCTAAAACCATTATGCTACATTCTTCTTTGCGAACCTTACAGATATTCATGAAGCTATGAGCACTCATTCATCAATGAAAGTCTTGATAAACACACAGTGCATGCTTCATAGCTGTGTCCTCTGTGATGAAATATTTCATCACATAGCTCCTTCACACTTTTGATATATTTAGCAAAGAGACAAACTGGTGTATTGTAAAGCCTACAAACACCTTGATTCCTTTTTAAAATTTTGTAGCATTGCTACATAAAGTTGGTTAGCCTGAAAGATACTGTTTCCAATTTCACCTCATCAACATTGAAGTATGCAGCAAACTAACAGACCGTATACCCTTTACAGCTGCCTGGGACCAATCGCTAGTCCGCAATACTAAACCGGAGTGGATGTAGCAAAGTGTGGCAGCTGTGTGGAATAGGATTAATCTGCTGTCTTTGTAGATCACGTGCATGTCCTCATAGGGAAAGAAAAGATGTTGGACCAAACAGACAGCTTGCTAATGCTGTCACATCTACAACTTTTTTCTATGGACAATAAATGCAGATGATAATCCCATGTTTAGTGTATCCTAAAACTACATTACCTTGGTTGCTTGCATCAAAATTAGAAACAAGTCTGTTATCACCAGCTGTGATGTATATTTTTAGATACCCTACTTAATATATGAGTGCATATATTAAGTAGGGTATCATATATTAGTTATAAGTTTGTTTTGACCAGATATGGTAATGTCCAAATCATTGTGCTAGGTCTGTGTTATAGGCCACTGCCGTTAATTTCCAGGAAGTGTTGGACTTCATCATCAATAAATTTGTCGCCTTGTAGTGAAACTGTACCCAGAGAATCAGGTTCAAGCAGTTGGTTAATACTTGAAAGAATCTTGATGTCCTGTGCTGAAAAAAAGTTGATAAAGATGCACTTGCTTTCTGCATGACATGAGAGAGCCACTTGTCAAAATGTGCCTATCATAAAAGTGGGATTATTACTGCTGAGGTGGAAGTATTTACCATGAGTATTTCTTATAGTATGGGATTTTCAATGAAAACGCCAAGGAGAACCAATTTAATTGATGGATAAGAGGAGAATAAAACAAGGTAAATTATTTTATTTTTGCCACAAAATCTTAAAGAGATCAGCAACATTAATGATAGCTGTAATAATTTTGTTTATCAGTGCTTTCTGCCATAAAGAATGTGACAGTGGAAAATGATCAATGAAAAAAATACAATTTCCCTAAGACAGAGAGGTTCACCATCAGCTGAAACAAGCCAAAGGCCGCCAGGCCTTACCATTGCATACTCGATAAAGTTGATGTGATCATTTTAGCCAATTCCTCTTTTTTACATCTCGTTCATCCCAAATTTCACAGTGAAATTAGAGGTAATTTCCAGCATCGACTTCCATGTTAGAAATTTTGACACCATTCTTTTTTTTTCAATCCATTGCTATCTACCTTCTCAGCATTGATTCCTATTGTGGATCCATAATATGTGATTATGATCTCATGCCATGTATTGGTTCATCCTGTCCCAACCACTCTACTCCTCCTGCACCACTCTAAAGGAAACATAGACACCTTAAAAGAAAATCTGCCACCAGGTCAAACAATATCATTTTCTCAACCAACCCTGCACCTGAAGGCTGCCAGGGCTGGGTGTGGAGAGATAGTAGTCTTGTCAGGGTAAGTAACTCCTTCACATTTTTATTTTATATATCTAGCAAAGAGACAAACTGTTGTATGGTAAAGCCTACAAACAACTCGATTGCTTTTTCATGGTATATCCTAAACAGCTGCCTGGGACAATCAGTATTCTACAATACTAAACTGGAGTGGCTGTAGCAAAGTGTGGCAGCTGTGTGAATAGGATTAATTTGCTGTCTTCTTGGACTCCCACGTGGACGTGGACTAAACAAGAAAGCTTGATGATGCACTCACATCTACCACTATTTTCTATGAACAAAAAACACAAATCGTAATCACATTTACCTCATACCATTCTTCTGCCCCACTTTCACCTCACACAATTTCCTTATATTCCTTTTGCCTTAGTACAAACAACCAACACCATACAGTTACTACATTAAAAAATCATCGGCTCAGCATCTCTTCTTCAGTATAGGTTTCCTGATCCTTTGTTGCTTGCATCAAAGTCAGGAACTATTTACTATCAGCTGTGATTAATTCTCTCATTGCCCTCTTGATAATAAGGATTAACCATATAAACCATAAGGATTTCTACCTCATTGCTCCTCATCCCGAAATCTCCTTCCATACCTTTTGGGAATATAAGGAGCCTTTTCGACATCATTCTGCACTCATTCTGCACTAACTTTCTGTCGTTTTAGACATGGATTATCAGTTGTGAGTTTGTTCATGACAAGGTATGTTTGCATCTAAATCATTCTGCCCAGTGAGTACTATAAGCCAGTGCTGATAACCTAACGTATTGCTACTTGCTGGAGCACAAAATAATCATAAACGTATCAAACTAGCTGACCTCTGCTGCACTGGTCCAAGAGAGCTCATAATTGTGAGCTGGTTGGTTAGTTGCCATCTTGGTTCAGCTATTGCACTGTTTTACTTGAGAGGGGAAATAATTGAGGAATGTCAGGGTATAGAATTGACCACCGTATTCCAATTGCAATTACATTTTGTGAGAACAGCATTACACAAACAGCCATGAGTGTATCATGTCAAATTGATGTTTGTAAGTGGGGGGCAAATATTAACTAAGTAATGTATGGGCTAATAGGCACTGAATTGCTTGTATCGTAGGATATTGTAACGAGTGGCCGTAGTAAACCTCATTGCTTGTATCCTACGATACAAGCAATGAGGTTTGGTCTGAACCCGTTCCGCAGTCTTCGTAATGCATCTCGCGGTTATGGCAGCAGACAAACGGCGAAAAAAAAAATGCGCCTGGACCGGGACTCGGCCCGCCTACCTCTAGAAGCTGAGCGCAATGCGCTAACCACTAGACCACCGGGTCTCACACCTCGCCGTTATGCGAGCAGTAGCGACAATGCTGGGGGGGTCACAACCCAGACTGCAGGGGATTTTCACACTTTCAATATATAGTAGTTATATGTGAGTGACCTCCCCGGGCTTTGTACCATATCAAGACCTGGTTCTAGCCAACCACAGTCCCTGTGGCGCAATGCATAGGGAGTTGGATTTAGGATCTCAGACTGCAGGTTCGAGCCCTACCCTGGCCATGAAAATTTCGTGGGTTTTAACATGTAACATATGACATGTTAGGAGTGCTGATATCCACCCCAAACTATGCAATATCCACCCCAAAACGTGCGATATCCATTCCCAAACCATGCGATATCCCCCTTGCATATGTTTACATTATAGTGCAAATTATTAAGCTAATAGATCATGGATATGGGAGCCCATATCCATTATCTATTGCGTTTATACCACTGGTATATGAAGAGATCTGTCAGGGAATCTTACAGGGAATGCTGAAGGGCATATATCCATAATCCTACATTAATACATTACGCATGGGTAGACAAACAGAGAAAGTAAGTACAGCCTAGGGTGGATATTAGAGCAGGTTTCAATTCTGTTTGCTGGGGTATGGCTGTCACTGTGAGATTTATGAGTATTTCCCATATAATACATCAAAGCTTGCCCTGTGTGCCAATATCTGGGACATGTAAGGTGACCTGTGAGACCCAAGAGGCAGATCAGCTTTGAACTGAAATGCAAACCCCTGGAGGACTACTACAGTCTTTATCTGAAACATGACCAAATTGGGCCATGCGTATGAGAACAACTATTTTGCACTGCCCATCTTCTTGATTTTTTTTTGTGAACGTGACACACCTCAAAACATGGAATAACAATGCTGGAATAACAAAGAACATAAAGTATGTCACTTGCCCTTGAGAAAATAGTGCATCATCAGTTTAGTATTAAGCAAAAACACAACGAGTGGGCATACCAGGAGCTTGTATGTCCATGAGTGGACTGTCAGTGCTGCCCAGGGTGCCTGCAGGGTATAAGGGCCAGCACTGACAGTCCACTCATGGGCATGCAAGCCACTGGTATGCCCACTCGTTGTGTTTTTGATTTATTATACCTAGCATATGATAATCCTATTCCTTAAGTTAAAAGTTGGTGAAAAATTGCATGATTATTTAAATAAAATGTGTAGAAAAATCGGCAATCGCACATTATAATTCATATTTTGGCCGCTAGGTGTCTTCCGTTTGTTTACTTTTTGTCTCTTGCTAAAAATTGCATTTCTGGTCTGATTTACATGCTGTAAGGTTCCATATGCATGTAAACATGTGTAACCTACCTGTTTCCGACATGTTGACTCAAAAAAATGGCCCATTAAATCCGAAAATCGCGATCGGCGCTGATTTTAGTTCCATTTTTCACCACCAGATGGCACAAAATCTGTATGCCCACTAGTGGGCATAGGCCTACAGCCATAATACACCACTGTAGTGGGCATACATACCTTCTATACTTAAGGAATATGATTATCATATGCTAGGTATAATAAGGGTACTTTTGGTTAGGCGTCTGCACATCTCTAGTGCACAGGACTATACATTGATGTGAATGGATCATGTATCAGTATTTCCCAGAGACAATTCTATGTAATACATGGCATACTCATTAGGAAACTCATTAGTAACTAAATAGCCCCCGATCATATATGTTCATGACATCATGGGATTCAGACTGGGCTACTTCTCCATCAATTATCAGTTGTTTCTTCACAGAAATGGTGTATTAGATAATGATTTGTGTGTCAGATACAAAAGATAACAATCACCCTTCTACATTGCTGGGCACAATAATTGAACTCATTATCAGGTGGATAGATGAATACGACGAGATATGAGTTTAGTTCTATTTGAAATTCTTTCATTTAACCAAATAATCACACATTGTGCAGTATACTGTTCCTAGCACTCATTATTCATAGTAGATGGGAGGCCGTGACTGATGACTAACATGTACTGGGTAAAACGAGATCATGAGTGTTGTCTAAAGTATTAACACCTATTTACCACAAAAAAAAACAAGTAACATTCTGATATAGGACAGTGATCTTGTACGATTTTTTTCTTTGATTGCCTAGAAATAATTTTGAATCCATCTTACAAACGGTGAAATGCATCTTATAATGAATCGCTATTTGCATGCATAATATCCAAGAAATCTGTGCCTCAAATTGAATGCTCAGCCTTTCAACAAGTCCCAATCTCTTTAAAGATCAAGTAAAATGGATCACATCCGTGTCTGCCAGTACACAACTGAAAAACTAGGCAGTTTGTGGCTTGTCTCTGCTCATGGTGCAGTTCTTTACTTGGGGAAAATCTACTTCTTTGGAGAACTATTTTTCATTGTTAGAATCTTTGCGGTTTGGTCTTGATAAAGAAGAACCTGCTCTTTGTTGTTGATTTCATTTCCGTTTGCCCAGTAACTAATGTCATGCTGCCATAGGTACTGGTTTGGGAGAATATTGATGACATTTTAAGTCATTATGGCCATTACCATGTTGTTAATGTCTGTTTGAGAGGAATGTGTGGTAAAACAGTATTTTTGGTACAAATTCTTTATTGCAGAAAAGTATGTACAGGTACCATTTTTTTGTGCATTTTTATATAAAAATTTACAATAAACTGGAGAGAACTACCCCAGCAAATTGTCGTTATCTGTCGCCATGATTGGTCATCAATGGCATGGCATGGCAATTTATCACAACAGTCACCAACATGATCTCACTCACTGCGTGAGTATGTGCCACCCCTTGTCATCCCTCACAAAGCATGGTGACTTATCACCACCATCGCCAACATGAATCTAACTCAGTGCGTGAGTATGCGCCGCTGCCTGTCAACTCTCACTCAGAATGGCGGCTTATCACAAGCATCATCAACATGGATCTGACTCACTGTGTGATTATGTACCACTCCCGTGCCACTGTCATCAACTCTCACACAAAATGGCGACTTATCACTACCATTGCCAACATTGGTCTCACTCAATGCGTGAACTTGTGTCACTCCATGTCAATGCTCTCTGAGGATTGCATCATCTGTCACTCACTCTCACTCAGAATGGCAACTTATCACCACCATTGCCAGCCTTTGTCTCACTCAATGCGTGAATTTGTGTCACTCCAAGTCAATGCTCTCTGAGGATTGCATCATCTGTCACTCACTCTCACTCAGAATGGCAACTTACACAGCATGAACCTCCCAATTTAAGCAACTTTAAGCAAAAATTAAAGTTAAGTAATGGCCTTATTTCCAAGGCTTTAATCAACTTTACGCAGGAGAAAAAATAAAGTTGATTAAAGCCTTGGAAATAAGGCCATTACTCAACTTTAATCTTTGCTTAAAGTTGCTTAAATCGGAAGGTTCATGCAGTGTTATCACTACCATTGCCAAAGTTGTTGAGACAGCACTACTGTTCAACATGTAGCCTATCTAGGAAGTGTGGGCATGAAATATAAGTCCCATACTTATCAAATGTGCTTTGTTGCATACTGATTTCCATGTAATACTTCAGGGTTGAATCAAACAAGATTATATAGAGAAAATATCAATTGAATTTAGATAGAGGCATCTCTAAAATAAAAGCAACTATCCATAAACACCTTTTCTCTGGTTACAGGAAAAATACATAAGGAAGTATCTACATAAACACCTTGTCTGTGGTTAGAGGGAAGATACATATGGCAATACCTTCTCTGGCAAAACATACATTGATCTGGCAGATGTGAGGCTGCATGATTACCAATGTCGATGATCATGAGCTTTTCATCCAACAAGATGAGTGATCACCAGCATCGCCATCACTGGTGAGTCTGAGTGATCACCACTCTCGCCATCCATGGTGAACCTGCGCTATGACGTGGTGCACATTTCATCTAGCGAGGTGAGTGATCAACTGCCTTGCCATCCCTGGTAAGTCATCACGATCCTCGCCAACCGTGGTGAATGTGCATTATGGCATGGTGTGCATTTCATCTAGCGAGATGAATGATCACCTGAGTGACCATCCCCCGTGAGTGTGAGTGATCACGATCCTTGCCATCTTTGGTGAATGTGCGTTATGACGTGGTGTGCGTCTCATCTAGCAAAGTGAGTGATCACTTATGTCGCCATCCCTTGTGAGGATGAGTGATCACTCATGTCACCATCCCTGGTGAGGATGAGTGATCACGATCCTTGCCATCCCTGGTGAACATGCACTATGACGAGGTGCGTGTTTCATCTAGTGAGGTGAGTGATCACCTGCGTCGCCATCCCTGGTGAGTCTGAGTGATCACCATCCTTGCCATCTGAGGTGAGGCCATGTGATCACCACCATTGCTATTCCTGGTGATCTTGTGCTATAGCGACGTTGTGTTCCATCTAACGACATGTGTGAGCCACTTCACACAGGTTGACAAGGAATCACAACAATTTGCTGGGACAGTTTGGAGTAACTGGAAATTGCCCACCCTCAGGTGTTAGTCGACATATTTACCTAAATTATGTACATGAATATACATTTTCACAATCATCTATTTTCATATACATTTTTGTAGCATATGACACAGTAAGCTATTTAACACTACCATGATCTGTTAGACGTCATACAGAAAACATCACATCTCTATAGGTTGAGCAGTAAATTGCCCTGATGTTATTGAGCTAGTCTACTAGATGGTATGTAGACTTGTCTACTGGTGTTATGTAGACTTGTAAGAGAGAACTGGAAATTTAAATGAGAGTATGGCTAAAATCCTAAAGTACGAAACTGGTTGACACAATGGGATATACATACATGACATGTACATTTCAGTTAGCAAATATGTTCAAGAGAGGAAATCAATCAATACCAACAATAATCAACATAGACCCTTTATTATGTCGGATAATAGATCTTTCTTTGTTCTATCTTTAAATTGATCTATGTCATTTTTCAATTTAACCTCCTTACTAAGTTGGTTCCAACATTTAGTGACCTCAGCTTGCACACTCTTGTCATACGCTTTACATGTAGACCTTTGAGTTATTAGGGTAATGGTAGTACTCTCTCTTGTATACCTCGGTCGCTCATTTATAAATTGATTTGACCTTGATCTTTTATAGGCAAAATTTCCAATATGAGCTTCTCTACGATAACTTAGATATAGGACATTTACATACTTGTGAACTTGTAAAGTAGGGGTTAAATAGTCCCAGTTTTCACATATCTTTAAACTCCTATTTTGCAATCTTTGTACTTGTTTTAACAAGTCAATATTTTGATCATCATACAGGATGTCCCCCTGGTCAGAAATAGGCAGAATATAGGCTTTGTATTTCCTCATAGCTAGGTAGATAGTAACATATTCTAGACAAAGTGAACAATCTGAAGGCAACATTTTTGATTAAAGAATCAATATGTTGTTTGTAATAAAGGTTATCGTCCAAAGTGATGCCCAGGTATTTATAACATAGCCCAGTGTGGTATTTTGGATCTTAACATCAGGCCTCAAATTGGTAAGACCCCGTGTGGATGGGATAAAGATGGTAGCTTTGGTCTTTTTTATAGTCAAACTTAATCTATTACCCACACACCACTTGCCAAAAAAATTCCCCTTATTCCATGCCTATGTAATTTCTTTAACAAAATTGAGTGGTCTGCCGTATCAAAAGCCTAAGAACAATTTGCATAAATGGCTAATGTAGTTTGTCCAGAATTCCTACTTTTCAGAAAATCATCTGTAAATATGGATATTGTAACTGCTGTAGAACCGTATCTACCGTATCAAAAGCCTTAGAAAAAATCTGCATAAATGGCTAATGTAGTTTGTCCAGAATTCCTACTTTTCAGGATATCATCTGTAAATATGGATATTGTATCTGCTGTAGAACCGTATCTACCGTATCAAAAGCCTTAGAAAAATCTGCATAAATGGCTAATGTAGTTTGTCCAGAATTCCTACTTTTCAGGATATCATCTGTAAATATGGATATTGTATCTCTTGTAGAACAGCCTGGTCTATACCCCCCTTGGAATTTCGTCAAAATATCATTGTCATTTAAATGGCTGTATAATCTATTGTTAATTATCTTTTCCATGATTTTGGATGGTAGTGGCAACAATGTAATGGGTCTAAGGTTGTTAACCTGTGACTTGTCACTTCCTTTTGGTATTGGTGTAATTGTCCCCAATGTCCAACTCTCTGGGATGATTTTGGTTTTAAAAACAGTGTTCATTAGGTAGGTAATCTGGCTGGTGATACAAACAAAAGCATCTTTCAGCACCTTAGTAGGACCATTTGGGATAGCAGATGACTTGCTTATGTTTATATCATTACAAAGCTTCACAATCTCATCAACTGAGGTAGAGCAATCTGTAAGGTTTTTACAGACTCTTGGCCCTCAAAGATTCATTGGCCAGGTTCTTGTCACCAATAGTTCCAAAGTATGTATTAACAAAGTCCGGTTGATCTATATCAACAAGAGGAATATTATCATCCCTGACCAGTCTTATTTCATTATCTTCCAAACCTCCCATTGGCATGATAGTCTTTACATGCTTCCGGAACTGTTTAGGATCATTTCTGATTGTTCACACTTTTCAAAAGAGAAACTTTTTTTAGCCCTTTTCAGTTCATTATTACATCTGTTTTTCACCCTTCTTGCCCTATCTATGTCCACCTGCCTTCCTGTATGCTTTGCCACCCTGTAAACTATATCTTTCTCAATAATTCTTTCAAGCATTTCATTTGTTACCCATTCCTTTTTTACCTTAAACTCTCTAATGCGACATTTCTTGTCTCATTGGTATCATACCTTTTTAGACTTCTTCCTAAAAAGAGACTTTTCTGTTTTTTGTGTGCTCCTTCCCTTTGAAACAAATACAGATTCGTGATCACTAACATTCATATACATGGTACCTGAGGCTAGCACATCAACAAAATTAGTAAAAAACAGGTATATACACGAGTTAGTCCTAAACCTTGTTACATCATTAATTAGTTATCTGAGACCAAGTGCAAGCATATAATTTAATAGGTCATTCTTGAAGTTAGAGTTCTCAAACATATTGATATTCATGTCTTCCAGTACAGCTATGTCATAGTTGGCACTTTGTGTTATTGTCTCCACAACTTGGCGCAATTCACTTATGAACTCGTCTTTGTCACCATATGTTGGTGGTCTATAATCATTCACTATAATAAGATTTTTTGTCAAATTATTGATAATACTAACAACCTGTAGTTCAATATCTTTGCCAGACCTATTTAGATGTAAAAATTGCATGTCAGAAAAGGTGATTCCTTGCTTAAGGTACATCGCTAGGCCTCCCCCTTTACCTTCTCCATCCGGTCTAGACCTATCCATTCTAATCGTAGAACAACCCTTTAAATTGTATAGGTGGGTGTTGTCCATATCATCCAACCAAGTCTCTGATAAACATAATCATCAATACCCCGATTACAAAAAGGTAAATCTCTATCTTGTATGTTCCTGATGCTACAAGCATTTTGATGTACAATATTGAAATCTTTAAAATGTCTAATACAATTTGATAAACTAGTCATATGTGTCTGATATCATCATCAACATATTCACTAATTTGCTAACATTCACCCAGAATCGCCCCTGTTTGTATAAGGAACCCATTTGAAGTTATATGTATTATTGCTCAATAGCCCCTATAGGACCGTCCTTCTCTCTTTCCAGTTAAGGATGTTATTTCTCTTACTATAAGTGCATGGTGGACAGTAAACTTCCAAAAGGGTTGGGCTGTGTGTGGGAATATGCCCTGTGTATTAATCTATATTTCGTCCCGTTAATGCACCTCTGCTGTATGTCGTAACCAGTTATATCACCGACTTCTGGTTTCTATGGCATAACTTCCCAACATTTGACTCAAGTTAATATAGTACATGCTCATATAGATCTCTCTCGTTGTTCCACTCACAGACAAAGTATGGTTTGCCCTCATTTGTGTATCTCTAGCTGCAATATCGTTGACACCAAAGGGTAATGAGGATCTCCCCCATCCAGTTCTTACCAATGAAACCGTCCTTAATTGTGCCTCTATTGGCCAGGGTGACTCCAGTGCCCCAGTTTACCTCTCTTTTTCCCTCACTAAAAGGGTTCATTTTGGCCATCTGTGGAAAATGCCTTATTTTCAAAGAAATAATCATTGTAATTGCTTCCACTCCAACAGACTTCATTCTCTCCTTCTCTGTCCCCTATCCTGAGGATATCCTACTCCTCCCTCACATAGCTTAAGTTAAAGCTCCATCAAAAGTTCAAATATATAGATATTTTGTTTCCTCTATTTCCACTATAAGCCCCCTTATTAGAATGTGCTGTAACATTTCATTCTATTTTTGAGCTTTAGCAATGTCATCTCGATAGGATACAGATGTGTGTAGACAACCACCTCATTGGACCAGCAATACATGATAGTAATCATTTTAAATTTATTATGTGCAATCAAGTGTGCCTCATGATGCAATGATGAATTTTGGAGCTGATGGGTAAGACAAAACCTGATACCAATCTGCTCATCCCATGTGAACTGCAAGGTGTTTCCTCAACTGTACTCATTTTAAATCCCATACCAGGAAATACATCACTCGTGGGTGGACAGTCAGATTAATGAAGTATTGCTTGTGGGTGGACATCAGATCAGGTGACCGATCTGTGTTTGCTGAGTAAGGGTTTTACTATAAGATTTACGAGTGTTCCCTATACTGCATCAAAGGCTCACCCTGTCTGGCAATGGGCATGCAAGCCAAAGGGTGAACCCAAGAATGGTTTAGAATATATGCTAACCAGGAGTCTAATTTAGTTCAGTCCTTAGATTAGGAATTCATTTCAAAGGATTGCCTAGATTGAAGATGATGGTGTTTAGGATGCAAAGGGAATGCCCTATGCTTTACTGCAATTAACTGTATTTTAAATGTGGATTGAACAGAGAAAACCATAGCCAGCCATTTGCGGAATCGGCAGTACAGTGATGTTTAATATAACAGTAGCTACCAATATCAGTCGTTGCATCATTGTTAGATGAAGCTATAGTGCTGACAGTATCTCTAGATGACACAATTGTGCTCTTCAAGACCCCCATAGAAAAACACCAACTGCACCATACCTTCGACATGAACAGTCAAAACTAATATTGATATCTGAGAATTACAACTAAAAATATCTTTATTGGAAAGCGGAATGGGATTTCTCTTTATATAAACTATAAAAATGAGCCTGGGAATGCAATATGATGAGAAATTGAGAGTTAAGATGATCATGTTAACACTAGGGTGATCCTCATTAAATTTGGTTTATTCTCCCTTGCCTCTATTGTCGCAATCATACTGGCCACAAATATCTTGAATGGAGGGGCTTTGAAAGAGATCACTCATGCGGGAATTATAATTATTCGACTAGTCACAATGCACATTGCCATATTTACTTATTTATCTATTCATTTTTGGTACCAAGTGGCTTTGTTAGATAAAATACTACTAGAAATTCAAAACATCAAATAAAACTACATCAATGCTGTATGAAAACAGCACATGATGCACTTGCCACACTACCCTAATGTAATATCCCCGCCCTCACACATAGATATATTACATTGGTTATAATTACTTTTCTGTACTGTTGAAGGCCACTGACATTGTTTACCTTCAGGTTGAAGAAGAACGATTTCTGCCATCTATTTGAAGCCTCCAATGTTACTGTCAAGACAATACCAATGAAAATATAAAATTGACAGAAAACAACTAGAGAGATAAATAAGCCATGTAAGTGTATTTCCTAGATATAGACCTCTGTTATCATCATGGATGTTCCCTATGCTGTAATTATCACTATTCTATAGATATGATGTATTTGGTGTACTGCATGTACTACAGAAGCTTGGATAGGCAACAGGGCATTTACCTCACCAGGAGTGTCAAGCTGTGCAACTCAATATGGAACTTTGTTCTGTTATCAGATCCATCTTCGTTTTTCTACCTTATAGGGGCTGCAGGATGCCTCCATCTGTGTTAATGTCCCTTTATCCCCATGGAGCATCAAGGTGGGCCTTAATACAAAAATACCTATTGGTCATATTGATGCAGGAGCATCATGCCGATCCTACAGGGTTGATACACTCCCAGAGGGCTCATAAGACAAATCATTGGTGCATCATGGCAGACCACTGGGCATGATGCCCTTTAGTGGCACCTAAAGGGTTGAAGTGGCAGCATCCGTTCCACCTGGTGCCCAGTGGGAAAACCAGACCACCTGGGCTTTGTTGATGCTGAGAGAGTGCTGATAGAGCACTTTTTTTGTTCTGGTTAACATGTCCTTTTTTGGCATGCCATTCTTCAAAGTGAAATCCTTCCTTTAATTTTTTATGTGAGACTTTTCCACATTGCAGAACGTGAAGAGAAGTGATAGGGGTAAAATTGTCAAGCCCTGATGGTATAATTCCAGCGAATTGGCAGAGAATTAAGGGACAGCTGCTATAATCTGTTTGTACTTAGATTATTCAGATTATACCTATCTTGCATTAGCCTATTTTAGCATCAATTGGCTTTAACATTTACTTTGCATATAAAGGCCCTATAATGATAATTGTTATAGTTTAATGTGGCTGACGAGCTATATATGTCACTTCTTGCACCTGTCAAGGATTTGGGATATATACATCATAGATATAAGTTTCCTATTAGTAGAAATTACCCAACACAACATTGTGCACCATGCTGTAGATCTATAAAATGCATAAAATCAATGTTGCTAGAGTGGGGCACAATGTTAACTGCCCACACTATATCTGTTAGCTTGTTTGGAAAGATAGAAATTTGTCAAACACACATGGCAGCGTTCATACAATTACAGAGGTGGCAGGAAGCTCAAGTAACTTATGGAGGGATTTCAGGGCCAGGGACTGCCTCCCGGCCGGTGATATTCAGACGAGGATCTCATCCAGATAAGGTCCTTATTCGGATGAGATATTCTGAGACATGGGATCTAAGAAGCAAGACATAGTTCTGGGATCAAAATAATCTGGGAAACGGGACCAAGGTAATCTGGGAAACAGGACCAAGATAATCTGGGAAATGGGACCAAATGGGTGAAAACTTTGTCTTAGATATGTCCCGTTTCATAGGTTTTCTTGTGTGGAATAATCTTGTCTTGTGTCTTAGAGATGCCTTAAAAGTCCCGATTCCCATGTCCTGTTACCTATGTCCTGTTTTTCGGAAAATCCTGATGTTATTCGGACGAGACCCTCATCCGAATAGCACTAGCCCTGCCTCCCTTTAGTCGGATAAATGGGATAATTGAGGATTTATTGGTGAACAGAAACTAATGTCCCCAGTTGGCCTCCATGCCACCAATTACCAGGCTCAGCGTTCTAGAAAATGCTTTGGTTGTAAAATACAAGGAGACTGTGATTGTATTTTACCAAAGTTACATTGACACTGCTTTTCATGTCATCACTTTACATCTAAAATATTTCTATCACGTCCATGCAACAGAATTTTCACTCAGCCCTGAATAACAAAAGGGGTTGTTTGGAAGTTTGTCCTGCAAACCAATGTGCTGAATAATTTGAATTTGAAATTTGCCTATCCTCCAAACTCAGTTGGTGTTTATTTGTCACACAGCAGGCATGCAAAGGGAGGGTAATTCTTATAAGTACTTGAATTTACAATCTACTGAGCACTGTTATAAATCATGTTTGTATTTAATTGGTGCTTTTATGAGGTTAGTGCCAGGTTGTGTGTGTTTCTATGCCCTTTGCAATTATCAATACATGTGTTTGATACGTTGATATTTTTTCCAGTGAACGATATGTGGCATTTTAGTAATGGCCCTTTCTGAAAGCAATTCTTTTGACTTGTCTTGATGTTTTGTATTAGAGTTGGCAGGTAACAACAACATGAATGATAGCTGTAATGATTTTGAAGGTGAACCTTATTCCCCGGTCAGAGCACCTACAGCTTTTCTTGGCACATAAAAAGAGCTCAGTGACAAAAACCAGGTTTTGTTTTATCAAGGCAATGCTTAAAGAATGTGACAGTGAGAAATAATCTGTCAATAGAAAAATTACATTTTCCCCCTTAAAAAAAGTAGTGCACCATCAGTTGAAACATGGCAAAGACTGCTTGGTCTCACCATTCTGTACTGGCGGAAATTGCTGCAGCCATTTTACCCGATTTCTTAATGGCTCTTGATGTGATAATGAGGCAAAGCTTAGTGTTCAGTCATACAGCTCACAAAGCTATTATGCATCAATGTTTTTACTTTGTCAGAGTATTGGCCATATAGATAAAGGATTCAGGAGTACCCCTGAATCTATCTCATGAAACTTCATCCAGTATCTCTTTGTGCTTGAAAAGAGTATTCATATTCCATTTTCTGTTTGATAGGTTCTGCATCACTCACTGTTCTCTACCCTGTAGTTTCTCTCCCCAATGAATACATCGGTCAGGCTAATTCAAAACTGACCAAAGATTTCTCTTTGTAACTTTCAGGGATGTCAGTTTGACAATTAGGTAACATGTAGAAAAGATAAAAACCATAAGTCATCGGGTCTGTTTTGCCACTGGAGGGCATTGAAATTTGGTGGTCTTAAGTATAAGAGTCTATGGATACAGAAAATATGAAATTAAGTGATATGAATGGGTAGAAAGTCAATGTATCACATGTAATGTGTTGATAAAGATGGGTCATGACATATCAGTTAGGAATATGAGCAAATAGAATCATATTTGGTGATTTCATTTTCTGCCACTAGGTGCTATTTGCATAGATCCTATCTACTACCTTTAAGTTAGGTGTCTCCACATCTCTTGGGCACAGAACTATATATTGATGTGAATGGATCATGTTTCAGTCATTTTACATTGCTTTTTTTGTATACAGTACTTGCAATTAGGTAGATATAGAAATGAACTATCGCATGTCATTAGATCAGGTTTCATAAAAGAAAACACCAGAGCTAATCATAATCCAAAGTTAATCAAATTCACATCATAGGATATTGAAGCAAAGGCCAACGATCTTACATGTGATCTATAAAAAGAATGAAGCAACAATAGGTTTATCCAAAATGTATGAAAAATAAATCACCAAGTATCATACAGCATAGCGAATTATAATATTCACTACTATATAAAATATAGTAACTGTAATAAAACTGTAAGAACTGTAGGTTAGGTGTCTCCTTTCCAATCATATCATGTTATATGGTGACCAATGAAATAGGCCTTGGCATTGACTTGAGTATGACAACCACCTTTATGGTAATGATTTGAAGATATCCAAAAATTGAGTAGTTAATGTAGATAGTGCTTAAAACACAGATTTTCAACTTCCTTTCATACTTTTGTTTTGTTATTAAATAGTCCTTAAGACTTAATATCTCCTTGATAATATCATGCATTGACATGATACATGAAACTGTAGACGTATGTAGCAAACAGGTAATATTCATTCTTTAAAAAGTATTTACAGGTAAATGAATTTCAACTCAACTGAAGAAAGCTTTGCCCTTTTCTGGCCATTCAATATTATCCATATGGCACCTTAAAGATTATCCGGTAAATGCGGGCAATTATCCTATTGTAGTAGGTTAATAGATAGAGAAATGGGACATTGCTTGTGGGTGGGCATCAAATCAGGTGTACAGACCCATGTTTGCTGGGGTATGGCTAGCACTCTCAAGATTAGTGGCCTTTCTTTAAACAATAAATCAAACTGCATCCTGCCTGCCAATGTCCAGGCCATGCAGTGTAAAGGATGAGACCCAGTAGTGTTCTCAAATATCCCAATCAGGCCTCTTGGGTCTATTTTAGATCGGTCTCTACAGTTACAATTAGATGCTCTTGACCTGGCTATTTTATCTTATGCTTCGAACATGATAAAGTATGGCCAAGAATCAAGAGATACTGCTAGTGTAAGTCAAACTGAGAAAATTGTCCCTCAGACCCATTGATAGCAATGTTTGTGCTATTGAACTTCTGTCACCTCAGAAATTACAAAGGAATTCTATTTGATTGAACCTGATTAAAATCAAAGTTTAATGCAACATTCAATGGTGTTCCAGGAGATCCTGACATCAGTAATCTTTTTCCTTTGTGAAATTGATATCTTCAGAGTATCATTTTTATTTTAGATCTGAATAAA
Organism: Acholoe squamosa; assembly: GCA_949317995.1. NCBI lineage: Eukaryota > Metazoa > Annelida > Polychaeta > Phyllodocida > Polynoidae > Acholoe > Acholoe squamosa. Next base: position 75,460,122 of record OX439038.1, read on the forward strand.
ATGATCATGATTGTATTAGATTGGTCTCTTCTGGATTACCTGTGTAATCCAATGCCCGTTACTGTCTAACCCTGTCCCAACTACTCTACCTCTCCTACACCACCTCAAAGGAAACAACACCAAAGCCTTGGTAGAGAACAGACATTACTTCACCTGACCTGGTTCTACCCGTAATCTCCTTTTGACACCCGCTAACCCTGAAGACTGCCAAGGAGGTGGCTGGGTGGGGGAAGATAGTTGTCTTATCAGGCTACTAATAAAGGGCTGTCAGTGCATGGCCTTGGCTAGCCCTATAGCCTCTAATAATCCTTGGCCCTCTACACCCAGGAACCAATTTGGTGTCAGAGCAATGGTGTCAGGTCATGTGACCAGAATTGCTGGGTCTGCATGTGCAAGGCTACCTTGATCAAATGTCATTAGAGGTCTCTGGGGACAGTCTGATAGGTTGGGTGATAATAGAGCTGATTGGCATAGAAAAATTCTTAATGGATACTTCACTTTTGCAAAATATTTAAAGCATTGATTCCACCAAAGCTGATTTACATCGGGTGCCGAATGAAATAAGATAGATTTTAGAATCCTATCTTTTTGAGTCTTCAAATCAGACATCATTAGGCCGATCTAAAAAAAAATTAATTGACAGACACCGTTTTTACCATCGGGAGGGTAGTCCCTACCTCTTCCACCAAAGTTGATTTTAACTTCTGGTTCTGTCGGGCAGGTATTGACCTCAGTGGAAGAGCAAAAAACCTGTAGGAAATTGACAAATCGGGCCGATGCACTGTAACTGGTCGAATGGAATTAAACGTTTTTAATATTACCGAATTTGGGATTAAATGGATCTTACAGTGATACTTTTCTCTCCAATTGAACCCGATTAAAATCAGGATGTAGAGCACACCTCTTCCACCAAAGATGATTTTCCCCTGATTTGCTCCCAATGCAGCCTGATGGCCAAATCGTGAGCAAATCGGCTTTGGTAGAACACCCGCTTTAGGCTTCTGCATGCATCACACTCAGAGCTTACATGACCCATACTGATTCAGGCGTTATTGCCAGACCATAATTTTGGATTCTGATGCCTCTTGTATGTGATGTATGATGTATAAAGAGAACTTCGCCCACTATTTCCTCATAGATCAGTGAATTAAATAACAGTCTATATTCTCACATGTGCAAAATTATGAAAGGCTTTGGGAAAAGCAGCTGGAAAGGACTACCTTATGTTATGCATAATGTGGGGACGATTCGATGAAATACATAGATACTCATTAGGAATCAAACTCATTAGTAACTAAATATCCCCCGATCATATGTCCATGACATCATGGGATTCAGGCTAGGGTACTTCCCCATCAGTTGTTTCTTCTCAGAAATTGTGCATAGATTTGTTTTGTGTGTCAGATACACAAGATAACAATCAGCCTTCTACATTGCTGGTCACTATAATTGAACTCATTATCAGGTTTATAGAAGAATACAACAAATTCTGAGTTATGTTGTGTTTTAAAAGGTTTCATTCAACCAAATTATCCCACATTGTACAGTACACTGTTCCCAATGCCCATCAATCATAGTATATGGGAGGGCTGACAAGTACAGGATGAAACTAGATCCTGAGTGTATAGTCTTCCATATTAAAGCTGGGGTAAGAGCTGAAGTATATTTTCTGCATGTCTATATCATCACCCCACTTGTGTATTGAAAAAATCGATTCAGTGCATTCTGAGCCTATTAAATTCAAACATATATATATATATATATATATATATATATATATATATATATATATATATATATATATGTAAGTTTTTTGTTCATGTCAACAAGCAGTCATGATTGCACCAGCACAGTGGCTGCCATAAAACAGAGTATTCTTTAGTGGTGATGACTTTGATTTGGAATCCTCACAGAAGAGCAGTCTATTCAGTGCTGCCACCAACAGGCTGTGAAATGTTGTGCACATAATGAACCACTTTTTACCAGAATAAATGACACCCTACGATTTGGGAAGGGGTCTATAATTCTCTGAAATACATATTAGACAAAGCTATATTGATCAGCTTTTATACCAGCATTAACACGTGATTAATGAGGGACATTAACTTTCATATATAGCGCGCACACTCTGAGAAACAACTATTGAATCTGCCAGGTATTCTCGTAAAGTTGAACTCTAACCACCATAATTGCAATGCAGTGCCCTGGACATACTGATTTTGTATGATGTTTCTTTGACTACATAGAATTGATATTGTCTGCCAGTAAACAATTGAAAAAAAACATGCAGTTTGTTGCTTCTTTCTGCTCATGGTGCAGTTCTTTACTTGGGGAAAAACTGATTTTTTTAGGACCATTTTTCCTGTTCAGAATCTTTGTGGCTTAGTCTTGATAAAGAAGAACCTGTTCTTTGTTTCTGATTTCATTTCTGTGTGCCCAGTAACTGATACCATGCTGCAATAGGTACTGAGATAGGTGAACAAGAATGACATTTTAAGTCATTATGGTTATTATGATGTTATCTGTTTGAGAGGAATTTTTGGTGAAAGTGTGACAGTTTACCTCTCTTTTTCCCTCACTAAAATGGTTCATTTTGGCCATCTGTCGACAATGCCCTAATTCCAGAGAAATAATCATTGTAATTGCTTCCCCTCTGATAGACTTCATTCTCTCATTCTCTGTCCCCTATCCTGAGGATATCCTACTCCTTTCTCAACCTTTTACATAACACAGTATTTCAGAATATTTCCAAATCAAATTGCCTTTAGAATCTGTGTAGGGATCCTGGTAGCATAAGTTAAAGCTCCATCAAAAGTTGAAATATATAGATGTTATGTTCCCAACATTTCCATTATAAGCCCACGTATTAGAATGCACTGTAACAGTTCATTCTATTTTTGAGCTTTAATATCGATGCTCATCTCAAGGATACATATATGCAAAAAAGGAAATGCTTCCATTGTTGTATCCCTGTAGACAAATGCCTCATTGGACCAGCTATACATGATAGTAATCGTTTTAATTTTTTTCTGTGAAATGTAGTCTGCTCCATGATGCAATGATGAATTTTGCACCTCATGGGTAAGAAAAAACCTGATACCAATCTGCTCACCCTATGTGAACTGCAACTGTACTCATCCTAAATCCCACACCAGGAAATACATCACTCATGGACAGCCAGAGGAATGAAGTATTGCTTGTGGGTGGACATCAGATCAGGTTGCAGATCTGTGTTTGTTGACGTATGGCTTTTACTATAAGATTCATGAGCTTTCCTATAATACATCAAACCTCATGCTGTCTGCCAATGGGCATGCAAGCTAAAGGGTGAACTCAGGAATGATTTAGAATATTATGCTAGCCAGAACTCTAATTCAGCTCAGTCCTTTGATTGGGATTTATATTCAAGGATCGCCTAGATTGTGGATGATGATTAGGAGGCGGTATTCTAAAGTGGGTTGAACAGATCTTTTGGGAAAGAAAAACATAGTCAACCATTTACGGATTCAGCAGTACAGTGATGATTAAGACAACAGTAGGTACCAATATCAGTCGTCAATACTAGATGTAACTATGGTAATGACAGAATATGTAGATGACACAATTGTGCTCTTCAAAACCTCCCATAGAAGAACACCAACAGCGACATATCTTCAACACGAACAGTCAAAATTAATATTTATATCTGAGGATCATAACTATAAATAACTTTATTGGAAAGCGGAATGGGATTTCTCTTTATGGAAACAATAAAAATTAAGGTGGGAATAAAATATGATGAGAATATTAAAGTTAAGCTGGTCATGTTAACACCAGCGTGATCATTATTAAATCTAGTTTATTTTCTCTCTTCTCTATTGTTGTAATCATATTCACTATATTGCATTCTTATACACATCAGTAGTATGACAGCTACAGCTGCCCAGGGTCCTTGCTGTGGTTAGTCCCTGATAATATACTCACTACCCCCCCCCCACCCTCTCCCCTAACACTCCTAGTGCCAATATCTTATAGTAATATTAAACTTTGAGACCTCAATTAAAACGCTGTATTAACACAGCACACAATGCACTGGCCACATTACCCTAGTGTAATATCCCTGATCATAATAACTTTTCTGTACTGCTGTACACCACTATCATTGTTACCTTCAAGGTAATGGGGGAGGATTGCAGGGAATGATTTTTCAACAATTATTAGTAATTCATTTGAAGCCTCCACTGTTATTGCCAAGATGAAAAATATTGCAGATTGAAATAAATAAGCCATTTCCCTCTAGTTTTAACTGTATTTCATAGATATGGACTTCGGTTACAAACATTGATTTTTCCTAAGCTGTAATAAACCTATTTTAAAGATATGATGTTTTTGGTGTAGGCCTACTGCATGTACTGCAAAACAGTACTAGGAAACAGGATAATTACCTCACCAGGAACGCCAAGCTGTGCAACTCAATATGGAACTTTGTCCTGTTATCAGATCTATCTTCTTTTTTCTACCCCTTTGGGGCTGCAGGATGCGTCCAACTGTGTTCATGCCCTTTTGTCTGCATGATGCATCAATGTGGGGCTTAATGCAAAAAGAAAGAGAAATATGCATCATGGCCACCCTGCAGAATTAATACACTCGCAGAGGGCTCACAAGATAAATCATTGGTTCATCATGGCGGACCACCATGGGCATGATGCACTAATGCATTGGTGGCACCTAAAGGGTTAGGCACAAGTGGCAGGATCCATTCCACCTGGTGCCCAGTGGGAAAACCAGACCAACTGGGCTTTGTTGATGCTGAGAGAGTGCTGATAGAGCACCTTTTTTGTTCTGGTTAACATGTCCTTTTTTGGCAGGCCATTCTTCACAGTGAAATCCTTTCTTTCATTTTTTATGTTAGACTTTTCTACTTTGCAGGATGTGAAGGGAACTAACATGGGTATACCGTAAAGCCCTCTGTGTAAGCTGCTCCTACATATCAGCCTCACCCTGACTTCACGAGAATGCTATAAGCTGCACCAGCCTGAAATAGTTCCCATTCCTCAGTATATACTACACTGTCCACTATCCCACCACGTGGATATACAGTAGAACCCTTATTATCCTAGAATACTGTTCTAGCTGATGTAGGTACACAACCGATGTACTAGAAGTACATTCTCCTGTAGGATGCAGCATGTTCTCAGGGGCGGATCCAGAAGGAGTGGTCTAGGGGGGGCACAGCCAAGAAAAGTTGTTCTAGGGGGGGGGGGGTACAAAGTGGTTTTTGGGTCACGTTTCCTATAGTTAAGAGTCATAGCCTGGCCCAATTTCTGGGGGTCTAGGGGGGGCACGTACCCCCTAGGCCCCCCTGGATCCGTCCCTGATTCTACAGGGGTATTTATAGCCTAGTTACAATTCAGTTTGACAGTGTATATATGTAAAAATCTGCGTATAAGCTGAACTCTGGATTAACGTGGGGTTTACTGTAACTGTCAAACCCTGATGGCATAATTTCAATGCATTGGCAGAGAAGAGAATTAGACAGCTACCACATAAATCTGGTTGTGCTTAAATATCATTCAGATTATACATATATCATGTTTTAGCCTATTTAGCAGAAATTTAGAAGTCGATTTGTATTCTAAACGATAATATTTAACTCTGTGTAAAAAAATGCCAAGCCTGGGAGATACCAGGACTTTTTACAGGTTAGAGCCAACATATAGATGGATCATTCCTGTGAAAACCAGCTTTCTTTGAATTTATTCAATATTCGAGCCTTATTTTGCCTAATTTTACTGGACTAATCTAGAAATAGCTTTTAACATTTACCTTGCATATAAAGGTGATCATGATAATAACTGCTATAGTTTAATGTGGCTCACGAGCTATATGTGATTGGACCACCTTTCAAGAATTCGGGAAACATACATCATAGATATAATTATTCCCAATATTAGAAGAAATCACCCACACAACATTGTGCACCACGGTGTATAAGAAGCATAAAATCTTTGTTGCTAGTGCGTGGCACGATGTTAACTGTCAAATCTATATATGTTAGCTTGTATGAACAGATAGATATTTGTTAAACACACGTGGCAGGATTCATAAAATTACAGAGGGGGGCAGGAAGCTTATGTAACTTACAGAGGGATTAACTATTTTAGGGCCAGGGACTGCCCCACCCTTTAGTTGGATAAACGGGTTAATTGAGGATTAATTACGGAACAGAAACTAATGTCCCCAGTTGGCCTCCATGCCAACAATAAAAATGCAGCTACTAAAAACCTGGAGTCTGGAGGTAATTACTTCAGGTACTACAATTGCACACAGCATAATGATTGATTGATTGAAGTAATTTTTATTGGCTGGACATTCTTACAATGGAGGCTTCTCAGGCGAGCCAAGACAGTAAAGAAGATAGTAATATTAATACAAATATTTACATCACGACTGCAAATTCTGATGGCAATTAGGGGTCGCCTTGAAAGAAGAAATCACACTATTTCAAGAATTACTATTACTGTTCCAATTATCAAGTTCAGCATTCTAGCAAAGGCTTTGGTTGTAAAATACAAGGAGACTGTGATTATATTTTACCAAAGTTATATTAGCACTGCTCTTCATGTCGCCTCTTCAAACCCAAATATTAATTTCTATCACGTCCATGCAACAGTACTTCACTCAGCCCTGAAGAACAAAAGAAGTGATTTGAAAGTTTGTTCTGCAAATAAATGTGCTGAATAATTGGAAATAGGAAATTTGTATCTCCTCTAAACTCAGAGCATTTATTTGTCACTCAGTGAGCCTACAAAGGGAGGGGAAACCTTAGGAATACTTGAATTTACAATCTACTGAGCACTGTTATAAATCATGTTTGTTTTTAATTGGTGGTTTTATCAGGTTGGTACCAGTTTGTGTTTGTCTCCATGCCCTGTGCAATTATCAATACACCTAGATTGATATTAGTTTCAGTGAAAGATATGAGGAGATGTACAAAAAGGCCTTCAATTGAGTTGTCAAACAGTGTCACATGTCATTGCCTGCTTCAATGCTATAATACCATAGGGATAACGTTAGGCACGTGCCTCTTCTCTAACAGTGACCATGACTTGTTTCCAGACCCATGCAAATTTGCCCATTTGACTAAATTCAGTGTAGACTGTCTTGTGTTGGTGCAAGCCTTTAAATGTATCTTGACACAAGGCAAAAAGACGTGCTGCATTAAGCACTATCCCACCATTAATGGATCACTTCCAACATAACGCTATTATATCTTTTTTTTTCTCTTTCAGAGGGTAAGCTGATGGCAGTACGGTACGACTGTAAGTACATCGAAGTGTCTGCTGTACTGAACCACAAGGTGGATGAATTGTTAGCTGGTGTGCTCTCCCAAATCAGGCTAAAACAGCGAAACCGACGTAAACAGAAGTGTCTACCGGAACCCGACAATGGCTGCGTGCAGGGGGCCGCCCGCGGCATTATCGGGAAGCTCTTCAAAAATCACCCATACACCTTTCGCTCCTGTGACAACCTCATGGTTCTCTGATTCGTTGGAGTGGAGTCACGTGATAGCTGTGTGGATTACTGATTAGCTACACTTAAGTCACGTGACAACCGTGTGGATCTCTAATTGGCTGGATTTTGGTCATGTGGCAGTCATGTGGATCTCTGATTGGCTGGAATGAAGTTATGTGACAGCCACATAGCTCTCTGATCGTGTCAGTGTCTGATTGACTAATTCAAGACACCCAATCAAAATATGGCTCTCTTATTGGCAGTGCTTAGAACACGTGACGTACTGATGTCTAATTGGCTGTGCTGTAGTCATGTGACAGAAATAAATGCATATGATTGGTTGGGTTCAAGTAACATGGCAGCCATCGGATTGTCACCTTGGCACATGCCCTCAGGATGATCACATGTCATGTGCCTGACATTTCATACGATGATTACCGTATCTGATTTTGAATTTCACAAACTTTGGTCTGGCTGTTGGTCGACTTTGTATCATAGCAGCTCAACACATGATATTAGTAGCCTTACTATGACTCTCTCCTGATTCTTTCCATGGATTGTCATGCGTTGTGGTAGCCATTGCTACAGAGGCATTCATCAAATATACCATGAGTAACGATGCCTTCCATCTTAGCAAACTGTTGATAACATTCCTAGTCTAAATCCCCTACGTTTAAAGGAGTACTGGTATTTGTGGTAGGTAACTCGCCGATCCTGTGTGAGTTTGTCAGGATCAGAAAACACATGAATTCAGTGAGTTATTCGCTGGCAAAGCATTGATGCATCATGGAAGTGCTGTAAAGCATCATGTTGACTTTAAGCATGATTCAGTTGTCCCATATTTCCTATCTGGTTAAGTACCATAAGGTCTCCTTCTATTCAGATGTGCTCAAAGTAGACAACAATGCCCCCATGTGACAAAATGGAGAACTATATGAGAAGATGTTCACACCTTATGACCTGCCAGAACACAGCACAGCCAACGCAGTCCACTGCTGGTCCACGACGAGAAAATGAGTGATTTTTCAAGGTAGTTTTACCGGGGAGAAACTGAAAGGAGAATCTAAATGATAGTTTTGGTATTTTACCCCAATTTTCAGCATTTTACTGTATAGATACTATATATTACAGGAGGTATTTTGTATGTTACCCCTTCTATTATATCTCAAGTATACAGGCCATTAGACATAGCATTATTGATGCGATCCCTACTAATTAATCTAATGGTCTAGGCTCTCAGTCTCGATCATAAAGACAATTACCACCTCTTTGAAACCTTTCATGTATTAACCAGTATGTTACCCGAGTTGCCATTGCAACCCAGCCCAGCCAACTTAAAAACCATGTACAACGTTTCACAACGCTTCTATATGGTTCCCTGTCATGGCCAACCGTGATATAACGTTAGAAACGTTATTTCGACGTGAAATAACGCTTTTATGTCAGCTGGGGTAAAAATCTCCCTGGGGGCGCAGTGATGCCAACGCTTCTCCAAGCTCCTCCTATCACATGTATCCACATACTATTGCTGCTATAGGTGCTGACCAAAGGCTTACTTAGAAAGTATTACCTCATATTATGCCTGTGTACCTTATATGTAATGTGACCAAAAGACACCTTCTAGAGAAATATCTATCTGCTAACATTAACATAATGCCACTATGTACCTCATGAAATATCATATCCAAGCCAATAGGCCTGAAAACTTCACAAGTCTTGTGCCGGTCCTGAAGTGGTCATGTATTGATGAGAATCCAGGTAAGTGGGTAGGTTCATTAGTGTAAACTGGAGGTTATTTCACTAAAAGCCTACCATCAATCCTGGACAAAAGGTGCCATCAGTGTGGTGGCTAATTTACCTAGCCCCAACCTATGATACAGAATTGGGAGCTACTCCTGCGTTGTTGTGCAATCTTTGGGTGCTCTGGTAGTGTTGGGCTCAAGGGGCTATACCCTCAGTGTCCAGCAGGTCTATGGTTCTCAATGTAAATCTTGATATTATATCTGCCCTAAGATTGTATACTAAGATCAGTCTATCTGAGTACTAAGTACACGTTAGGGGTACCTGGTACGTTGTGCTGCAAAGAAAAGAACAAAAGGTAACAGGCATACTATATGGAAATGATATTAGTAGTGAAAGCAGCAGGGGTGTGATAAATACCCCCAAATTACAACGGGGACAGGTCAAAAAAACATTGCCAAAGGTGTTAGGTTATTTGTGAATGCTCCTGTATGCTGTATCATATTAAAGGGTAAGACTTAATATAATTATAGGAAAGGCATGTGTGACCAATATAGTCCACATCTCAGTATACATGTATGTATTGACTGTGTTGTATATATAGAGGAATAACCTTCAGCTGTCATCTATATTCAGTGCTACCACATCAATCGTAGTTATGTGGCCCCAAGAATTAACTGTTAAATATGTACTTCGTCTGGCTACAAAAAGATAACATGGATTCATCATAACGTTTCAGACCGCCGTTCACCCACTAAAACTACTGCCTTCTAAGACCAAGGCACTCCATATTATGCAACTGATCAATCCAATATAACTGTTAAAATCATTCAACTCTTTCGTAGTCAACGCTTTTGCATTAGAAGATTTCAAAAGAATTCAATCAGGAAAAGCTAGGGGTGTTTAAAACACAACGATCCGGGTATGTTTTGTTCTAAATACATGTCATGTGAGAAATGAATATGTGTATCGATGAAATGCTAGACATACAAGATTTTGATGCTTTATTCAAAGAAGATCGCCCCTCACAATGTCCCATTTGACCCCGAGCAATCATTGATTAGTTGGTATAATAGATAAGCAATTACAATCTGACCTTCCTACACGGGTAGACGCTAACACTAGCCCTGATGGCCAGTGCCCCCCCCTTTGGTTTTGTGACTAAAAAATTCAAAAACTACGACATTTTATATGGGATGTGTAGTGTACCAGAGACGTCATAAGGTCAACTTGTAGCTGAATATTTTCAGTAAAATGCCTGTCATAGAGTTTCAAATTTTCAACCTTCTTCAAATCTTTTTTATACATAACACAGGTTTTTTTTCCCAACCACAAAAACTGTGCCAACTGCCTCAGCTGCGGGCCAATAGATTTCCGAGACTGTTGGGCCGGGTGGCCAGTGACTAGAAAGGTTAGTGTCTACCCCTGTACCTATAGTACAATGTATAAGAACAAGGGTAGCTTCAGAGATCTGACCCACCCTCTTAGAATTAGAATATACCTGTATACAGTTTACTCCAGACCTATCATGTAGGCCCAAAAAAAGTGATGATGACATATCTCATTAACCTTTATATCTACATCTTGAGCTGAATATGTACAAAATACATTCCAGCTAGTAGTTAGGCTGTATTTGTAGTGTGGCCCAGTCTCATATGGTTTGAAAATCTGTGTCAAGAGTAACATGAGCTACTGGATGCCAACAGGGTTGGGGGTATTGATGGTATTAATAAATGTATTAACTGCTTAAATTAATCGTATACCATAAATATTGAAGATTTGTTAAAGTATTTGTTTATTTCTGTCGGGTTCTTGAAAAGAAAAGTTTAATGACTGGTTCTTTATTGACTATTTTTATATGCACCATATGATGGTATGGGTTCATGTGAATCATCTTATGAGTGTGTTCTATCGATTCGTGTGTTGTTGTTTTTTAGACAGGAAGCCGTGGCATATGTAAGTACACTGAATTTACTGAGGATAGTTTTGATAAATTCAGAAATGATGGTGTCTATAAATATCAAGAGGTTTTCAACCATTAACACTTTTTAACTAACTGATGAGTATATTTATGAATAAATAAGGATTGATTACAATCCTAGACAGAATCGATGCTTGTGGTGAACCATACTTAATGAATATTACAAGGTATCAACTGAAATATACTCTATATCCATTTAATTCCATTATCTTCTTTTTAGAATTACCTTCATGTATTTCTAATTCTTGCATGCATGCGTCGCCCATGGTTTATATTTCTTTTTTGCCAGTTTTCTTTTTCAATGTTGTGTCTTAGTACTTATTAATTCTTAAAAAACTGTGACTGGAAATGCAGGCTTTGCAAAATCCTGTCGGACACCAGCTATAGCCGTCTGAATGGCTGCTGGGCCAACAGAAATTGTCAGACTGCAGGACCAAATGTCTGGCTGTCATCCGCAGCCCTTAGGCTACATGCCATTTTTTATGTCACTCAAATCGGACCATTATCAAGGTTTTTACAGCATAAAACAAAAAGCATTAACATATTATGATTTTTTTCTCAGAACGACATCAATCCTAGTGGATTTCATGATAAAAATGGAATGTACATCCTTGTGACTCATCAAGGGAGAACACCCCTCCGCAGGGGATTTTTAGTTCCCCATTTGGCTACCAGGGGTGTTGGAGGGCCAAAATTAGTCTAAAGTCATTATGAAAATACCGGAAGCTAATTTTTTATGCAGAATTCAATGGTTTCATTTAAAATGCACCATTTTCGTTAGAAATGGCCCATATTTGGAAGGTAAAATGAACATTTTTCATGGGAAATCAATCTATATGCCTGTTACTGGTTGCCATGGCAACCATTCCAATAATCAAAATTTGCAGATTTTTATGCCAATTTTCAGGGATATTCACCAAAGTCCCAAAAGTGAAAACAGAAATGGAAAATTCCTTCTAGACCAAAATCTATGATAAAAATCACTATACTATTATGTATTTTTTTATGAAAAAGGCTGATTTATTGTGTTTTTAGACATTATTATGGTTTATAATGTATTTACAACTTAATCCTCGACTTCAGATATGAATAACAACCTATGTTCAAGGAGGGGTTCTGACATAACTACTAGGACTATTTAAGCCAATGATCTCGCATTTTAAAGATCTTGAGATGAACTTTGATAATGAATTTCACTGCAGAGGGGTGTTTTTGCTTGCCTGGTGACCCTTGTTTTATGATATTTATTCATTCCCAGAAACTGCCCTTAAATACTCGTTATGTTTCGGTCCTGAGAGAATTGAACTGGGTGGGCAGAATTAGATATCTGCAGGACCAAATGTCCTGCATGATGAAAAACGTTTTGCAAAGACTGGAAATGTCAAGGCTACAAGATGAACTGGGTCAGGTTAAAACCCAACGTATAATGTTGGAAAAGAATAATTGGGTTGTAGCCTAGGGGGTAATTTTGATTGCATTAAGAATAATCATATGTTCTCTGGGACATACCTTCATGTAATCACCATAGCATGTGCTGAGCTAAGTAAGCTGTTTTTAATGTTTATGTACTTGTTTAATGAATAAATATTAATTAAAGTTCATCAGTATCTGTGTTGTTCTTGACCAATCCATACCCTGTCACAACCATGTTTATACACATCTTCATTTTCTTGTACATGTCTCATCTAACATGCTGCATTAAATTTATTATCATACCTTCATCTCATAAGCTACATACAAAATGAACCACAACGTCAGCCCCCCCCCCGCCTTTCATTTGCTGTTTTTCTATGCTAGGTGCATTTTCCCCTCCTTGGTCATAAATAACGGTCTAAATTACCCCCAGCTAGCACAATCTGTGCAATTTACATCATTTTTGTGTGAAAACCCATCAGTTGTATGTAATAAAGACACAATATAGATGACTTGTGCTAGCACAGACATATTCTTATGTCTACGCACTGCTACATACATATGTGACAATGTCAATTAACCATAGCTATATCCTCGTTTCGATTTATTACTTACATCCTAGCCATAGCCATATCCCCATGCCTTTATACTACTTTAGTCATAGCCATATCCCCATATCCATATAACACTTAAGCCAAAGCCATATCCCCATGTCCATATTCTACTTTAGCCATAGTCATATCCCCATGTCCATATACTACTTTGTCCATAGCCATATCCCCATGTCCATATACTACTTTAGCCATAGTCATATCCTCATGTCCATATACTACTTTAGCCATAGCCATATCCCCATGTCCATATACTACTGTAGGGGCACAGTTTAGTATTAGAGACTATGGCTTACAGGTTGACTAGTTTCCGAGGGTGTTGAGGCCAGTTACACCTGGCGGATGGTGGCAGCACTGTCCTTCAGGCTTCCTGGCTTAAACACAAGGGGTCACCACCCAACCCATGTGGCTATATAATAGTCGGGTCGGAAGCTAGTGAGACAGAATCCCCCCAGATTCTGTACAAACACCCTAAGATCTCCCTGACTCCGAAACCTTACCTGGTATTCATAAATCAGAGCTATCCGAATGATAACACGCCTACTCGGAATACCCTTAGTTTACTGTATAGTAGGATACTGAATAAATCTTGTTGCCTTCTGAACCGGACATTTTTGTATTCGTGATCCTTTCAGAACAAACAGACAGCCAATCTAAGACTGAACCATTACACTTCTTTGGCCAAAGCCATATCCCCATGTCCATATACTACTTTGGCCATAGCCATATCCAGGTTCAGGACTAACCTGTTTCTTAGTGCAACCTAAGATTGAATGATAGTCCCTGGATAATGGTGTGTACTACGAACTTAGTACCCTTTTTTATCTATAAATCTCTCCTACTTTCTTATCAAAATACATAATTTTGATGTCACCAATTTTAAGGAAAGGTCTATATTTTACATACACAATTTTTTACAGAACTAAAATCGGAATATTTTCTGAGAAATGGCTATATTTACAATTCCCCCCCCCCAGTCTTGCTATACTAAAATTGATTTGCTAATTTCTTGTTTAATTGCAGATAAATATGAACCCACAAGAAAAGATAAATGCCTACCCCAATAATGTATGCACAGGTAGGTGTCTTGGTCCAGTGAACAGTGCTCTGATTGGCCCATACACCTGTAGAAGTGAGTGTCATGGTCCAGTGCACATACAAGGGTACTAAGATCCCAGTACATCCTAAGACTATGCATGGTATCAGAATCTTAGTACAGACTAAAATCAGACTGTTGTACTATGATCCCTGTGTGTCCCAACAAGATATGCCCGTCCCCAACCTGATATCCCCATGTCCATAAACTATTTACCAATCAGCCATAGCCATACCCCATGTCCATACTTCTTACATCTCAGCCATAGCCATATCCCTATGTCGATATACTACTTTAGCCATAGCCATATCCCCATGTCTGTATGCTACTTACATATTAGCCATAGCAACATGCCCATGTCCATATATTCCTAACATATCAGCCATATCCTAATGTCCATATACTACTTACATATTGGCCATAGCCATATTCCCATGACCATATACTACTTACATCTCAGTCATTATCCCCATGTCCGTATGTTACTTACATATTAGCCATAGCCACATACCCATGTCCATATACTACTTACATATGAGCCATATTAGTCCAGTAGCCAGATGCCCAAATATGGCTCAACCTTGCACTAAGGTATGGCAAAGGTTTTTTGATTGATTTTGGACAATTAAGGTATGGCGATTCAGAATCTGCCTGTTGCCGGCCTGGTAACGTTGAGCAATTTTTGTTATTCATGGTTGCCTAGCAACCACTTAAATCAACAAAATAGCATGACAAAGGGGATAAAACATGCACAAATAAAGAAGGTAATCATTCCTACCCACCCTAAATCTAGGTCAGACATTCTATTTATGCCGATGGCTTGTTGCTAAGAACCTCATGTTTCCTAGCAACAAGGAATTTTTCATGTTTTTGCTTAGCAACAGCATGTTTTTGCTTAGCAACAACATGATTTTGCTTAGCAACAGCATGTTTTTGCTTAGTAATCACAATTTAACAGCAACCTTTCAAGTCTTCGAGTGAGTATTTCTACACTTTCTATCATTTTATCATATTAATAGTCCATGACACATTCATTTCCCTTTATATTGCCAGTTGAAATTCTATTACTAGGTCACATAGCAATCTAAAGAAAACATCAAAAACAGTTATATAAACAAGAGTAATATTTTGCATGAATTCACATTTAGTAGACCTATGGGACACATGTTATAAGTTCATAGATATCACTGCAATAGAATAGTGATATGTGTTACCCCCCAATTCCATGTCAGATATTCTACCCTTTCATGTTGCCTAGCAACAGGGAATTATTCAGGTTTTTGCTTAGTTACAACACATTGCTGCTTAGCTACCACAAATTAATGCCACCTTTCATGCATTTGAAAGAACAATTCTGTGGTTTCATACATTTATTTGTGTTCATAGACCATGAAGCAATAGTAATGATATGTGAAATAACAATATCGCATATACTTTCTGTATTCTTCATGTATGTACCTTTAAGTTATTATGATTCCTGATGATACTACATCATAAATTTATTAAAGAATGTTTACACCAATTCTTCAATAAGTATGTCATGTAAGTTGTATGTATATCAATACAAAGATTATCTTGTTCATATTTTTTTATCTAGGCATTAATGATTTGCACATGTGATAAAGATGGTGATTTCCCATATTAAATAGCATGATGAAGAACGTCCTCATATCAGACGTTAGATAATAGTTCATAGTCAGTATTTGTATTCTCTCTGTCACTGTGTTTGTGGTCCTGCCTTCCCTATACAAAAACCTGTACTCAAGAAAGAAATATCTTAGAATAATTGGGAATACATTTAGGAATATTTTCTTTGTGGTTTATTATGGTTTGAGTTGTTTTGTCAATCTTCAGAATGCAAAGTTCCTAATTTCCAAATATAATTTAACTGACTGTATAATCAACAAGGTTAAAAATCAATTTACGCATGGATGAGCAATACCTGCTTGAAACTTTGGATAAATTTTGATAATCACCTATAAAGTACAGTGTTGTGATGTTCTGGCGTAGTATGGGATATATTCTGCCTTTTTTGATGAGAGGTAGAACTAGGAGGTAACAATAATATAAAGATGCATTTCCTTACCTCTTACATAATGTGCATGCTCTTAAATGTCATCATCTTCAATTAGGTCAGTACTTTCATCGTGATCCAGTCCGTTAGATAGTGGATTGGCACAATTTCCAGTCATATGACACTTGCAGAAGGTTGTACATGGCAGGTCTGCTCTTGTACAAGCACACCTTTTGGTTGCACATGGCTCACTGGCACTGCAATTGCAAGCCACCAATTTCATTAGTTCTAGTGGGACAACTTCTGACACTCCAGAGACATGGAATAGTATGCCCGACTTGATTTCCCAACCATAGTTTTTAATGTCCAAAGTTGGAGGGGCTAACTTTTCTGCCGACTTCCATATTATTGTCTGCAAATCTGCTCTTTTGATACAAAGTTTGAGAGCAGGATCTGTAGGTGGCAGGGATTTAATCTTTGGAGTTATCTTCTGGTAGATGAAGATTGAATATCTTGCTTCATTCATGGATTTATGTGGCTTCTTTACTTCTTACATGAGACTAATGAAATGACTGCCCGCCTTTAACACGTCAGTTTCAGTAGTCTCTTGCTCTCCAAGTACTTCTATATTGACACCAGGCATTTCAAATGTAGACAATGCAGCTCCTTTCCCTTTGTCAAAGAAGATAACTGTGTCACATGCTGATAGCACATGCACCCCCAAGATCTTGAGGGATTTGTCACCAGTTTGTTTGCTGTTTCATTGATGTTGATGATTTTGCCATCTGACTTGCACATTGTTATGAGGGTAGCACTCTGCCACATCCAGCAAACATAGACAAGCAGTGCAAATATGTCTGTGTCATCAGATACCACTTGAAGATGTTTTTTTTTGCTGGTCAATCAGTATCTTCATGTAACTGATAATGATACAGTGAGCTTCTTCATGTTTCTTCTAGTGGCCTTCAGATAACTGTTCTGAAAGCATATGGTTCTTGTTCGCTGTGCTCTTCATGATAGTATCTCTGGATGGTAATGGGGTTTCTTGTGTGAGTTTAATCGTTGGCTGGTTTGTTCCTCCTACTCTCCTTAAACGCTCTTGAGTTTTGATGGAGGTTTCATTGTACCTATCAAAGATAACTATGACTTCATGATCTTTTGCTACTGCTGGTGTGATGTTATTGGTAAGGGTTTTAATTGTTCCAGCCTTTGGCCATGCTATATGGTAAAGCATTTTATTGCTGTCTACAAGGTCAACTTCAGGGCTGTCAGCAGGTAGAGGTACATGTTTGAGCATTTCTATGCCATTTAACAGTTCAACATCAGAACTGTCACTAGGTAGAGCTACATGGCAGAGTGTTTCATTGCCATCTAACAGTTCAAGAACATCATTATCCCCAGGATCATTATATCTAGCCAGTTTATGCAAGAGGTAAGACTTGTTTCCTCTTTGGAGTGCTCCATACTCATAAAAAATTGCAGGAGGGAGAGGTGATAACTCATAGCTGAGGAGCTGTTCCAGTGTCACATCTCTCTTTTGAGATAGGACTAGCAATCTTCTCCATGTCATAGGTAGTTCTTTCACCAATTTTAATCCCTTTTTTCATTGCCTCCATTGTGGTCACCTTGGCATGAATTTGGCCATAAAAAAAACATATAGGATACTACCGTTGAACTGTGCTGCCATATACTCACCGATAGAGAGTGCATCAGCAACATTGATTCTATCATCAACGATTAGTCCATTTACAATATTGAACAGGACCGGTTCACTTTGTTTTAATGGATGTGGATGTGCAGCTATCTCAGCCCGAATTTGTTTCCTATCTACAGCATCCATTTTTCTTCTGTTCTTTCCCTCTTCCTTGTGTCTGTCAACACTTGTATCAAGGTCTTCCTCTTGGTAAGGTTTGAACATTTCATCCATGTTGTGGCATAGCATATTACAAATATTCTGAGAGAGTACGCACTGGGCAATTTGGTTAGGGTTGAGTGTCGTTCCAACAAGACCTCCTTTGGCCTTGCCTTTTTGAATATATGTCTGTTCACTGAACTGATCTGCAGAGACTGCATACCAACTGCCTGGTTTGTGACGGCAAACATGATTACCAAGCAAGTAAAAGGATACTGCCTCTTCATTAAGTTGTGCCAATTCTAGAAGGTACCATGTTATATATCTTGCTTAATTCCAATGGCCGGCTGCAAAAAAGTAAGGTACCATCTTCTGGATACAATACACATACAAGGTGAAATTTGCTTCCCTTTCTGCTCTCAAGACATATGCGCCAGTAACACTGGAAGTAGGAAACAATCTACCCAAAGACGACCTGTTTTTGACAAACGTGCTGCTGATAGTTCATTTTCCAGGGATTTCAATGATTTCAGCCCCAAGGATCTCCTCTAATCCTGATCCTGCCATGAGATTTCTAATGGATCCCAAGAAAGACATATGCAAATGCATACCACCTGGTCTAGGTAATAGATGTTTCCATCTGTTTGGGTTGGACCACTTAATTTGCAATAGTACTTTGTACAGTTATAGGTCAGCAACCAAGTGGAGGTATCTCTGGCCATGAGACTTAAAAATGTCTCCAAGTACATTATGCTGGTGAGAACTGTGTCTGGGTGGCTTGGTGGTGCATCTATGAGAGGACCGTACACATACTTTGTTGCCTTTGAAATAAAGCCATTCAGCTGGGGGGATCTTCTGAGTCATTGGTTATGACCTCATTCAGCCATTTAATATCAGCATTTAGTGCTTGGGTTATTTCATCCATTTTTTTCATCGCCTCATGGAATGGTATACCATCATGGTCATGGATTACTGGAGACATTGGATTTGTTTCACCTTGATAAAGCTGGAGATCATTTTCACACAGGGTATCAAGCTTGATTTTGGTCATATTGGGTTTACTGACTCTAAGTATGATGGGTCTGACTTTGTATGCCTTTTCAACCTGATCTACACAACGTGATTGTTGTTGAGTCACCTCTGTGACTAGGGCATGTGTTCCTCTACAGCCATTTGGAGTGAAGATGTTTACATCATAATTGTCAATCCATGACAAGAGCTGCCCTTGATTTTTCTCAAGACCTTGGATTGTTTGAGGTTGAGATCCCGTGTAAATAGCTGCTGAAGTTCTAAAGCAAAGGACCTCATCATATGTTGCAGTGATTCCATAATCATGTAATAGTGTCACAAGCTCCTTAGACCCATGTGTATGCTGTAACTTTAGAGCTAGACCCAGCGTTGTTTGATTCCAAGACTTTGTTATTTGTACCTGTATAGCTTGGGCCATAGTAGTTGAGATCTTTGTTACCTTCCCCCCAGAAACCAATGCAGATATCAATGCTAGCAAGGTTGGACTTGTACTGTCTATAGTTTTTGACTTTGAGAACTGGGCAATGTCATAGTCCTGCTGTTTAGGGATCTCATTGGCCTCCAAGTGAATTTTCCTTTTCAGTTTTTGGATCATTTGGGTTTCCTCACTCTCATGGTCATCTTTGATTAGCTTCAGGTTTTTTGGCAGATGATCTTTAAAGCAAAGTAGGCTTGCACGACCACTGATATCCAGTTTGATAAGGGCATTTCCAAAATGAATCTGCAGATTTGAAATGAGTTGTCTTTGACTCATCAATTTATTTTCTTTGCAGAACCTGGAATATGAGTTATGCAAGTCCACAGTTGTCCAGATATGAGTAGAATCACTCTCCATAAGCTCAATCACCATCCCAATATCATTCTTATTCACTGGCTGTTCCTTATTTTCTGGTGTTTTGGCTGCCTTTATGCTCCTTGCCCTCATGAATGTCTTATAACAATCCCTATGATACCTAGCATCTGCTGCATGCAGATCACTGGGGGCACCAAGCAATCTCAGTTGCACAGCATAAGCCTGCTTATCACCCCGTTGCTAACATATTTGTAGGACCACAGATTTTAAGTCATCCATGCCAGCTCTTTCAGCTGTCCTGCAGAGGCTAAACTCTCTCCACCTCGATAGGTTCTTCTTATCCTTCACTTTACACTCCTCCCCACAGAATATACAATGACACTGAAAATTGAAATGACATAGTTCTGACTTCTGTCTTGTTCTTGGTGGTTCACTTTGTGCTCTGCTACTTTTCTATTGGCGGTTGTTGACTGGACGGTTTATATGTTCTTGTGAGATGTATGATGCCATGCATTCCCTGTGGTATTTTATGATCTTGTCATCACATTGAGTCAGGTCAGTGTGTACTGTTAGATGCAGACCTCCTCTTCCTTCACTAGCCTTGATTATACTGTTCAGTCCTCCAAATCCTGCAGTACTCAGCTTACTGCTTCTGTTACATCCAGGGAATATACACATCTCTTCCATGATGGTGATTCTCTTAAAACAGATTTTTAAAAAGAGATATAAAAAGATATTTGTATATTCATGATAATATCATCCAATTTCTGAATAAAGATGACAACTTTCAATGGTGTAACTGAGAGAGATCAGATGTCTATATACTGAACATATTACCCACTTTGTTACTCAATACATTTCATCAGTTAGTCTTCCCAATTGGTACAGGCTCTGTATCACCAATCCAATGCAACTTTTGGGATCAGGAGGGGAAGTGAGAGCTAAGAGCCAATATTGGAAAAGGGTTAAATCCTTTTACATGGGGACTCTGCAGGCGTGGGTGCATAACAATGCATGCTTTGTTTTTCTTAAATATGGTAGCCATAGGAACCATTTTAAATTTGTATGTATACTCTCTATATACATATTATAAGTGGTTGGTAAGTGGTCATAATCATATAAGTGACAGGGATTTTGTTCATCATATTGAGACAAATCTCCAACTTGGCAAAAAAAACCTTTTTTAAATGGTTTTTTTAAACCAATTTTCAACCATGAGTCTAAAATCTACCTATATCATCGATGCACTCCAGGAGAAATATGGTAGAACCCTACATCTATGTGTGGGTTTTGATAAGATGCATCAATTATTACTGATATGAAGTATCAGCAATTGACATTAAAGATACTAGGGCCAAGGAAAAATAATGCATGGTTGTAATTCCAGAACACCGACTAAAAATTTACCTATAGCCCATCATATCATTGAAATACAGCTTAACAATCCCAATGCAATGACAGATACCATCCAGAGTGTATACTCATTGAGGGAATAAGGTGCAGGTTCGCATCCCATTTGATTAGACTTATATGAATAGGTGATAGCAGTTCAAAAAGGATCCAAATCAGACCAATATTGTTGTTACACTTGATACCAATGACCTTGAATATCACCCAAGGTCACCTTATAGTCACCAGTTTGTAGTCCTAACAGGTAATGTAATCAGTTGCCCGAGAGTGTAGCTTAAATGCTCCATTGGATATGTAGTGATTTATCAATAGCTTGAGATGGAACAATCTGTAGGCCTATAATTTGCAAGCAAAAGTGCTGACTCATTCTTTTCCTTTCCTTTAATATCACTCACTAGACAAAAAATGGCATTATTTACTCTAATTACTGACATTATTTTCACAAATCTGTATCAATAAATGATCTATAGGGTATAAGGTCATATATAACCTAATTGGTTTGTATGTAACCTACCTGTGGCAAGGGCTGTTGCTACAATTACATGACAGAAAAGGAAATTCTCTTGCCAGACTCTGTTTGTTTGTTGTTGCCATGAGGAATACAGAGTTAGCATGAACAGGCAGAGTTGGTAAGTTTTGCATTCATTTAGTTTCGTATTTTCAAAATTCAATGAATATTAATACTTTTGCAATCAAATTTATTTGGATTTTTTTTTAATCAATCTAAAACATTTTTAAGGTATTTGCTAGCATGATATTCATAATATTAGCATTTCCATGGCAACCAGTGGGGTCTTAGAACCAGTTCAACTTGATCCATAGGAATATTGAAGACTGATGAAATGCTACTATATATTTGTGTCTCAAAATTGATAATAAGGAAGATAAAGCGATTGACATCATTAAGGTGTTTTAGCCTGTTATTGACAATGTCTTTAGCAGAGCCTCTTAGAATATTTCAGGAATGTATAATGTTGCTAGGGAACCAACACTATTTTTGTTTTACCTGACAATTTCAACAGAAATGAAGGCTTTGTGATACACATTACATGATAAAATGTAAAAAAGTGTAGAAATACTCATTTGAAGACTTGAAAGGTTGCTGTTAAATTGTGATTGCTAAGCAAAAACATGCTGTTGCTAAGCAAAATCATGTTGTTGCTAAGCAAAAACATGCTGTTGCTAAGCAAAAACATGAAAAATTCCTTGTTGCTAGGAAACATGAGGTTCTTAGCAACAAGCCATCGGCATAAATAGAATGTCTGACATGGATTTAGGGGGGGTAGGAATGATTACCTTCTTTATTTGTGCATGTTTTATCCCCTTTGTCATGTGTTTTTCTTGATTTAAGTGGTTGCTAAGCAACCGTGAATAACAAAAAATGCTCAATGTTACCAGGCCGGCAACAGGCAGATTCTGAATCGCCATACCCTAATTGTCCAAAATCAATCAAAAAACCTTTGCCATACCTTAGTGCAAGGTATACCCCCTTGGCTACCTGACTATATCCCTATGTCCATACACTACTTACATATTGACTACAGCCGTAATCCCATGACCATATGCTATTTTAGCCATAGCCATATTCAGACCTAACATGATACAATATTGACCAATGAGAATATTCCTTTCATTCAGTGCCGAATTTTCAGGGTGCGTTACGTAACACCTGGTACCCATCAGCGAGCTATTATCAGTCCTTATCTAGAAAGGTATCAGCTTCAGCAGGGGTCGGCCCACTAAGGAATCCGGTAACCCGGAATACCGATGTCAATATACTACTTACATCTCAGCCATAGCCATATCCCCATGACCATATACTACTTACACATTAGCAGCCATATCGCTATGTCCATATGCTACTTACATATTAGCCATAGCCATATCCCCATGTCCATATACTACTTACATCTCAGCCATAGCCATATCCCCATGACCATATACTACTTACCCATTAGCAGCCATATCCCCATGTCCATATACTACTTACATCTCAGCCATAGCCATATCCCCATGACCATATACTACTTACCCATTAGCAGCCATATCCCCATGTCCATATACTACTTACATCTCAGCCATAGCCATATCCCCATGACCATGTACATATTGTACACGGGTACAAATTGATAAGTCTCACCCTCATGTGAGGCCATACCCTACATTTACATTCAAAAACCTATTTAGTGCTGCCATATGAAATGCCAACATTAGTTAACGTTACACCCTTTCATATACTACTAAGAAGTGCCGTGATTTTTGTATCCATTTTATGCTGGAGGTTATTTCTTAAGATGATACGACTTCACCTATCAAGTCGTATCAAATTTCCCATAGGGATAGCACTGGCATTTCTAATTGTAGTATCGTGTGCGATCGTAGTACATTAGGATATGGTCTACCCATTTTCTAGATTTTATAGAGTGTACAAAGTAACCAATGGTCGTTCCATGGACGCCCTCCTATCGTGGACAGCTTCGAAGCAGAGACCATGTACTCATTTCTATATTGATATTCCTTCAATACTGGATCTTCAAATGTAAGCATCTGTACGCAAAAAAAGGTAAAATGCGACCCAGATGAAAGGGCATTTTGTCTTATCAAAATGACATTTCCAAAGGTTCCTGGTGTGTGCTAAGTTGTACGCACGGAAACTGAATATAACCCATTGCTTAAAAGTGACGAGGGGGGACGCTGTCAAAAGATGAGAGCCCATTAATAGGCACGTTATTCGGAAACACTGAAAAGTACAGCGGGAAAGGATGGAACCTATGCAATAACACCCCCCCCCCCTTACCTCCCATTGGGTCGCCATCTGGTGTAAATGGCTGGTACTGTATGAGCTGCTCCTGTGTCGATCAATAACATGTTGAGCTGCTCACGAGCAGCAGCGGGAGAGCAGCCCTGTCAGTAATAACATGGAGTAGTTGCATGGTTGCAGCAGAGTAGGTTAGCTGTGCACAAAATAATGCAAAAGGCAGACGTGGGCACCTATTATGTTGCACTAATAGATATATAAACTTACTACACTGACAAAACTGGGTCTGCACTGTTAAGGCTGTCCTACTGGGGATTAAGATAAACAACTTTGTGGCGTCTGCTACGACGAGGATTCGTGAGAGCAGAACGAGATTCCTCTCCAAGATGGCGGAAACATCAACATCTACAATACACGGATATGGTTTGAGAGGTTTGCTGACGATGTACTGTCTGTACGCAGATATGGAGGTTAGATAGAGCACGGCTGGCACAGCACAACAGGTGGGTGGGTATCCATAATATGGAAACCTATATTATAGGTTTTTGTCACTAGCTTCATTGGGTGGAAAGGTAGGCCATGCCCATGGCACCTTCACACTGATATGGCTTGTCCTTATCAGTCCACAGCGTACTATTACTAGGCCGGTATAGATATGGAGTGTGAATACTACCAAATGGGGAGACATCCAGAAGAGGTGTATCGACATTCATTAGCCTATCAACAGGTTTATCAATATAAAAGAAAAGGCTTGTTTCCAGTAACCCGACCGACCCTAGCAAAACAGGGGCATTTTTGAAGAATTTTGTCTCATTTTTTCATATTTAAAAAAGAAATTTTATTACTTTTTGAGGATTTTTCCTGTATCCTTGCGTGTTCTTCACCTCTCACACAGTTGTCATTTTCCCATCATTATTTTACAATGAAATCAAAGAATTTGATACATCCATTGATATGTGCCCTAACATTTCCTATATAAATGTAAAGAAAGTCTTTAAAAGAAAATCCGACCTACTGACCCTAGCTCTTTGAGCTATGTTACAGTATACTGGGCACACCTTTTATTCTTCTTGGCCTTACGCTGCTGTCATTGTTGATTCAAGGGCCTGTGTACACTTGTTAGTAGTAGTGGGCGATCTGGTCTGCATAATATGATAGTATAGAGCAAAATATGAATCCTATCATAATTTACACATTCTTGATCACTTCATACTATAGGGTCATGTAGGACTCAGCTAATAGAGGCATTAATCAATTAATGATAATATTAGAAAATATCGCAATTGTGGTGATACATCATTTATTTGTTAATCATATTTTTCTTGAAGAGAAAAATTGGCTTGAAGGTTGAGCCAGGCACTCTCTGGAGACCATTTAGCTTTTCTTTTCTGGCAATCACGCGCTGCTTGGGTCAGCTTCCATGTGCTTGTGGTTGATGGATGGCGTCATTTGGGTCTCCTTGTAAGGAATTCCATTCTACTGACTGTTGGTCAGCACCTATACGATTTCTCTGACATGTTACTATAGGTATGCATCTTCTCATTCAAGGAGTTAATCTTTATAAGCGATGGTATCTTTTTTGAAATATGGAACAAGGTTAACTCGATGATTGTCAATGGAGTCAGGAATTATATCTCAAAGAGTCATCTGAACGAGCACACATTTAATGTTTCCTGAGTCAACATTTTTATGTAACTAAATAAATTTTTATATTACTAAATCAACATTTTTTTGTAACTATATTAACTTTTTTGAATCACTAAATCAACATTTTCTATAACCAAATTGACATTTCGTATCATTTTTATAAATCAACATCATCTAAAAAAGTCAACATACTGAATCAAAATACATCATTACCCACAGTGACAGCCTTTAACATGGGGAACAGCAGCAGTCGGCGACGTAAGGCGCGGAACCCTAGCCACCCAACCCGCCCCAACTGTTACGCTTGTAGCTGGGACGTGGTCTGTGAGTGTTCTCTTAAACGTTGGGCCAAGTCCGAGTCACTCAAATGGGGCTTTGACTACAGAATAGACTACAGGGCTGATATACACAGCAGGCTGAAACCATGGGCCACAGGAGGAAGACATCTGGTGGCCAAAATATGTACCTATGTCAGCTATGAGATGTGCAGTGGTGATGCTAATTTCAGGGTTTGTTCCTTTTATTATTCAATATATTATGGTTTTTTTTTTCTTTTGATATTTTGATATATGTTATCATAAAAGTTGTATCGGAAGATTAGATAAAAGAGGGTATTTGGGCAGTATAGCAACACATGACAGGATTTATAGAGACGCATCATTAAGGTTATCTATATGATTCTTGTACATTTAGTTCTACCTGTTGCTCAGGTGACATTCAACAGTCCAATTATATATGCATTTTGGCATTAATATGAAAACAGTTATAAGAACCAAGTTGCATGCAATATTATGATCCAGGCAGCCTTATAGGCATTGGCCTTATAGACTTATAGGAAATAAACAAAAGTACACTAGGTGTAAAGTCCTTTGTTCCTCGTATCCTCTGTGGTATAAAATGATATATCTTTGAGTGGGTGCATCTGAAAGGACTGAAATGACCACACAGCCTTATACTAAGATATTATGAAATAATAGTGCATTGTTCAATATTACCCTTGTAGATCCCCAAGCCGTCTGACGACAAGTGGTTGGTTATCGTAGAGGAGTACTACCACAGCGTCGTCTCACTACCCCCCTGGTACTCCCTGCGGGGGGTCCTGCACCGGAAGCTCAATCCTGGGTCAGTGCTGGGTCACGAGCAGTACGACGCTCAGGTGGGTAGGAGAGGATAAAGTGGATAAATTCAAAATTTGTTAATTTAAAGCAATTTATCAATGATTGTTCCTTAATTAATGAATTGTGAAAATGAAAATCTTTTTATGTATTTCACCATTTGATCCAGATTTTAACTCATTATATTTGATTGAAAATCAACTATTTTGAATTCTAATACATTTTTGAACTATAGGTGATTGGGTCACGTGACGACATGGTAGTGGTTCAGCTGGTGCGGTGTGACTGGCAGGTGGACGTGCTGACACTTCACTCCTCCTCCATGGGCCTTTACCTAGTAACCAGTGTTTTCACCTTCAAAACCAAGGACCTCCCCTACCTCCTGGAGGCCATCCCCAGCCCAGACCACTCCTACATGTGTGTCAAACCCAGCTGGGAGTTTATCCTCAGCTTCAGCCAGCATCCAGAGGATAACAATGTCATGTTAGTGGACATCACCAAGGAACGCGCTGAGCTCAAAGACACTTTGTTCAAAAGAGATGGCACTGAGAGAGTTATAGCCTTTGATCCTCGGTACCAGTGGCGCCGCATAGCGGTAGGCAATAGGCAGATCGTGGATGGGGAGGAGGAATGTGTGTACTTGTTTGACCTTGACAAGAAAAATGTCGTCTGCAAGAGTCACGACAGCCAAGTGCGGCAGACGACACACAATCTGGTGTTCAGCCCTGATGGACGCTACCTGGCGTCTCTGGTGATCGTTGCTGACCAGGGGGGTTGGAGGGGGTTTGTCAAGGTGGTGGATTTTGTGCTGGTTTACTCAGCCGACAATTTATCCATGCTGCATAGTATCCCATGCATGTATAGCCCTGCGCCCATCAATCTGACTTCCATGGCTATTTTCCCGCTCTTCGCCTTTGACGGACGCTACATGTGTCTGCAACAGGACAATGTTAACCGAGACTACGAGTGGAGAGTGAAGGTGGTGACGACGCCTATGTCACTCTCCCTCCAACACATTTGTCGTCTGGTGATCAGAAACTCATTCAGCGTCGACGTCATCAAAAGACTTCACTTGCCGACCAGATTAAAAGACTATATTCTATTCAGACCATACATTTCATAATAATGTGATAATCGTTGTCAGTCGTCTTGTTATACGCAATCTAGCTATCATCTATCCATCATAAAAGTGAATTTCCTCACGACACAACGGTGCCCCTTCCCCTTTCTTTCACACCCCCCCCCCCTGCATATACCCACCCACAAAACCTCCAAATGTAGTATAATATGAATGGGTTTTTAGCAGCTGCTAGTATAACTAGAGCGTCTTGATAGCAATCCTTTACTCCAGTGTTACCAGGAGGGCCTTGCCAAAAGAGAAACGTGAACCAAAAATTAAAACGTGCAAGTTTTCGTATTGCTAAAATTATTCTCGTCAGTCAATGGGGTTAAAATGTTCATGGATGGTTAAAACTAAATGTGTGCTGGAGGTATCTAAATGCTGTGTATTAATTATCAAGTTGAATTATTTGGCAATACTGTTAAAATGAGTTAGCCCATGCACCTTTCCATTAGTAGTCTCTGAAAATATTAAGGAGGTCCTTCCTCGTTTTCTTTTGGCAAGACCCTCAAGTGTACCCCGCTCTGCTGAATCGTTCAAATACTGCTACATGTAAAGGGAAACGAGAAGGGCCATTGTTAGTATGTATGTTAAAGCCTTTCCAAATGAATTATCCCTTTTCTTTACCGTGCCATAATGAATTTAACGAGGAGAATTTATTTTTATAATCAGTTAGAATCTTGACTAATATTTCCTTATATGGGGATAATGTTGGGGAAGGCACCCCTCCTCTGGGATCAGAGGGGGAAGGCCCCCTGGCCTCCAGTGAATTAAGAGATTAATGGCGATTTTATATGACCAAATATGACCACCTTTGATTATTTTGTTGTGTGTTTCCATATGATACTGATAAGAAAATAGTTTCTCAACATATATATGATTATTTTTTCTGATGATAAACAAGGATTATTTTTATTATGATATCATTTCATTTTCTTTTAAGTGGCCCAGTCAATATGGCAGGCCTATTGATCCATAAAAAAAATAACCTTGACATAACAAAAGTATTATGGTCAATAGGTAAATGGATTTGCTGCTGCTAATTAAAATGGTGTTGTAATATGAAATAAAACTGCCGTATAAATTAAGATATATCAATGTTTTTGTTTCACTTTTTGCACATATGGAATTACAATTAACTTCCCTTATGAAGTTAAAATATATAGGATAGCTATTGATAATCAAATATAATTTGAAATCTATTAAAGCGGCATGTGAACGCAGTGGTAGAGAAAGTGTGATGGCAACACTTGGCTGGGGGAGTCTAAAATAAAATGTGAAACTGGCCATCTGTGCATATTTCAAAAGAAAGTAGGTACGTCATTCCACAAAATAGAA
The DNA here is from genome assembly GCA_949317995.1 of Acholoe squamosa. NCBI lineage: Eukaryota > Metazoa > Annelida > Polychaeta > Phyllodocida > Polynoidae > Acholoe > Acholoe squamosa. Next base: position 75,489,533 of record OX439038.1, read on the forward strand.
AGAACTGTTGAAACTGGACATTAACTATCCAGACAAAATTAATGCTACCTAAATTATAGAACAAAGCAATCTTTGGAGGGAAAGTCATTTTTGAAAAGGCTTTTGCAAGTAGGCATTAGGTATTGAACAAGTAATCAATGGATAATTCATGACGAGTGTGTGTTAGCAAAGGATAATTACACCAGGGTGTAGTCCAAGTGTACTTATCCTTTGCTAACACACACAAGTCATGAATTATCCATTGACTACTTATTTTATTCCACGATCTGTACAAACACCTCATCGCCCGGCAGCGGACAGCTACAGCGCCTGTCTCAGCTTGGCTTGCTTTGAATGCATCTCGCGGTTATGTATACACGATCGGTACACACACCTCGGCACCCGACAGCTGTTTGGTCTGAACCCGTCCCGCAGTCCTCTATAATTATAAAGCTATTCTAACATTATTCGAACCAATAGACCATCGATACATACACCTCGGCATCCCGCATCTCACAGTTATGGCAGAGGACACACGGCGAAAAAAAGATGTGCCCGGACCGGGACTCGTCCCGCCTACCTCTAACAGCTGAGCGCAATGGGCTAACCACTAGACCACTGGGCTGCTCTTCTCGGTGCCCGGTTGGGCTTGGCTTTGTTTGAATGCGTCCCACGGTTATGGTAGCGGACACCCCACAGTCGTCACCTCCCCAGGCTTTGTATCATATAAAGACCTGGTTCTAGCCAGCCACCACTCGTCAGTCCCTGTGGCGCAATGCATAGGGAGTTGGATTAGGGACCTGAGACTGCAGGTTCGAGCCCTGCCCTGGCCATGAGATTTCATAGGTACATGTAACATATGACATGTAAGGACATGTAAGGTGTGCAGGTTATCCATGGGAGAAATCATGGAATAACTTTTGATAAACAAGGATTGGTGGATTTGACAAGAAGGGGAGGATTTAAACACTGTACTATTCCTTCCGGCACATAACAGGTTTTAGCTCTATGATTGGCTACTAGGTGGCAGGTGAGATATTTGGTATAATAACTAACGGTCTCAGTGAGGGAAATCCCGCAGAAAACCAGAAGTCATATATGATTGTGGTCAGAAGTGAATACTGCAGGCACAGTGAATGGTCAATAAACATCTTGCAAATAATGCCAATAAATATAAAACCAGAACACATGTTGTTGAATGTTTGCTGCTTTAGATAAAATACCAGGAGGGCATTTCTCAGAGTGCTTACCCATTTTTTCAAGGGCTAGGTTGGAAATAGTGATTCTACATTTTATCCAGTGCAAAATTATGCCTATATTATGAAGTAAGGATATCTCTATTAAATCTAGGGTGATTTTTAGAAAATGGACATGTTCCAATGGGTGCTATCATGTTTTGTGCTATATTAAATTACAGTGCGGGACCAATTCCTTCTATGAGACCAAAAAGAGACATGGTGTCCTTCCAACCAAGCAGAAAATGTGGAACCCCACAGGTGGCATCTTTATTTCCCCTTTTCTTCCATCACATAGACATCTTAAAACCGTGTCATCTCTGTTTTTGTATATCTCTATATACAAAAATAAAACACATATTGAATCATCAAGAAAAATAACACCCAGAGGGAAAGTAGAGGGCCCGGAATTCCGGAGATTCTACCTTTTGGCTCAGCTGGGGAAGTTCCATCTAAATATAAAAAGTAAATTGCAAAGGTGGCTTTGTTCTTCAGACTGATTTATTTCTTGTTCGATAAAATGTAAATACAAATCTCAGCCCACACCGAGGCCTGTGATATATTGTCTCCGCTTGATAGAGCTAATATCATGGCTTAAATCAACATTATCAACTACTTTAACCCTTTGAATGCCACTGATGCAGGAGTGCATCATGCCCATTGATCGTCATGAAGCACCAATGAAGTGCTGGTGAGACTGCTCACCAGCACTTCGTAGGAGGATCATGCCGACCCTACGGGCTTGAAACGTAAACTCTCAGAGGGCATGATGCTCCAATGAAGTGCTGGTGAGCAGTCTCCCGAGCACTTCATTGGTGTATCATGATGACAATGGGCATAATACATTAATGAATTAGCGGCCACTAAAGGGTTGATATAACTAGGCCATAAAATAAACAATATGAAAAGGTCCTGACCCTGCATAGAAAACAAGTCAGTTGGGATCGACATTTTAATTGGTTTAGTGTTTTCAATCAATTATGATCACGAACTGTCGTGGCAGTTTGTTGGTCAGGATTTTGTTCTTGTCTTTCTTTTTCGAATGGTGAGTAAAATGAAAGAAAGGAAAGAAAATTGTACCTACACCCAGCATAGATTCCTATATACCGGTGGGTAATAAAACCTTAAAAACACCATATTTCGCCTATATTGTGCGTTGTAAGGAGTGGAGCTGTATCAGTTAGAGTGATCTACAGGATCTACTGTCCAGATGGTATGTAGATAATAAATGATGCCGGAAATCAACTGTCACTGGAGAGATATTTCTAATCAATGAGATACAAGGTCAATAACATTGAAGGTCAATATAACTGCCATCTTCATGACAGTCTGATATATATGTTGTACTGTGGGTCTATTAGAGTATTAACTCTTCCTTTCTTTTTGATATGGGTCATAATGATTATGGTGCACCTATGGTCCATGTATAATCTGTTTATATTCTCCCAGCTGTAACTCTTACTCACGTATGGTGGAGGTCAGTGCACATTATTAATTTTCGAAGACCAGCCATAATTTGTAAACATTTTGACCTAATGGTATATTTTCATGAGTTTCAATCAGAATACCATAGTTTTGATCTTCTTTCTTATTTCCCTGCATGTTGTAGGCCTTTCATAATAAGAGATTTCGTTTATTTTAGAAGAAATATAGCCACAATTAGTTTCTCTTGATTGGATAAACTCCAGTATTCATATTTCGTGGCATTTGAAGCTAGGTTTTAATGACTTATATTCACACCCAAGTTGAATACTTTCAATAATTCTGGCATTTTCAAATATGAATAGCCTTCCTCCATGCATAACAGGTATTAACATAAAATGAATTTGAAAGCAAGCTTTCCAATTTTAACTTTTCTTATGGGTTGACATAATATAGGCATGTCATGCGTGCTATAAAGAATTGGGTGAAATAAAATGTTTAAAAAAGATGAAAGAGTCTAAGAAATAGAATCTAATTTTCTCTAATACAAGTACCCTTCACTACCAATTTGGCTGGGTACCAGGGATTATTTCATGTTTGAAATAATGTATATATTGGGAGAGCCTAAGACAGAAATAGAGCCTAATTTTCATTTATACATTTGTATCAGGCATTTCCAAATTGAAATAGCCGTTTAAGTGATGGCCAAATAATGTTGAAATAAGTCTCAAAATGAAGTAAAATGTATGGGTCCCTAGATAAGACACTATGTGAAAATTGGCTAGGAATGATCACCCCATTTTCCATCCATGTTAACTATAGCAATTCTTTTACCATATACAACCACAGTAAAAAGGAAACTGGGGTCTCAATGTGAAGAATCTGTTCCATGACTGAGGCGTCAGTTTGCCAAGTTTTGACTTGTTTTATCATAATTTCATGCTGGTCGCTTTGAAGATTTTGAGATTTTTGAATAGAAGCTAATGGATCTACTTCCAATGAGTGTAACTGAAGTATTCACCAATCAGGTGTAAAGTGTACTCCACAGATGAAGGTCAAGTCAAAGTCAACAACTGCCCCTGAGTTCAGTGACCCCATGTTGATAGGCCTGTCACAGTGTTACCCATGCCATTATCTCTAGCTTATCTCTGATCTATACCATCTAACTGTTATGTGTGTTCTTGCTAAAATTTATATGCCACTTGTTATCTTATCTTGAGGGAAAGGGATGTTGTTGTTGTGAAAAGTTATTGGCCATATTTTTCTTATATTGATATAGCAGGTTTTTCCCAGTATAGCCAACCCCAATGATTTTGTTCATTTATACCGGTATATAATAGGTTATAGGGGCAGGAGGGGAGGTTTGCGTTAAGGTGCTATTTGGTGACTTTTATTCATGTCCACTGATAGTATGTCATCTAGTCCCCAGTGTGTTTAATATGATCACCGATACATTATCATGCCATATACTTTTAATCCTTCATTATGGGAAAGCGTATAGTCTAGCGTCAAGTGGTAGAGTCTTGTGTCTAAGTTTCTATCCCATATGAAAGGAAGACACAACGGGTAAATCAACTCTGAGAAGTTTTATTAACGTCTGCCTTAGGTCGTCAAGTAGCAACAATCCATTATAACTCACAGTCATCCACCAAATCTATCCAATAGTCCAGATGGTCAAAGACCTTTGGAACAAACTAGATGCCACACTCTCGCATCCTCATTAATTTCATGTCCAATTCATCCATGTGTACATCAATAAAATATTTCAATATCTTAAATAGTCTCCATATATAAATCAACAAATCATATGAATTCCGTTCTTAATCACAACTAAACATCGGCATAAATCACATCCCTGGTAAATCATGCATATCCATTAAACTCTCATCGATGGAGGTGGAGAGCAACTTTTAACTCCATGTAATTTATATCAATTGTATAAGAACTTTGTCCTAATAGATTATAAATGCCAATCTCCAAATGGTAGTAAGCTTCAGAATTGTTGATGTTGTAGCAAGTGAGTGAGGCTAGGTGAGGTAACCAGTTCCAAAATGTATGTGTTCCTATATAAATCCTAAACTTCCAAAGACAACTCCTGTCTCTAGCACCTCAGTCTTAAACAATTTCCTCTTGTAAATATAAATGTTGTATGAGCTGTGGACTATATAAACTTCCTCTGATTCCAGGGTGAACTGCACACGATGCTGCTGCCAACCAATTCACACCCTGGTCTGCACTACAGCCGGCCTTTATACCCTCATTGTCATGGACCTGTAACTTGATACCCCCTGGACCCCAACTCTTCCTGCTGTCATCCGATATCCTATAGGGGTGTATCTACTATTATCTAACTGATCGCTTTCTGGAGATATACTTTTGGTCCTTAACTTGTACCCCGCCCTGAGACTCTTTTTATAGACATTAGTTTTTCATGAGTCATCCCAGGACTTGGTTCCTCTCTAGTCACAAACAACATTTTATAAACTCTAAACTGATTTCATACTTGCCAATATTACTGTTACTCGCTTATGCCATTATAGTTGTATTGCTTTCTTAGATTTCGAAATGTCCAACATCAAAATAAAACATCTTTACTATTTCTTTGTCTTATCATTTCCATTCCTTTAGTTTGCTAGTCCTTTTTATTCGAAATCCTCCCAATTCAATAACTAGTAATGTTCACATTCAGAGTGTGTGGAGCATACAATAACCAAACCAATGTATACTCAGTATCAAACTTATTATAGCACTACTAATCATGACACAGGTCTTTGTAACACTGATTCAATATTCAGTCTCATAAGTCCGGAAATGTTCCGTTTTCTAAATTATCTATCTAGGGCAGCCACAAATGGGTGCTTTGTTTCAATGTGTTGAGTTGCTGCATTCAGGGTATCCCTCAATACCTTTCCTTGCATAATAGGTGACTTCCAATATATATCTTTATAAATCCGGTCCACCTTGAGTTGTTTCTTGGCATTGTTTCTTAGTTGCCTGACTGGGACAATTAGGTTTTCCTCCTCTTGAGCATACTCATATGTGACAGCCAATAGTTGTCTATCCCAGCATGGGGCTAGATTCTCTAGCCTGTACAATTCATGCAAATCATCTACGCGCGCATCTCTTCTGTCCCATATTTTTTCTGCCACCCTGAGACAATCATTTTGCAATGTTTGCAATTTAAGGCATACCCACTCCAGCGCTCCTCCTAGTATAAAGCCACAGTACTCCATGATTGGTCTAATCATCGAGTATACCTTAGTTGCACCGTCAGTATTGTGTCTGATGTTCCGTAATTAGGTGATATGCCTCTCCACCAGACCAATGATCTTTCTCGCATGTGGGACTAGTGTCATGTACTTATCCATAGTCACCCCCAAGTAGTTGAAGTTTTTTACCTCTGTGAGTCTTTTCCCTTGTAGGTAGATAGAAGTGCCATGGTTGTCCATTGATTTCCTTCTTGAATGACACCACATTATTTCAGTTTTCCTCACATTCATTGTTAACTCATTCACTCTACACCACTCACTCAGTCCATTCAGATCCTCTTGCATGAGTAACTTGGCACACTCAGGCTCACCCGAGCAGCTCATCATTACTAGGTCGTCTGCGTAGATCACAAATTTCAACTTTTCTAGACAATTACCTACGTCATTGATAAAGCAAATGAATAAAAGAGGTCCCAACACACTACCTGCTGGTTCACCATATTTTACATCCAGGTTTACAGATTTTAGACCATTGACTGTTGTGTTCTCGACCCTGTTTGTAAGATAATCGCTCATCCAGTCTGCTGTGTTGTCATCTAGATGCTGTTCCCTAAACTTCCTGACTAAAAGATGGTGATTTATTGAATTAAATGCCTTCTGCAGGTCAATGAAGATGAGGCAAACATTCATCTCTGTTCAGTGCGTCATATACCTCTTTGAAGACAGTGTAGACTGCACTGGCTGTAGATCTACCTGGCCTAAAACCGTGCTGCTCATGACAAAGGGTATTAAGTCCTTCCATTTGATCTAGTAGCTGTTTGTGGATCATACCCTCACAAAGTTTGGAACACACATTTAACAGACAGATGGGCCTCCAATTCCCTACTAGTTTTAGGTTACTATTCTTTAGAATCATTACGTTTGACCCCATTTTCCACTCAGTTTGAAAACGTTTTGTTGCTATGCTCTTATTCACTAGCAGCATGAACTTGTCTGGTACTGCAGTCTGTGCATCCTTTAAGACACTGGCTCGAACATGTTCAATGCCTGACGATTTCCCCACACCTAGCTTCTGTATTGCCGACTTTACTTCCTTTAATACACTGGGTCTGGTTGATATGACCACCCTCTCACCCCTATCCAGGTCACGGTCTTGAGCATGCGCCACATTTTGAGGTAACTCACATGTTAATTGCTCCCCAACTTCATTATAAAATTTATTTACATAGTCAGCCACTTGGTCTTCCTCAACTTCACTACGATCCGGTTTCTGCGGTTTCATACTGGCGACAGTCTTGTTGCCTTTCCAAATCGAGTTCACAAGTTGCCGAAATCTCTTAGGGTCATTTTTCAGTCACTCTAGTTTCTGCTTTAATTCAACCCGCCTGGCCTCGTTGATGGCCTGGTTCATCCCTTTGGCCAAGTCCCTTTCCAAACTCTAAAGTCTGCGATACTCCTTGGCAGTGAAACGACACATTCTTTTCAATATTCTCCTTTTCCACCTCAACATTGGTACAGCATTATTTGGCAGTCTGCCAGGATCCTCTCTTGGTATTGTAAATTCTTGTATGCTGCAGTCACAGTTTAGGTACTGATTCATTTGGTCCTCTATAGTGTTGTACATAACATGTACATCATCTGAAACTACAAAAGTACCCCAGTTAGCGTCACATAGGGCATTTCTCATTTCTTGAGAAGCATAGTTTCTGTATGACCTCCCCTACTATTGTCTTTTTCATATGTCTCGTTCTTGTCTGCTTTCGTACCACGAAGACTGGCGTGTGGTCACTCACTCTATACGAGATTAACCCATTGGGTGATAGTTGGTTTCATTCTGATATTAACTTTAGAGTTAGGGCTACCGTATTGTATATATGGTTTTCACTGATTATGAATGACAAGCTTAATCCAGTTTAAGTTATTTTATTGGCAATAAATCATAACAGGAAGTTGTATTCGCGTATACCATGCAGACATTGTACCAAAGAGCGTGAATATGTCTATGTGTACACAGTCCTTCTTAATTCTTAAATATTTTATGTTTGAAGAATGAATAAATATTTCATTTTTGAAGAATAAATGCATTTTTGCATGCTGTCTTGAAGTGATGACATGAGATCGAAGGCTTAGTACATTAAATCATATTGTAGTCAATAAAGGGTTAACATTATTAAGCCTTTAGGGGCCGCTAATGCATTCATGCACCATGTCAATTGGTTGTCATGATGTCTGAATGCAGCCCTGGTGAGTAACTCGCCAAGTCTACATTCATGCATGATGTCGACCATGCGGGACGAATATGCTCCTGGAGGGTCGGCATGATGCACCAATGAAGTGCTGGTGAGCAGACTCGCCAGCACTGCATTAGTGCATCATAACAACCAATGGGCATGCTGCACTCCTCCTATCAGCAGCTCGTACAGGACCAAAGGGCATTAAGACGCCCACAGAGGGTCGGCATGATGCACTAACGCATTGCTGAAAAGTCGCATGAAAAGGAATAAAGCGTACAGTTCTTGATCTCACCAGAGAAAAGGCAATAGCGGTTGTTCTTAAATATCTTTAATTTTGAAGAATAAATGCATTTTGTTTACAGTGGCCAGCAAGGGGCAGTGTATAATTTATGTGCATTTTCATCTTAACTCTTTCTATGTTAATTACAAATTTCATGACTGATAATTCCATAGACTATCACATTAACTAAGCAGGTCGGTGGAATAGTATCTACGTTATAACTCAGAATATGCATTCTGTGCACGGATTAACAGTAAGACAGTTTATCATCATGCTGATTGTCCTTATCATCTATTGGGGTACCTATACATATAGTTAAGAAATAAGGATAAAATACAGTAAGAAGTAGAATTTTACTTTCTCATTGAAAAGGACCCTGCACTACCAATTTGGCTGGGTATTATAGACTACTTCAACTACATGAAATTTACGACGAGCCTCCCAACACAGAAGAGGAGCCTTATTTCATCTATTTTAGGTTATTCCAAATGGAAATAACTGTTTATGAGACTGCAAAATATTGAAATAAGTCCATTTCCGAGCCCCTGACTGTTGGGGGTCTTGAACTGCTACATTAAATGCCTTCAATTAAACTGCCCCCGGCATTCCATGATGTCAACCTAATATCCAATTAGTGTTTAATAACGATTTCTGTAGTACACTGTGGCCATTTAATGGCAAAGGTTGGTACCCAAATAACTTTTTCATCAGGAGGGTGTTGCTTGTATGCTAAATACAGCTTGGAGTAGGTGCCTTCTCTTCCAAGGAAGTTACGCTCTGCTTCAACATTTATCTTCCACTCACCATATTAGTCTGAAAAGGCACCTGCCTTGCTTAGAGATGTGTTCTGCACTATTAGGTACCTACATTTGTAACACACTCTTTCAAGTGCTCTTGTTTTGACCACTCATGTGCAACACAAAAAGAAAAGTTAGACTACAAAGAAGGACACTGCTGCAAGTGATGCACTTCTTATGGAAAACTACCTTTTCCCATAGGAGCAACACCCTTCTTGGGGCTCTACCACACAACCGATATCCCCAGCCTTCATCAGCCTTAGCAATAGATGAGACATAAGGTTTATACATTTACAGGAAATATTTACAGCATACAATCTACATGAATAATATTACGTCTATATACTTAATTACATTGCAAACAACACCACTCCATGCATAACCAAGGAGAGGCGGTGTCGACCCCTGATGGGATGGTAGGGGAGGGGGAAGAAAGGTTACACATTTGGCAGAGAAATTGTTTTACGTCAAGTTCATGTAAGAAAAGAGTCAGGTGGATAGAGTTCATGTGGAGGGCGTGCAAATATTACCCCAATTCTGCCGAAAATAATTGAATGGAGGGGCGTTGGGGAATCTGGCAATTGTAGGAATCCTTAATCTTTAGGTGACCTGGATCCTAAATCCTGTAGCTCTCCCATGGACATCAGAATAATGATGGATGAACACAAGGATGCAGAGTATACGATCTATAATATCTATTAGGATCCTTTTAGACTTGTGACAATTGGAGGTACAAAGATAGCACTTAGAGAATGATATATTAAGCACACATGCACCATACATTAAATAACAACAACTCAACCATTTGTGACCAGTGGATTTTGCATACCACCCAAAGACTATACCCAGCTATGCTAAAAGTAGGATAGCCTGGAAAAGTTCAGCCTCGGCCAGCGGCGTTTGATACCAGTTTAATAGTACCTCGGGCTTGATAGAACGAGCCTGGGGAAACTGTAATGCACTAACACACATTTGTCCAGTTTTGGCCAACTAAAGCTGCATCGAGCTCTAACAAGCTTTGCCCTTTGAGGTCTGATGCGTGACTGTTGCTCGTACAAGTAAGTTGCTGAGAGGCAACAGCATTCCAACGTTGAAGGTTCAAAGTTGGCATAGAAAAAATACAATAATACAGATAAGCTCTAAGAATCCTATAGAAGCGTCATATTCCTATCTGTAGTTATCAAATTAACCATACTAGTATAGGCAGTGGGTAGTATACCGGTACCATTATACCCCGTTGTGGACGCCCATCCTATAGATGTCCCCATCCCTAGTGTAGTACCGTTGGAGTCCATAAGTGATGTGATGTTAGGGGTGTAAAGGGATACTGTGGAACTGTAGACTGGGACCCCTCCCCGGTTGCCACCCTGTGTACTAACTCTGACGATGAGCCCAGCTAGGAAGATGCAGAAGAAGAAGGTGACAGTAAGAACACGTTTAAAGATGAGGAGCTTGGTGATCTGGTTAGGGTCATCATTGGTGATCTTCGCCTCCCTGGTGGCCGCCATGGATATACTTTGAGAGAAGCTGATGGACGCCGTCAGGAGGGCTGTAGTGGAGAGAAGAAAGAAATATTAAGTAAGGACTTCTTTGTTAAAAGGTGGCGGATTTGTGGGGAATCCAAACTGCTTTTACTTTGGCCCCAAGCCTCCAAATTTACCAAACGGATTTGGTATTTTTCATATTGGTGGCATCCGCCATGGACATTAGTACAATACAATGTCCAATTTTCAGATCATGCTCACTGAGCCGTGATACCTAGTAGTATACAGAAAGTGGCCCACCAGCCTGGCACACTGTAAGAAATAACTGTTGAATCTACAAGGGGTCCTCCTTGTGAAAACTGAACAATGAACCACTGTAATTACACAACAGGGAGCCAGTGTAAAATCTCAAGATGGCAGCGTGGTGGTACAAGGAATCTCTGTGAAAACGATGTGAACATAAAGAAGGATCTCAGGCAACTTTGAGACAAGAGATCCTTCCTTATTTCGACAACATTTCTTGTACAGTGTGTTTCAAATGCAACATATAACACTGCATGAACCTTCAGATTTAAGCAGCATAAAATTGCTTAAATCTGCACTTAACGTTTTTTAATGCCGCTCAATGGCCGCAGCTCCATGCAGTGTAAAAACGCATAATCCTTGTTATCCTTCTTATTTGGTGCTGACATAAATGAATCAGTCATGGGGAAGGGCTGAGTGATCAATAGTATTTACCATGAAGTCGTTCACAAGACTATATGACAACCCTGCATACGTCTATACTTACCAGGAGTCTCGTCAGATTCCTCCTTACTGCTCGTACTTAAATCAGCTGCACGTTTTATTGCCTGTGTGAAAAGAAATCAATGATTAGTGACACGACACATGGCCATAGTGTCTCTACGTCCTCTATAACTATCTTTATTTCTCTTCAGTTAATTTTCTATCCTACTTTACTCAACATAGATTTGTATAGGTCTATCAAAGTGATTGGTTTTGTGTATGTTTCATGATCGGATTTGACAAAGTGGACATGTGGTCATTTATTTTATCATTTACTCTTGTATCTAATATGACTATGTGAGATGCAATAAACAATTTAAAAAAAACACATACCTGTTCAGAGAGTTTCTCCCAGTTGAGTTTGAAATTGATTATGATAACGTAAAGGATGCCACAGGTCATTATGGCGATACACAGCCCCCACCATATTCCTGTAAACATAAATGGTAAAGCCATATATTAGCCATTCGAGGCATGAACATTGATCACACAGTAAAAAAGGATTTCACTAAAAAAACAGTGATTCTCTGGCACCCGCCTTGCCAGTGAATCACAGTAAAAAAAAAATACAGTCAATTCTTGTTGAACACTGCAGAGAATCCCAGTACTGTGAACCTTTGGAGGGTGAAACACTGTTATTATAGGGGATCTCACCGTTCTTTTAAATTACGGTGAATCACCATAAAATCTTACAGAGTTTCCATGCCAAATTTAGGGTAATCTTTAACAGTGCAATTACACTTTGTCTGTTCGTTGACACGATGCATGAATGTGCATAAGGGCATACGCCAGCTATCGGGGTGGGTTATCAACCTATGAAATGATTCCTTGGTTTGTTGCTGAATCAACATCACAAATTGGTGATATAAATGTTGATCAACCACATATCAGTGTTGATTCAGTTGTAAAGTGATTTCCAGTGGCGGATCCGAGATATTGAAAAGAGGGGGCGCGGTGCTCTTTCAGGCCACTACCTTTGTCTAAATTCGGACATTAAAAGAGTCAGACAATATCCAAACCAAAGGGAAGGGATGCGCGTCTTAATCCACTTGTAATTCTGTGGCCAATGATCCATTTACAAGCTGATTTTTGTGGCCAATAATCCATTCAAAATGTCCCAAAATCCTCTTTTTTTCAAATCCATGAAAGGTGGTAGAGATTGTTTATACTTACCGATAATGCTGAGAGGTGTGAGGAAGGTGAGTGGCAGAGCGATAGGCCATGATATAAGGTAAAAGCACACAAAACTAAGGACAGAACCTGCAAGCTGCCATCCTATACCCCTAAACACTCCACGGCCAAGAGTCTGAAATAATAATGGGGCCATGAATGAGATATGGGAAGGGGGATTTGTTTGATTTTTGTCTCACATATTTGAGAAGAACATTAATGGTATTAATAGGTGGACATCTTTACTAGATTGTCTTAAATAACTTGAGTATTTTTTTATTTCTACCCCAAAAGAAGTGTTTGGTTTTTATATGGATATATTCTACAATATTCAAAGGTCTCTTCCTTTTAATATCGAAGAAAATATGGAAATCTAGTCTGATATCTCCAGCGGAAGGTTTTAGCGAAATTTTATATTCAATATATTTTCTTGTTTTTTTGTTGTTGTTTTTTTTTATCTCGGCCCCTGCACTCGTCTGAATTATTTATGTTATCATAAGTAGGGCAAAGTCAACACAGGTCTTACAGGTCATAAAATACATGTAGATGCTCATAGAGGCCCATAAAATAAAACTTCTCAACATTTCACTTCCTGTCCAGTGGAAAAATGATGATTTAGATACTTGCATACAAATGGGTCATTACTAAAAGGGGATAAAGATTAATCGTTTTATTGCCAGTACACTTCATCAAAGTTCGTCTTCCTTATTAGGCATTACATGGGCATGGCATCCAGGGCCTCTGAGAGTGTAACACCTCACATTGCCAATATAATCCTTGAGTGACAAGTGACTCGCTGCATCCTGATTATCAAAGGGCGTGATACATTTATGTTGGTTTTCTTTTCTTTCATTATGTAAGGGTTTTAGGCGTTTTAATATAAATTGAAATACATTTTTTCTGTAAATTGGGGGCATGAGAATAAGAAAACTTACATTTACGCCACTGCCCACACAGTACAGGGCCATCACAGGTGAGATCTGAGCCACAAGGTTAATCACCGCCCTGTGGTATAAATAACATAACATCATAAACAGAATATATGGACGTATCATTAGTGTAGGTATATATATATATATATATATATATATATATATATATATATATATATATATATATATATATATATATATTAGATGATGTCATGTCTGAATTGTCGACCTATTTACAACGGAAATATTTGCGACAATTGTTATTCAATAGATTTTGTCATTTCGTTATGATTCAAATGGTACTATGCTTCCTGATCAAAGTTAAAGCATTAATTGCTCTTCTCCGAACAGATGGCTCAAGATTTAAGCCAAAATTTGGTCTTCTCCGAAGGAATAAACACAATGACTAATTCCTTATTTGAATTAAAGATAACCTTAGAAAGTCATGGTATTAACACTTACGGGTCACTAGTGAACAGTTTTGGCAACTCATACCGGGCAGCAATGTATAATATGGCCCAGAGAATTCCGTTGGCAACTGTAACATAGAAACATAATACAGTGTAAAACGTACATTGACTTTAGGGGCAATCGCTCCAGAATTTTGCAACGCAGCATTGTAAGATTGCTAGTTATTTTAAGAATATTCCCTTGGAATCTCCTGGCTGGCGGCCTAGCCAATAAAAGAACATGTTTGCTCATTGCAATCTTTAGATCTATAAGGGTTTTCATGATATTTTCAAGTACAAGACATTGGGACTTTTAAGAATTGACGGTAAACATATGACAATGGCAGTTTGATAGTGTCCAGTAGTGTCTATGAATCACTGTTACTTCAACAGAATTCTTCATAGTGTATAGATAGTGGGTTTATCAGGGGTTATCCCATTATGGCTGATACTTCATAAGATAAACACATTTGTATCCATTGCTTTTACGGCCATCTAGGGACAACAAGGTGCCCTTTGTCAGTATCTGTCGGAAGTAGGGAGTGGGAGAGTCCCTCATGTGTCAAAATCTAAAGATAACAGTACTAGGAGTGGGAGATACGTGAGAACTGACATGTCTATATCAATTTTAGATGTGTAGTGAAATGAAGATTAGGAGTATAGTGTTTATCAGGGACGTGATTGACACATCTATAAATTTTATTTTTATGGGCCTGTCTAGGGATTTATGTATCAAAATATGAGTCATAGAAACACTGAGACAAATTAGCTGCGCCTATCTTAATTGGCGTATAGGTCATCCTTCCCGTAAATTCTTTTAAAAAAGAAAGAGTGTGGCGGTGATAATTTATAGTTTAAAGGGAGTGTACTTACTTGTGAGAGTCATGCCGACCCTGGCTGCTGTTTTGGCTCTCTTTGGCTGGTTCCCACCCAATGACTGTCCTACCCTGATTCCTGCTGCTATACCCAGCCCAAACGGTATCTGTAAATACAAGATATTAACATAGGATATTGTGCATTATTGTTGACCATATTATACCGTAGCCCTATAAATAGTTAGGTGATATATGATGTTTCACTTGTTTGGGTTGTTTGTTGTTTTTTTTTGTTGTTTTTTTATGATCTGTTATCTCTAAACGTTGACCTGCATGCTAGGTTTTACAACCTCAAAGTTGGTTCAACGTAAAAACCTAAAGCATTAATTACATTTTATGAAACTTTACTCGGAACTTGGATAAAACTAGATGAATTAAAATGATTCAAGTATAATGGAAAATCTTGCTTTCTACTGTTATTTCTTTTCAACAGAATGTTTCTAGGGTTTAGGTTTAGTGTATGTTTCGGTCCTGCGAGAGCAAACTAGGTATGCCGATTGAGAAATTTGCAGGACCGAATGTCCTTCATGGTGAAAAGCTTTTCACAAAGACTGAAGTCATCCGTCCGACCTTGTACATTGACAGATATGTCGAGCATGATTGATGACACAGTCTTGTAAGTCGGAGGCCTTGATAATGCATTTATATTCTTTCTGTTATAAAACATGCATACTTACACCATAGCACAGAGAATCGAGGTTAAATGCAACCGACTGGGCTCCGAGTTCTGTGGTGCCGATGAGTCCTACGGATATGAGAAGTGCGAAACAAACTTTGAAATAGACTGATATTAATCCATGAACATAAATTATTTCTAAAATCAACGATCAGTTAATGGAAATCAATCAGAGGGTTAAATGTCACATTGGGTTACAATGCACATATCTTCATTGTGTTGGGTTTACTTAGCTTAATTGAAAAGAGTTGAAATTGAAGATAAAACTCACCAATGTTAACAAAAAATCATAACACTAAGAATCAGTCACAAATCAAGTTTGAAACATGCACTAACCGGCTAAGATGATGGATATTTCAAATGCCCACCACTCGAAACACGTCATTAGCAAGCCGAAAATAGCAAGTTTTGCCAATGGTCCCCATTCCAGTAAACTTCTCATATCCCAACCTGTTGAAAAAAATGCAGAAATGTTTATTTTAAAGCATTTAATGGGATTGATTTAATTGTTCAGGGTATCCGATAGCAAATCACCTGTATCAACAACGTAAATGTTTTTCATCAAATGAGAGTGAAGAGGTATAGAGCTGAAGGAGTCCCAAAAGTAGTGCTGAGATGCGTAGATCTGTGCTTTAGAATATTACTGAGTTTACATATGCACGACCAAGTCAATAATTCCCCCAAACAAAACACTTAGAAGTGCAGGTCCATGCATTTAAAGCTGTACTTGTATCAATATTGAAGTTAAAGATGCATATTCTCAGATGTAATGCATACTACGATGTAAAGTATAATCAGTATTTTATAGTATCAGTATTTATCAGTGTAAATTTATCAGATCTATAGCGAGTTATTATATATACTCACCTCCCCAGCACAGTTGGTGGCCCTTTGAGCATAATGTGTAGGTGAGGGTGCACACACAGATGTAGGCAAACGTGATATCCTGGGCTATTGCCGAACCCCTGGAAAAAAAGACAGGTTCTTAGTAATCTATGGGTGAAAGGTGACTGTTTTAGACTCGTACATAGTTCTGCGTAAGTCATTTAGTATTTGGAGGAGGAGAAGCTTATAAGAGATATCTAGATGGCTATAGTGGAGGCTCCACTGCGCATTTTTTTTTAACATTCTCATGTGTCAGTGTCTAAGATATAGGCTGTTGACAGTCCTGAACTGTAAACATGAGATCTAAAGTTGTAAATATGAGATTTGAGGGGTCACTTGTAATCACAGGGAGTGTGTTTACCTCCAAACCTGTGACTGAGATGTCACACTGATCAGGTATAGGGCTAGGTGTCCCCATGCTGTATTATATAAACAATAACACAGTACCATAATAAATAACAATACAGCAGTCCAACAACAACCAGTCCTGTAAAAATCAAACCTGTCTGATATCCCAATGTGAAAGGTTGCAACATTTACATAACATCAGCTTGATTTTGTAAACAAAAACATCTTTTTAACAACATAAGTATGCCTGGGATCACACACATTCACATCCCCAGATAAACAAATAGGTCCCCCAACATATGATTTCTACCTTGCAATGATAACAAACACTACTCTATACTCTGTGTTTGTGTCCCATTTTGTGAGAATAGCTGCGAGTCTCTGCAAAAATTGCGTAGTGGAGCTTCACCTTATACCGCCGCTATACCCATATGAAGCTGATGATATGTCCTCTGCACTTCCAATTACCCAAGACAAGATTGTACCAAAACCTGCCATTCGATCTGTCAATCTCATTCACAATCATAAAACGACGTAGAAATTGGCATGAAATCGCTCGGCAATGGACATGGGTATTTACTAGCCTATTTTCTGGCTGAGTAAAATTGCCTATTGGTTTTTGGCCTTAGAAAGTGACCCTTTTTAGCGGAGGTGGTAGATATTCTTCGGAAAATGATTCAATCTAGCAATATGTATAAATGTGTCAACTTACAGTACGCCCATTTTGACCTCGTACAGCAGGACGTACTGTAGGACGGCATGTAAGGCATGACCAGAGAGCATGATAAAGATGTGGGGTATGACACTGCTCTGACACTGAGTGTAACGCCGCAGGATGGCATTCAGAAACAGGAACTGTAGAGAAAAAACAACGAATAATTAGTATGAAACCATCTCACAGTACAGCAATGCCACAGAATGGCGCTTAAAAAGCAGGAATTATGTAACACATGTATTCTGAATGTTATTTAGGAACTCGCATTATAAAGGGGCGCACCCCTTTGTGTGGGAGTTGAAGCACGGGCGACACCCCTGTTTCAACTTGCCACTTGGCAAAACAAAATTGCGAATAAACAGATAAACGCTTGGGTTACAAGAGCACATGCAAGCAGGATCACTGCAATCAGAGGCCAAGACACAGTATGTCTTGGCACTAGTTATATAGTTCTGAAATATCTATTGATATATATATATATATATATATATATATATATATATATATATATATATATATACATTAGTCATTATATTTATATGATATTCAACTTACAAATATTCCTGGCATAAAGTACAGCATGTATTGTCCCGTTAACCTAAAATCAGAATGGGATCTCATGAAAGCATGCGAATGGCAAACCCAGTAAGGATTTTCATATTGTAAAATGTGGCCCCAGACTGGTTTTTATAGCCCCGAAATAGAGTTTCAACACCTTGTTCTAATGATATTTAAATATAAGACTAGGCTAAAGAAAGGTATTTTTATACTACTTCATCTAAAATTCTAAAAGATTTTTTTCCCAAAGGCCTCGTAATTTATCAAGCCTATAGTTAAACTTACCTGGCTACTTCAGGGTCCTGCCCTATGGCTACCAGTATAGGCTCAATGTTAAGGTGGATGGCGTAACAGACAAGTAAAGCCATCATGTGGATGAAGAGACCTGTCAACCATAACCAGAGATTCATAATTAATATAGGACCTTTTCTTTTCTGACATATTTTCCAATACCATTTCAGACTTAAGGGTCAGTTCACATAATTAACCTAAACTCAGGGTGCGCCTTATAAATAGGCGGCGATTTGACACTATAAAAAAGCACTAAATCAAGCCCCAGATGCAAAGTATGGTTTGGTTGCTTTTGTTTTAAAAATCGAGGGTACAGCCCATAAGCAGGTACATAAGACTTGTTCTCTAAGACATGGTATTTATCACATAAGAAAGATCTGATTAATTAGGAACATGTAGCTCAGACTCACCCCTTTGGAGGTACACGCCAACCATTCTATAATTGCCGTATCCATAACACTAAGCAGATCAAAGGGAAGAAACAAATATCATTATCAACACGTTCTAGGTTATTGTAGATTACCCAATAGAACAGAAGGGTAATTCATGAAAACTAACCACGCCCAAAGAAATTACCTGATGATTTCAAAATCAAAAGCCCTAAACATGTATTTTAGGTAGTTATGTTTTTTATGTGTGTTTAACTCTAAAAAAAAAATGCAGTGCCTTGCATCTTAGCCTTCCTCTCGGCAGCGATCTCTATATGTAGAGAACTTGATTTAAATGTGACATCAAAGAGGTGATAAAAGTCTGTCTCTAGAACCTACCTGCGAAAATGCCGTTTCACAGGAGGATACCATGCCGATGACGATGGAATTTCCTAAAACATTGATCAGCTGTAAAACAATTCAGAGCACAGGTAGAGTCATACATGTGCATACCAATCAGATTCAGTGCATAGCATGTGGAGACCAAGCAGATTTAGACAGATGTGTAGTCATACATGTGATGACCAATCAGATTCAGAGCTGAGTATGCAGAGACCAATCAGATTCAGAGCAGAGGCACAGTAACAGCACGAGCCTTTTCAGTCGTAGGCCTGAGTTCAATCGTACTTCCTTATGAAGATACTACGACTGCACATATTGGTTGAAGTCAGGATTTCATGGACTGTTACTGGACTGTGAGAATTTGAAAAATGGAAAACCCAGAGTTACAGCCACGTGTTAGTGGCAGATATAAGTGCTACATTATACATCTGTGATGACACACGCGCACTGGCAAGCACATACCCTATGATGTTATTGTACCGGGAGATAAGTATCTGTATATGGGGCTGGCTGTTTAGAGGAAAAACTTACTATATTTTTGTAAGATTACTTATGGCCAATAAAAACTACAACAACAACTATGATTTGAATTTTGAAAACTGTGATGGTAGATAATGCCCTACAACTGCTCGGTCTGTATTGTCAGCACGTATGCAGTTATAGGTTAAAAGTTGTCAGAGCAGTGCCACTGCTGCAAGCATTAGTGACCACTAGTTTATGACTGGGAGTCATTTCATAATACACTGCGACTGCACCCTTCTAGCCGTACTATACATCCCATAGCAATAACACAGGCATCTCAAACGTAGGGCTGGGTGCGATCACAATACATTAAGAAATGGCCTACTGTATGGGAATAAAGTGAGGGTTCTTACTCAGTGGAGTCTTGGTCTAAAGGGTTGAACTGATGAATTAATGAAGTATGCAGTGCCTTATTGCTATGTGACATTTGTTACTGGGGGGGCATTTCTTAACAATGTCAATTAGAGAAACGCCCTCCTTTACAATTGGCTGGAGTGTGAATAACCACATCTCAGTCAGCTACAAGACTATAGTTTAAACAAGGAATTTACAATACAATATACATACCGTGTTTGATAAGGCTATGGCGTCCAGTTCTAGTTTACCGAGGTGTCCCCCAAACATGACGGCTATGGGCTGGAAGTACTGCTCACACACCTGGGTCACGACCTGTGGGCAAATGTGGAATTTTTTTAACAATTTGAAAATATAGAAAGTATTAAATCCTTGCTTTACCATGTTCGGCGTAATAACCGCTCATGGAGGGTGTTGCGAAAGGACAGGAACTCAATTCTGTCGAAGGTGCTATTCCCAAAGGGGAACTGACCCGGGGAACTAACTACCCTCAGGCAATGACTTCTCCCCTGTTTAGCAGCAAGGTAATAGCTAGGTTATAGAATTGATTCTTAAATTTTCATGAATTGGGAAAGGCTTCCCAGTATGACTCACACTAAGAGGATTGATCCTAAGTGTAAGATGGGATGTGGGTTCTGAGCAGCAGAACAGCCAGGAACTGGAAGGTGAGTGATGACAGTGAGAATCCATTTCCGATTCTTTTCGCAATAGCCTCCTGGAGGCTCTTGCCAAAAACCAAACGTGCAAGGAGCACAGAAAAATTATGTTGATAAAAGGTTACCTCGTCCTCCCCATTCCTTTAAACGTGCACCTTTCCACCAGCTGGCGTTTGCATGTTCCCATATATATATAGGGATATATTGCAGTGCTTTTGGAAAAACAATCAGGACGTGCATGCCAGAGAACACGTTTAAATGAACGCGTTTTGAGTGGTTAAGTGGCTGAACTCGTTTTCTTTTTGGCAAGACCCCCAGGGGGCTCCAAATTATATGTATGGCACCCCAGTATGTTAGAGTTCATTTGACTCTAAGATCGTGAAGAGTTCGACTTTTTGTAGTCGAAAAAAAACAACAATTGGGGCTAATGAAAGAATGCATCATGCCCACTGGTCGTTAGGATGCACCAATGAAGTGGTTGCGAGACTGGGCATGAATGCAGGCCTGGCGGGTAACTCACCAAGGCCGACACGATCGTAGTGCAATATGTTGATGCGAAACTAATGCCTAACAAGTAACATAATCGAAATCAAGTCAAATAGGATAAATTGTCTCGGAGGGAACACAAACGACCATGTGTCGAGTCTGGAGCTTTACGCAGGACAGCGGAAGCCTTCGCGAAGATTATAAAGACCTAGAACTTGAAAATGAGAGAGAGGCCCTTTTTTCTTTTTACATCCTTGTTCCACGAAGGAGGATTCTAAAACTCCTTTTTATCCGTTGTTCAATTTTTTTTTTTATATTTACTATATAATACCTTTTGCGCTCATGTACACACAGTCTTCTTGGTGGCAGTGGAAGACCCAAAACTTGAAAATGACATAAATCTATGCGACTTTTTTTTGGTTTTCTTTTTTGTTGTTTTTGAATTATTGAATTATAGTTCTAATTAGAAATGCCGAGTCTAAAGGGAAAAATGCATTGCCATCGCTCATTCCGTAATGACGGAATCATCATAGAATCCCCAAAAGAGTGCACCGAATAGTGAGTCATGGTGGAATCATGGCTGACGGAATGAGTGACGGGAGTGAAGTTACCCCCTCAGTTATATACAGCAGTCTTGAAGGTCTTGTCAAAAAGAGAAAAAAAAAGAAACAAAAACAGTTCACTTCAGACCAGAACACGTTTTTGTTCAACCATGTACCATGGCATGCACGTTCTAATTTTCTTTCCAAAATTGGTTACGTGCACCTTTAACGCAAAGGAAGGAGAATATACCTTTCCTTACATCGATAGTCCACTATAGTGTAAAAAAGGTGTTTAGAGTTTAAACACAATGCTAAACACTTTCTTGTCCCGTTATTGAACACACTTTACAAACCTAAACATGTTTAGCCTCATAATGTGATTAGCTTTTGTGCTTAGATTCCCATGTGTTTAGGTCTGTGTTTAGGCTCATATTGTGTTTACTATGTTTATGTTTATGTCTGTTATGTGTTTACATCTGAAATGTTTAGATAATGGTCCAAGTCTCTAGTGTTTAGCATTATGATATTATGTTTAGATCTGGTGTACATGGATATTAAACTTACACAAATCATTCCATTTATTCTACTAAGGTGGGTAGGGAGAACCTCTTTCTCCCAGGGAATATCATCACATAGATTATCTTCCATGTAGTGATAATAAACAGAATAGCCAGGAGAGGATTCTTGTAGCTCTATATTTTTTGTACTGCACAGTACGGGTGTCTAAGGTAGGCATTGCTTATTAACCCAAATGATATAGGATCCAAGTGACTAATCTAACCTGCTAACATGTTATATTATTTATACTAATGTACTTATACATAGAATTATTCGATTTTGATTTTACAAAGTTCTTTTAGTAGATTTAGATGAGAAGAGGGTATACCTGCTTTTAGAAAGTACATTTGAACACAATGCTGCCACTTAGTGTGTCTTTTATATCTAAATACCTAAATATACACATGTTTATATCCTAAACACCTAAACATCAAACTGCTTAAATGCTAAACATCTAAACATGTTTAGCATTGGTGTTTAGGCATTTAGAATAAAAGTGTTTAAATCCTAAACAGATGGCCAAGAATACAACTAGCTACTCTATATGTTTAGACTTTAAACATGTTTAGACCTCAACATGTTTAAAACCTAAGCACCTTTTTTACAGTCGCAGAAATTTATATAGGAAATGTATGGCTCAATTGCGCGACAGGGGCCAAGTGGGCTATGGACTTTAACACGATTCTCTGCATGTTTCCATATTCCAAGCACGTTTGCTTTTGGGCAACAAAAAGTCGTTATCATAAGGTTAAAAGAAATGGAAAAGCAAAATTTTGTGAAATTGGTTTTTGCCCACTTAACGCTCAGCTCTATAAAACGTTGATTCATTCTTTGAAACAAATAACAAGGCAAAAAAATGTATTTCCAGTTACATTCCTCAAATATCTAGGGTCGGTAGGTCTTTTTTTTTTGTATACAAATGTATGGGTGGTTATGCCATATTTGACAATTTTATTGCAAAACTATGAAAAACATGGGAAAGGTGAAAAAAGATAAGTATATGTATGGATGAAAATATATGAAAAATTAAAAACGAAATACGAAATCAAAGAAAAATTCTAAAAATTCGCCAAAGTTTAATAATAAAAAAAAGGTTAAACACAACTTTATTTTGGCCCAATACAGATGTAAAAATGATAGGTACTCACCAGAGCCCATGCTATATTCAGAGTTGCCTTGAGTTCACTTTTGTAGCCTGCAGGAAAAGCCCTGGCCATGCAACCGTCTTCAGGATCTCCCTTACTCTCCAACAGCGGGATGCACTCCCCAGCTTCCTCCTGCTTCTTCTTTCTTCCCTGGAGCATGGTTATTTAGTATTAATCTCTAGTATTGTAGCACCTGGAGGAATATATTGATGGTATTGGTATGGAAGGACAACCTAGCTTCTGTGTCTATTATATAGGTGCCCGTGGAGGTGGCAGGGGTGTTAATGCTACGGAGGTTGGTGTAGGTCTGTGACAATTTAAGGTAGCGCGGGAGACAGCAAGATGAGACACTGATTGGGGGATGGGCTTACTCTGCATGTATACGGCCTTAGCGTGTTCCTTAGTGGGCCGACCCCTGCTGAAGCTGATACCTTGTGAGATAAGGACTGATAACAGCGAGCTGATGGGTACAAGATGTTACGTGATGCACCCTGAAAAGTCAGCAGTGAATGAAAGGAATTTTCTCATTGGTCAATAATGTATCCCGCTAAGTCAGAATAGCATAGCCACGGGCTGGTCATTTTGTAACAATGGTGGGGGGGCGGGGGTGCAAATTCTGAGAAACCTGTTTGCAAGTCTTCTTATAGTTGCCATGCCAAACCCCAGCGCCCCCCTCCCATCCAGCAAATATCACTATTTCTTCACCTTCCTAATATCCCTTTTCCCATTTCACCACATCTTATTACTTCTAATAGTGATTTTTTTTTTGTTTGTTTATGGACCCCTCTGGGATTTTGAAATTTTGACTCACCCCCTCCCTACAAATCTACAAATTTAATTTACGACACAAATGTCCCTCCCAAATGGAAAAAAAAACACTCACCCCTTGACGTTTAATAATGACCTCTCCATTTATAAGTTAGTGCTAAGTTGGGTGGGGGGGGGGGTAAAACGGCGGTGTGAGTTCAGAGAGGGATATCATTTTTCAGCCCTATCGATGGGAGGGAGGGGGACAGAACTATATATATATATATATATATATATATATATATATATATATATATATATATATATATATATATATATAAATCTGACAAAGTCCATCAAACTCTGATATTATTAGGTAATGATTACTGTGTAAATCAGTTATCGTGATTCATGGAAGACCTTGAGCCTTATCTGTCTGTCACCAGGACCTTGATTATGGACAACCTCAATGTTCTAAGGGCACCACAGCCACTACCGTAAAGCCATGCCTATAAGACACACCCGTGTATATGCCCATAGAGTGTAAAAGACTCCATGATATGCCATACCCCGACTTTGGAAGATGCATTCATGCATTATAGGACAACAGACAGTCTCGATGTGGAGAAGATCATTGTCTATTCTCTAAACAGCACATGGATGAAAAAAGGAGAAGGGGGGGGGGGTCAGGACATGACATTGGGGAGTACATATATGCGTAAACTGCAGTCAGGCGGCCAATTCCAAAGACCTCTTCATGGGTATAGGTATGGATTTTTATAGATATGATATTTCATATTCATATATACATGTTATATTATGTGCTTTAGATAGTTGACTTAGTATTGAAATAGCAAAGGTTTTAGCACAAGGATAACCCTTGGGGGGGACCATTTCACTCTAAATGTATTACCCGGTTCATGACGCAGTTAGGTTAAAAAAGAAATTCTATGCCATTTTAGCTATTTCATCAAAACGGTCCTAATAATATGATCTTTTGGAAGAAACGACGATTATTCCTATTCAGGAAGTATAATGGTTAGTATTATAACTCTTTCAGCCTATTTCATTTAAATGGTATTTTGGTGTGAATCTATTCATAAGCACTAATTGTTCCTTTCTCTTGACGAAGATCCTTTTGGTTCCTGAGCCTTTCTCTGAAACAGGCCAAAATATGTTGTTCAAAAAGCTGAGTTATGATCCCTCATGGAGGTGTCTCAAATATTTCCTATCTCTTAATCATTTCCTATCTCTTAATAATGGGTACAATAACAATATTTGGCTTGCCAAAAGCTGGAATCAGAGTTAATAAATCGTCTGCATGGGCTCTCTGATCGCACTGGTCAGATGGTCACCATTTGGTCATACTTCCCATTAACTAAAGATATGAAGATTAAGTAGAACTATTGTGTCCTTGGCTCTTCCATGAAATGACCATGCACGTGTCCGTCCTATCACAGGTCCCGGTACAGATAAGGGATGAAGTCTATATAGGATAGGTGTATACACTGCAAAAAAGGTGTTTAAAGATACACACCAAATTTTCTCAACACCCACATTTAAACACATAAACACTTGAAGTGTTGAGGTGTTTAGCTTTTGCACACTTGTACTTAAACATCTAAACACTGAAGTGTTTAAGTGTTTAACATTTAAACACTTGGTTAAACACTTTGTAGTTAAACACGTTTAAAATTGAATGCGTTTAGCACTAAAGAAGCGCTTAGAAAAGTGGGACAAATAAGTGTTTAAACAAGTGTTTAAGTCTTAAACACTGGTGTTCAATCACTAAACACTGTTTTTACAGTGTAGTCCTATATCAGCAAATACCCTTGTTATCTTGATTGTTATCTCCATGTAGCTTCACTAAATCGTATATCGCCAATGATAGAGTATCTTTTCCGACTACCTGCTGGAGGTGAGTATGACCACTTGTACAGGGCAGTTAGTAGCCGTTTAAGGGCATTCATTCATGCATAATACCCATGTATTGGTGGGTGTGATGCAGAAGTCGCCAGAACTGCATTAAGCCTGCCGCAAACAGTCCAGACTGGACGCGGATTGTTTGCAGCAAAAACGGACGCAGATCAGATGTCCAATCTGAGTCTGAAGAGAATCTGACCATATCAAACATGTTTGATATTCACAGACGCAGCACAGATGGTCTGTACATAGATAGGCTAATAACACCTTAGGATTGCATCCAGTCTGAAAGGGGTGAAAATGTGAGTAGGGTGGAGGGGTGTTCAGATTCTTCACAGATCCCCCCCCCCAAAATCCCGTCTGCATTGGGCCTCAGTGCAGTACTGTTTGCGGCAGGCTTTAATGCATCATGAAGACCCTATGGGTCGGTATTGGTCACATAAGAGTTGGCATGGTATGGTGCATGATTGTGAATCCGCCATTTTGAATTTCGCTGGTTCTACCAGAGGTGGCAAAATATACTGATAAGGCATTGTTATGATGGGTACCTTGTCTCTGGAAGTGGATGCTATCCAGGGACATGCTAGTTGCCATCTTATCAGCTTATCAGTGCATGTCGCCAGAACCAGCTCCACTACCGCTTGCACCCAATAGCCATGCATTATGACGACCAAATGGGCACCATGCAGCACCGGCCTTTAAGCCAGCCTTTGAGAGTCTAGGGATATCCACCCTATAGGACATCATGTTCTAGTGAAAAAGTCAACTTTGAATGACCTTTCCCCACTTTCTGTGACAGAAAAAGTGAAATCCTGACTTTTCCACTCAGCTGTCTGTCACTTTCACAGAGTTTCCTTCTTTCATAATTCCATCTAGACTGAAAAAGTCAACTTTTCCAAACCTTTATAGTCAGTTTTTCTCCAAATATTACTTTTTTTCAATTTTTCAGAAAGTCTTTTTTTTTAGTCAGTTCAGGTCTGACTTTTTACTTTTCAGTGAAGTCAGACTTTTTTAGTCAACTCTTTCCATTGACTGACAGCCTGGGGAATCACGTCTATTGACGATTCAAATGTCTAAGCACTGACTGGAAAAGTCT
This sequence comes from Acholoe squamosa, assembly GCA_949317995.1. Classification (NCBI taxonomy): domain Eukaryota; kingdom Metazoa; phylum Annelida; class Polychaeta; order Phyllodocida; family Polynoidae; genus Acholoe; species Acholoe squamosa. The sequence goes on from OX439038.1 coordinate 75,516,657, forward strand.
GAAAATTGTCTTAAAACTGCCTGAAAAACTGACCAAAAACAGTCAACTTCACAATGGAATAAGGAACAACTTATTCAGTCAGACTTTTTCAGTCAACTGATCTGGACTTTGCCTTTGACTGAAATAGAATATAGCCTTTAGTTAATGGAAAAAGAACTGAGCAGCTGCTGAGAGATCCACCATATAAAGGAAGTGGCGGCGGGGCAGGTGTTATCCAGACAGGGCTCTCGGTTGAATATTGGAACATTGGAAATGGGACTATATTATGTTCATTGTAGACGGAACATACTCTTCCACTCAACAAGATTTCTTTATCTGGGCAAGAAACGGAACAACAAAAATTATGTAAAAGACAGGGGGGAAAACGAGAATATTTAAGAAATGTGACAACACAGAGTTTGAGTTTGAGTTTAACAATTTTATTGGCACAATAGCATCATACAAAGGAAGCTTTTCAGGATTTGCCAAACAAAAGAAAGAAAATCAAATAATCAAAGAGAAATGAGACATTCGCTGCGATCGGATTACAAGAAAGGTACATGGTAGATGTTTCACATCGCCGACTGGCATTCATTGATGTAATACTGGTCCGTGTAGTATATTGCTTATCATGAGATAAAGTCAAACTGCAGACTCGGTCGCCTTTACATATTGTAGCTACTTATGATATAGCATGATTACGATACCTTTGACATAAATTCCTTTTTGGTACCAATTTTTTGTATATCATCGCTTAATTTATCCCAAAGTATTTTGCCGCGGGATAAAGGACATTTATCATATACCATACATGTTGATCTACTAACTTTAAGTTGGATCTTATCATTGCCTCTTAGTACTCGTGTGGGCACTCTCACATGTTCTCTGTCCTTTGATACATCATACATGATACCTAACAATGATTTGTTACGCCTGACTTGGAGTAGCTGGCATTGAGATCTTACATGTAAGTCATGAACTGAAAATGTCCCTGGGATCTTTTATGCCATAGACTAACCTTAAACAATGGTTTGCATAGTTTGTAGTTTTTTTACATTGGTATTTGGTCCACATTCGTGTATAAAACTGGCATGTTCAATCAAAGGTAGAACCATTTGTTTGTACAGTTTTAAACACAGGTTGCCGTCTAAATATTTCCTTAGCTTTCTTAGTTGGTAACATCTTGTTTGGAAAGTGGCCTTGACCTTGTCCATGTGTTTGGAGAAATTCAATTCCCTATCCACAATGACACCAAGATAGTTGAAATTCTCAACAACTTCAAGTGGTGAACCCCTAAATTAACCGACTGCTGGGCTAAATTAAGTCTATTATATAACAGGCTTGGGGCAGTCCAGAGTAACTTGGTCTTATCGGTATTTACAGTCAGTTTATATATACAACACCAGGAGTATATATTACAAAGATCATGCTGTAGGTCAGCTATTACAGTGGCAGCATTTTCACCTGAGGCATAAACAGCTAAGTCATCTGCATAGAGGCAGTACTTACATTTCTCAATAACATTTGTTATCTGGTTTATATAAATTACAAAAAGCAGGGGCCCCAGCACTGATCCCTGGGGCACACCACAGGATATAGTCAAGTTGGTGGAGACAAACCCATTTGCTGTAGTACATTGAGTCCTACAACATAAGTAGGACCTTAGCCAACCAATACTGTGGGGTGAAAAATTAAGTTTTCTCATTTCCATCAGCAAGAGGGAGTGATCGACCGTATCAAAAGCCTTCCTCAGATCGATGAAGACTACAGCCGAGCACTCCCCCTTGTTATAACTTTCAAATAAGTCATGACTCAGCTGGAAAATCGCATTAGCGGTAGACCTACCGGGCATGAAACCAAACTGTCTCTTACTTATGATATCGTGTTGCAGCAGAAATTCCATTATTTGCGCATGTACAGCTTTCTCCACCATCTTGGCAATTAAATTTAATTGACTAACTGGTCTCCAGTTGGATATATTACATAGATCACCGCTCTTAGGTAGAGGGACTACATTCGCTTGCTTAAATACAGTAATCATCTCCCCATTATTAATTGATTGGTTTATGATATTATGGATTAAAATAGGCTGTAACAGCATGAAGTCACGCAGTACCACAGCTCTGACATCCTTAATACTAGATGATTTGCCTATGTTGATACTTTTTATTAAATTTATACAAGCTGGCAGTGATATTTCTTTCAATTCCATGACACCAAGATCCAGATATTGATGTTGTGCTAGTAGGGTGGTTATGATGTTATGTGCCACATTGGTTGGGTTCACTATCATCGATGCCAATCTGGGACCAACATCAACATAGAACTCATTTACAAATTCACAAACCAAGTGTGTTTCAATAGTTTCACCATTATCATCAACGATGTTCAGGTTTGCTTCCTTCTTAGGGCCTTTCCACATTTGTGATACTTCTTGCCAAAATCTGCGAGGGTCATTCTTGTATTTATCTAATTTACGAAGTACATCAGTCCTTCTATTGATGGTAAGTTCATATTTAATACGTCGATCAAGATCATGAAGTAGTGCCAAACATGGATTTGGTGGAAGACCCCTATTTTTCCTGAGTTTTTTTAGAAATTTCTTCTTTCTTATGACAAGTCTGTCAATGACTGCTGAATAACCCTTTGGTGGATTTACCTTCACTTTCATTGTTTTTACCGGATGTTTATTATCAAGGAATGAATTGACCTTGGTGATAAGTTTGCTATAATAGCAAGGATCATCAATTTCATCAATATTGTATTCATCATAATATTGCCGTACAGATGCTTGAGAATAATTTTTGTATACCCTACCGGTAATTACTTTATAGCCGTCATTTTTGATTTTCCGTTGTTTTTTATAACATATACTGGAAAATGATCCCCAATTCTATGATCAATGATCCCATGAGCTGATACATGGGGGGAGTTACAATATATATGATCCTATGTGGATTTCCCACGAGGGTGGTAATAAGTTGATTTTGTTTGCTGATAACGAAACTTACTACGGCGTAGAAAAGATTGCATAACTTTGTACTTATTACTTCTACATGCAGCAGTATTTACATTTAGATCTCCTATAATCCAGATCTCCTTATTCTTCAACTCAGGAAGTTTTACCATTTCAAGTAACTTATTATAACAGTTCCGCACATTTCCATTTGGGGGGCGGTATACCGTAATTATCACTCTATGTTTTTGGTTGGGAAATTTGGTTAGGAGACCAATAGACTCGATGTCCTTATTAGTCATAGTCAGTTTCTCCAACCCTATGGTATAGTCCACATACTTGTCATTCACGTAACAGCCAACCCCACCACTTCTCCTACGTGCATTATTCCTGTCCTTCCTAAAGAATGACATATTAGGTAGAGAGATATTATGATTCTGGTCCCTGGCGTTAAGCCACGTCTCAGTGACACCTAAATAATCCACTTCAATACCTAAATATGAAAGGCTCAGATGTTTATCATTAAGACTCTGCACATTCATAGCAACAATTTTAAGGCCCTTCTGCTGACCTATGTCATCAAAACCAACTTTACTCATTCACTTGGGTATGCCTTAGTGAGTGCACATTTAAGCCTTACTCTGTTTGACACCCCCCCAGGTACCACATTTATAAACCAAAGGCAGCATCTGATCTCACAAAACAACATATTTACAAAAAGTGTGACACGGGACACTAACATTGCATAGGGTCAGGGGTCAAGAGGTAATTAACCAAATGAATTGGAATAAGATATATACCTCTATATGAAAGAACCTGGTGATTCAACTTCAGCAGGTGAAACGAGAGAGAAAGAGAAGAGAATTACATGTTCAAAATACAACAGAACAAAAACAATGTAGAAAAATAATATAATCTATACCAAAAGTACTCTACCTGATTATAAGTTTATGCATTAATTGATTATCCGGCTCCCCAGGAAAGTTCATATTTATATAATACCTTCATCATATCATTTATATTGCAGTTCAACGATCAGTAAACATGTTATACTTCTTAAATCATAATTTGGAAACAATGTGAAAAAGCTATGAATTCACAGCTTATTAACACTATATGACGACAAAAATATGTTATTAAAGTCAATTCAGGTTCCACAATTATCTGCATGTGAAACCAACAATCAAACAAATACACTGCAGTCATTGTAGACTAATGAGAAGAAAATATAAAGTGTTCATACTTTTGCTATGAAGTCACAGCGCACAATCAAAAATAAGACACAAGATATATAATACCAGTTATATTGCAATAGTATTGCAGTCATCTTAGTCATGATGTCACGACAACGACTTAATGTATATATTAACCAAATGGAATAAAGTATATGTATCGAAAGTTGCATGAAGTCATGAAGTCCCGACCAGTGACAAGAATACTGGATGCAATGTGCCAACTAGGTCATGAAGTCACGACCATTCGATGGCTAGAGCAGTTGTACATCTCTATTTAATTAACTTAAAAGTTGCTTGAAGTCATGAAGTCACGACTAGAGTCACTATACAGGGTGAACAAGTACCAACTAGGTCATGTAGTCACGACCATTGGAATGCTGTAGCTGTTGTGGGGATGATATTAGTCCTTATAACCAGCCTTCGTCCAACATCTTGTCAATGGCAGACTTCATCAGGTCACCAACACTGCATTGAACTTCAGGGTACAGGTGACATCCATCACGTAGGTTTGTGTAGTAATCTACATGTCCCTGCCGGCGGTGGTATCTATGTGTTAACTTTTCCAGGTAAGGTGTCATGCACATATTGCGTCTGTTCATGATTTTAATACGTGCATTGACTTCCTTGATGGTCTCTTCTACTATGGCTTGATGAGGGTGGGGTTCAGGCAGGTTGTTCATCTTCTGAAGGTCTACACCATACAGGCTACACAGAACTATCTTCGTGTTGGGGGCAATTTCATAAGCATTCTCAATTAACGCTTCAAACTTTCCCATCATGACGGCTGATGCATATTTAATGTCAATGTATCGTGCTGCATAGCGATGAGGATTGCTGTTGGAACGCACCGTAATGTCATTGATGCCTCCCACAATAATCAAGGCTTCAATAGGTGGACCATTTTGAAGTCGAGCAGTGGTCCAGGCCGAGATATCCTCCAAAGAGGCTCCCGGTAGGCAGGCGATATTACCAAGGTTTGGCATCTTAGGCTTTAGAAAACGATAAATACCATTAGCACGTGAGTCCCCGGCAGCCTCCACCCTTGGTAGTTGACCTGGTTGAATATTTAGGCCTGCCATAGGAGCTTTCTCTGCTGTGTTTATCGTAAATTTCCTCAATTGACGACTCAACTTAGTCACGACCATCCGATCCTACACACGAGTCATAAGTCTCGGCTGAGTTCTCATGTGCCGCGGTACCTGGTGATTCAACTTCAGCAGGTGAAACGAGAGAGAAAGAGAAGAGAATTACATGTTCAAGATACAACATAACAAAAACAGTGTAGTAAAATAATACAAATCTATACCAAAAATACTCTATTTGTTTATAAGAAATGGGACTGCACAGCATTTTGTCAGGCAAAGGACAACACTAGAGTACCTAAGAAACGGGGCCACACAACAACAGCTGGAAATCACTTTCTTATACATACCGTGTCTTGTAAATTCTAAAGTGGTCCCGTGTCTTACAAATGTCTCTATGTTTCCAATATCTTGTTTCTTAGAAAATGTCTTTTGAATAAGGGATGAACAATGCTTGTCGCACCGCGGGATGTTTACATATTAATTAAAAATATTTGGTCATGCTGATGGAGTTGCGCTAAGCAACGAAAATGTCAATTGTAGTCTGCTATATTATTTGAAAAATCAATACATAGTCTGCAAAGATCATCCTATTGGTCGATCAAAAGACTTCCATGTTGCATTTATGCTTCATTCAATTAAGATAGTTAGTTTGAAACAGTTGAATCGCATACCTCCTTTACAGGGGAATATTATGACAATTAAGGTACCTTGAACCGTGTTCATTATTTTAACAGAATGGTGTCCCTGTTTACCAGAAAGTGTTTATGTCCATGTTATTTATGATGTAACATGAATATATTTATACTTAGAGACTAACATAATAATTTGATAGCGTGATGATTTGTGTCATAGACTCTTAACCCTGTAAGGAGCATGCACTCATTCCTCTTGGCGTTCAAATTAAAGTGTCCCGCTCTTATGTTTTATGTCCACTCTTTTTGAGTGGTGCACATAAAGGCTATATGTACGGGAACTGACACATTCATCCATCGATTGATGTTTACTTCTCTCTCCGTGATTATGGCATTGGCTATCAAAATGGTGCCAATCAACTACATGTATTTCTCACTCTCAGAACCCACTATACCCACTACCGTAATGGTTCATATTAAGTGACGGGTCTCAAATAAGCGTAGGATTTGAATAAGTGCCGGGGTGAGGGCTACTGAAATCAGTCTTATGTACTAAAAACGGTAACTAAATGAGCGCCAGTCGCAAATAAGGGCAGGGGGTACATCATTTTTGAAATTGATGAGTGCCCAGGCACTTAGTCGGCTCACTATTGTAGGTATATTAGGTACCGTATTCGTTCTAATAAGCGCACATGTGCGGAAAATTAATTGTTGGGTGCTCAAAACCTTATAAGAAAAAATAATTCTAATAAGCGCACCCCCAAGAGCCTAAAACTGTTGCTTTTGCCCTAAAAATCTTTATTTTTACACTTCATTTGACTGAATTTACAGCAGGGTGGGACCCAGAAAGGAGGGGTTTGCGCTTATTAGAGCATGTGCGCTTATTAGAATGAAAACGGTATATGAAATGATAGTTTTTATCACATAATGATTAAAGCCCTTCACTGGTAGATGAAATCTACTGAACCTATTTCCCCAAGATCATCGGGAAAATGTTAAGCATCAATAGTTGATGCGAGTATTGATCACTAGAGGGAGGCCTAGTCCCCACACCTGTACAGGTAGACTCCCAGGTGTGCTGACCTAGTTAGTGCTTCCCCTGCACGCTGCAGGCCTGCTGCTAGCTCCATGTTGCTCACAAATTTTTTCATTATTATCACTATTTGCTGGGCCATAATGGCTGTAAAATGTGATGCATGTGGGCAAGACTACCATGGGAACTCGAGGGCTTGTCCAAACTGTACGTGCCCGAACCCTAGATGGAAATCTGGACATGACATGGTAAGTCATGACACACCAAAGGACACATCATCATTCAACCATGACGAGGACGTGACAGGGGACAGGAGCGACGGAGTGACCGGTACAAACACCACCGATCCCCGATAACAAGGCACAGCACCCAGGCAGCATAGCTCGGCCCCGGTAGATGATACCCAGATGAAGATTTATTAGCGGAAATCCGGGCAGAAGAATCACGCAGGGTGGAAATCAAAAAGCTGTCCAGAAGACAGGAGCTACAATTAGAATTGGCATCGATTAGGGCCGAAAATAAAAGGACGATCAGGGATCTCAACGATGGCGTTCGGGCATGGCAAGGTGCTATGTCAATTTATGGCGATGGGGTGAAAGGTCTGCAAGGGACGGTTCGCCCCAATGCTAATCCTATGGATATGGGTACAAGCTTTCCACCTGATGGTCTTAATGACAGAGACAACTCACCCCAGGATGTCCAAACAATCTAATTAGGCCCATCCGTCCTCGGAGCTCCGCTGGTACCTGGCGACCACGCATTAGCAGACCAAGCACAAGCGCATCTCAACATTCACTGCGGAATCCAAGATGGCGGACCCCTCCTTCCGGTTGGCAAGATTCAGGCTAGTAGCAAAGCTATTTCAGGCCAAATAGGCCTTCCACAGGCCTCCGTGGGGGAAAAACCTTACTACAAGGACTCTTTTGGTGACTTCCATGAGATTTCCAACCCAAACATGCCCAACAATGGGCAGAATAGCTCAGGAGATCCATCGCTCCGTGGAGGACCGGTTATCAACAAAGCCTCCGGCGGTCGCACGCTCACCGAAGGTGCAAGTTATCAAGAATATCTGTTGTGGAAGCAAGGTAAATTAGTTGGCAATGCTGAATCTGGTGTAAATAAAGGTGTTATTACTGCGCCTCAGGGTTCTCGACCGCTAGGTGGGACTGAAGGACCAACACCCCTGGGGGAAGGTAGTACTCCTTTGCTTTTGGCTGAGCCTACTAGTAAACCTCACCATATTATTCACAACGGAAGTGTATATGAACTGTCTAAACCAGCTGTACCTGCAGTACCCAAGAGAGTTATCCACCAGGGCCAAGTTTATGAGTTAGTTCAATCACCTACAGCTACCCCCCGTTTGGCAGCGGCTCAACAGACGCTTCAGACAGGATTATCCAGCGCGGGATTATCTACATCCTCACTAGGCCTTCTAGATGGAGACACCAGCAATTTGTTTACGGCTAAACAAGTTCAAGGTATGCCTGACCTGGATTGGTTAAATAATTTTAAAATGCTGTCAGACACTACAAAACGCAAGCGTTCCACTAATAAGTTACGCCCTGACTTCCACATTGATGTTGACAAGAAATTCGAAGAAATGAGTCTGCTAATAATGGAAAATATGACTAAACTGAGGTTCCCAATTTAGACCAAGCAACACAAGCCGCACGTTTTAGATAACTTACTTTCACACAAAGTTGGCTGTGACGCTGACTTGTGAGTTATCATGGGATACAAAGAAATGATTTCTGGGGAAATTTGAGACCCAAATAAAGAGGATTTGTTTGTTTATTCTAAGGAAGAATCGGACCTGTCTAGCCTATAGATTATTTGGGACACACCTTTATTTCTTTGGCCATAGGAGTATTTTGGGTTCCAAACTGTGCTGCGATTGGGCTTCAGTGGCGGATCCAGGATTTGAAAAAGGGGGGAGCGGCCCTAAAGGACGGAGCGCACCCCCTATTTTTGAGCAAATTTTGGAGTCCAAAATATCTAATTAAACTCTTAAGTACTGGGAAAAAGGGGGGGGGCGCCCCCGCGCTCTCCCCTCTAAATCCGCCACTGGGCTTGCAAAGCACAATTTTAACTCACTTTTGGGACAGGGCAATGCACTTATTGCCCATTCGGTGAACAGGACAAGATAGAGAAAAAAGAACACCTTTACTTTAGATCGAATGCGTGTCCGGCATGGCCCTTTGCCATATGGGATATTAACTGGTCAGTGCAATAGTTCAGCAGTGATTACTCAGAAGACTTATAAAGTAGGCTTAAATCTACTGAAAGGTCATGAGGCTTCCATGAAGAGGGCTCTTTCCTGGGAGTCTTGTATAACAATTTGACCCGTCAAACCACATCAAGGTGTCCGTCGCACGTTGTCAGAGATAAAAGCATTGAATGCTTTTGTCTACTTGACGTGTCTTATCTGTGGGTTTTGGTCCCGGGTTTTTGGCTCAGCCAGCCAGGTTCAAAATGGCGGATCCACTGGGTATGGCGAATACCTGGGGCTTCTTCTTGACCAGTTTATTAGGCGCACCCTGACTTTTGGCAAATTCTATAGGTCGCATCGAGGGACTATCCTCGCATATACAAAGAGCACATCATATACGAGGTACTCCATGCTAGGGGAGTGGTCGTTTTTCTACAACGGGTGGGGGGGGCTGATGGGTTTGAGGGGGGCAGAATTCTTTCAACCCCTCAAATTAATATTACCTTCCAGTGTACAAGCATGTGTGTTACTACACGTTAAAGGGCACGTTCCCGCGTGATTTTCACCCCTTATGGGAGGTAAAAAACGATTTGACCCTCAAGAGGGGGGTCAAAATCCTTTTCACGCATGCGTGCGCAAACCCATGATCACTCCCTAGGGCTTCAAAAGACATTCAAAAAAACACTTAAACCAGCATGATGCACCAATGAAGTGCTGGTGAGCCTTTTCACCACCTCATCATCATGCATTTGCGGCTCGTAAAGAGTTACCGCACAAATGCAGCCCTTAGAGAACCAATACACGATACCCAGACATCAGTAAGACGCCATACGTTATCTGCTGCAGCATCCCCAGAGACTCCTTATCTATCTTGGGGAGAATTAAGGGAGAGATATCGGAGTAACCATTCTTTAACTAACCCAGATAGCCCTGTTGTCCTAAGTGACATCATGGGAAGAGGTCTATATCTGCAAGTAAACCTATAGTTCTAGGCCCAAGGCTTCAAAAAATGCTCCATATGGGTATTCTTAGGTACTTTTATGACATTTCACACATGTCCCAAAACACCTACTACTTAGGAAATTACCTTCTGGTAAAGATTTGGACCTTTTCAGAGGAGACATGTAGGACAGTGTAGGACAGTGCTGATCTCTAGATCCGCTATAGCTAAAGCTTTGAAATTTCTTGTATGGCATAAATGGCCATATATAAGCCTATTTGTCAGTTTCCGGCACTCTTGTACAGGAATTGTGGTTTCCAACCAAAATAAGACACATTTCAAAGGACAGCAGTCATAAGTCCTACGGTCATACATGTAGGACGGTAAGCAACCCCTCATATCTCTAAACATGGTGCAGGTAAAGGTCCGAAATTTTGTACAGGGCATATTTGGTCATATATTAGTCTACTTATCAGTTTTTAGCACTTTATAACAAAAGAGTTAAGGGCTATCTGGGCTAAGGTAATGCACTGGAAATAGGTAAAAACAAAAACCTCTCTGAGAGTTTTAAAGTAATCACCTCCTCCCCTCCCATTTTCTGTTCAGCGTTATAAAACACATCATTTAACCTTTGTCTCGTTTCATAACTCCACTTCAAGTTCAAGTCTCTTCTTATTCAAGTGTCCATTAGAATGAAGTCTAATCTCACATTATCGGGATCTTCTTTTTTTCTTTTCTTTTATATAAATAGCAGGAGGAAAGTGGCCTATTTCATAGGGGCCGCATGAAGATGGTGTACTGACAAGTCTACTCACCAACAATGCAATTGCTGGTATTTTGAATGTGATTCAAGCCTGATGTATCGGCATGATGCCTTCATGAATGCAGTCCCCAGTGAGCAGACTTGCCAGGGCTGCAATCATGCATCATGACGACAAATGGGCATTGGTCGTCATGATGCACCAATGAAGTTCTGGCAAGACTGCTCGCCAGCACTTCATTGGAGAATCATGCTGACCCTACAGGGACAGTACATAAACTACCGGAGGGTCGGCATGATGCTCGAATGAAGTACTGGTAAGCAGTCTCACCAGCACTTCATTGGTGCATCATGCCGACCAATGGGTGTGATGCATCAATGTATCAGCGGCCCTAAAAGAGTAAAAGCACCATGCGGCACCTATAGGGCCACAAAGAGTGCTAAGTGAGAGTGAGAGATCAGATCGAACATCCACGGACACCCCTTTACAGTGTTTTTAAAAACAAGTTTTAAAATGTATAATCAGTTTTCAATTGCATGTGAACGGATTCTCTGCAGTGGGATGGCGATAACTAAGTGTTTGTTAACTTTGACAATTTTGCAATATATCAACAGATGTCACTTGTGTCCTCTCTCAATGGCCCGCGAACATAGACCGTAGTACGGAGCCCTGGAAAGGACATCTGTTTTCTACACATTTATTTCTAGAGTTTGTTTCCGCAAGAAGTATTTTCGTTTCCGCAAGAAGTATTTTTGTTTCCGCAAGTTTTATTTTCGTTTCCGCAAGTTTTATTTTCGTTTTCGCAAGTTTTATTTTCGTTTTCGCAACTTTAATTTTCGTTTTCGCAACTTATACTTTTATATCCACAACTTAATAGTTTTTCTTTGTGGATAGTCAATCAATTGTGAATGTTAAGTCGTGGAAACAAAACATAAAGTTGCGGAAACAAAATGTTTAGTTGCGGAAACAAAATATAACTTGCGGAAACAAAAATAAAAAGTTGCGGAAACGAAAATAAAACTTGCGGAAACGAAAAATAAAACTTGCGGAAACGAAAATAAAACTTGCGGAAACAAACTAGAGAAAAAAATGTGTAGAAAACGGATGTCCTTTTAGGGGCTCCGTACTACGGCCATCCAGCACCTCTTGTGCTATGGAGTAGCACAAGGATCAGTCCTGGGACACCTGTTATCGCTACTTTGTAATACCCAACTAACTGCAGTTTCAAAGATAAGCTCAAATCTAGTTGGGACTGGTAGAAGAAACCGCTGAAGAAATTAGACTACAAAGGGCACGTGACATGGCTAAATAAATACTCACTTATATCTTTTTATATACCTGTAGAAAACTGTAAAACATACAACTATGTACTTCTACGGTGCTGGTAAAAAGATAAATGGTTGGTCTTAAAATATAAATGTTAAACATGTTTGTGTGATCTATATATCCTACCACGAAATGAAATTGTTTATTCCTTTAAAAATTTATTGACATAACCGGCAGTGAACCCATTGAACCCATTGAATATGATACTGCTATTCTATAAGATATCTCCGTCTTTCCTTGGATAGGGTTATTTTGACAGTACCCACTTGCTCATATGATATATTCATATCAATGGTAAAAAAATATATGTGTGACCTGACGGTTTGTTTACCCGGTAGTCTTTCCAATTGTCACGCTTTACAACCTAAACAAACAAACTAACCATGTATTGGGGTGGCACAAAGGCCTATGCCCCTTCTATGGTAGATATGAATAGATCCTATATTATAAGTTAACGAGGGGCGACTACAAATACCGGTTAACTACTACCGGTAGATATTATACTAGATCGTCTTATTAGGTAGTAACTGGTATATAACCATTATAATATATAATGAGTGGTTGCTATGGTACTACATGTACCTGTTAACTAGTACCGGTTGAATATTATATTAGATCGTTTTAAGGGTAGTCACCGGTATATTATAATTATAATTATTATGAAGTGGTTGCTATGGATACTACAAGATGTATACAGGGTGTGATAATAATAATTGAACAGAGACATGTGTTTTGGTGGAATTGATCTGAATATACAAAATGGCTTTATTCAAAGCAGCATCAGTCAATAAAACAGTGAACCCTAGGTTACAGTCAGCACCTAGACTAAATCCTAAATCTAACATTCAATGTAAGAATAATTAATTAAGTTAAAAATTAAAAATATGTGCCAATCCCCTACACAGGGGAGTTGTGCACTGTAAGAGTTTGTGAGCCCGACTGATGAATTACTTGAAACTCTTGCTTATATAGCGCAGGGTAGCTTTGCCATAGTTACCAATCGAGCATTGTATTGTTGCATGCAACAAGTAGTACCGGGAGGAGTATCACTCGCCGTGTTAATTATATGAATATACACGCGTGTATATAGTCCCATAATTTGTTGTACCACATGTGATGTACATGTAGTTTTTCACTACATGAGCATCCATATGCAATACAACTCAGTCGACCAATTGCATGGCGCCAGGGGCCTTAGGCTTCTACATCTGAATGCCAGAAGTTTAAATTCAAATTATGCAGCGATTTGCGCAGAGCTCAATCCTGCAGGGCTAGATATATATACCTTCTCTGAAACTTGGCTTAAAAACCATGATGATGAATGTGATTTTCAATTTGCAGGTTATGACTAGATAGGCAAGTATTAAACGAAAAAGGTAATATTAAAACTGGAGGTGGGGTTGCTATGTATATTAAAAGTGCATTAAAACATGACTACCAAGCTTACTCTCATCTAAATGTGTCAGATGAAAATATTGAAATCCAAAATGTTGTGATTACTAAAGAACACGTGAAACAATTAATCCTTTTTAATGTATACCGACCTCCTGATGGTTCTAAAGGAGATTTTATTGATACATTAACAGGTATAATATACCAGATCGATGATATAAAAAACTTTGAAATTATTTGTATGGGTGATATGAACTTTAATGTATGTGAGGACTCTGACGCTGTAAATAACTTGCTAAATAGATTAAAAGGTTTTGGCCTTAAACAAGAAATCAATGAAAATACAAGGACAAATACTACCCTTGACCTATTTTTTACAAATTTGAGACCAAATTTTATTAATGCTGGTGTTGCATATAATTACATCTCAGACCACCTTCCCATCTTTCTTATTAGAAAAAAGTGGAAAATAAAGGAAGAACTCACATACATTGAGGGTAGATCATATACGAAACTCCCTGATGAAATATTACTAACAGAATTCAATGCATATGACTGGACTACTTTTAATAACACTGAAAATTTAGATGTCGCATGGTTTGAAATGGAAACTGCTATTAATAGTGTTCTAAACCATTTTTGCCCACTTCACAAATTTTTAGTAAAAAAACATAGGGACCTCTGGATGAATCAACATGTGTATGAAGCCATAAGGGACAAAAATAAAGTGCTATGGTCCGCCAGGAAATCTAAGGATGAATACAAATGGATCCGTGCAAATGAATGTAGAAATAAGACAAAGAAAATAATTGATAAATATAGGTGATCGGTTATGTTATAACATGCTAGGGCAAATAAAGAGAATTAAAACAAATATATACCAGAAACCCCCTCAGTGACTCTTTTAGGTAGTCCAGTCAAAGAGGTACTATTGCTATAGGATATATCACTACTGAGGTCCACGTTGGTGTCAGTCACTACTCTGGCCACTATACCAGCAGCCAGTATACACAGGAAGCAGAGGACAGTGAGTAGTCTCTTAGCAATGAGTGCAGCTGTATTCTCCTCCTGGGGTCCGTCCAATAAAGAATTGTCTGAAATAAGAAATGGAATAAGAAGTAGAAATTGATTTTAGATGGACCACCCATTGTCAATAGTGGCATGGACTTGGAGAAGGGCTTAGAACCCTCTGCACTAAGCCCCCTTTTCGCAGATCGTGTCACAATTATTCTAGGCATGATTTAGGGACTATTTCATGACTGATGCTCCTGGAGCCCCCTGAAGCTAAAATGCTCTATTTCACCTATTTGGCACTATTTTACATGACCATCTATGGAAGAGCAAAATGTTGAACTAATTCTATTACAAAAATGAAGCCAAGCTTTATCCCCTACCCTGGTGCTGTTGTGAGAGAGGGTCTGGTGGGAGAGACTTGTGACTTCCTTCAGAAACAGTTACCTCCAGTGTGCGAGACAAGCCGTGGGAGCCATTCAGCAGGGCTGAAACCAGAATATTGTAAATGTCATACTTGGGTTTGGCGTTTTCTTTGAATGTGAGGTGTGTCGCTACAGGTAATGCGTGGAAGGTAATGGGATCTTGAATTCTATACATGTATATTGGACTCCATATATGATGCATTGCATATCAGTGGTCAACATTTGCGTATCATCTTTACTAACGATTGTATGACACACAAAACCAGACATAGTTTTGTGGTTTTTGCAAGGACCTCTCTGGGTAGTTTTCTAAATGCATCATTTAGAGCTGTGATAAAATGTACCAACTGTACTTACCGGTTTTCTCTCCTTCAACCACGTGCCTTGTCTCATCTGCTGCACGTGAAATAGCCTGGGGAAACCAATCACAGGCTTTTTATTCATTTTATCTTATTGCTGAGTGTTGAAAATATTCTGATTCATATTCCAATGTCCTCCTGTTTCTATTGCTAGCTAAAGATGGGTTTTGTCCCAATCAATCATTTCAATGATATGTATATAAAGTATGGCCAATATACGACCTTGTAGTCCGAGATAAAGGCTGAAGTGCATATCGTCGGTTTCGTATTCCGGTCGTACATTTTGCATTTTTGCAAATATAGGGAGTGGCAATGAGTCTAAACTTAGAACGTGTATGTGCAATACACTTTGGACTCCTAATACCATTCATAAACATAGATATCTTCTCATCATAAGCATCTCACAATTTCCTATGGATTCTATGTAATTTTATGTCATAGGTGTCGTACCAAGTATAACTACAGTAGTAGGGGCCCACTAACATGACATAGCCTTACCTCTTTTGATAGTTACCTCAGTTGATTTTAAAACTAAACAGTATGGTGTATATGACACCAAGGACGGCAATACCAATAGACGCACCGACGCACAGACCTGTGGACGAATAAAAGGGGGGGGGCGCACTTTCTTTTTTAATTTTAGTTAAAAGTAGTTTTGATCGCTTGGACCCTAAATCATCACTTGAAATATGGAGTGTGTCCCCCCAAGCCGTTTACAAACACCAGGTCTGCCACTTTAATTATTCTAAATATCACATCAATTCAATTCAATTTAATATTTTATTATACTGAACAGACATTCTGTAAACAAATACAGTTATCAATTACATGCTCAGTTTGTTGGACATAATAAGAAAGTATTAGATTACAGTCCCATATTTACAAATATTGGTTTAGTTTTTTACTGATTAAATACTTTCTTTTAGCTATTTACAATCATAGAATTAAAAAATTCTGTCCGATCAATTGGTGAGATGAAGATGAGTGATAATGATAAAGAATAACTTTACTCAGATGTGATATCATAGGATTCAATAATAATAATACATTTAAACCCATCAACATGAACATGTGGTGGCCAAGTTTCTTCATAGGCCAAATAAAAAAAAAAGGTTTGTTTCCAGTTACCCGACCGACCCTAGCAGAACAGGACCGACCCTACACTTCTTTTTTTTTCTTTTAGAATGTTCTTGAAGTTTTGAGAATTCTTTCCCTATTTTCATCAATTTTCATCAATTTTTCATGGATACAATCTTTGGATTTACAGTGGGTAGTTTTGTTAGGCATCGCTTTTCCATATTTTTTTCACATATCTCATATGTTTTAATGTTCTTTCTGTGATTTCAAAGAATCGTATAGATCTGCCCATACATTTCTATACAAAATCAAAAAGAAAAATTTAAAAAAAAAAGTCCAACCTACCGACCCTAGGTATTTGACTCATGTAACTGGAAACACATGAAATTTTTGGCCATATATGATGATGACGACGACGACGACGACGACGACGACGACGACGACGACGACGACGACGACGACGACGACGACGACGACGACGACGACGACGACGACGACGACGACGACGACGACGACGACGACGACGACGACGACGACGACGACGACGACGACGACGACGACGACGACGACGACGACGACGACGACGACGACGACGACGACGACGACGACGACGACGACGACGACGACGACGACGACGACGACGATGATGATGATGATGATGATGATGATGAGCCAGCAAGTAAAACGAAAAAGAAGGTTAGAAGTGCACCTTTACACTGCCATCCAACACCCCGACATATAACCCAGCCTGTTATCTCAATATTGAATAATATTTTTGTGTGTTATAAGGGACACTACTACAGATATACCAATCTAGTAGACACAGATCTTTGAATCAATTTTAAAGTTGGTTGATTAAAGCAATCAACAATAATACAGGTCACATACAAAAAAATGTCATGGATTCGGTCAATTTTTTTTTCTCTCTTGAAACAAAGAAATTATATGAGTTTATATTTAAGATGCTCTGTAACTAGGGAATTTATCACGTCTGTGAAATATGACAGTGGATGTGTTGCAATCAGAATACTCCCAACGTGAAGTTAAACAACTGCCCTCAAAATCCTATCTTTCAAATGACACAAGAGTTATAGATAGTCAAACTCCTCAACGACAATGTCCATTAATAGATAATCTGCCCACAGAAATTGCCACGGTGGGATTTATATAGAACTTATATATGAGGATTCTGTAGAAAGGAAGGCTTTTGTGAACAATTTATAGCTATCTTTAGCTCATAGACACCTGGAAAGGGGGTCCCATGGACGTTGTCACAGGCATTTTACAGTGTATTTCCAATGGATGGAGTTTTGGTGTGCACTCCAAAACTAGGAAATAGGGTATAAATCTGACAATTCTCTCAAATATCAGCTTGATTATGTGGAAGAAGAGCTCCAACTATCGGACTTTGCCACTTTGAACTAAATTGTAAAGAAAGTCTTTATAGTACATTATTGAGGTATTGATAATCTGTACTAAAGCAGTACCAAACAAATTATTTTTCTTTTTTTTTTAAACCATGCAGACATAGAAAAGTGTTTACTCACATGTCATCAGTTGAACATTTTCGGTAATTCAAACCGTGCAAGTGCATACGTAATTGCCAGTACCAAACCACATGTGCCTGCAATTGGAGAAACAATAGTACAAATTAAGTGAAGTAAGGTAACAGGAGTCCAGACAATTCAGTTGATGATCCAGCTTCATTGTGAGATTGGCATGGGAGTAATCAATACGGTATAACAGTATGGTACTCGCCAATCTGACCAAGCTATATCCTGGGGCCTGTTTATAAAGGGAGAGCCACTCAGTGTTACTCATGTGCTATTTCTGGAAGTGCACAGTGACTCAGTCTGGGGGATGAGCAGCTGGGCAGGTGAGGCTAAAAATAGTGTATGATATAATGTCTTCCAGTGGGGATTCCCAGGTGGGACCTGGGGGTGCTCACTGGAGGAAGACGGGGGTGCGTGAGTCACTCACCCTGTCAGGTTAAAAATAGGGTAGCCTTGGGTTCTACAGGGGGAAAGCCTGGTCAGCTTGGTTTGAATATGTCGTTGATAATTATAATACATAGAATAGTCCATTGACACTATGTTACAAATATTCACTTAGCTAATTGCATTGAATACTATAGGCCGGTTTATTTCCATTTGGGGAGTGGAAATAATTTCCTTTTAGTGGGATGTAGGGACGTGGAAATATTTTTCAGCTGGGACTACATCACAAGATTCCCATTGAAAATCTTTCTAAAAAGCCGAAAAGCTATGTGTAAGTGCTAAAACTCTATGATGTAACCTAAACATTTTTGTGGTAGCTTTGAAAGGTTTAATTGACACTCAAATCTTTTAAATGGTCCTTACCAGAGAGCAGTGATCCTACCCGTGAACCTCTCCGTCCTCTCTGAGGCTCCCCAGCACCCAAATATTGTCATGTCGCCAATGAGATGCCATAGAATACCTGAAAAGTAATTTGAAAACTTACTGGCGTGGACAATATCCTTCTTTCAGCCGTAAACCTCCACCCCTTACACCGGAAGGGCTCAATATTTTTTACTCCCCGGGGGGAGGGGGAAAGGATGTCCACACAAAATACCGCCATTCGTATGTGTTTTTACAAGAACCACTCCCTTCTCTCTCAAGTCAACTCCTGATTATGTCGAAAACAAAAATACGTATATAGGAATGACGAATTTTGTGTATCGAATGTTTGTATTGACATCGAGAGCCGGTCATATTTCCCTCAAGTGAGTTATACGAACGAGAGGGAAATGTGACCGGCTCGAGATGTCAATACAAACATTCTATACACAAAATTCGTCATTCCTATATTTATTTTTACATGTTTAGGCACAGGGAAGCGATGAAATCAAACAAAAACTCACTGTTTAATTGAACTTTCAGTACGGGGGACGCCATGACACCTTGCTCAACTGCGGACTTCGGTTTGTCAATGCACCGCAGAAAATATAGTCCCTGACACAAAAATCACAAAAGTAGCTTTCATCTCGCAAAATATACTATCTCTAGTTGGTGTTCGCCTACATTTTGTATCCATTTTCTTATAAATAAATAAGAATCCATTGATTTTCCATAACGATCCAACGCACACGGCCCGGTACACGGCCATTGCTTCTTGTTGACAGAGCGGGTAGGTGCCCGGATGTAAAAACTAGGTCAGCCACGCGTCGAGCAAGGAATGGCCGGACTGGGCGGGTCCCGAATCGTATCGATGTGGAAAATCAATGGATTCTTATTTATTTCGAAGAAAATGGAGGAATTTGGCATGGCATGTTCATATAGGATATCTAACAATGTTTTCCTGTGAATAACTCCACCAGGCTCCATTGAAATCTATGCTAACGAGGTCTGCAAACATCAGGTATGTGGAAAAAAAAAAATTCAAATGCTGGATATAGACCGACCGGAAGTGCCTTTGTTCACATTCCTGCGCCCCGTGATGAGGCCGGAAGGAGGGGTAATACAGTCAAAATGTCAAATAACTTTTTGGCAAATACGAATCCATATATCGTAAATAATCACAATATGCTTTACCGTGCGTTAGTCTATGGGAGTCCAAAATCTTACTAAACATGTAAAAATAAGGCGATATATTCAATATTAAGCATATGAATTAACTCGGTCAGAACCGTTGAGATTCCCCGATTCTGACTCCAAGGTTACCTGTATCGTACTGTAGCTACATAAATTCCTTGAATATATAACAGATATCAAAGTGGTTATAAGGATAATACGGCTTACCCCATAGATGACGGTGTCCAGGTTTATAGTTACGGACTGTGCGGCCTGCTCTGTCACCCCAATCAGACCTAAAAGATGAAGATCAAAATCAACTTTATTGGCGTAGAAAATGAATGTTATGTACCATGTTTACGCTAGCTTCACGGTGGCGATTTCAGAGGTACCTGGATGGTTTTAGGCGGCCTTTTCTATACTATTGAGCTAAATAATTGCCACCGAAATAGAGTGTGATAATGTTTTTCCTATTAGAATCCAGCTGGTGACTAGATCAGGTAATATCGACATGTGCCTGTGGGATTTTAACAACATCTTTAAGATAAATATATTCTTTTACAACAAAGTAGCTTCGAAACCTTGTGTGCTGGCCACCTGACTTGAAAACACTGAACGACTTTTTTAAACAACCAACAAAACAGATGCGGATCAACCTCTCATGAGATTAGCAGACACCAAATTGTACATGGATACTTACATCCATTTGAACATTACAGAGTTGAGTTTGAGTTTTAAACAAGTTCATTGGCCATCAGAACAATCACAACACAATGGAGTTTTTCTGTAACGTAAGCCATAATATA
The DNA here is from genome assembly GCA_949317995.1 of Acholoe squamosa. NCBI lineage: Eukaryota > Metazoa > Annelida > Polychaeta > Phyllodocida > Polynoidae > Acholoe > Acholoe squamosa. The sequence goes on from OX439038.1 coordinate 75,537,413, forward strand.
AAATATACAATATCAAAACTACAAATTTATATATCGGTGTACAAAGGCACGCAAAATGGTTTCCACGAACCTACTCAGCTATTACATTACATCCTTGGCTATATCTCAGGTGGTTCCCTTATCAAATCATACATACGGTTTTATCTTTCTCTTAAAGCTTTCCCCAGAGTTAAGATTTTGCACCTCTACTGATAACAAGTTCCATACTATATTTCCACGATATAAGGGACTACGCCTATATTTTCATATTTGGGTCTATTCACTTTTTAATAGTTTCACCTTGTGGTGAGTACGCAAGTGTCGCACTGGTACAACTTTCATATCATGATCTTTAGATAGCCTGTACATCAACATTAGTAATACTCGCACCCGCCTCTTATATAATGCAATCAAATTACATTGTGTAAGTCTGGTATATGTACATCTCGTGCATCTCTTACACCAATACATGATCGTAAACAATTATTCTGTATGACCTCTAAGTGATCGACAATAGTCTGTGGGCCACTATCAATGACGAAGCTACAGTATTCGGTCTCAAATCACAGAAGGTGCAGATAGAAATTTTGGAGGTATTCCAGCCCCTATAGCCTTAGAATTCTCATCCCCCCCCCCCATTTTGGGCCCAAATTGTTGGACTCGAAGAAATCTTCATGTTACATATGGGTTTTATTGGTCATATTGATATTTTGGGTTCCAGTGCCCTAAAATAGGCACTTTTTGACCCCAAATCGGTGAAAAAAATCCATGAAATCAACATATTTAATTAAATTTTCAGGAAATGACACTAGATATATGTTGATTTATCTTTGTCACCTATAGTATAGAGGTACATAGAAAATTTGGACCCATGATTAGTTACCTGTGCCAATTTTTTATATATCTTAGAGAATTTAAAAATTTGGGGAAATGCTTTGACCTCCCGAATTCTTAGGCCCATTAGGCTTCCCCTTTGAATATCTGTAAGGCATATGGGCTAAAAACTGTCTTTAAAAATTAGAGGTACTTAGTATTTGATATATTCTAAAAGAATAATTGGAACTCATATATTATCTTGTCTCTGAGAAAGCTATGAGTGATTTTTGAAAAATACCCCTTTATTTCCGCCCAGGGAGAAAAAGAAGTTTCCTGCCCCTCCTGTTCATAATTAATATGTTTAACTATCCTAACTATGTCAATTATTTACCCCCCCCCCCCCCACATATACCTAAGTACCCACTATATTAAACAATTGATCACTGCCCATCCTTTCCAGTTGCAGGGAGAGAATGTGCTTTTTTGTCTGGGCGAAATCGTGTCTGGGCGAGTGACAATGGAGTTACATGCCATGTTGAGGGCTTCATTTCTTATAGAAATGATATTCATATTTTCATGAAAACTTGGGGTCTAGACCATTTTGACCTGTGGATCATAAAGATCATATTTATATTCATGTCCCATGGGGGTTGATCATCATACTCTGTATATTCTTTTAAGGAACTTTTATCGCGATTCTGAGGCTATGTCCAGGAGAGTGACCGTTTACAAGGTGTTATCAATTAAGGTTCTCAGGTATACTCAGATTTCTACCCCATCAAACCTATATACCCCTTGGAAATACATGCCATGGGCTTTGCCTTCTATGCAATTGATAGTTCCTACCTAAGTCTGTTCCTCTTTTATGCAGAACAGAATATTTCAGGAGCCGAGATTCATTGTAAATCCAGGCTAGACCCTGAAGGAAAATTACCTGAGAGCAAGACAAAATGCACATGAAGTGTGGCTAATACACATCAAACCCAACACTTAGATCCAGTAGTACAAGAATAAATATGTAACAGTGGACCACAAACATTTCAGATCTCATTTTGCTATGCTAAGGGGTAAGTACCCCCAAAAGTCACTAGGGAGGACATGGTTTCTACAGTATATAGGTTCCATGTGTTGCCATAGCAAGGGGTTTCATATTCAACTCATAACATTTAGTGAGCAGTTACCCCACCACCTAAGCATTATCCACAAAAAATATCTTTGAGATACTCCAAACATCACACGGGGTCCTATCTACACACCGTCTATGATTTGAGACCATTCAAATACCGGTAAGATCATAGTTCTATAGATTTTGAGCGCTGTTACACTGTCTAAATACTTAACAATATTACAAAGCTGTTTGTGTTTTGATATTGACATAGATTCAACCTTTTGACAGTGCTTTTTAAAATCTAATTCATAATCAATCACCACACCTAAGTAGTTAAAGGAACAAGGGTGGTCTCAAGAAAAACTGATATATACTATAACACCATAAAACCTTTGTGTTTTTAGCATTCACTGTCAACATATTAATAATACACCATTCATCAACTCGGTTGATATCTTCTTGTAATAATTGTGTCAAAATATTGGCATCTTTACCACTTATAATAACTGCTATATCATCTACATACAGATAAAATTGGCTATGTTTAAAACAATTTACTACGTCGTTGATATAGATAATAAACAGTAGAGGACCAAGCACTGTACATTGTGTCATGCCCCATTCTAACAGCTTTTTGTTTGACACAATACCATTGGCTTTAGTAACTTGCTCTCTATGTTTCAAAAAGCTATCAACCCATTTATGCTCCTATCATTACATCCAATTCTGTGTAGTTTAGATAATAGTATATATAGGCTGGTTTACCGCATTAAAAGCCTTTTTCAGGTCGAGGAATAAAACTATTGACATTTCGCCTTTATTTCTAGCTTCCAACAATTTTTGAATCAGCGCATATGAAGCGTCCGCAGTCAACTTTCCAGGTATAAACCCAAATTATATATCACAGATTACATTATTTACTATACAATGGTTCAAGAGCTGAGCATGTACTATTTTTTTTTACCATTTTAGAAAATATGTTTGTCACAGTTATTGGCCTCCAATTTGCCACATCACTACATTTAGGCCAAAAAAATAAAAGGTGTGTTTCCAGTTACATGGCTCAAAGGGCTAAGGTCGGTAGGTCGGTTTTGTTTTGTTTTTTATTGGGTTTTTTGTTGAGTTTATAAACCAATGTATGGTCAGATATGCCAGGTTCTTTTATTTTACTGTAGAAATACGAAAAGACCCATCGAAAAGACCCATCGAAAAATAGACAGAACATTTTGAAAATGGGAAGAAAATCATCAAAAACAGATGGAAATTCACGAAAAATTCTTAAAAATTCTCAAAATAAAAAAAATAAAAACATTTTGGCCCTGTTATGGTATGGTTGGTCGGGTAACTGGAAACAAACCCCTTTTTTTAGGCCTTACCATCCTTTGGTAAAGGGATTATTTGTCCAACCTTTAACGCCTCAGGTAATTTGCCACTTGAAAAGGTCTTGTATACAAATCTTGTTAAAAAAACTAATTTTTATACTGAGACATTCTTTTATAAATGACATCCTTACACCATCTATACATGAACTTTTCTACACATCGATATATTTGATAACCTTATTACATTCAGCATCACTACAATCCACCAGATTGAATTCAATCTCACAATTTTCAAAATTTGGTGTATAAGGTACATTATACTTAAAGCGCTTCGCCAAACTTTCACCTATACTTATATAATAATCATTGATATAATCTGCCACATGTTGTTTATCAATGGTGCTTCCGCCTTCATCCTTTAAAGATATTACCTTGGATACATCCTTACCCCGCCAAATATCATTTATTACCTTCCAGAACTGCCGGGGGTCTTTTTCTATACTTTTCCAACACAATCAGGACACAAGGTTAAATTTAAATAGATATTTTGAAAAGTATGATACTTTCTAGATTCAGTTGTGAGGTAACATACTTTCAGGGTTGACCATATGAATAGCAATGAGCCATGATCTATTGGCCACTGTGCATCATTGTGCCCAATAGGAATAATAACTGTATCTAAACGTTTGTTTTTTATTCAATTCTAATCAAGCTGACAAACATAGTGCCAATTCCATATACATGTCTGAATAAACATGAAATTGGCCAGGCGTATGGATATCCTGGAATTGGCAAGCACACCTGCATCAATATGTGTTTCTGTTAACATTTGCATTTTAAAATAGGTTAAAATGGATAATATTCGTGCAAAGATAATTCCAATGAGTATTTCTTATGATATGGTTATTTCTGCTAAATTGTATTCACAGGTCTCCTCAGATGTATTTACTAGGGCATTATCAATCAAATCCAAAGTTTCATGCCTTTTGCCAGATATGCCAAATGTGACTTAAATCATTCATATAACTATTCCACCATATGATAAGTGAGCCCCTACCTTCCAATGGATTTCGAAATCTTTTTTTGAAAACTATTGAGTAGAACAAAATGTGTAAGCCTAAATCTTTTAGCAAATCTACAAACTCTAGGTGCGTCTTATGGATGGGGCACTATCATGATAAACGTAGTACGTACCAGCAACGATAACGGTCATCTCAAAAGTCCACCACTCAAAACAGGTCATCAGGATGCCAAAGATAGCAAGGCGACTCAAAGGACCCCATTCGTGGAGGGTCCTTCTGTCCCATCCTGCAATCATAGAATGATGATAATATTTCAATTAAGATAGACAATGAGTGATCTAGCCCTATTATTGAAGTATTTAGCCGATAATAAACAGGATAATCAATAATATGTATTGTAATTTAAGACCATCTACCACCCCAAGCCTGACGATGCCCTTTGAAGAATAGTGGGTAAAAGAGAGTCGCCACAAACATATAGGTGATGTCTAAACTTAAGGCAGAGCCCCTGTTGGTGAGAAGGTAAATGGTTTTTATCTTATAACTATTATTGCGAAGTCTTAGAGTTAGGATTATCATATAAAAGCCATTATATTTCGGTTTATACCATGGTTATCACGTTCTTGAATGAATTTACGATGCCTGGAGCGGATAATGAAGTTCGAATAGTAACTAAGTAATGTATGGCCACTCGTTACGATATCCTACGATACATGCCATTCGGTGCCTGTTAGCCCATACCTTATTAAGTTTATTACACGATCAATCAATAAAAAATCAATAAATAATCAATAAAATATCAATAAAAACAATTTGAAAACAAAAATCCTTCCCCCTGACTCAAAGCCTGCCATAGTGTGTGTACACGATCAGTACACACAGCTCGGCACCCAGCAGCGGATAGCTACAGCCTACAGTGGCCGTCTCGGCTTGGCTTGCTTTGAATGCGTCCTGCGGTTATGGCAGAGGACAGCCCGCAGTCATCGCCTCCCCGGGCTTTGTATCATTTCTGTACACACGGTGAAAAAAAGATGCGTCTCGCGGTTATGTTTGCATATAATACACCTCGTCGCCCGGCAGCGGACAGCTACAGCGCACACGGCGAAAAAAGATGCGACTGGACAGGGACTCGCTCCGCCCACCTTCGACGGCTGAGCGCAATGCGCTAACCACTAGACCACCGGGCCGCACTCCTTGCTGACCGTCTCAGCTTGGATTGAGACGGTCATGTTATGGCAGCAGACAGCCTGCAGTCGTCGCCTCCCCGGGCTATGTATCATATCCAGACCTGGTTCTACCCAACCACTTCTTGTCAGTCCCTGTGGCGCACTGCATAGGGAGTTGGATTAGAGATCTGAGACTGTAGGTTCGAGCCCTGCCCTGACCATGAAAATTTCGTGGGTTTTAACATGTGACATATGACATGTTAGGAGTGCTGATATCCACCCCAAACCGTGTTGATATCCACCTCAAAGAGTTTTAATATCCACCTAGGATCTGCTCATAAGAAGTCGCACAATATGAAGGAATATCAGAATACAGAAAAAGCACCCAAAATCACAGAGGTCATGTAATAATACGGGCTAAATGAACCCATGTTGACACTTGGATTGAGACGATGTGACAGCAAGTTGACAGTGAACAATTTAATTCGATATAAAAAAATATAGCAATAGGAGGTTAATGCATATAGAGGATGAATCTAGACATTATATTCTATCACCTACCTTCAATTTGCAATGATTTGACTTCTATATTTGACAAGATTGATAATTTAAAAATTGAATCGAGCGAAATTTCTCCGCCATGTTGACTGCGTAGCAGACAGATTGTTTACCGCAGCAAAACACACATTGGCATATGCTCTAAGGGTATTCTCGCCCCCGCGCGAACTGCTTACCAGCGGTTCTACTATGAAAATGCCTGTAGGACACATGCCGACGTAACACTTTTCGTCCAAGCCGCCTTGTCATCTCACCGAGAAACCAAGATGGCGGAGGAGGGATTAGGTCGAATCGCAACAAATAACATTGATTTTCATGGCTTTTTAAGGTGAATACATTTAATTTAATGGTGGAAACCATGGTATAAACGCCATAGATAACAAATAGAGGTGCACACGGTGATTCTAGGAGGACTGGAGGTAGACAGTGGACTGGAGGTAAACAGGGGAATGGAGCAGACAGGGGATTGGAGGTAGCCAGGGGACTGGAGGTAGATAAGGGACTGGAGCAGACAGGGAAGTGGAGATAGACAGGGGACTGGAGGTAGGTAGGGGGACTGGAGGTAGACAGGGGACTGGAACAGACAGGGGGCTGGAGGTAGACAAGGGACTGGAGGTAGACAGGGGACTGGAGGTAGACAATGGACTGGAGCAGACAGGGAAGTGGAGGTAGACAGGGGACTGGAGGTAGACAGGGGACTGGAGGTAGACAGGGGGCTGGAAGATGGAAGGAAAATGGGGTTAGACAGGGGACTAGAGGTAGACAGGGGACTGGAGGTAGACAGGGGACTGGAGGTAGACAGAGGACTAGAGGTAGACAGGGGACTGGAGGTACACAGGGGGCTGCAGGTAGACAGGGGGCTGAAGGTAAATTGGGGGCTGGAAGATGGAAGGGAAGTGGGGTTGACAAGGGACTGGAGGTTGACAGGGAACTAGAGGTTGGGTATCTGTTTGTTTTGATTTTCACCTCCCATTTGATGTAGTCATGGATTGCTTAGTTCATTAAGTACGGTTGGTCCCAGAGGGAAAAGATAAAAGACTTAAAGAATTTGAACTCATAGTCACCCACTGTGCACTTCTTGAGGTTTTAAAGAAAAGCTTGGAGTTTACTTTTTCCCAATTACAAAAGACATAGAAGGTAACCCACACCCCAGGTTGGCCACAAGAGGAGGAGCAGAAGGGGATTAACTTATTAACTGATTTGTTAGAATTAATCTGCTTACCACACATGTACGTTTGTAGTTACAAAAGGTAAACATGTACAAAGGTGGGTGCGTACAAAGGTAGACATGCACCCTGAGGTATTTTTTTTCTGGAAGTAAAAAATATAGTTTTTTTCCACTTTATACCATTTTCTTAAATTGGGGTGTGGGGTTATATGCGATAGGTAGGTAGGTAGGTAGGTAGGTAGGTAGGGTAGGTAGTAGGTAGGTAAGTAGGTAAGTAGGTAGGTAGGTAGGTAGGGAGGTAGGTAGGTAGCTAGGTAGGTAGGTAGGTAGGTAGGTAGGTAGGTAGGTAGGTAGGGAGGTGGGGAGGTGGGTATGTGTCCGCCATTTCTGCTGTGTACCCCACACCTTTGGTAGTGAGTAATCCAATTAAAAAAACTTTTGACTTTTCTCTTACAAGATTATATTTTCCCTTTGTTGTTAAGCACCCCTGTAGTTTTTTGTATACAGTCTTTGAACCCTTTAATCTTCTAACGTTCCATAATCCTCTTATACATGTAAGTCGCATTAAGGTAATTATAACAGTTGTGACACCTGTTATCCACTTTGATACACTTGTTCCAAAAAAGCATTTCTCCCTTTTTCATGTTGATTGATCCAGGGGTGGAAGGGGTCAGGTGAAAACAGAATTAAAGCTTTTCTCAACTATATAAAGAGCCCTGATTTTTCTTGGAAGGGTACATTACGTCCGCTGTCTCCTTTGACAGTATCAGTGGTAGCAGGGCAGCAAAAGCAGGAGCATGTGCAGTTGTAAAAGCAAGTGTAGTGGTAGGAGCAAGTGCAGCGGTAGCACCAGCATGTGCAGCAGCAGTATGACATAGTGCATGTGCAGCAGCAGCAGTAGCAGCAGCAGCAGCAGCAGTAGCAGCAGTAGTAACAATACAGCAGTAGAAGTAGCGTAGCAGCAGTAGCAGCAACGTAGTGGTAGTAGCAGTAGTAATACTAGTAGGCGTAACAAAAAGAAATACCAGTATTGCACCCTGTAGGGTACTTGGAGAACTACTAGCACCTGGGTGATACAGGTTTGGTAAGTTCTGACCAAGTGGTCTGAGGTAGGTGGGTTGTGCACTCTTTTGTATCTCACAGTACGAACTCCAGCAGGTAGGTAGCAAGTTACAGGCATTTACCTTCCCGTCATACCTTTGTGTGATGGCTAAAAATGTCTATCACAATAAATCCATCATTTCCAAAAGGTAAATGTGTTCTTGCTCCCATTCATTTATATGTAGCAAAACTGCAAATTATGCTTGGAAGAAATGGCAGTTGCAGGGTTCTCCACAGGATGAAAAAAGCACACAGGTCAGTTTTGTCTGGCTAGTCACATGCAGCGTGATGTCTCTAGAAGTGGGGATTCTCCAGGTTTGAAAAAATTACAGCATGGTGATGTTAAACTTCTTGGTCAAGATCCTTCCTCTTCAATTTTAGTTTAGATTTACTGACTTTTCACTTCTAAATGATGAATGCTCAGCTTATTAATGCCTCAAGGCACTCAATTTCGAATATTTATGAGTTTTATACCCTTGTACCATTAGACACATCATTACCTGACTCTGATACTTTGCAAATACCACCACACAATATAAGTGTTAAGACAGTGCCCCTTATTTATGACCCCACTCGCGTTGCTACTAATTCTATACATGAGATGGCTTTGTTACACACATCACAGTACCATGGATTTTATTATTATTCAACCCATTGTAGTTTAGATCAGGATCGATGTTTATATGAAGGAAGTGTCAATACTTTGCACTTTTTCTCTTCCTATACATTGTAGAAATCTTACCTACCACTAACAGTCACTGCATGGTGTGTCGCTATTTGTGAGTGCATACCTATTGTACCGCCATTACTCTCCCTTACCAACTTGGTACAGTTCACCGTCAGGGAGCTCTAGCTTCACAACTTTTTTTCAAAGGTTCTGTTTATGTAGTGTTCTATTGAAGGTAAGCTCCCTCTAAATTTAATCCACATGAGACAATACAACTAGACCTCAATAATCTATCAAAATGCACTACATAATACCCACAAGGGGACCATAATACCAAGTGTACCCATAAGTTACTACTACAAGAGGAGAGTGCATGTACACTGACACGTCGCTGTACCCATATCCATAAAAAAAACTGGAAAAAGGTATTTACTCTATTTGATACAAGCAACGTCTATTCCACAGGGCAGAGATGTCAGTTGGGTATGGGCTTAACCTCTAAAAAATTTTTGGGTGTTAGCAAACCAAATATTCCCAATGTACTATGCTAAAAGTACCCATCTCATCTTCATTTCAACCTGTTCCCCTCACTCAAAACTATCAAGACCGTGTTTAGATAGAAAGTTTTAAAAAAAGATTCATCAGAATTTCAGCCAATCAGTAGCTACCGTAATCTCTCGCATATAAGACGCGTCTTCTAGGCCAAACAAATGCCTGGTGCGTCTTATAGGTTTTCCCAAAGAAGGGGGTGCCTCTTATACGAGGGGTAATTTTACTATAGAAATGTACTGAATTTACAAAATTGGTACCTAAGAGGTGCGTCTTATACGCGAAAATGCTTTTGCTGAGTTTGGGGTGCGTCTTATATGCGCAAAGCATCTTCTACGCGGGAGAATACCGTAGCTTAGATTCATGTCCTCTGAAATGAGATTTCAGAGATTCTCTAACCTCTGAAAGGTGGTTTGTCTAGAAAAGACTAAAGGGCAGCATGAGGTATGCTTAATTCCACCTACTGAGGTCTAAACTAGGCTCAACCTCATAATAAGGTTATCTAGGTATAATTTAATTGTTTCTATCCAAAGTATGATCACAAGATGGAATAATCCTCTGAAATGTCTAATTTTTAGTGAAGTTCATTCCTCTGAAAATAGACGAACCTCTGAGGCTCTAACATCTCAAACAGGGTATACACTGGTACAGTTGCTACCAACTTACATAACCATGTGCAGTTCCTACCCACATTACATTAAGATGAGTCACACGAACATGGATATGCGTGAAGGTGGTATTTTTACTCTACCCCTTCCTATGTTATTTCCCTGACATTTTTTTTAAAAAAGGAAATCACTCTGGATCATGGATTCTCCTACTTTAACTCTTCTTGACACACACGTTTTGTGTTAGTCACTTTACAAAAGTCAGCATTTTTCTGCTTTGTGGGGCTTTAACACCCCTTTTTGTACTGTTTTTGAAATTTTTTTCGATTTTCCTACAGGTAATCCTAAAACATTGAGCTCATCAAACCATACCGACATGAACACTGTTATGATATGGTCTAGCATGGAGCTTAACGTTGGTGTAAAACAGTTGTTGAGTTCCCAGGTCTAAAAAAAAAGCTTGTGTTCAGGTAACATAGCTGAAAAAATTAGGGTAGGTGGGTCGAATTTGTTTTCGATTTTTTTTTAATATCTGGATGCCAAAAACTGCCAAAAATGATATGAAACATCGCTCAACATGGTGTAAAAAAATGTTGTCAAGTTCCCCATTAACCTACACTGTTAGAAATTTTCCGTAGAAAAAAACAAAGAATCATTGGCAACAATGGATGCCAATCTTTCACTGTATTTTCACCGTGATTTTTACAGATTTTCACCGTTATTTCTAAACAGTGTCTAAGGGTTATTAATTACACATTGTTTTGGTTCTAATGTCATACATCATTAACTTGTCATATGAATATTCAGCCTCTGGCTTGACATTCTAGAAATGCCGCTGTAAATCCATATTGGACTAAGTTATCTTTGGTTGCATATATACAGTTCATCAGGACATCTTAGTGTGCGGACATCATAATCATTATGATTATAAATGAGTTCTTGAGAGGTACATCATGACCTTCATAACTTTAGAGTAGCAATCTATTAACATAGATTGCCTCTGAATCATGATAATTTGAAAACTGCAGTTGTATGCCTATGTATTTTTTCTATTACCACATAATGGGTGTTTATGATCACCTGTTACTCTCTTTTGCCACACAAAGATGGATTATTTTTTGAATATCTGAAATCTATGAACCTACAATGTAGACTTGCATTTTGATAACATTGTGCATACATCAAAGTGAATACTCTTTGAATTTTGCTACAATTCAATCTGTTTAGGGACTTAACACCATTCCCTCCTCAGAACACCACTCACACCCCAAGTCTCAATAACATATCAGCTTACCCCCGTAACCCCTTATCCACTTACGATATCATCAAGTGACAACAGTAGATAAGTTCAGCTGACACGTGTTATGCACTGTTACTTATCCAAAGAACGCCAACCACAGCGTCTGGTTGGTCTTTTTCCTGCCCGTCGCGTTAGCCCAGCGCCATCTTGAATATGTGCCGTTGTATCGAAACTGACATTCGTCACAGTCGTCACCATGGTAACCACGCATTTGGTGACGCACTAAACTGTTGCACGCATCATAATAACAACATTAACACATGTTAACAGGACTTTTGCTTAGTAAACTTCCACCTATATTAAAACCCGTTTTGAGCCCCGGGGTTGATCACGGTGTAGGTGATTTGCGTAATACTGGAAATAAAAACAAGTCTTTCTCTTTACAACGGCAAACCAAACACAAATTAATTCAGAATTCAGAATTTGAGACATGATCTTCATAAATTACCCACCTTTCACTGCTCATCACCACTGTGAGGTGGAGCACAACGCTGTTTGGAAAAAAATCTGCATCGTTAGTGTGAGTAAGCTATTGTGAAACGTCTAAAAAAAAAATCTTGCTCCAAAACTTTTGGCACATTTTTGACCTTTTTAAAATTCAATTTTTTCGACCCGTGGTTTCAAACAATAATAACCATTTATCACCCAAATCCAGTTATGCACCCATATAATCCCAAAAACAAAGGTGGGAGCACTTTTGAGCAATTACTCGAACTTACAAAGCATAAATTGATGTACGATCTCGCCATGATGGCACAGCGCTAGTGCAGTGTGGTAACCTGGTGTGTTACCCATGAACTAACCAAAGTGTCCCTGGTAACCAAACCCGCGCCTTTTCTAGGTCTATAAAGGTTTATGTATTGTGTTTGTCAAGTTATCAAATACAAATTTAACCTTGCTATCTTTTCTGTACTGACCGAAACCAAACTTGTAAACCATATTAGCTGTTCTACGCTAACAAATGGTCTCTATTTCAAAAGATTTATTCAAGTGTCATTTCATAGGTAGAGAAATAGTTCAATATACACTCCCCCTCAAGAGTTACCTAGTGATTTTCTCAAAATAAATGTTATTATAAAAAATAAGACGTAATTCCGCCACAGGGTGCTAGGTTGCGTTGCAACAACAACGCTCATTTAACGCACATGTATGATTTAAACACCTTTTTCTGTAGATTAGGGATGAGGGTGAGTATATAAGATCACGCCAGGTAATGTTATAAACGGAGGTAGGCCACAGCATAAATCAGCAACACTTTAGAGCTTCACAAAACAAAGTCGGCTGGCAACCGACTGTTATGACAGCTGGTATGCTAAGGGTAGTTGGTCCCCAGGCAACTTTACCCCTACATGTCCGTGAGATGAGATGCAAGCACGACACCTACCTCGCCCTTTTCTCTAATTGAAATTATATAATTTTTTTCCCTGTAATTCTGCCACAGGGTGCTAGGTGGCGTTGCCAACGACAACGCACATTTAACGTACATGTATGATTTGAACACCTTTTTCTGTAGATTAGTGGATGAGGGTAAGTATATAAGATCACGCTGGGTAATGTTATAAATGGAGGTAGGCGACAGCATAAATCAGAAATCAGTGAGTACCCTGCTAAACAAAGTCGGCTGGCGACCGACTATTACGGCAGCTGGTATGCTAAAGGTAGTCGGCCCCCAGGCGACTTTACCCTACATGTCCGTGAGCTGAGATGCAAGCACGACACCTACCTCACCCTTTTCTCCCAAACCTAAAATTAAACCATCCCCATATCCTTTAATCTGGCATGTGGAGTGGTCTCATTTACTTTAATTGTCCAACATCATAACCACACTCATCCTTTTTTTAATATTAGTAAACCCACCTCTGGTTTTAAGGTAGGGTCAACAAACCCCTAATTAGGTGAAGGAAATATAGTCTCTTATACAAATAAGGGGTTACATAACCGGGGTAATCCCCTAATTAGGTATTACAAAAAAAAGTATCACAGTCATATATATCCTTCATACTTTACATTTTTACCACAAATTAAAATTCTTTAAAAATATTTTTAATATTAGTAAACCCACCCCTACCCCAAAAGAGTAGGGGTGGGTTTACTCACTTTTTTTATTTTTTATGGGCAAGCTTTTACTAAGTTTAGCTGGCCTTAAAAAATAAACCAATTTTTTTTGTTTCTTTTTTTTATTGTTTAAAGGGGGTCACAAATGAAGGCCTCTAATTGGCTAAGGGGGTGTAAACTATTTTCCAAATAAGGAACTCACCACCAAGTCACATGACAAAATGGAGCACATGACCATATATGGGCATGCACACTACTAATTAGGTCGAGCTCAAGGTCACATGACCATATATGGATATGCACCCACAGGTCACGTGACCAAATGGAGGCCTCTGATTCGTTGCATCCTGTAGTTAGCTATAGTCCTGTTCCCCAAAATAGGTCAAGGGGGCTTGGTCTATTATGCAAAATGAGGGGTCACGTGACCGGGGTAATCCCTAATTAGGTCGAGCTCAAGGTCACATGACCATATATGGGAATGCACAACCCTAATTAGGTCAAGGGTCGAGGTCACATGACCATATATGGGTATGCACCACAGGGGTCCAGTGACGTCACAGGTCACGTGACCAAATGGAGGCGTGGCCTATTATGCAAATGAGGTCAAGGTCAAGGTCACATGACCATATATGGGCATGCACCACGGGGGGTCCAGTGACTTCACAGGTCACGTGACCACATGGAGCCCTCTGATTGGCTGCAGGTCGAGTGAGTAATAAACAGTACTTAACTATAGTCCCGTTCAGATACATAATATACTACTGATTTCAATGTTGATTTAACATTTTTTAACATTTCTGTAGCATTTTTGACATTCCTTAATGTTTTAGGACACCTTCTAACAATGAAAACATCATTTTGAAGGTCTAGCTGCATTTTAAATTTCGTTCTAAGTTTTTTTTATGGTGCTTGTTGATATTGATTTAAGTTTTTGGACACTTTTATTATAGAAACCTACATGATTTTGAAGGTTTAGCTGCAATTTAAAGCTTAACATTGACCTAACGTTTTTTTCTACCATTTTTTTACCATTTTTTTACATTATTTCACATCTCGCTGACATTGATTAATTTTTTATTACACCTTTTATTATGGAAAACATCGTGAAGGTCTAGCAGCATTTTTAAATTCAATGTTGCTTTAATGTTATTTGACATTGATTTATCATTTTTTAACATTTCATAAATGCTTTTTGACACTTTCTAAAAATCCAAACATCCCCTGTCTAGTTATCTGTGGATAATTGTTATCTCTGGATATTCATTATCTCTGGATATTGGTTATCTTTGGATAATTATTATCTGGAGATATTCATTATCTGGAGATATTCTCAGCTTAATTGTTAACTCAGGAAAACAAAAAATATTGTTGCATAGTATTAGAGAAAAAAAGTGGCCATGTCACTTCCAGAGATATTTCTTATCTCTGGATGTTTGTTACCTCCGGATATAATTTATCTCAAGATAATAGCTATCCCAGGATATTTGCTATCCTGAGATAATAATTATTCTGAGATATTCATTATCTGGAGATAAGAAATATCTAGGGATAATTGTTATCTGTGGAAAAGAAAACGTCTGTCTTTCATCATACCCTGTGTTGCATCCTCATCTGTCTTCCCCCTTTTGTGCTTCACTTTAGCCATGGGACACATATTGTCCACATCACATTTTTTCACATTTTGTCCACAAAGGCCCAGTGCAAGGTGTCCATAAAAAGTGTACTGTCCACAGACTATTTTTACAGAGTGTCCATAAAATAAATTTTCTCCACAAACAACATCATGGTATCCACAAAATACACTCTGTCCACAACCTATCATCACAAAGTGTTCACAAAACATATTCTGTGCACATACTTTCAACACAAAATGTCCAAAGACAATATTAGGCCACAAGTTTTTACCACAGAGCATCCACAAAAACCACACTGTCCACATTCAACTTTAGAAAGGTGTCCACAAATTACAAATTGTTCACCCAGAGTTTTGAGTTTGAAAATAGTTATTGGTCAATCAATCATAATCACATACATTGTTCATGATGGCCAAAGGTGAATACAATATTAGCAGAAGTAGTATGCAGAAGGGGAGTGGGTGTGCATCTATTACCCAATAAAGACTAGGGGTTACCCCAAGGTCTTTATTTGGGAATAGATTCACACTCCCTCCCCTTCAACATGGCCTTATTCCTGTTATAACAAGGTGTCAAAAGTTACCACTGCCCTGCATTATTAAATCATATATTCATGGCTACCAAAACAATTGCACAGCAGACCTATTAGAGGAGCTGTGCATCCATTGGACTGCCATGCCTATATAATCCAATATATGAAGAGTTTGGTTCCAAAACGCAATAAATGCCATTTTGAAAACAGAGACAAATATTTCAAATGCCTAGATGTTAGAGATGGTTAATTGTTACAAAGAATCCATTTTCTTTGAAAAATATATTTTTCAGCTTCCAAGAGTTTATTCATCAAAGATTTTATCATGATAGCTCTAAAATTTACTTCGGGGGAGCACTACAAACATGGGTATATGCTGAAAGATGTGCACCACGGGGGTCTAAATCTTAAGTCGCTATACAAAAAACAGGGAGTAAAGAGCTGGAAGGGGGAATTAAACACCACTATATAAACCTGCCCGGCACTGGTAAGTTCACAATCAACACACAGGCATCACCACCGTCATTACCTTCCTACCTACCTACCTCGTGTGTCAAGAAAATGATGCCCAAGTACGCACTTTTCACCGATTTATCCAAGAGACTCAGCACTTTCAACGCTTTCACGTGGCCTAAGAACCAGCCTTTGGCAGAGAAACTCACTGCCCACGGATTTTTTACATCTATACTATACTATACTACGTGCATGTGCCCTGGGTAACCAGGGTGCTCCTTTAGGGTAGGGCGGCTATGCATTTTCCCAGTTGTTGAGTTGTTTTTCTATCATGTCTAGTTTGGATGCTGTCTTTTAAGTAGGGTTAGGTTGTCAATGAAGCTGTCTTCTAGTTTGATTTGGGTTGTGGAGTCTTGGTTGTCATGTATGGTTGGGCACATTTCTAGTAGGTGTTATTGGGTTTCTGGAGTATGGCCACACCCCCTACACTCCTGTGTGCGGTGCATTTTCCTGTAGTTGTCTTTCGCTCTTATCATTCTGGTTCTAGCCATGAAGATTCTCCTTGCTTGCTCTTTAGTTAGTTTGGTCAGGTAGTCATGGGATTCGCAGATGTATTTCCTTTTGTTTTCAGTCAGGTAATTGAACTTGCTTTTTTTTGCCCCGGTTGTGTTCATGCGGAGCGCTTGTTTCGCCTTCACTGCTTTCTGTTTGCGCTTGGTGGTGGGTAGGTCTGTTAATATATTGGTCGGGGTTTGGAGTTCTTCAGATGCTTTTTTGGTCTTCTGTATCCATGAGGTCGGTCTTGCTCTCGTGTTTGCTATTGTGATCTCTTCGCCTTGGGATTTAGTTATTTTGGTCAGGTAGTTGACCTGTAGTTCTAGGATTCTGTGTTCTATGTCCAGGATTCCAAGCTCATCATATATGCATTCCCTTGGGTTGCTTGGGGTAGTCGTAGGATTCTTTTTAGTTGGTTGTCTAGGATTTGGTTGAGGGCATCGGTGTCTTTTTATTGTCGGGATGATGCAGGTCTCCACGAGTTTCCAGATAGTTTCAAGCTCTATGCTGTTGTAGTTTTCATTGCCCGCTATGTATAGGACCGTTTGTAGGGCTCCCTCTGCTTTATTCTTTACCGTGTCTATGTGGTCGTCTAGGTTATTCTTTGAGTTGAGCGTTTCACCCAGGTACTTGTATTTGTCTGTTTTCTCTATTTCCATGTCGTTGATTTTGGGGTTGTCAGGGTTAGTCGTTGTTCCAATTTGTAGTATTTTCGATTTGTCTTTGCCGAATACTACTCTTAGGGTGTTTGAGACTTTTTCTGTTATCTTTAGCACTGTGTGTTCGTCCTGGATATTGTTTGATACAATACCTACGTCGTCTACCCAAAGCAGGCATCTTGTGTATTCATCAACTGTGATTTCTCTTATGTGTTTCAGGTTGTCAATTTTCTTTGCTATCTTGTCCATTAGTAGGGCATACTGTGTCACTGCTAGTATTGTCTTATGCTGTCGTTTATGGTCATCGGTCGTGTTGGACCGTGTTTTGTGTTGATGGTGGCTGTCAGGTTTTTGTTGAGTTTTTCGGTGAGTAGCCATGTGTCGAGGGCGCAGCTGTTTGATGCCATTACATCCATGATTCCTTCTAGCCATGCTTTGTCGTATGCCTTTGTGAAGTCTAGAAATGAGATGTATGTTGGTTTATTGAGGTTTTTGTTGATTCTGATGGTTTCCTTGAGTTTTAGTATGTGGTCGACTGTTGCTTGGCCTTTCCTGCCTCCTCCTTGGGCTGGTGTCATTCTTACTTGCTTTAAGATTCTAGTGTTAAGCATTCTTTCAAATACTTTTCCAGCATTGCTCGAGAGGGTTATGCCTCTTTCGTTGCTGCATTTGCCCTTCTTTCCTTTGCCCTTGTAGATGCTTCATTCTGGTGGGATGTCTTTGTCTCTTGCGATTTTGTTGAGTGCATCAAGGTATATTTTGCGGGTGTTGCGGTTGGCTTCAACGAAGATGCTGTTGGGTATATTGTCGGGTCCGTTGGCTTTGTTTCTGTGTAGTTTGCTGATGGTTTTGTTGAGTTCTTGTAGGGTGAAGGGTGCAAGGGTGTCTGGGTTGGCTGAGCGTCTTGCTTTGTTGCGGTCTAGGATGGCCTTGTTGTCGGTTAGGCATTCCTCTCTTGGGGGTCTTGGTCTGTAGAGGTTCTCGTAGTAGGAGGCTACGTGTTCTTTGGCTTTGTCAGGGCATTTAAGGACGTTGTTGAGTTCGTCGAGTATGTCTGGGGTGTTGTCTGAATTTGGTTTAAGCAGCCTTTTTCTTATTTTCCAGAAGTGGTTGGATTTTGTGCCTCCCTCATTTGTCATCCTTTTTGCTACGGTTGTTATGTGTTTTTTCTCTTCTGTTGAATATAGGTCTATGGTCTCTTTCTGGAGCTTGTGGAAGTCGTCCCTCCTCTCAGAAGTAAGGACGCTGTTCAATGCTACCAATATGGAGTCACCATACACATGTGGTTAGAAGACGATCAAGTTGCCGTGGAACATTTCAGATTTTCTTTTAACTGTCCGTTGGCCATGGAGGCTATGAACCTAACTCCGACGGTTAAAAAATTGCTGACGGAAATCCTGAAGGAGATAAAGCTGATAGAGCACAAGTTAAAGTTCATCAAATCGGTGCACAGATCGATGGAAAGCAACGTCAGACTCTTTCCTTATCCCACCACTTCCAATTGCGGATCTCTTTTTGGACGCATAGAGTCAGATGGAGGAAGAGAGGACACAGAGGATAAAAACTGGGGCACAACATATATATTGGTATATCGCAATGTATCATGGAAATTTGTATGTAAGTTTGTGTTAACCGTCTATTTAATAACAAAAGTTGAATGTACACATCTCAATGTGTAAGTTTTGTTGTGTTCCTCTCCGATATTCAACTATGTTAGGTAGAGAGTGTCAACTTGAATTCCCCGACTTGTCATTATAATTGAACGAAAGGAAAAATATGAAAATAACAAATAAAGTAAAATGTGTACATAAAAATATTACATTTATAAGAAATAAAAAAAAAGTGAAAATGTGTAATGTGGTTTCTATTGTATTCCTTACCTTATTATGTAAGTTATTTTGTTGTTTTTTTTCCAAAAGACCTGCCCCTGTTTCAAGGGGCGGGTCTTTTAGTTAATTTTCTTCTTTTTTTTAAACCCCAAAAAATACCCCAAAGGGCCCCCCACCCAAAGGGCCCCCCAAATATTTTTCCCATTTTCTTTTTTTTTGCAAGCTTTCAGCTTGCCTTTTTTTTATGTATAAAAAAATATCTCACTATAAGTTACACTCTCATCTACATAATAAACCACGCCTCTTTATGCTAATAGGGTCACGTGACCAAATTTCAAATTTCCCACCAAAATGATAACCTCTGATTGGTCCATTCAAATTAGGGTCATGTGACCTTATTTGCATAATAGAGGTCAGGTGACCTAAACAGCCAGCCAATCACAGGGCACCATTTTGGCGGCAAACCACAAGGGGTAAGGGTCACGTGACCATTTTAAATTTCCCAACAAAAGGAAGGGCTCTGATTGGTCCATTTTTGTGCCACACCACCGGGGGTTATGTCACGTCACCCCCCATTTGAATTTCCCACCAAAAGGGAGCCCTCTCATTGGCTGCATGTCGAGTGAGTAATATCCTGTAGTTAGTTATAGTCCTGTTCCAATACATACTATACTAATCGGGTGTATTCAACATGGAGTGAAGGCAATAACTTGTTCGAAATGCCCCCATGACCAGAGCTCTGCTATGGACAAACTAAACCTTAAACATTGAATTTTATTTCACTGATCAAATGTTATTTCACTAATCAAATGCACATATATAGACAGTCTTATATTCAAAAAATGATGTAATTCTGGACATGGGATCTAAAGATGATCGTGACCCTTTAAAAAATCAAATAGTTTTGATATGAGTAGATTCAATATAACATTCCCCAAGTTAGCGATTGATGGTTTATTTGACGGTAATTCACTGTAACTGAAAGAACAGTGATATCCCCTATAATAACGGTGTTTCACCCTGAGGTGGATCACTGACATCTCTTTTCGGTGCAACTTTGTAAGGCAGGAAAAGTGGTCGACAAAAGTGGCCGCTATATATTTATCATTCCATCTACCTTTTACCAGATTCCACTTTTATGTCCAACATTCTGTGTAATATATGGAAAATACTTTAGATCATTTTCTAGCAGAGCTATTCATTCTAATAGGTCGCCATTTAGCGACCTAAACTAAGAGAATGTTATATCACCATGTTTTACAATGTACATCATTATTTAATCAGGTCAATAGTCAATATTGTGTTCTCACTGGCCACATATAATACCCTCGAAACAAGACACGGGAAAATCCCGTGAACGACTGGTGAATCTGTGAGCACATATTCTCGGGTAGATCCTGGGAATAGTACCTACAATCCCGTAAATTACCCTGATATTCCCCAGTTTTTAACAGGGCCCTCTAGTGAGATTTATACACATAAGTCTGATTCTTCAACATAAAGTGAAGATGCCAGAGTCCACCAGGGGCCTCTGTGTGAGCATGGAATCCTGGTTTGGTCCAAAGAACAGAGAGAGGGAGTGAGATGGAAAGAAATGAGAGGGCAAGAGAGGCACAGAGAGAGCAAGAGAGATAGATATAAAGAGAGAAAGAGAGAGAGACAGAGAGAGAGACAGAGGGAGAGGGAAAGGAGAGAGAGAGAGAAAGGGAGAGGGAAACGGGAGAAAGAGAGGAAGGCAATAGAGGGAGGGAAGAGAGAGAAAGAGAGCAAAATAGAAAGAGTGCGAGGCAGAAAAAAAAGAGGGAGAGCCTTGCCCCCCCCCAAAAAAAAAAGGAAAATTGATTGACTTAAGCTACTGACAAAATTGATACATAAAGTTGATTGAATCATAATATTATGTGACCCATCCTAATATGTGTGTGGTGCACATATGCATGGGCACTGACACATTCATCTGTGAAGATGTGTAATGTAGTTCTTGCCATGAATATGACCTCAGTTGTCGAAATGGCGTTAAACATTTATTACTCACTCACTCTTCCGTTCTAATAATTATGACCCTTATTGATATCTCACTAAATGTGCATGTTTGCTAGACATGTCTTGAACAGAGTTGAACCCTTTAAGGGCTAACCCTAATGCATTAATGCATTTTGGTTGTCATGATGCATTAATGCAGCCAGGGCTACATTCAAGTGTCATGCTTACGCTTTGGGAAGATTAGCATGATGCCCCAATGAAGTGCTGGCAAGCAGACTCCCCAAGTCTTCATCGGAAAAACATGCCAGCCAATGGGCACGTTACACTACTGCATCAGCAGACCTTAAAGAGTTAGGTAGCATTTAGAGGCCTTGCAAATAGGCACTCAATGATTATAGGGCATGCTAAGTTGTTTACGGGCACTAAGTAAAGAGTCAGCTAAATTTAGACTGTCAAGGTGGTAGGGTGCAGGCAAACCACCTGTGGTACACACTTACAGAACAGGTCATTTTAGTCAGATGGGGAGGGGGATTTCTGGGGCATAAATGGGTGAATGTAAAAGCATATCTAAACTCAGCCTCCCATGAAAAATATACTGGCATCATTTAACACTGTCTGTGCTGTCTACTTAACCGAGTAAAAGCGCCCCAAATCTCACTGTGCCTTATTCACTGTACTAAATAAATACCCCTGGTCCATATCCAAGACAGGTACTTATGAAATTTTAGTGCTGAAGAGTTATTTTAACACCTCCCCACCCCCACTAACTTATACTTGGTACTTATATGAGACCAGCAATCATTGCTGAGTGTCAAGAATTAATCTTCTCAAAAATGAGCATCAAGATACTGACATGGAAAACTTTTCTGACTCTATTTTGTGTCATTTTTAGGGGAAAATATTTGGGGAAATCTCAAATTTACACCAGACTTCCTTCGTATGGGATGCATGCCATAGTTCCATCCATTGAAAATACACTGTAACAGGTTTATGCCTAGGTCCATCACACCTCATGTATAGACTCACTATGAACTATGTGATATTTAATGGACTATAACTATGTGATATTTAATGGACTCTTAACACATAAATACCATGTTATGACATGGGTCCGTCAAGAACATATTTGAGTATGATTTGAAAAATGAACGTGACATATCAGATGGAAATAGAACCACCCCTGTGCCCCCTCACCCCCTGCTGATACCTACTGAACACTCCCAAACACCAACAGGACCAACCAGTTTGGGCTACACTGCCCCACCTCAGCTGTCATTTCAACCTGGCTCACCTACACACAAGACCTGTCTCCAAAAACTGAGGGTAACAGTGGGTAAGCATAAATTTGCCATTTTTCACCATTTTCTATTCATTATGACATGCAAAGGTCACCATTTTCTTGCTGCTCTATTCATAAAGGCACTTACAATCCTAAATAGGAAATGGCACTAGTATCTCAATATTACCAATGGCATTGTACCTTGTTGTGTGCAATATTCAAGCACTTTACCAGCATTTGCAATGATCCATAAAAGAAAGTGACGACAGACTTGAAAACCTAAAATCTATGAGTAGAAAAACACACACAATTTTCTGGAAACAACCCGATTAGACATTTCAATTTTTTATATATTAATAATAACCTCGAAAGAATACGGGTAGGGTGGGAAGGGCATCTGTTCCTCCAATACCCCGTATTCCCTCGGTAAAATAAGAAGTTTTACTTCAACTTCCCTCCGGTACCCTACGGTAAGTTTCCCAAAATTCCAAAATTTTACCTCGGGAATACCTCGGGTATTTCCGTAACCGATGAGATGTTGAAAGCGAATGTGTTTTTCTAGTCATAAAGATTTTTGGCTATTATCAATAATTCTCAATTATTATCAATTTAATAATTGACCAAGACCAATACAGAATCAATTCAACACCTTTAATTTTCTGACCTTTACCAACTTGGTTAAAGCACAGTACACTAGTTATCTGGAGTAGTCAAATAAACCAACCAATGCAATTAATACACCAGATAACCCATACATTTGAACGTTCAACAAATCTAATCTGCTAGTCTCAGCAAGTTAGTAGCTACATGCTCTGTATCAACCTCGATGGGCTTGTTGTAGAATTTCCGATATGAGTCAGCTGACTTCCACCCTGCCAGGCGCATTACGGCATTCAAGCAGGATCCTACCTTGGTGGAAGCTGAAGCTGAAGCCCCACGAGTAGAATGGGCCTTCCAACGTGAAGTGTCAATCTCAGCCATGTCTA
Organism: Acholoe squamosa; assembly: GCA_949317995.1. Lineage (NCBI taxonomy): Eukaryota > Metazoa > Annelida > Polychaeta > Phyllodocida > Polynoidae > Acholoe > Acholoe squamosa. The sequence goes on from OX439038.1 coordinate 75,560,739, forward strand.
GAGTGGCAATGGTCCACCTGGCCAGGGTATCCCTACTGATTCCGTCATGAGGCGAAATGTAACTCATAAGGAGCTGCAGTGGATTTTCAAGAGGTGGGAGGTTCAGCTTCCTCCTAAGTCGTTCAGACTTTTCACGGACCTTTTGCCTCCTAGTGAGATATGCTTTGAGGGTGCTGACCACACAGAGTTTTTCATTCAGGATGTAGGGTCGCAAGACCACAGTGTTTAAAGGGTCACCGACTCTGTTAGACTTTAACAGAGTACTGAGTCTGAAGACAGCATTTCTGTCTTCCCAAGACAGTTCATCTGTCCTTAACGCTAAGATTGTCTGCCCTCTTTGAGATGTGACAAGCAAAATTAAGACCACTAGTTTCAACGATAACTTCTTAAGTGACAAAGAACTGTTATCCCCCCAACTTTTGAACAACTTGAATACCTTTGTAACGTCCCAAAACGTGTCATACCTTGGTCCACTAGGTCTATCTTCGTATGTACCCTTCACCATATGGCAAATGTTTGGATGTTGCCCAATAGGCGCCCCATCTACCTGTGGTAACAGGGTTCCCAAAGCACACCGTGCCACATTCATAACTCCGTGACCTACTCCCGAGTCATACAAAGTTCTCATAAATTTACACACTTGTGGCATAGTGCCCTTCATCCAGTTATAACCCCGTTCAACACAGAAAACTATCCATTTGTTTATGTAAGTCGTATAAAGTTTCCTTGTAGATGGTCTCCAAGCTTTTATCATAAGGTCGATGGAAGCCTTGTCATACCCTTCCTTTTGGAGGCGTCGCCTCAGAAAAGGAAAGCTATAATTGGTAGACTTCCTATGAACTGTAGGCTTGTAGGGGCCCCATGAGGTAGTAGGTTGTTCTTTCTCTTGCGGAACCGTACGTAGTCCACCGCATACTTGTGGGCTTTTGCCTTCCAGGGTTGACTCTCCCAATCCGGCATCACGAGGATTGCCCTTGCTCCTGCCCTCAATATGCGTTGAAGCACCCGGCCTGCAATGCTGAACGGAGGAAAACAATATAAGAGCTTATTAGGCCATGTGAATGAGAAAGAGTCAACTTTCCATGCTTCTGGTTCTGGCCTACGTGACACAAAACATTGAACTTTACAATTTGTTCTAGAAGCGAACATGTCCACCTGAGGCCTCCCAAACCTTTCACAAATGATTTCAAAAATTGAGTCATTTATCTCCCACTCAGTCTCATCTTGGAAATGGCGTGACTCATGATCAGCGATAACATTATCCACTCCCGGCACATGAGCCGCTGTCAACCAGATCCCTCTAGACTCACACCAGTTCCAGATGTTTCTTGATACCAGATTACACATTGGAGACTGCAGCCCTCCCATATGTCTCACATATGCAAGTGCCGTGGTATTATCTGTCATGACCCTAATATGAGCCCCTCTCACTTTACACAACGATTTTAGCCCATATTCTAATGCCATGGTCTCGTGGATGTTGGTGTGGAAGTCCACCTCAGAGGGAAGCCATCTGCCATTAGTTCTGACATTCCCCCTGTGTGCACCCCAGCCGTCATCCGATGCATCCGTATACAATTCAAACTCTGGTGGACCTACATCCAGTGCCTTCTTAGCAGTTGGTATGCTGGCTTGCCACCATAGTATGTCCTGTATAGCATCCTTGGAAAGTACCATTTTTGCATCAAAATTCCCTTTTCGGTAGGCTAACCATTCATTCTTGCATTTCTCAAGTCCTTTAATATGTGCAGGCCCATATTGAACTCCTGCCGAGTAAGCTACCATAAGACCTATGAGAGATGCAACCTCCCTGATTTTTGGCTTGACTTTCCCCAGCAGCAAGTAGGAATCTGACATGAATTTGTCTACCTTCTCCTGAGTTGGATATATAGACATATCCACAGAGTCAATCCAAAAACCCAAGAAGATCACCTTTTGCGAGGCTACAAAGGCTGATTTATCTGGGTGAATTACAAAGCCTAACCCATCCAGGGTTTCACACACTCTTCTGATAGATTGCTCACAACCTTCTTTTGACTCATGCATAATAAAAGAATCGTCAATGTAGGGGAAACAGATGTGTCCCTCCTCCCTTAGCTTTGCGAAGGGGGGAGTGAGCAACTTAGTGAATACTCTTGGTGCACATGAAAGACCGTTTGGCATCCCTACAAACTGGTAGAGGACCCCATTCCACCTGAACTTCAGAAATTTACGATAATCTTCTCGTACAGGAATAGAGTAATAGGCATCCTTTAAATCTACACTCCCCATAAAACAATTAGGGGTGACAAGGTCCACAGCAGTTTGTAGGGAGGCCATCTTAAAATGCTCATACATGACCTGCTTGTTCATATCTGTCAAATCCAATATAAGCCTGTAATCCCCATTGGGCTTGGGACGCAGGAAAACATTGGAGATGAATTCGCCCTGTTCATGTACTGTAAACTCAATAATACCCCTAGCTACCATTTTATCTACTTCCTTATCCATAAAGGCCACCTCTACCGGATCAAGTTTATATGGAGGAGGCACCCAGTCCTGGGATGGTAAGACATTAAAGTCAATGGTGACACCCTGAGACATGGCTAAGATCCAAGGGTCCTTGGTGAGTTTAAACCAAGCATCAGCACACTTCAGAATGTTACCCCCTTGAAAGGATTGGACAGTGTTATGTAGCGGGAAGGGACTCACCTGCCCTACTTGGGCCCCTTCTTGGAAAAACCCTGTTGGGCTTGCTGCTGCTGACCTTGGCCCTGCGGACGAGGTGCTTTGAAGCGGTAACCCTGGCCTTGTGTCTGGTAATTCTGAGAGTAAGTCTGCCTGTAGCCATGAGCCACTTGAAATCTCGGCTGAGCGTACTGATGGCCCGGAGCAGGGTAGCGGCCCCTAGGGCCCTGGACATAGTAGTGGTTCTGTCCATAAGGGTGTCTAGGCCCCCAGGCTTGAGCAGGTGCTGTGCCCATGACCTTCTGCCTCTTCGACTGGGAATGAGAATCCTGCGGCCCCGGGCGTTTGGACGCTAGAACCTTGTCTGAGATCTTCTTGTCCTCCTCAGCTTGTTTAATACGAGCTTCCAGGTTGCCCCCAAAAAGCCATTGTGGGTCCCCATCAATGTTGGTCTTAGTGAGCGCCTTAGCATAGGGCTTAGCAAGGAAAGGTTTTAGCAAGTCCCTCCTCTTCACCGATAGCCCATTGCATACATTGACCAGTAGTCTGGTTGCCTTATTAAAATCCCTTCCAAAAGCATCCAGTTGTTGGTCCTCGGGCCCTTTCTCCAACATCATCGAGCCTAACGGTGCCATAGCTGCAATGGCCGAGACCACCCCTTTCTGCAGGGTCTGAAGAGATACATCCAGCATACGCACTGCCGCATTCTTGGAAAGTGCCTCAGAGTTGAAAATTGCTTCCTCTAACTTAGGTGCTACCAGTCTCTGCACATTTGAAGGCCTAGGAAAGTCTTTAGCCGCTTTCTCTAAGTCCTGGGCAATATAAGTCTCTTCAAAATAGGAATTGATGGCATCGGAGAGGGCTTCATGTACGGTGGGGCCTTCCTTGGTTAGTTCCGCTTTTTCCCGTCTGTAGGACTGGATACTCTCAGCTAAGCTTCCAGTTAGCCCCTTGAGATGGTCTAATGGAGGTGGCTTAGCCTTTGACGACTGTGCCTCAAAATCACCTTGCACAGAAGCCACTTCCTCCTCATCATCAACGACTGACAACGCATGTGTCTGTCCATGTGGTCCTAGCACCACATAACCCTGACCTTCCTCCTCTACTGGTTCACACTGGTAGGCCATGTGATCCATACCATAGGCATAATCCATCGGCTGATAAGGGTCCTGATAGTAATCATAACCCTGCTGGTAGTAGGGCATAGGAGGAGCCCATCTTTGAGGTGGCTGCTGGACCAACAGCACAGGAGCACTGGGAGTCTCAGTAGTTTGAACTTCAGGCTCCTTCTCAGAGCTTACTGAACTCACAGTGTCTTTCTCAGCACCCTTATCCTTAGAATGCCTAGATGAAGATCTAGCAGAGCTGGAACTTGAGTTCTTATGTGATTTCTTCCCCTTCTCCACAGCAGTGGGACTGGACTGAGATGTACTTGCCATCCTGGAAAAAGACCAGAAATAAAAAGATTATAGACTAGCTGTTGATCGATATGTACTTAGAGCAGGACTAGATACATGTACCTGGAGCAGACCTGCTTAGCGGCAACGGCGAAACTCGCCGAGCGGCATGTACTTAGAGCAGGACTAGACCATGTACCTGGAGCAGACCCGCTTAGCGGCAACGGCGAACTCGCCGAGCGGTATGTACTTAGAGTAGGACATGATACATGTACCTGGAGCAGACCCGCTTAGCGGCAACGGCGAAACTCGCCGAGCGGTATGTACTTAGAGCAGGACTAGACCATGTACCTGGAGCAGACCCGCTTAGCGGCAACGGCGACACTCGCCGAGCGGTATGTACTTAGAGCAGGACGAGATACATGTACCTGGAGCAGACCCGTTTAGCGGCAACGGCGAAACTCGCCGAGCGGTATGTACTTAGAGGTATACTTTAGGTAGCTCCCGCGTTGTCCTACTCTAAGTACGCAGGTACAACAGCGCTGGTGCTCGGCGAGCCCCAACGGACAATTTTTCGATCGGTATCGACAAAAACTGCCCGAAAAAGTGCAAACTGAAGGCAAAAGGGGTGCCAAACATCAGGGAATGCTCAACAAACCCTGTTAGATCCCTGTATCGAGAGAATTCCAGCGGAATTCCTCCAGGAATTTGTAAAAATGTAAATTCTCTCTACGGCCCGCCGACACGACGACCGTCTTTGAGAGAAAACTTTATTTTCTAGCGCTAAAAAGGTACCCCAGCGGCGTAACCTTGGCCAGAAGGAAAACAAGAACAAAAACCCTTAAAATAGGGCAAAAACTGCCCAGAAAAGGGCAGTAAAACGGGTAAAACCGATCAAAAACTCACCTGGAAGTTTGAAACCGTCTGCCAAACACGGACGCTCGATCCAAACTGTCGTCACGTGACCGCTTCGGGCCGCATCTCATCGGTTACGGAAATACCCGAGGTATTCCCGAGGTAAAATAAGAAGTTTTACTTCAACTTCCCTCCGGTACCCTACGGTAAGTTTCCCAAAATTCCAAAATACTTGACTGGATCTTTATTTGCAATAATATGTGATATTGTACATCTGAAGGCATGATTGCAAACCTATACATGTAATTGTGTGGCCACTGGCTGTGTTCAGAAATAGCCCTCCTTATTGCAGCTGCATACTACTACTATACAACTAAGTGTGAGAGGCAGTCGGACCCTTTCCCAATCCAGGTCATAGTGGGCCCACCTTGTGTACTAATTACCTTACCTCTTATACATTGTACCCATTCCCAGCCAGCCTAATTTGGGTAACTCACACAAGCACCTACCAGAAGGTGACTTTACTTGTATGCAGGGTTGTTGTAGATTGCAACACTCATGGTCAGATTCCCCTTCTGCCCCAGTATATTTACATGTATATATATGTGTCCACACTCACATCCATCTATGTACATACATTCCCTTTTATCCACATACACTCACATGCCTCATGTCCACATGCACCCCCTCACACATCCACATCCTCTCTATGTCCACATCCCATCGAAGTGCACACACACCTACCTCTATATACACACCCACCTCCCTCTGTGTCCACACCCACCTCCCTCTATGTCCACACACCCCTCTCTCTGTGTCCACACTTAACTCCCTATATGTCCACACCCATCTCCCTCTGTGTCCACACACACCTCCCTCTGTGTCCACACCCACCTCTCTCTATGTCAACACCCAGTTCCCTCTGTGGTCGAACCCACTTCCCTCTGCGTTTACACCCACCTACAGTGGCCCACAAGGGTCAAATTAAAGTTGAAGTAAAGAGTTGACTTTCATAAAAAAGACCAAAACCAATATTAATGTTCAAAGTCAATTTCATTTCATTGCTGTCAAACTGTCAAGGTGTCAACTCATGAAAACCAACTTGTGACAGGTATCTTTTAGCATTGCATGGTGCACTCTATGTCTTTCTATATGAACAAAGTTTATACCAGCAACTACTGGGTAGCTATCGGTTCCCTCACACAAAATCTGATGGTTCCACACCAAGTAGTTGGTGGTTCCAGCATCCTGTAACTGGTGGTTCCCACCCACTGTAACTGCGGTTCCACACCTATCCGCTACTGGCACTGGATCCCATACCAAGTAGCTGCTGGTTCCCACACCTAGCACTTGGTGGTTCCCATGCACATTAGTTGCTGTTTCCTGTACCCAGTTCATGCTGGCTCCCACATCCAGTAGCTGCTGGTTCCCATATAAAATGGTTCCTAACCCAAGTAGCTGCTGGATCCCACACCCTTGCTGGTTCTTGCACCCAGTACCTGCTGGCTTCCACATAGAGTAGCTGGTAGTGGTTCCCACATCCATTAGGTGCTGGTTCCTGCACCCACTTCCTGCTGGTTCCCAAAAAGAGTGCCTGCTGGTTCCTACATCAGGTAATTGCGAGTTCTTAAAAGACTAGCTGTCAAAATAAGTCAATTGGGTCAGGATAGGTCAAATTAGGTCAATATGTTGAAAATAGGTCATATTGGTCAAAAGTATGTCTATTCGGGTAGCATAGGTCAAATTATGTCAAATATGGTGAAAATAGGCCAAATTGGTCAAAAGCAGGTCAATTAGGGTAGGATAGGACAAATTAGAGTAAATATGGTGAAAATAGGTCAAATTGGTCAAAAGTAGGTCAATAAGGTCAGGATAGGTGAAATTAAGTCAAATAGGGTGAAATTAGGTCTAATTGATAAAAAGTAGGTCGATAAGGGTAGGATAGGTCAAATTAGGTCAAATATGCTGGAAAAATATGTAAAATTGGTGAAAAGCAGGTCAAATAGGGTAGGATAGGACAAATTAGAGTAAATATGGCGAAATTAGGTCAAATTGGTCAAAAGTAGATTAATAATGTCAGGATAGTTAAAATTAAGTCAAATAGGGTGAAAATAGGTCTAATTAGTAAAAAGTAGGTCAATAAGGGTAGCATAGGTCAAATTAGGTCACATATGGTGAAAAAGAGTCAAATTGGTCAGAAATAGGTCGATAAGGTCAAAGTAAATCAAATTAGGTCAAACATGGTGAAAATAGGTTGAATTGGTCAAAAGTAGGTCAATTAGGTCCAATAAGGTCAGGATAGATCACATATGGTTGAAATAGATCAAATTGGTCAAAAGTAGGTCAATTTTGTCAAAATGTAGGGTATGATAGGTGAAGTAAGTTCAAATATGCTGGAAATAGGTAAAAGTAGGTCATTTAGGTCAAATTATGTCAAATTTGTCAAAATAAGGTCGACTATGACTATTTTTGACCATCTGACCTACTTTGACTATAGTTGACCTAATATGACCTATTCTAACCTACTTTGACCTAATCGTGCTACTTTTGACTGATTTGACCTATTTTAAGATATTTGACCTAATTTGAACTATCCTTACCTAATTGAACTTCTTTTGAACAATTTGATCTATTTTCACCATTATTTGACCTAATTTGACCTATCTTAGATTTGACCTACTGACCTACCTTTGACCAATTTGACCTACTTTTACCATATTTGACCTGATTTAACCTCCTTGACCCACCTTTAACCAAATTGACTTACTTTCGCCATATTTGACCTACCTTAGCCTTCTTTGACCTACTGGACCTACTTTTGACCAATTTTACCTGTTTTAACCAAATTTGAACTTATTTTACCTATCTTAACCTACTTTGACCTAATTGACCTACTTTTGACCAATTTGACCTACTTTTACCATATTTGACCTGATTTCACCTCATCGGCCTACCTTTTACCAATCTGACCTATTTTTGCTATTTTTGACCTATCCTTACCTACTCTGATGTAACTCGACCTTAATTGACCTACTTTTGACCAATTTGACTCATTTGAACCCACTTGGACCTAATTTTGACCTATGTGATCTATTCTTACCACCGTTGACCTAATTTGATAGAATTTGACCTGATTGACTCATTTTCAACCAATTTGACATAATTTATCCTAATCTGACCTAATTTCATTCAATTTTACCTACTTGGAACCAATTTAACCTATTTCATAAATTTTAACTATCTTGACTGCTTATGACCTAGTTTCACGCAACTTTCCCAATTTGCCCATTTTTGACTAAGATAGGTCAAATTAGGTCAAATAATGGTGAAAATAGGTCAAATTGTTCAAAAGAACGTCAATTAGGCCAAAGTAGGTTAGAATAGGTCATATTAGGTCAAATATAGTCAAAGTAGGTCAGATTGGTCAAAAATAGTCATAGTCGACCTTATTTTGACAAATTTCGACATAATTTGACCTAAATGACCTACTTTTACCTATTTCCAGCATATTTGACCTTACTTCACCTATCATACCCTACATTTTGACAAAATTGACCTACTTTTGACCAATTTGATCTATTTCAACCATATTTGATCTATCCTGACCTTATTGGACCTATTTGACCTACTTTTGATCAATATGACCTGTTTTCACTATATATGACCTTAATTGACCCATCCTGACCTAATTGACCTACTTTTGACCAATTCGACCTATTTTCACTATGTTTGACCTAATTTGATTTACTTTGAACTTATCGACCTATTTCTGACCAATTTGACTGGTTTTCACCATATTTGACCTAATTTGACCTATCCTACCCTTATTGACCTACTTTTTACCAATTAGACCTATTTTCACCCTATTTGACTTAATTTCAACTATCCTGACATTATTTATCTACTTTTGACCAATTTGACCTAATTTCGCCATATTTACTCTAATTTGTCCTATCCTACCCTATTTGACCTGCTTTTCACCAATTTGACATATTTTTCCAGCATATTTGATCTAATTTGACCTATCCTACCCTTATTGACCTGCTTTTGACCAATTTGGCCTATTTTCACCATATTTGACATAATTTGACCTATGCTTCCCGAATAGACATACTTTTGACCAATATGACCTTTTTTCAACATATTGACCTAATTTGACCTATCCTGACCCAATTGACTTATTTTGACAGCTAGTCTTTTAAGAACTCGCAATTACCTGATGTAGGAACCAGCAGGCACTCTATTTGGGAACCAGCAGGAAGTGGGTGCAGGAACCAGCACCTAATGGATGTGGGAACCACTACCAGCTACTCTATGTGGAAGCCAGCAGGTACTGGGTGCAAGAACCAGCAAGGGTGTGGGATCCAGCAGCTACTTGGGTTAGGAACCATTTTATATGGGAACCAGCAGCTACTGGATGTGGGAACCAGCATGAACTGGGTACAGGAAACAGCAACTAATGTGCATGGGAACCACCAAGTGCTAGGTGTGGGAACCAGCAGCTACTTGGTATGGGATCCAGTGCCAGTAGCGGATAGGTGTGGAACCGCAGTTACAGTGGGTGGGAACCACCAGTTACAGGATGCTGGAACCACCAACTACTTGGTGTGGAACCATCAGTTATTGTGTGAGGTAACCGATAGCTACCCAGTAGTTGCTGGTATAAACTTTGTTTATATAGAAAGACATAGAGTGCACCATGCAATGCTAAAAGATACCTGTCACAAGTTGGTTTTCATGAGTTGACACCTTGACAGTTTGACAGCAATGAAATTAAATTGACTTTGAACATTAATATTGGTTTTGGACTTTTTTGTGAAAGTCAACTCTTTACTTCAACTTCAATTTGACCCTTGTGGGCCACTCTACCTATCTAATATATTCTAATATATTGAGGAGCTTCTACTCATGGTGTAGTCACCTAACCATGTGTTGCCAATGTCTGCCTGCAGCTAACCACCCTGTGACATCACAGAGGCCTAACTGTAACACACCCTAATGGTCACGACTTTGACAGCTCTCATACCCCCTCCTCCACAGTAGGGCCGCACACACCTCTTAACCCTTCAAGGGCCTCTGATGCATTAATGCATCATGTCCATTGGACATCATGATGCACCAATGTATGAAGTGCATAGTAGGAGTTCAAAGTGACATGGCATTGGTTAATTGGAGTCTTAGAATGGAAAACAAACAAGTCATTCCCATATTAGGAGCCCAGTCACATAGTATTGTTATATTTGGAGCAGTTACTGCTACAAATACACATGTTGCAGACTGGTAATACCTACACAGCTGTTGTTCTGTTTACTGGTGTCTATTTTTACACATCCCAGGTCACTTCAGGTACATACAGAGTGATTGGTGGTTTTGGGTTTTAGGTATTTACCACAAGGCGATCCTGGATAGTCATTGGTAGGTGTCACACACTGCTATTTTACAGGCTGGGTTTATATGTATACATGTTTATTTTAGTAATTAATAATGTGGGTTAGAGTTTTAGCACAAGGTGATCCTGGACAGTCAGCAGTACCGGGGTAGGCATCGCACACTGCTATGTACAGGCTGGTTCTATATTTTAGTGGTTGGTAAGGTGGGATTAGAGTCTGCATGCTCTCCAACACTTAATTGGAGCATTATGCCGACCCTTTTGCAGTGTGTGTATTAACTCATATGGTCGTCATGATGCATGAATGTAGCATCATGATGACCGATGGGTATGATGCATTAATGCATTAGTGGTCCTTCAAGGGATGTAATAGTTGGTGAGTTGGGATGTAGTGGTTCAGGTTGGTGAGTTGATGCATTTGATGCATGGCCATCAAAATTTATATGATGCCAAACTATAGTCCATCCCTGATTACTTATCACTTGTACATATAATAACTGCAACCTATAGTCCATACTGAACACATGTAAACAGATTCATTTCCCTTGGACTATGGGCAGAAGGAGGGGTCAGCTAGTGCTGGAGGAATGGATAGGCTTGTAGCTTACTGCCGGTGGGGGACCCATTCATATTTTTGAGATACAGAACCTTTAATATTATATAGGATTATGCAGTAATTTGTCACATTATTCCCCATATTCATATCCAAAAGTTGACAGATTTTTTCATAACTTCCTGAGCACTTAGATTATAAGCATATCTTTGTAATGAATGAAGTATCAACATAAAGTCCAAGTGGTAACACATTTGACTCTATATCAAGAGATCTTGGGTTCTATTTTATGCCAGGGAATGTAAGAACATCTGTGAGCCAGCAAGCAGAAATGAGGGTTCCTGCAGGATTTAGTACCTGTTTTAGCCACCAGGGGGCACTACTATGGGCTAGAATATGAAAAATATGCCTAAAACTGCTATAGGCTACTTTTTATGGACAATCCAATGATTTTTTATAAAACATTCTATTTTTGGGGAAAGGGTCCATATTTGGCATTAAAAAGAATGTTTTTGGGCCAAAATAAGCATTTTTGTTGATTTCTGTTGCCATGGAAACATTATTTTCATTCTAAATAAGAAAATCGATGATCCCATTTGAAGGAACATTTCATAAGGTCCACTATGGTGTAAACAGAATGAAAATACCATTTCTACATCAAAAGTTATGGGCAAAAGAATGAAAATTTATGCTTATTTAGCTAATTAGCATAAATTATGCTAATTACAGATGTATCTCATGACCAATGGGACTTATGGCTTATTGACATTCACAAAATGGTCATACCTACCCATATTTAGCAAGCCATTCCTCCAAAACTAACAGGAGTATCTTCTCATGCAATATATCACTGTAAAGCTAGTGATCTGAATTTTAAAGTTGTCTTCTAGCATGGAGCACCCTTTCTCCTTGCCTCTACACATCTATACAAATATTTTGGGAACATTTCGATTTTCTTTTTTTTATTTTGGCTACCATAAAATGTTTTTTAATGTTTGTCAACATTTTTTCATCATCCGATTGATGTTTCTTGGACAAACCTCCTCTCTATCAAACGGTTTTTACTAACCCTGTTATTAAGCTATATTATCATAGAATGTGTTTGTCTGAAATATAGACAGATTGCAACCCCTCTTTTCCCTCTCCTGCAAAACTTGAAATATGCAGATACAACCTTGTTGCACTGAGGCAACAACATATGGATGAAAATCAATATGAAAAGCAAATGCTGTCATTCACTGTTAGTATCAAAGACACACAAAAACAATCTATTATCCAATAATTTGTAATACACTAATGAGGTTTATTATATAGAAGTCATTCTACCCAATTTAGAAATTGATATTCATGTAGTAGATTAATTTGTTATCATTCCATAATAAAACTGATTTAAACTAAAACTTTCCCAAAAATATTATTTAGATGACTTGTTTTAAGATAAGTGGAATTTTTATCAGTGGTCTCATGCATTGGTCATTTGAATTTGTGTAGAAAAGTAATTTTTGTTTAATTTAAATTTATTTTGAATACTTTGCAAATTTTGAAGGGCCCAGATAAACCTCCTTTATAATTGAGGCTGGTGCCCCTTTTCCTATGCCCCTGATTCATGTTCCACTTGAAATAACTACTACCCACACATTCACTTTAACTCACGGGCATGTACTTTTGTTTTCTTTATGCAGTTAGTCAATTGCAACACAGGAGCTTAATGAAATCTGCTAGATAGCACATATTAAGAGAGGTACTCCAGAGAAGAGGGCTGGCTGAAAAACAGCACAGTGGTGCCACCCATATGATATTTTTATTGCTGTCATAGATGTTTTGTCAGAAATAAGATACATTAAGTATGGCTATTTAGGGAAACCAAACTTTGAGAGGCTTGCATTGTTGATTCCTGGATTCATCATGCCTTTTTTGGTAGATTTGAATAAAAAGATCCAGACATGCAGTCTTGAATTCTAAACAAAAGAAAATGTAGTTACAATACCCTGTCTATAAGGTGCACCCCACATTTAAGGCACACCCAGACCTTTCTAATATGATAAAAGGATATGTAAATGTTGTATATTTTATTCTAATCAATGGATCTTCAAAATTCAAGAACCAATAGCCATCCCAGTGCTTCCTTCACCCACCTTTACCACTGAATGTGGATGGGGGAATATTGCAGAGATTTTGGGGGAAAATTTACTCCCAGAGAGAAAATGTACTCTCAGTTTTCCTGCATCTAGAAGATGCACCAAAAGGCAATTCTTGCATATAAGACATGCCATATACATGGTGTATTACAGTATAATATTGCAAAGGCATTTTATGCTATGTTCCTGCCCCCTGGTGGCCAAGACTAGAACTTCAAATCCTCTATGTAAGAATTTATGGTAGTAATAGCAGTGTAGATGTAAGGGTAAATGGTTTTCCATTAAAAATCAATTATCAAATTGAGATCATACCTTTCAGTGTTATATTGCATAAGAAAATACTCCTGATAGTTTGAGAGAAATATCTTGCTAGATATGAACCCATGAGTATTTATAACCATATCCCCAATCTCAAAATGTTCTAGCTCTATTTGGCCTTGAAATACATCCATTTATTTCATTATAAAGTAAACCATGGAACTTTCCCTCAAATGGGTTCCTTGATTTTCTTTTGCTCCTTTGTGCTCCCTTGTGCTCCCTTGTGGCAAAATTAGGAAATAAATCTAGCATGGGCTAGGTACCAATCCTGTTTACCTGAGACTATAATTATGTGAGATGAAAAACCTGAATATTTTCATTGCGGTGGAGCTTACTCTATTCAATATGCTGATGCTGGCTTTTTTAAGGTAGATGGCTTTAATGCCAATCATGTTCTCTGTGCAGGTTTCTGCACATGTGTACTTCTCTATGGCTAGTGAACGACCATACAAAATCATAGCAGGCCCATGAAGCTGAGGTGAACTCTCAACCTTCTGTGTCTACACCAGGCACACTAACTAGTTAGGCCACAAAGCCAGCTGGCTGTGTGGGGGTTTATGAGCAGTATTTAGCCTGCATGATGTAATTCTATTATTTTCAGGAGATTTTTAATGTGGAAAAACGATTCAAAAGTGCATGGGACCACATGATGGTAATATATTTTCTGGGTACAGAAAGTTGATGAAAATATTCTGGGAAAGTAAGCCAAAAATATTAGCTACTCTTTAATGAGATTCCATGCAAATTATGGCAAAACACTATATAACCCTATGGAAGATTTATAGATAAATATCTCATAAACTAGCATGGGACCCTATGCTAGTTTACAAGACTGCTTTCTTTGTACTATTAGAAAGAGAAAGTTATTACAAACATGGTGAAAATCTGGCGAAAATTTAGCTACTTTTAGCTTATGGGCGCCATCCACCTTCCCCATTTATTGCCCCCATTCTAGATGTATATATTACCCAAATAAAGGCTCAAATCAAAATATAAGTCAATGTGAAGTTTTGTGTGAATCTCTATATTGCTCAGAATCTATCAATTGAAATGATGGCATTTCAAGGCTAGATCTACATCAAAGACAAATACAATGAGGAAAGTCTCATCATAGGAATACAAACTATCGATTTCAAATCTTAAATTGAGGTTAGAAGTGGGGGTTATTTGCAAAAGTATTTTCAATATTCCCGTGATATCACGTGAATTTACTGTCATTTCACGTGATCCCGTGATATCACGTGAATTTCTGCTCACAGAATCCCGTGAATTCATGTGTAAAATTCACGGGAACGACACCAGTTCAACACGTGATTTTACTGGTGAATTCACATGAAATTGTTTCAAGGGTACAACAGCAAATGCTATCATAGTACCCCGCACATAAGATAACCCCTGGTATAAGACACCCTTATTTCGAGTAAAAGCTATAAGCTACATCTGGGGCTTGCCTTTTGGCACTTTAATACTAATCAGTAGTATTTTCACCCTGCCTAGAGGTTGCACCTCCTCTTTTTAGAAAACATTATAACCCGGAAATAAGGTTAGTTTCATGTACCGTGCCTTACTACAGTAATTCAGATTAATAGGTTTTGCAAAGGCTTGATTTACTTTAAACTTTTATGTATAAGGCGTGGCTTATATGCGAGGATGGTCCCAGCTATAACTATAGAATGCCCCTAAACCCAAGATGTATATATGATAAGTGCATCTCACCCATTCAATTTTTGTTCTTTTATTGGTTACTTGGTGGCATAAGAGTACTAGAAGTATAACGTTCGTCACTGTAAGAGTGGAAAATATTAGTCAATTTGGTTGGTGTGTTAAATATGCCTACTTACAATGCCAACTGGTGTTATTTTCGTAAAGGTATTGTAGCGCCCGTTCGTATTATGAATGATCGAAGAACACAACCCGTCAAGTAAAATTAACTCGCTTGGTTTATTGCCCTGGCACTCCTTGGCCACACCATCTAAATACCATCTGCTAGTAGAAATGTCGTCTGCAACCTCCTCCGGGAGCTAGCTGCTTGACTGTTCACCTCGGGCTGTCGGCTGGATCTGACCTCCGGTGGAACTAGTCGCGCTTTATATACAAGTCTCCACCGGGACGCTGCCTCTCGTGCAGCGTTTCGGCGGACCACTCCCGAGCGTTGAGACTTTCCCCGAATGACTGCGTGGCAGTCATTCGGCGGACGAGCCTCTCCGCTACACTCCTCCCAACTAATTTAAAACTCTGGGGGGTGTAAAAACTAATACCCTGGACGGAGAACTACGTCCCTATGTTAACTACAGCGTCACTGAGAGAGAATCATAATAAAATGTTGTTATATTACATACACATGGTTGTCATTATTTACAAATGATCAATCGCAATATGGGCCCTTTCGCCAGTAATTCTGGGCCCCTAAGGCTTAAGGCCGTCTGCCTCTTCCCCGGGTCCACTTCCACCGCCCTGGTTGTGCTGCAGCGACACCTCTCCGGACTGCCTTCACCGACCTCCCTCCGGACTGCGCTCCACCGACCTCCCTCCGGACTGCGATCCACTGAACTGGAAGACAGGACACCCAGGTAAGTTTTCATATGGCAACAGGTTCGATTTGGTAAACGTTTCGACCAAAAAGACCCCCCCCCTTTTCCTTCCTTCTCTCCAGCCGTGTACTCGGCCCTGGGTTCCCCCTTGTCCTTCTCCCTCCTCTCAGCTCCCGCCGAACTCCTCCCTTCTCCGACTGTGTACTTCGGTCTTACTGCCTCCCCGACAACCGCTCCGGCCCTTCCCCGCCGAACATCTCCCGTTTCTCCGGCCGTGTACTCGGTCCAGGCTGCTCCCCGACCACCCTGTCATCTATCTTCCTCAGCCCTCCCCGACCGCTCCCGTTCCCCGAACGGCTCCCCGACCTCTGCTATCAACAAGGAGTGACCAGCTTACCTAGTTTATTCCGCCGCGTCGTCGTCTTCCTCCTCCTCCGGTTCCCCCTCTCCTGCAGCCTCCTCCGCTTCCGGCTGCTGCTGCTCCCAGGGCCGGCCGCAGGTTTTACAGGTATCCCGTTGGCTTAAGTCCACAAATCTGTTCCGGGTTATAACCACAGTCTCGAACTCACCTCCTGGGAGCATCACTAAAGAGGTGGTCTGGCTCCCCTCCCCTAACTGGCGCACATCTGGCCCCTGCTCCTCCGGGGGCAGTAGTCTCTGTGCCAGTCGTCTCAGGGTCGCCGACCCTTGGTAATCCGATTGCCAGGGGTTACGCGCCCCAGCCTCCTCAGCATGTCCTTCCTCCACCGCTCCGCCGGACGTCCCGCCCTGTGGAGATGCACCAGGACCGTCCGGTGGCGGCGCTGTAGGTGCAGGGGTGGATGCCACCAGAGTGCCTGGCTCCCAGTTTGATAACACTGTTACACGTGGTCCCGCCTCCATCGGCGGTGGGGGTAGCTTAGCATCATTCAAGGAGGCCCTCACCCCCGCCGGTAGTAGCACTCTGGTCCCCTCCTCCGCGTCAGTTAGTTTCAATTTCATGAAAAATTCGCCATGGGGCGAGTTCACCACTAACCCATCCAGTCCTATGGCTATCACCCTCCCTTCCCCCCTTTTCACCGGTGACTGCTCCTGCCTTAGCTGCCTGGCCAGGAGTTCAGCGGCTTCCCTCTCATCCTTCTCCTTCTGTCTCTTTTCCGCCTCCACCCTCTCCTTCTCCTGCTTTTCTATCTCTTCCCGCTGCTTCCTCTCCTCATCTCGCTGCTTTTTCTGCTCTGCCTCTTGGGCTTTCTTCTTTTTCTCCTCTGCCTCTGCCTCTATTCTCTTGGCTTCAGCTGCTCTTCTCTTTCCTAACACCTCCAACTGTTTCTTCAGCTGCTGCGTCTGAATATCAATCCCGGCCAGTCCAGTGGGAGATAAGGTAGAGAGCACCCCCTCCTCCAACACCCCTTGCGCCGCCGACCCGGACTCGGCGGGTACTGCAAAATCTCCCAATTCCTTCCCCTTCACCGACCGAGCCGAAGTATCCGCCGAAGGAGTTTTCACCATAGCAAGAGCATCGTCCAGATTAAGAGATCTGTTTAGTGACACGTCTGTAGCCTCAGAGACATTCACCGAAGTGTCCAGTCCATACAATGTGAGTTCAGTGCCCTGGACCCCCTCTGGACCCCCCTTTTCCCCGCTTCCTCCGATTTCCTCCTTAGGTCCCTCCCCAACACCTCCTCCTCATAAGACTGGAGCTCCTCCTCAAACCCCGGATCCACTAAATCATAGTCCACCTCCGCTCCCGGAAACAGTCTCTGGAGTCTTATCATCATCTGATTAGGTGTTTCCCCCTCCTTGCCGTACTTGGCACACAGGTCTGCTATCTTAGCCCTTTCCTCGTCTATCTTAGTCCTCACTTCGGCGGTGCTGGTGCATACAGCTGGTTTAGTCCGACTCCCCACTATCCCCCCCGAAGACTCAGGTGGGCCCGGCGGCGGCTGCTCCTCCCGCCTCCCCCCGCTGCACTCCTTCTCCGGAGAAGCCAGAGCTGATGCTGCTGCCGCCGAGGACTTCCCCTTGCCCCCTTTTATATCCTTTTTTACCCTCTTCTTCTCACTTTTACCCCCAGCCGAGTCACTGGGGTTCTTCCTCTTCCCTGATGAGCGGGTGCCAGCGCTAGGTGGACCCGCCGGAGAGCTCTTCGCCCTTGCCTCCTCTTGCTTCTTCTCAGGTGATATCTGGATTAACATCTGCTCCAACATGTGTGCAGACATAGTGTAACTGCCTGGAGTGTCGCCTTCCCCCAGCTGTATTCCTGGGGAGCTTAAGTCACTGAAGGGGCTACCCCCCTGCAACGCCTTCTGTGGGGTTAGCTGTTTTCGGGGCTTGCTTCCTTGTCCTCTGGTGCTTCCTACGTCGGGGAACTCCAGCATCGCCGGCTCCCCCGGCTGCCATTTGTTCACGTCATACTCTTTATGTACAGATCTTATATGCCCCCGGAGGTCGCCCTCCCTCTTCTTGCGAACTTGGTGGGAACACTCTGGATACAGTGGGCAGCGGTGCCCCAGCCCCGCTCCGGCGTGGCCCTCCACATGTTGCTCCAGGGTGTCTTTTCTTGCGAATACCTTTACTATTCCCCTGTCGGCGCACGTCTGGCAGGCGAACTGCGGAGTGTCTCTGGCTCCCTCCCCCTTGGACCTGGCCTGTCTTGGCATGCTGGCCGTGAAGACCTCCAAGTCGGCGTAGTGGATAATTTCTCGTCGTAGATTAGGTGCTTGCTTCTCCGTCGGATTCTGAGTTGACTGAGCACCTCGCCCTTCCTTTATACCTCCCCGGCGCCGAGACGTCCCGCCTCCTCCCGTGTCCCCCTTTTCCCTGATTGGTTGGTTGCTTTCGGCGAGCTCGGCGGGCCCTGGGAAAGTCGCCTGGGTATTCCCCTCCCCACTTCGGTGGCGTGGGAACCCTGTGTCAGGCGGTCTCCGCTCGTGGGAGCACCCCTCCTCCCTTCTATATTTTTTTTTATTGGCTGGCCACCTGTCTCCCGTTTATGTGGCGATCTCCCTATTGGCCGAGGTGACTGACCCCTAGATCTAGCCTGACTTCTACCATGGCGCCTCCTCTCCGCTGAACGGCTCCGCCGTCTCTCCCCCTCCCTGGCTACCACCACCGATTTCACCTCTCTGGCGCCTCTTTCCGTCCTCTCCCGGCTGTGGGACTCGCCCGGGCTCCCGTGTCGTCGTCTCTCCCCTCCTTCTTTGCTCGGGGATCTAGTTTTCTTAGAAGAAGTTTGCTGGCTTCTTGGCACCACCAACCGCGTGTCATTTGTTGCCGCCATCTTGCCGTCAACCGTCGTCATGACGTCACCGCGAGCGCTGGGTCCCGGCGGGCCCTCCCCTATTATCGCCCGGGGAGACCTTAGGCTGGTGACCGGCGGCCCCCCTTCCTGGGCCCCGGAGAGGCGGAGACCAGTTTGAGATGTACGTCGGGTGATACTTTGTAGGAAGGTCTTCCTCTTTGAGGTCATGATGAAGCGCATGGAGACCATTCCTCTCCACCTTCTCTCCTCCTCTCGAGTGATTGCCTTCCTCTTCTCCGGCACCCCCGCGTTCCTCTCTTCTACTCTTTGATTAGCTTCATTTTCGTTTCGCGCCCATATTAATTCCTGTTTCCATCTATTCCAGGCTTGCCGCTGCTTTCTCCAGTCCTCTCGCATTTTCAGATACACCGGTGCTGTCCTCCGTTCCCGCCGAAGCCGACCATATTCATCCATTCTCTCACTGTTTTCTTTGATTTCCAGCCTTCTTTTCTCCTGCAGGTCTTCAGTTTCTTTTTCAGATAACCCATCCCAGGAATATCCCAGCTAGGCAGGAGTGGCCCACCCAGTGGAATCTTCGGCAAGTCGGCATCCCACCGTTCAGGAGGTTTTCGGGGCTCCATTGAGTTACTCATCACGCCACCGTCTGCTGGCCTGCTCTGCGTCACTGCTCGTACCATGGCGTTCCCCTCTCCCCCTGGCAACTCCCGCCCTCCGCCGAGGTCTCTCTCTGGTGGTACCTTCTTGATAGAGTCGAAGTGTACTACTTTCACACGGCGCCCCTTCCGTATGGTGAACAACACCTTCCCCCGAACCTGGACCACCGTCCAGGGGCCCGTCCAGTATGACTGAAGCTTCGGAGAGACGCCCTTAACCCTGAGTGGGTGGTAGTAGAAGACTGTGTCCCCTTCCAATATGTTCACTGCCCCTGCCCTCACATCGTAGTTACGCCTCTGCCTCTCTACGGCCCGACCCAGCACTTCCCGAGCATAGTGAAAGGTTTGGGCCATCTGCACCTGCAGTTCCGCCACATATCCTTCCAGGGAGCTCGGCGGGGGCCCCGCCGGATAGAGTAGAGCCAAGGGGGTGGTAGTCTCTCGGCCCATCATCATCATATTGGGTGTTATGTTAGTAGAGGAGTGAGCGGAGGCTCTGTATGCTGCCATTACATAGGGCAATTTCCTGTCCCAGTCCCTCTGGTCCTTGGCCACCATGGTGGCCAACAGCATCTCTATGGTTCGGTTAGCCCTCTCCACCATCCCATCACTCTGGGGGCGGAAGGCACATGTCCTAGTCTGGCTAACTTCCAACAACCCTAGGACCTCCTGGAACACCGCCGACTGGAAATTACGGCCCTGATCGGTGTGGACCGTCCCCGGGGGTCCCAGGCGGCACACAAACTCCTCCACGAAGACTCTAGCCACCGTTTCTGCCTGCTGATCCCTCATGGCATACGCCTCTGTCCACTTGGTAAAATAGTCGGCAATCACCATAATGTACTTGTTCCCTTCCCTAGTCACTGGTAGGGGGCCCATGATGTCCATGGCCACCCTCTCCATAGACAGACCTACCGCCACATGCCCCATGGGTGCTCGGTGGGGTGGCCTGGCCGACTTCCTTCTCACGCAGGGTTCACACCTGGCGCACCACCAAGTGGCACCCCGCCGAAACTCGGGCCAGTAGTAGCTATCCTGAAGACGCCGGATGGTCCTGTTCCGCCCCAGATGCGCCCCCAAGCTTGAGCCATGCACCTGTCGGAGGACCTCCTCCCTCATAGCTCGGGGGACAGCTACCTGGAACCTTGACTGCCCCGCCGGCTCCACCCACCACCGGCCCAAGATACCGTTAACCTCCCCCAGCAGGTCTCTCTGGGCTGCCCACGCCTTCAGTTCGTAGCCAGCCCCTCCCAGTTCCGCCGGGTCCACCTCCTCCCCTTCTATCCACTTCTTCACCTGCTGCAGAATTGGGTCAGCTGCTTGCTCCCTTTCCCAGTCCAGCTCTTCGGAGAAAGCTATCTCAGCCAGCGAGGGGGGCTCCCCCAAAGCCTCCGGCGAGATCTCCTCCCCTACTGTTTCGGGGGGTGCTTCCCTCCTCGGCCCCTGAGCACGAGTGATCACTCTGCACACTTCCATTCCTGCCTCCTCTCTCCCGCACTGTCTGCACGGCCTACGAGATAAGCCATCAGCATTCCCGTGAAGCTTCCCCGCCCTATGCTCTATCCTTAGATCGTAGGTGTCCATCACTTGCAGCCACCGATTGATTTGCCCCTCAGGTTCCTTAAACCCCATTAACCACCGGAGGGACGCATGGTCTGTCCTTACTCTCGTAGGCCGTCCTATCAAATAATGCCTGAACTTCTTCAGAGCAAAGACAATGGCCAGCAGCTCCCTTCTGGTCACACAGTAATTCCGCTCCGCTTTATTTAGGGTGCGGCTAGCATAAGCCAAGACCCTTTCGTGCCCCTCCTGCTCTTGTGACAGGACTGCCCCCAGTCCGGTGTCGCTGGCGTCGGTGTCCAGTCTCAGTTCCCCCTCCGGCCGAGGAAAGGCTAGGATGGGGGCTCTAATAAGCTCTTGCTTCAGATGCTCGAAGGCCCGTTGGCAGTCTCGGTCCCATTCAAACTTCCTTCCCTTCTCTGCCAGGCTGGACAGGGGCTTGGCTACCGCTGAGAAATCTTTGACAAAATTTCGGTAGTACCCAGCTAACCCCAGGAAACTGTGCACTTCAGTGATATTCTGAGGGGTGGGCCACCCCTCCACCGCCTCTACTTTGGCTGGGTCGGTGGCTATCCCCTCCTCACTCACCATATGCCCCAGGAACATCACTCTCCTTCTGGCCAATTGGCACTTGCTTGGTTTGATCTTAAGTCCCGCCTGGATAAGCCTGTCTAACACCTCCTCTAACTGGTGAAGGTGCTCTTCAAAGGTAGACGCAAAAACTACGACGTCATCCAGATATACTAGGCAGGTCTCCCACTGCAGGCCCCGCATCACCACCTCCATGACTCTTTCAAATGTCCCGGGTGCATTGCATAACCCGAAGGGCATACGGCGGAACTGAAACAATCCCCGGTGGGTGGCAAATGCAGTCTTCTCCCTGTCCTCGGCGGCTATGTCCAACTGCCAGTAGCCACTAGCTAAGTCCAGGGAAGAAAACCAGGCAGCCCCGGCCATGGTGTCGAGGCAATCCTCTACCCGAGGCAGCGGGTAGGCATCCTTGATAGTGACAGCGTTTAGCCGCCAATAATCGACGCAGAACCTCGTTGTACCGTCCTTTTTTTTACTAGCACAACGGGGGATGCCCAGGGCCCCACCGCCGGCTCGATTACCCCCGCTTCCAGCATCTTATCCACTTCCTCGTCTACCACCTGACGCCTGTGAGGTGCCAGACGCCTCGGGGGCTGTTTCAGGGGAGCTGGGCCCCCCGTGTTGATGTGGTGTTGAGCCAGCGTAGTATGGCCCCTGTCCTCCGGCCCCAGCTGGAATGCGTTGATCCTACTCCTGAGCAAGGTGGCCAATGCCCTCCTCCTGTGCACCTCAGTCCCGTCCACCAGCTCAGCCACCACCTTCCTCCCTTCCGCCGTCAGTTCCTGCCTTCCCACCACATGACACCTTCCGCCGATCCCCCCTTCGCCAGCCTCCACCGAAGTCAGGGTTCCCAGCGTTTCGGCGCGGTGGATTGTCAAGGCTTCCCCTCCCGGGTTCAAAACCCGCACACAGGCTTGCCCTTCCTCTGGGACTATTAGCCCTCGCCCCACCAGGAACGGGCTACTCTTTCCCGCCGATTCCGCCTTTTCCACCATCCCTTCCTGCCCTTCAGGCCAATCCCCTAAGACCTGGCCCTCCACCAGCACTTCCTGCCCGCCGGCTACCACCGCTGCTCTGGCACACACGATCCTCCGGACCAGCCCTTCTGGATTCGAGTCCCCCCCCGGCCACGTTACCGATGCTTCCGCCATATCCACTTTGATACGGTGGTCCCTCAGGAAGGAAGCTCCCAAGATGGCCTCATTGCCAATCTCTGCTACTGTAAACGTGGTAGTCGTGATTGTAGACCCAAGTTGAAAGCTTCCAGTGAACTTCCCCCGCACCGCCATGGGCCTGCCGCCGGGTTAAAGATGTCGCTTCCGGCGGGATCCAAATCGGGGTATCCCCCTGCCCGTCTCCACCAGTCCACTGACAACAGGTTAAGGGACGACCCCGTATCCACCAACAACTGTACCTCCTTTCCGCCTATCTTCCCAGCCACTATTATCCCGTTACCCCCTTTTTCCTGTCTCCCCTGCACCCTCTCGTCCGGCCATTTCTTTTCAACCCTAACAAGGCCGCTGGTCAGGGTCGATTCTAGTTTTCCGCCGGGCGGGAAGCACTAGGCGGAGCTGACTCCACTTTTCGCTCGGCGTCTCCCCCCTTCTTCAGTTGGGGGCACTCCCTCTTAAAATGGCCCTCCTGCCCACACTGGAAGCAGCCTGTTCGCCTCCTGGTGGTCGCCTGGGACCCTGCATCTACCTTCTGGCTCAGCTCTTTCACCATGGCGGCCATCTCATCCATCTTGGTGCAATAGTTTGTCATCTTCTCGGTGAGGGAGGCGTCAGCGGCTCTCACTTTGAACTTGTCTACCCCTTCCCGGTTGATGGTCTTCAGATAGGCCTCCGCCCCTATTGCTGTCAGAACAGCCGTCTGCAGGTCCTTGGGCTGTGTCTGATATACCCACTGCCTAAGCTGACTGTCTCCCAACGCGGACAGGAACCGGTCCAGAACCAGTACGTCCACCGTCTTTGCATCGGCGTCGGGGTAAGCTAGCCGTGAGTATTTTGTAAGTTCCTCTTGCAGCGCCTGTAACATTTCCCCAGGCTTACGCTCCCGGGTTCGGAGGAGCGCTTTGTAAGTTTCCATCTGATTAGGCGGTTCAAACCTGAGTTCCAAGGCCTCCCTCAGCTGCTGATACCCTTCCGCCGTAGCTGGTTTAACCCCTGTAAGCAATCGCCGGGCCGGCCCTGTTAGGCTCAACCCGAGAAATATTCCGGCCTCCTCGGGTGTCCACCCATTAACCCTTACGCACAAATCAAAATGGTTGAAGTAGTCCGCCAAATCACCAGTCCCATCAAATTTGGTAGGTTTAATAATTGGCTTCCGCCCCTCGGCTGGTCCACACTCATCTCCTCCTCCTCCCCCTCCGATCTTCCTCCTCCCACCTCTACCGGCGACGACACCTTCTCCTTCTCCTATCTCTCCCTCCCCCACCGGAGGCGTCCGGCCCCTCCGTGGGGGAATTAGGCGCCTTCTTAATCCTTCTCTCCTTTCCACTTTTATCTGTTCAGGGGGCTCTCTTCGTGCCCGACCTCCCTGACCCGCCTCCGGTTGTCTCCCGTTTACCTCTCTGCCCTCGTCCCCCGGGCGTTCCTTGAACTCCACTTCTTTGTCCTCCTCAGTATCGCCCTCAGCGTCCTCAGGTAATTCAGGTAAGTAGATCTCTCCCCCTTCAGCCTCTCTAGCTTCCTCCTCCACCTCCCGAGCCCTTCCCACCTCTCCCTCAGGCAGTTGAGGTTGCACTAGGGGTGTTCTCTCATCCCAAGCCCACCCCTCTGCGGCCCTTCCTTCCGTCGCAGGGGTTCCACCGATCATGGGAGGCCGCCCCAACGCCATCTCCGGTTTCCTCTGGCGGCCTCTCAACCCCTGTGGTCCCCCCTCCGGACCCCCTTTCTCCCGACTCTCGTCCTTCTTTACCGCAGACCTCAACTCCATTTTCTTTTCTCCAGATCCTCCCTCAGCCATTCTTCGATCTCACCGGACGCAGGTTCGTAGAAAAGTATTAAGAACACCGCTGTCACCAATGTAGCGCCCGTTCGTATTATGAATGATCGAAGAACACAACCCGTCAAGTAAAATTAACTCGCTTGGTTTATTGCCCTGGCACTCCTTGGCCACACCATCTAAATGCCATCTGCTAGTAGAAATGTCGTCTGCAACCTCCTCCGGGAGCTAGCTGCTTGACTGTTCACCTCGGGCTGTCGGCTGGATCTGACCTCCGGTGGAACTAGTCGCGCTTTATATACAAGTCTCCACCGGGACGCTGCCTCTCGTGCAGCGTTTCGGCGGACCACTCCCGAGCGTTGAGACTTTCCCCGAATGACTGCGTGGCAGTCATTCGGCGGACGAGCCTCTCCGCTACAGTATATATCAATTTACGGCTGTACTACTCTAATTGATTTCTCTCTATAGTTCGATATTGGATATGGGCCGACATAATATATCCCTGCTGTTTATTAGGCTTAGCTACTATGATTTTATCATATAATAGCCCTACATTCTTCCTTGTCAATGAGACCCATTAGCCAGGTCCGTTCATAATTTAATCTTTTTATACAGACCTTTTCCTGCAGACATACCCAAATCATGTACTTTTGTAGTGAATATTGTCCATTAAATCAGAATTCCTTTTCACCTCAGAAGCCCAACCTAACCTCAAAGTCCATCTTAGATATCACTCAAACCTGTTAGTATACATATTAAGGATTAATTTGGTGCCTCAATTACATTTCCACTGTCAAATTTAAACCATTTTTTTGTTCAATACCCTTCAGTGCAGGCCTGCCTTACATGCTGTTGATATAAATATATGACTCAGTATAAAGTACACCAGGGGTCCGTACTTGCTTTTAAGCGTCGCCTCATACTTGGGCTATTATGGCAAATATAGATTTTACATGACACAGATGATGTTGAGTACAAAGTAATTTTATTACTTGCATTGATAAATATTCATAAAACACCTAAATAAATAATTACATTTGAGTGTGAGAATAATTCCATATCTCCATATCCATGGGTAATGAATACTGCATTGAACAAGTAATTAATGGACAATTCATGACGCGTGTGTGTTAGCAAAGGATAATTACACGAGGGTGCAGCCCGAGTGTTATTATCCTTTGCTAACACACACACTTCGGTGCCCGGCAGCTAAATAATTGTTGAATGACACTGAAACTGAAAAGTCCAAAGTTATTCATTAATCGATATGCCTTTCATTATTTCTCTCATTATATACATTGATAAATGTATTTTGAGCTCTCTATGTTGAGTAAAATTTATAACAACTAACAAAACTAGGAGGGTAGCATAATGATATACAAAAGTAACATGTTGAACAGTTACCAAGAAAAACAAAGAACTTATTCAGTATCTGAGTCCACCTTGTCATGGGGCACAATATCACAACAATAAATAGAAGGATATGTTGTGTAATATCAATGTTGGCTTCAGTAATTCTGCCCTTCTGTTCCCAAACATAATTATTACTGTCTCATTAGCCTATATTACGTATGGAGATAGCATATCTTCACATTTCTCTAAAAATTCTCAGCAAAACAATATATTGCCTTGGGCCCAAAGGAGAAAGATCTAGACATGTGTTTCATGAGATGCACAAATCTCAAAAGAAATCTCAGCCTAAACAGCAGTATACCCTTGTTTGCAAAGGCTACGATAATTCATTATATGAATAACATATCTTTACTACCAGTCATATAAGATATACAATGTCACCATCTTGGTGGACAGCTCATTTTCCTATCCCAGTTTGTCAAATATATGTAATTGTAAAGTTTGGGAATTTTCAAAAAGTGTCAAGTAAAAAGACGTTTATTCTACGTTCAAAATTATTTTTGAACGTTCAGAAAGAAACGGGCAAGAAGCGTTTAGAAGTAAAAACATATCTTAGAATGTCAAGAAAACGATGTCTTTTTTAGGTGCACACTTGAGTTCGTTTTTTGACGTTCGAAAAATGTCAGCAAAACTAAAATCCCCAAAATCTCATTCAACTGACTAATTGGGAAGCCACATCAATCTCTAGAAGAAATATTTGTTCAATTTGGCGACCTTTGGTACCGAATAGGATCGTCGTGATATATTAAAGGGTATGATGCACATAAAAGCACTCAGCAGGTTTATAACATAACAAGGATCATTAGTTTGCCACAACACTAGTAGTATTGACGACTACATCTGACAGAGCAAGGGTAATGTTCCCCAGTCCAGGTTCAGCTATTAATCCACTATAATTCCCCTCCCATGTATCAGTAAGTAGTCTGCCTAAGAGTGCAGCCACAAAGATGAGGAGGAATACAGCACATGTAGCTATCCTCTTCACTATGAGGGACCTGGTGATGTTGGGTTTGGTGTCCTCTATATGCCATGTGTAGTCTGGGTGGTGGATCTCCTTAGTGGCTGCAACCTGGAGACTTTGGCTGAAGGACATGTGTACTGATCCATGGAGGAGGGCTGGAAAGGAGAAGATTTTGGATCGATGAAAATATTCATGAATATTTTGAATGAAGGCACGGGCGTGGAAAGCAGGGGGGACAGGGGGGACATGTCCCCCCCCCCACTTTTGGCCAACTCCTCAAAAGGTCAAAACTAAAAGGTCAAGCAAAGGGAGGTCAAGAATTGCAGAAAGCCCCCCCCCCCTGGTCCCACCCACTCTGAAACTGCTTCCCACGCCCCTGGAAGGAAAATATTCATAAATGATTTGTGATGAAAATATTCATAAATGATAATTATTTATGATGAAAATATTTGGGAAGATAAAGTTATATATTTGGAAACAAATTTACAGATGAGCCATAACTCAAATTTCTCACTGCAAATTTATGGATCTGGCACCTCTGCTGTTAACTCTTTCCATCCCTGCCTTTCCCAAACACAGTGCTATAGTACTGCATATATGCAGTAGAGGGACTTAAAGGGTTAATAACACAGTTGCTGATATAACTGATCAAAAGCCAGGAAACCCACATGGTACATTTTTGCAAAGGTCTGAGTTCCGAGTGGGCCACAGATCTATGCTTTTAGAAAATCTTTTCAGCAAAGGACATGCTTATTTGATAAACTGTATTCTAAAACACTCATGCCCAGGCAGTACTTTGTCTATATCCTTTTCAGGAGGACTTATTTTCAATCATAATGGAAAGTCATGGGATATTGCTTAAATCGAACAGTAATTGAGTTACGGTAAATATCACAAATTCAAAACTACTCACATGTCCTTTCTGAGACTAGAACTTCTGATTCTAATTTATCCCATCCACTGACACCCTTCTTCTGTTGCTGCTGCTCTTTGTTCTAGTTTGAAAAAGGGAGAAAGATGTTATAAAAATGTATGTCTGGTGAACGATAATATAATATAACTGTTAAACCGCCCTCATCACCCTTCAAGGGTAGTCAGTTCACAAGGCTATCATGCCAATCATTGATACCCTCCAAGACTGCATCCTCCTATGGTCGGCATAATGCATAGATCTATGCAGACCCACCAGGGTTGCATCATTGCATCTTGACAACTAATTGGCATGATAATGCATTGAAACATCACCGGTCATTGAAGTGTTATGTTTGACTTTCCCAGTGGAGAAGTGGGTATGTTAATTATACCCATCAAAGAAACGTCTATGATATCGATTACATTTCCACAAAAAGCAGGTACTGAAAAGTAGTAAGAAATTAGAAATAATGAGAATAAGATATTATTTACTTACCTCATCACAGAGCCTTCCCCAGTCAACTTTGAAGTAAATGAAGAAGAGATAAACAGGCGTCAACAGACCTACCGCTGTTGCCAGCCCAATCCAGAGACCTGGAATGTAAATAAATTAGTAAGAATGAATCCTTTAAGCTATTATTATATAAACAAATAGAATGTGAAAAATGGACACTTTTTACTTATTTGTCACAAATTGACTGCAAAGGATACAAGTCACAAGTTAGACAGAAACTAACGTTGTGCCCATGAACCTCAGGCAATAACACACCTACCTTTTACCCCTAAAGGTGTGAGAAATACAAGTGGTAAACTGATAGGCCAGGATATTATATAGAAGGCCAGGAAACTGAAAAGAGCTCCAAGGAACTGCCAGCCAAGACCCCTGAACACGCCCCGTCCTATAATCTGAAAGTATGCAAGGAGATTATGTAAGGTCAGCAGTGAGGAAGAAAAATTAGAAAGTCAATATGAGATTATCATTTAATCATTTGGGCTGCATGATTCAGTATCCCCTGGGAACGGAAGCTATTTCAACTTAGCTTTAACTATTGGGCTTTAGAAATAACCACAATGGCTATAATGCAGTATTGCCATCATGGAACTTAGAAGAAAGCAAATACGCCAAAGGAAACGCTCCATGGCAATTGAAATTATATAGAGGTATGGGAGGTGTAGACAAAATAGCAAAAGGAGTAATTTTCTTATTGAACTAACAAAGTTTCATTGTGTGACACTGATCACAGATGGCCCAGAGTTTCTTTCAATATGCATTTTTTTACGTACTTCCCAATAATTATGCTTTTCTTTTCAGATTCCTGTAGACTATTACGAAAGCATACGCGTAAGGCTGTTGAGGTCTAGATAAAGAAAAGAGTTTGAAATTAAAAGAAAATGAAAAAAGAAACATTTCCTATGACCCTGTGCCAATAAACTCACGTTTATCCCTGAGAAAAGTGTAAAAGCACAGAAGATGGGTATGGTTTCCGTCACCAGGTTCATCACCTCCCTAAGTAATATTGAATAAAAAGAAGATTAATGTAAGACATGTATACTGGCATGGTGCATCAAACTGTGTGGTAATGAGAACGATTTAACTCTCTTAGTCATACAGCCTGCTGTAGATCATTAGGCTTTCCGACTTGGATAATGTAAAATAATAGGTAATAGTGTACAGATAAGTATATGAAAGTCAACTAGACTGGGTTTGCATTCTCCAGGATTGTAGAATGAGATGTTGACCGATTAAGTGTCACTAATGCATTGGTGCATGTCATATGGACCAAAGTTCATTCAAGGCTACGTTACAAGAGTACACTTACTCATCATTTGTGAATAGCTTGGGGATTTCAGCCCGTAAAGCAGCAAATGCAATTGTCAGAAATACAGCAGCTGATCCTGTAAATTAACATAACAAAAGAACATTACAATACTGCAATGCTACCTAAGGCCAAAAAAAAGGTGTGTTTCCTGTAACCCGACCGACCCCTAGCACAACAAGATCCGACCTATTGATCCTAAGATTTCAGTTCATGTTACTGGAAACACACCTTTTTTTGCCACGACATACCTCCCCCACCAAGGAGCTCTTTTTCAAAATGACCCCCCCCCCCCCAACAAGCCCCTCCCCCCACTTGCAATAAATGACTCGGCCCTAAAATCACGTTTCTTTTGATATATAACATGCCTATATTGGATAGGAGGAAAACTCCTTCGATAATGTAGGGCTTTGACCCCCCCCCCCCCCCCAAAAAAAAAAAAAAAAAAAAAAAAAAAGATCCGACCTACCGACCCTAAGTTTTCAGTTCATGTTACTGGAAACAAACCTCTTTTTTTGGGCCCAAACACAATGACTGGAGCTGAAATAAGATTAAGCTGAGAGCCTCCTATATCCCTAGAAATTTACGTATAGGTAACCAATTTGAAAAGGTATGTCAACATCATTTGTCACCTAGTATTAGAGGAAGTAGGCATAAGGTCTGGAGGCCATTTCTTAACACACTACGACTGCTCTCCTTCAAGTCATAGTAGGCACCCTTAGATCAGTGACAATACAGCCCAATAGTATTGGTCATGTAGTGCCTGCAGTACTACGACTGCCCTACCAAATGCTATGTAATAAGTACATAAGTGCTGATCGTACAGTCATATAGGGCTCTACCTACGATTGCTGACACTAAGTTTTGGGGTTTCAAACCGTTGTGACTATGTTCAGTCGTAGTGCCTTAAGAAAAGGCTTCCTGACTACATTGCATCACATGGGTACAGATCTGGAAATGCTTGCAAATACCGGCTGCAATATGTATATACTTTCAAAACAAGAAATTTGGTTTCTCTCACACCTCAAGATTAATACATACTACGTACAACTGCGCCCTTAGATCCAATCTTACCGAAATTAGCATAACACTTGCACTTGTAGTTGAAGGGTGTGTGTGATCGTAGTACTTTCAGAAACAACCACGTGTTTAATCTTCTTTTATATAAGTAGACTACTATGTGCATGGATTTCCTGCTGTAAAAGTCACTTACCAGTGAGAATATGGCCTACATGAGCTGACACACGGGCTCGGTAAGGCTCGTTAGCTCCTATACTCTGTCCAACATTGATACAAGCCGCCACAGAAATGCCATAAGGGATCTGAATAGAATTGAGTATCGATAAGTTTAACTTAAGTTTAAATTTTCAACACAGCTTTCCACCATTCAGTCTTGGACTTTGAAATTGAGATTGTTAACAGACAGGTTAAATATATAAATATATCATGTGATTAGGCTGTGGGAAGACTTGTCTGGTAATTGTAGACCAAAATGGGTCGAAAGGTTTGAAAAAAATTTCAAAGGTACCCAGAAATCTGCCTTGTGCTTTGAAGAGAAAAGGGCATTTTCTTTTCAAATGAGATCCATGATGTTATTTATGGCTCCTGTTGGGTCTTAAGCTGACAAAATGGTATTTAGCTGGCGAAAGGGCAGTTGTCCTCAGCTAATATCAGGTCTTTAGGCCACTAAAATTACCTTAAAGCACAAAAGTCTTACGCTTCAATATGTCTTTAACCCACAAAAGGCTTCTCACTATCCCTCATTGGGAAACCAGCTTGTTGTGGAATTGGCCAACATAACAGTCTTAAACCTTTAAGGGCCGCTAATGCATTATTGCATCATTCCCATTGGTCGGCATGATGCACCAATGAAGTGCTGGCAAGACTGCTCGCCAGCACTTCATTGGAGCATCATACCAACCCTCCAGGAATATATATGTATCAACCCCAAAGGGTCGGCATGATGCTCCAATGCAGTCCTGGTGAGCAGTCTCACAATCATGACGACCAATGGGCATGATGCACTTCTGCATCAGCGGCCCTCAAAGGGTTGACTATTATACTTACCCCATAGTACATGTTGTTGAGGTTGACGAGGATGCCCTGCACAGCCTGCTCTGTCACACCAAGGATACCTGTATATAACACCATGATGACAACTTCACTTTAACCTTTTGAGGTTGCTGATGTAGGAGTGCATTGTGCCCATTGGTCGTCATTGTGCTCCAACAAGCTTCACTGACAACTTCATTTGAGCATCATGCCGACCCTACAGGGTCGATACATATAATCCTGGAGGGTTGGCATGATGCTCCAATGAAGTGCTGGCAAGCAGTCTCGCCAGGACTTCATTGGTGCATGACGACAAATGGGCATGATGCATTAATGCAGGGTTAAAGTAGTTTTGGTTTAAATTGGGTATGAAACCTAATTCGGTTTTATTGATGTTGTATCTGATTTTATATTCAGATTTGTATCTAAATGTTAATGCCATTTTTAGATTGCATACTAGAATATTATACTATTAATCTATACTGTTAAATGTCTCTCTAATAATCCCTTTCAACGGTCTTACTATTCTGTTTGGCTAGAGATTGTAGTGCATCTGTGGTAAACAAGTACCCTGATTCTTCCCATATACCTGATGTATTGTAATCAACTGAGCTTAGAATGCTGAAGATCCACTTCCAGGGATCAATTCACGTATAATCTATACTACAAAAAGCTTCAATGACATTTTACCACCCCCTGCCCCCAAGAAAAAAAAATAAAATGGTAAGGAGTTTGCTTACCTGCCACAATAGCTGTTATCTCAAAGGCCCACCATTCAAAGCAGCACATCAAAAGTCCAAATATGCCAAGTCTGGCCAAGGGTCCCCATTCCTCCAAAGCCCTTATACTAAAGCCTGGAATCAAAGAAGGTAAAGTATAATTCAAAATGACATATTGCCATATTAAATCTGAACACTGATAGCATGATAACTGATTACACCATTTTGAAATGGATAAGGTATTTTAGCTAGATAGGGCTAAAGGTTTAACCTGTGAACACCTTTTCATGTTTCAGGTCCGGTTTGAGGTTAATAGTCCACCTCACTGACAGGGTAATTTTTTACTTCATTTCTGTTGTTTCACCCAACATTTTTTTAGGCTACACAGAGGAAAGAACACTGATCGCTTTGACACATACTGCACAGGTCACAATTTGTCTCCCAGATGACATGTATGAAGGCATGTCAAATGAGGTTGACCCTCTCATATTTGGTTTGTCAACTCCATTTGACATGCGTAATAAAGACACGTCACATATTTCTGATCCATTCACCTGAGTGCTAGGTAATACTGTGAGACAATTATGTAAGGGTCAAGAGCAGTCAATAACTATGTACCAATGGTTCAATCAAGGGAGGCCTATAATAGAAGGCAGGGGATATCATAGTCCCACAGGCCTGCAACACTAAGGCACTTTTTCCTATCTACAGAACTCCTACTTGACTGAGGACCTCTATGCAGTCCATAAGACAAGGGCATGGAGGTGCATGGCAATGCCATATGTCTCCCTGTACTGTAGATACTGAGATTATAGATTGTGGGTTAGAATACAGTCCTTTGGTATTTTCACTGACCCACACATAAGGTGTCTAACCACTCCAGTTGGAGTATTCAGGATGGTGGGTGTCTATTTTGATATTCAATAACAAATGCAGATTTAACAACGAAATAGAATTCACTACCATTTATAGTAGTATTTACAGACCTTAGTGATCTATTCTTCATGAAAACAAAATGACACAGATACATCAAATGTCTCAAGTGTTGGTAGTACTTCTTGGTAGTGATTAGTCCTGGTACCAAAATGGTTGTTTGCTCCATCTAGTGGAATATCCTAGAACAATTATGTATGTCAAACCATCACATGTCAAGTGCCTTCGACATGGCCGTGACCCTGGTCAACTCACAGATGACATGGCATTTTAAGGCATGTCAAATCATATGAGGATTACTGTGTGCTACAGTTGTCATGGTGACATATGTGCACATGTCCCAATGACCTGTGCTCTCTGTGTCAAATCAAGTTGACATGGGTATACATGTCACTTTGTCAGGAAGAATTTTCTCAGTGTACCTTCATGGGCCGCACCCCTCAGCAGAAACCTTCACATCTGGCTTACCCCAATTACTTACAAAGAAACTCTCATTGCTATAACTTACCTGCCCATGCCTGTCTGTGTTCCTTGGAGCAGCGTGTGTAAATTACAGTAGCAATTCCAATAAAGATAAAAGCAACATTCTGGGCAATAACTGATCCTCTGTAAGATTGATGTATAAAAAAGAAAGAAAGAAAGAAATGAAAAAAGTCAACAGTAGCTTTCTTAAAACGTAATTCTTGGATGTCTATTGCCATCAAGATTATTGACCTCAGGTGTCACTTTAGGAGTAGAAAACAGTAACTAGGTTTTGTATAACATACATGTACAAATACTTCTTGATTATGTATCGTAGATTAAATGAGCAATGTATGCCAATCCAAATTGAGGGCCACATACTTTACAATAAAAAGACCCCTTTATTAAGAGATATTACAAAATGTTGATTTGGTAGCCTGTAAACTCACATGATGCCAAAGTTGAGCTCGTAGAGGAAGAAGTACTGGCAGATAGCATGTATGACATGTCCTATGAGCATGAAGACCAGGTGGGGGATGACACTGCCCTGACACTGGGTATACCTCCTCAGTACTATGGTTATTGTTATAGACTGTGAAAGAATTTGAAAATATATGCCTATTTTGGACTATATCAGAATTAAGTACCCTTAGTATTGAGAGCAGTTAAGATAGACAGCACAGGGGCGGCAGAAGCAGAGGAAGGGGAATGGGCCCCCAACCTTGCATTTTTTTTTGGGGGGGGGCGGAAGAATGTTTTGTCCCCCCCAACTTTTTCTAGAAATATATGAGCAGTTTAACTCATCATCATCACTATCTGATAAAGGTTCGTTTGCTTGGAAGAACCTTCAATATCACTAGTTCCATGAACCACTTCGATGTCAGCATTACCCCCTATCAAATTTACCAACCCAAGAGTGCATAGCTTTGCTGTAAATTGTATAAACACAAGTAAGACATTAGGGGTCTGTCCAATTGTAAACAATTGGGGGAGACGATAGAAATTACAGACACCACCCCAGCTGTGTTACTTATATAATATATGTAGCCTCATGAAACAAGGGGGTGTGGATGGGGGGTCCCCCATGTCACATGTCGATTTTAAGAAATGGTCATGGTACTTGTCACTTAAATCCCCATGTCACCTCTAAGAGCCTATCATGTCCCATGTCGAATTTAAGAAAGCATCTATGTCATGTCACTAATTGTTTTGCCTCATGTCACTAAGGCCCATGTCACATGTCAATTTTAAGAAATGGCCATGTCACCATGTCGAATTTAGTGGTCGATACCCATAAACAAGCCACAGTTTCCCATCAGAATAGGGCCCAGTTTGCCATGAGAATAGGCACATGCAGTGAGCCTACAGTGAGGACAGTGAGGTCCCACCAGCTAAACCCAGGCCCTATCTGCACACTACCTTTTGAAAAAAACAATCAACTAAACTCAACACATTGGATCAAAGAGAGAAAAATCTTTTCTACCATTCACAGCACAGCAATAATTCAGTGCGGAACTCCTCAATATTATGCAAATGAGCTGTATTTGAGTGTAAACTATAATGGGAGCTGGCCTATGTTATGACTACTAAAGAACTGATTAGGTAATTAAGAAAGGTTGTTAATAACAAACTGTCTCCCATAATAATAAACATCATAAATGTGTCTCTTTTACAACTGATAATGGGAGTATAGATTTTGCTTAGGCATGAGTCTATTGTCTTTGCGTTTATCACGACAATTCGATATTTGACATGATTATTGCAGTCTTTTGTATTATTAGGAAAATCAATTCTAGACAAAAGATAAGATAATGGTTAGAGTATAGTATATTATCATTACACAGGATGTACAATACGAAATGAGAATGGTTATAATTCAAACTTACAAACATGGCTGGCATAAAATATAACAGGTATTGACCACTCAGTCTGAAAATAAAAGTACGTATTGTTAAGAGTAGAATAGGGAAACCATCTATAAAAGATCATGTAACTCCTCCATGTTCAAGGTTCTTAGAAAATTACTGGTGAATCTATCATG
This sequence comes from Acholoe squamosa, assembly GCA_949317995.1. NCBI lineage: Eukaryota > Metazoa > Annelida > Polychaeta > Phyllodocida > Polynoidae > Acholoe > Acholoe squamosa. The sequence goes on from OX439038.1 coordinate 75,596,888, forward strand.
GATTCTCATAAAACTGAGCCAGTAAAGCGTTTACAAGAAGCCCCAGCTGGCAGTACGGTGGTACACGAATGTACAGGGATTCTCTGTAAAAAGTAACGACGGATCTCTGGCAACCTGCAGACAAGTTTACTTATAATATAGGACTCAATGACCTTACCTTGAGACCTCAGGATCCTGGGCCAAGCCAACTAGGATGGTTTCAATGTTAAGGTGTATGGAAAAACACACCAGTAATGCAAGCAAATGGATGAAGAAAGCTGCAACATCAAAAGACGGGGGGGGGGGGAAAGACATCGATCAGTTATGTGTGATTTTGAGATAATTATCTGTATCATCAATATAGACTATATCAACACCATAACAACTCTTGGATATTATCTGAAAAGCAGATGGTGATGGACTAAAGACATACCTCGTTGGAGATAAATACCAATCATCTTGGGATTACCATGGCCATATGCCTGTGGAGGTGAGAGCGAGAAAGGTTGGGGGTTAACAAATGTAATAACAATCATTAACTAACATGTCAGATAGAAAGATCAGTATTTTCACAATTTCAGTTTTGTATTCACAAAAAAAAAAGATATTGAAAAATATCTTGATCACAGGACCTCTGAACAATAACGTTTCTCTGATGATATAATTCATGTTTATTTTTGCTACAAATGCAATACTGGCGAGTCTTCTCTCCAGCACTGCATTGGTACATCGTGCAGATGCTGAACCTCTGGTGCTGTATCAACCCTGTACGATCAGCATGATGCATATATGTGCATTCAATGCATCATGCCGACCAAATGGCATAATGCTTTATAAATGAAGCTTTATGAGGTCATTGAAAGGTCAAATAGCATTCAAGTAGAATACATTGTCATTATAATATTATAAGAATTATAAGTACATTACAAACTAACCCACCTATTTAAGTATAACCCCTCCCCCTACTAGTTAAATCTATACCCAATCCCTCTATAGTAGATGTAGTAAAAGATCAGAGTCTCAATCAAAGAGATGAGAAAAAACATAAAAAGGTAAAAGACAAAACAGGGAGACAGAAAAGACAAATGAATCAGAATGAAAAGGGATAAAAAGAAAAGCCTTAAATATCATTGTGGTGTTGCCTTGTTCCTCTCTATGTGAAGCTGCTTCTGAAGTGTTAAATATTGCCTCTCCAGACAAATTGGTGTAACACACCATTAAGACAAAAACTATTTTACAAACCTAATCTTTCCAATTGTATTATTGACAATGTGCCTTGACCTAGGCAGATTGTGAATATAAAAAAGGTTAAAAGGTTGTTTGTAGACGTTTTTACTAAGCCATGCATACACATAGTTCACTATGTGTATGACACACATTATTCCATATGTGTATGATAGCTCATGAATTGTAGCTATGTTATATGGGGAAAAGACTGTGTTAAGAAAGAGCCTATGATGATGTAACATTAACTGTCGCTTGTATATTGAACAAAAACATGGGGACTGTACTGTCACCCAGCAAACAATAAGCCTGGATTCCACAGCTTTTGATTTTTGTCACGTGATGTCATCAAATAAAGATGTTTAGTATCAGCACGGCATTTCACAAAGATGTTAACCCTATAAGAACAGTATAATGTATCAGAGTCTTGTGGCCATTTGTCGTGATGATGCAGGAATGCAGCCCGGGCGAGGCGCTACTCGCAAGGGCTGCGTTGACGCATCATTCTGATCCTATGGCATTAATGCACTCCCAATGGGTCAGTATGAAGCTTCATTGGAGCACTAGTGAGTAGACTCACCAATTCTCCAATGGTACATGATGACTAATCGGTATCATTGTGAAAGACCCTACAGATTTACAATTACTTGTCCCAATAACCTACAGCTTGCTGTTTTCAAGTCCTTGTGATGTTCTGTTTAATTTTTAAACTAATTCATGAACTCAGTGGTGGTGTAAAATTGAAGGAAAAGATAATTATTTTCCAATCCCTACTACTTTATAAACTTATTCAATTTCACAGACAAAAAATGTAAATCTGACTATCAAGTGGCAATTATCATTGGTTGCTGTGGAATCTAGGCTCTAGACAACTAACTGGGAGAACGCTGGGACGGCCGAGGTAGGGACGCGGAGTAGGATTTTCCTTTCTCTCCACAAATTCTTTCCTCTTTTCCATATTTCCTTTTCCTCCTGATGCCCGGTGGCAGTCTAGAAGCTTTCTTCTATTCCCTGTCCTCCTGGCAAGAATAATTGCAGTGATAAAATAATGTTCGCCAAGGAAGCGCAGCCAATCACGAGTAGATTGTTTATTATTAATCAAATTCAAAAATAACTTGATGAATTTAAAGTGTTTTGTTTTACCTGGGAGAAGACAGTATCGCAGCATGACACAAGCCCTGTGATAACTGATATTCCTGTTACATTGATAAGCTGAAAATGAATACATTTTATTTCAATAGATAGTATTATGTGGTATACATGTTGATGTATTATTATAATTGATTATGCCATCTCCCTGTTTCCATAAGTACATGATTTATGATACATGTATACAGTTTCTAATAACAAGTGAGGATAGCATTTAGGATTCAGCAATTTAACGAGATATGCAGGCGTTCTCTCCATTATGTTGGGCTTTTGTCTGTGAGTTCCTGGGTGAAGGGTATTTGAATTTTAATAGGAAGACAGCCAAAACACACAGAGTATAGGACTCAGTATGGAGGCCTAGTGCAGCCGCCATTTTGAATTTCGCTGGTTGAGGTAAAACCCACTGATAAGACATATCATGATGGGTACCTTGTCCCTAGTTTACACCCACTTCCAGGGACATGCTGGTCCCATCTTATCAGTTATTATCAGTGTGTATTGCCGGAACCAGCTCGAGACCAGCTAGTAGCCAATAAGACCCTTCCTTTACTACAGAGAACTACAGGATGGGAAAATTAGTAAAGATCCAAGGTTTATACGTCGCTTTCATCTTTATACATTTTCATGTCACTCAGAAAGATTTCGGAATTGCCTTGTGAATGATAATGATAACTCATTTATAACAGCATCGACTTGCACACCATTTAATCAAAATGAAAAACAAATGATTTCTTATTTTTGTAATTGAATAATCGACCTCATCTTTATTTTTTACTATGTCGGTTCAATCCTCAAGAAGGGCACATAATAAAACTGGTCGATCAGCCTATTGTCAACATTAATTCAATGCTTTGTGCCCACTGGTAACCCAGTGGGAACAGAACTTTGAACCAACGTTGAAATAACATTGGTCAACGTTGTCTCAACGTCCTGTACCCATTGGTAGGTTACTTGAAGCACATTTCTGTTAATTTGAGTTCTCTACATACCATATTGGAGAGGCTGATGGCGTCCAGTTCAATTTTCCCAAGGTGGCCTCCGAACATGACGGCCACTGGCTGGAACATAAGCTCTGCCGACTGGGTCACTATCTGAATAAAAGAATGAACAATACTTTAGAGCCACCACGAATTCAGTATGGTACATGTGTAAAAGTCTCCCGTAAAGTGTCACCTAAAGGTTTGGGAGAATTACCTCTGCAGGCATAACTTGGCACAACATGACAGTGATGGATCCAAGAATGGATATATATATATATATATATATATATATATATATATATATATATATATAATTTAATGCGTTGGTAATAAATAGAGAGAGAGAGACATTTCCGCCTCTTTACCCACTTCTTCCTCCGCCACTGAAATTCTGTCCTGGGTTGCTGATAATTATCAGTGCCCTCAGTCTCCATAATTGTGGGATAATTAGTATGTATACCATGTCAATTGTACAAAGTGAGGAACATTTGGCATGAAGGTAAGCAAGGAGAAGTTTCTTTATCATCAGCTCTTTCCTCTATATCGTCGCCTTAGTGGAAGAGGGTTGTAAATGACATTTTGGAAAAAAAATAGGTTTACCTTTGTTCTAACATGTATCGACACTTATCTACCTACTGTGAAAGTACTGAAGCTCTGTCTATGGCATTTGTGCCTACAAACCCAGTGCAATATTGTTGTATCCACTTTGTTCTATATAAGTAGAACATTTCATTTGCCTCTCCTGCAAAACTTGAAAAATTTAGTTGCAACCTCCCTGCACTAAGGCGACGATATATAGGTACTCTAAACTATATTATACACACAAGAACAATGTATAGTCACTAGGGTATTCTAATGGGTGAGGGTAGAAGGAGAGAGGCAGTAGGGGACCAGGACACAGTGGGTAGGATGATGAATTGTTATGTGGAAGAAGAGAGGCAGTAGGGAGTGGTAGAGCTTGGCTCAGGGTAGAAGGAGAGAGGCAGTAGGGAGTGGTATATATGGGGCTTGGCTGAGGGTGGAAGGAGAGAGGCAGTGTGGAGTGGTAGGGATGGGGTGAGGGTAGAAGGAGGAGAGAGGCAGTATATAGGAGAAAGGATGGGTTGGGGTGAGGGTAGAAGGAGAGGGGGAGTAGGGGAATTGTAGGGCTGGGGCTGGGGGTACGAAGAGAGGCAGTAGGGGAACGGTAGGAGTGAGGTGAGAGTAGGAGGAGAGAGGCAGTAGGGGAATGGTGAGGCTGGGGCTGGGGGTAGAAGGAGAAAGGCAGTAGAGGAATTGTAGGGCTGGGGTGGGGTTAGAAGGAGAGAGGCAGTAGGCGAATGGTGGGGCTTGGGTTAGGCACAACCTCTATTCATTTTCATAAAAGTTACATAAAAAAGGAAGCAAGGGTGATAAGCCAGCTGGGCAATATAATCAGGGGTCAGAACATTTGTGTGGGCTAGGGTTCCTAAGACCCCATGACAAATGTGGAAATGGGTGTACATACATCTTTGATATTGTGAACACTGCAGAACTTTGGTGGAGATGAAAGTTGAATGGGAACACTGGGTAATATTTAAACCTACTTTGTATCGATATGATACTGAGAAAGTCCAAACACTAATTCAAAGTGACATTCTGATGGTCCCTACCCCTAAAATGGACCAAGGGAAATGCACTTGTTGCTAGGACAAATAGGTACCTAGCAATGGTTACTTTTACCTAGAAACAGGCCCTTTCCAAGACTTTGATTCCATGGAAATTATCTACCTACTCCCCTAAAATGGACCCAAGAAACATGCTAAAGGTTGTGATTTGATGCTAGTACAAGCAGCTTTTCCCCAGCAAGTTACAGGCCTTTTTTGCTATAAGAAATGAGCTACACTTGGAATGAGTTAAGGAATCAACAGTAAGGAAAGTTAGTATTAATATGATACTGAGAAGTCCATATACTAATTTGAAGTCACATTGTGCTTCTAACTGTCCCTCTAAAATGACAAAGGATACTTTTGCCTAGCAACTATGGAAGCCGTGAAGGGCCACACCAAAAAATCATCCACTCCAAAATCAGCACGATTTTCTTACAACCACCAAGATGAAGTTTTAAAAAAATATTGCTGTCAACATAATATTTTCCCCTGTCAACTGTCAAGTTAGAAAAGAATCTGCCGTCAACTGTCAAGTTGACAGTTGACAGTGAAAAAATCATGTTGACACCACATAAGAAAACATGAATTTTCCCCTGTTAATGGCAAGTTAGAAAAAAAATCTGCCGTCAACTGTCAACTTGACAGTAGACAGCGAAAGAATCATGTTGACACCACATAAGAAAACATGAATTTTCCCCTGTCAACTGTCAAGTCAGAAAAAAATCTGCCGTCAAAGTTGACAGTTGACAGCGAAAAAATCATGTTGACACCAGATAAGAAAACATGAATTTTCCACTGTCAACTGTCAAGTTAGGGAAAAATCTGACAAGGGAAAATATCATATTGACAGCAGATTTTTTTTTTCTACTTTGACAGTTGACAGGTGAAATTTCAGTTTGACAGTAGTTTTTTATGTTCCATTTTATGTTGTTTCCATATTGATATAAAAAAAATTCAAGTTGAATTTTTTCAAGGTGTGGCCCTCCACGGCTTCCGTGAGCAACAGGGTCTTTCAAGTATAGAAAGAGAGCATGAGGGGTAACCTTTAAAGAATGGACAATATGGAAACACTTTCTTATTATGGTGTTCAGCAGGTACAAACATTCATTGAAAATGATGTTTCATGAAAAAAAAATATTATTGTCCAGACTAGAAGATGCAGAAAAAATAAATGCAGCATTTGTACTGAAAATTAAAACACAATATTTCCTTGTATACTCCATTCCTAGGGCTGCTAATAGCACAGCATCCACCCATTTGCCTAGCAATCAGTTCTAGGGATCATGATTATAAACATGTGTTGATAGATTTTGACCCTCAACCCTTTAATTCCTTGGTTCCCTATTCACTTAGAGAGGATACCCTACTGCCCCTATGCTTTCCAATAAATTTAACTCAAATCTTCAGATAATACTCCTTTCATCATTTCTGAGGTAGCAATAACTGGCTATGTGTGTAAATGTCCCTAGAATTCACTATCATCAGGCTTTCTTATAAAACAGGGATAATCTGTAAGCCCCCATTTGTCTGCATTCATTGGTTATACTGAAGTGTAACAGAGCTGAGGTGACATGAAACTGCTGTGCTTGTAGAAACTGTCAGGTTCAATAGGCATACATATTTTGTGATATGGCCTGCAACTTGCAGTATGGTATGCCATTCCCCATTACTAATTTCTACATATTGAACTACACATTATGTAACTTTGGCACATTCCACAGAAACATTACCTGCTAAGAAGACATAGCCCATTGATATGAAGACAGAGATTCTTCTTCCTGTAGACATAACCTTATCACATATTATAATGAAGAAGAATCTCGGTAAAAACAGTTGGTTAAATCACCCACAAAGCATTGGCATGCCATGCCCCTGTCCAATGATTATATGATATGGTTATATTGAGCAAAAGTGGTTGTCAGAATTTGTCAAAGTGTATCTGGTAACAGATAACTAGTCCCTCTTATAATTGTTACAATTTTTACATTTACATTCACTTACATTCAAGGATATATTTTGAGATGAACAAAACTTTCAATTGTTGGAGAGGACCTCAGGAACTTCTCATATGCTTTGTACTATAAAGGTCCAAAGAGAGAACAGCCTCTTATTATATGAAAAAAAAACAGGGATTTTAAAATCATGTAGCTTAACAGTCAAGTGGCCAAAAGGGTGAGGCTCTAAAGTCAGTACAGGGTAGGGGTTGTTTATGCAAAACCAAGGTATGCAAGTACTGGGCCCTTTCAGGGCACATCCACCCTAATCATTGATCATTCACTAAGCAGAGGCCAGAGAGCTGGAGAGTAGATTATGGGCTTCAAAGTTGATAGGGCCATGGTTATACTCCTGTTGGGATTGGACTTCCAATGCAGACAATAACATGGAGTTTAACAGCTACAGGTCACATAGAAGTGTTACTATATATTGTCATATAACCTCTAGCCTTGGCCTCTAGACTTACAGGACTAGTATCACAATCATGTTCACATGCAGGGAGAGCATAGAGAAATGATTTTAGTAAGTAACTTTGATGATATATATATGCATTTGGGATTTTACAGGTATGAATTTACAGATTTATGTTACACAATAATAGTAACTATAGCTCTTGATAGTGGAGTGACTTGATTGGCATTTTAGGGTTTTATGGTAAGTAATACTGGACTTCTTGTAGCTGAGTAAGATGAGTAATTCTCAGTTGGCTCCATAATCATAGTTTGAATTATTCCTGCAGCAGCTTTTCTCTGGGAACTTAGGTCTCAGTTGCCAAGCAAAGGGTGAGAACCTCCAGGCAATAATCTCTAGCTATAGCTGTAACTCTCAGTGGGATAGGCTGTGAGTTATGGACAAAAGTAGAATTTTCTAATGGTATGTTTAGTTCACACCTAATAGTCAGTGGTCATATATATATGTCAAACCAATTAATTGCCCCCTTAAGGCATTAGATTAGTGTAAGTGGTAGCGATCGACTCAGATTAAATGACCAAGGTGCAATTATAATGTCTATATCAATCAGCAGAGAAAGAGTTTCCTGATCAAACTTCCCTCATTCAAGTGTCCCAGTATGTAGATGCAAAATCTGAAAGGATTCAAAGGTCAGGGGAGTCCCTATTAAAAATGCTGTATTTGGAATTACAGTTCAGGGAAGGTCATAACAAGGTCAATGGAGTGCAAAGAACAACTTGGCAGTTACCAGTGCTTAATAATCTGCACCAGATCAGTGTTTGTGGTGTAAGCAGGATACACTAGGCATCCTCTTTCTTAAAATACAAGGCCATTGTCAGTTTGATTTACTCCTTTGTCATGAATTGCTCCTTACTTTCAGGGTAAAAGAGACAACAGCATTGTACAAAGATAACACTTTGGCAGAAGAATGAAAAATGTGCAGCCTGCGCTTAGGGAGATACTAGAAGGCGCACACAGAACTTGGTTTAAGGTGGCTTACATAAGTGCTGTTCTACAGTATGATATCCTAGCCTATATAGCACACCCGCAACTTTAGCTGCCAATCCCATAAGTGACACTAGGAGTCTATCTTCATGAATAATCATGACCTGCACCTGTGAGGTATTCTTATTCCTCTAAAGTATTTAGCAATGATGATTTCTTTTCTGACAAAATGCCACTTTATATCAGTGCATGAACCTTCATAGTATATCACATAAATAAGACGGTGTTTCCATGCTGTGAACTCCTTAGCTCATTCCAAGCATAGCACTTTTCTTGTCACAGACAGGACCTGTTGCTAAGCAAAAGCAGCTGTTAGTAGGTAGCTTCACAACAAATGGAAAGTCTCACCATCTTGCTTGGGTCCATTTTAGAGGGGTAGGTATCATCAAAATCTTTATAAGATCAATCTCTCGGAAAGCGCCTGTTGCTAGGTAACAAATAAATGTCTGGTAACAAATAGAAAGCTTCTGCATTTTCCTTGGGTCCATTTTAGGGGGAGGTACCATCAAGATTTTACTCTAAATTAGAGCATGGACCTTCTCAGTATCATATTGATACAGAGTTGGTTCTTTACTGCTGCCTCCTTAACTCATTCCAAATGTAGATTATTTCTTATAGCAAAAAGAGCCTGTTGCTAGATAAAAGGATAGCTTCATGTCCTAGCAACAAATGGAAAGATTCAGTGTGCTCCTTTTGTCCATTTTACAGGGCTAGATACCATTAGAAATTTTATCGATAAATGTCTCGGAAAGGGCCTGTTGCTAGGTAAAAGTGGCCATTGCGAGGTAACCGCTTGTCCTAGCAAAAAATAGAAGGCATCAGCATTTTCCTTGGGTCAACTTTATGGGGGGGTAGGTACCATCAGAATTTCTATAGCATCAATATTAGAGTTAGGACAGATGGATTTGTTTGTTTTCCTACCCTAAAAAGAGACCTATAATTTGAAAAGATGATTTCATAGAAATGCAGATTTCTAGGTACCTGCACGAGAGTTCACACCCACAACGTCACTTTTCCATATCCATACACATCAGACAACATGTTGTAGCTTTCAGTAATCCTACAAATTAAATGACCTCTGAGGACCCCCTTTGCTGCACCTCTAAGTAGATAGACCACAGAGTTGAAAGCCCCCTGGAAACCTCTCTGGTTGACTTGTTTATCTTCAGGATATTATTCACCCAACCATAAATATATGGTAAGAATTGTATATGGGGATAAATGACGCTGTCAGATTGTCCCATATGATTCCTTTTGCCTCTTTCAACTCTTAGGTTTGATAATTCAAATGTCTTACACTCTATCTATGTCAAAAGAGACTGTTATAGTCATGTAAAGACACACGTGTAACACTGACCATAATCCATGAGGTTTGTACCCATGTATTCCCTCAAATCGACAATATAATGGTGGCCATCTTTGAATTTGCAATGGACATGGTATCATAAATGCAGGAACATCAAAAACAGATCGCTGCCCCTCGAAATAATGGGTTTTGATAACTCTGTGATGAAGAAATAGTAAGAATGGTGAAGGCTTAATGAAAAATTGTCTTCCCTTAGGAAATTGATGGTGACCTACTTTAAGCTTGAATAGCGCGAGAACGCTCCACTGGATTTTGTAAGGCATCCAGATCTGAATTCATGAGACTTTTTTTGCGTAAGAAACCACCATCAAACCTTTTGGTACCCAAAAGGAAAAATAAGGTGTCTGGGCTCTTGGACTACTAGGTTCTCATACAGAATCATTTGCACACCAATCTGCTCATAGCTGTGTTCATAACGTAGCTGCCATGCATTTATTCAAGAAACCAAGCATATTCTTGGTTTTTACTGTAGGAATAATAGTGATGAGAGATGTGGTTGGATAGGGATGTTTTCTTATCATGAAGATATTGGGGTTTTGCAAACTTAATAATGCTCAAATATGGAGAATTGATCCTGTCACTCCGGGCCAGATCACCCACCCCCCACCCCCCACCCCTTAAGCATGACGTCATTTGTGGATGGCCACTGAAGTTGCATGCGTTGCAGTTAGACATACAAGCATCCAAGCATGTAATTTAACTATACTGTTGAAATTCTCATTTTTTTAACCTTATAAAGAATAATAACAAAATCATTCCTTACCAGTGCCCAGGACATCCTGAGGGCTGACTTAAGTTCTCGAGTGGACCCATCGGGCCATAACTTAGCCGCCACTTTCCCAAAGAATCCTTTCTCCGTTCTTGGCTCCATTCTATCCATTACCGCACTTATCACCAGAACTGATGTTTGATACTAAGAATATAGAGTTCCAAGAGCAGAAATATTAAATGTCTGATGACCGATCTAAATGACTCCAGGTGGCGTTTTGGGGAGGGTTAGAGAATTGTCGTCTGCTTGAAATGCCTGGAATCAGTCGTCTGCTCCCATGTATTACATGCAACTACCTCTTATAGAGTTTGGAGTATTGGTGGGTAGGAGGAGTGGGTGGATTGAGGGATGGGCTGTGGACGAGCATCCCTATATACCTACAACTGGATAGAACCAGTCTGTTCCAGATCTGTGTTAATTACCACACGTTAAGTACATGTAGATGTCAAAACAAAGAGCCGTTGATCTATAGCTTCTTATCGTACATGCACCATAGATAGGCAAGATACAAATACAGTAGTAAAAGCCTGTCGGTGTATCATATCAGATTCTCCATGCATGTAATCATTGTGTCATAAAGCTCCAACACTTAAGAGATAGTACTCTCAACATTATGGGTCAGCAGGGTCTGATAGTGATGGTCGGTCAAACAGTTCTTATCATGTACATGATACAACCAGCTGATACAACCTTTCACATAACTGATATCCATGCCAAATCTCAGCCAGTTCTCACTAGCTCCGACAACATCCTAGTGGGTTCATCATCTCTTCCCCTTTTGGAATGTTGGGATATAGTGTTGTTGTTATTTTTTTCAAATATAGTGGGCTCGCCCATGTCGCCCATAGAAAATAGCGACGAAATTGTGCAAGGTTTTCGGCAGAAAACAAAAAAAAAATGTTTCAAAAATCATGGGCATCTAAGAGTTCACACTAAATATATAACTTGCTAGATATTTGGGAGGGACAGTTCTAGATTGTAAAATCAGGCCAAATCGAGGTGTGGTTAGTTAAGAATACTTGCATCTGGATACCATTCGTTATTCAACGCAGGATGTCAATATTTGGCAAACATACAATTGTTATTATACAATAGTTATTATCTGTCTGGACCTGAATATGTATTACATACATTGATTGAACCATATCTGATAAGACTAGAAGACACAACCCGATGGAACCCACCATAATACCTCGCGTATAAGAGACGGCTTATACTCCAGGATAGAGCCCTATAGTACGTCTTATACGTGTAGAAGCAGTCAAAGTTAGGGTGTGGCTTATAGTTGAGGATATTATACATTTTGTTACTACTAAACAGGAGCCCCAAGTGCGCCATATAGGATTTCCACAATTCACTTCCATTCTCTATGATTTAGCTTATTTTAATTTTGATGAAATCCCTGTTCTGCTGAATGTGCTACTTTCATGTACAAAATGTACTTAGATATGATACTTTCGTGCTGCACATTGCATACACACTGCAAGGCCTACAGGCCTAGCTGGGTCGTTTACAATGCAACTATGCTGGATATAATAGAATATATATGTGCGCAGGGGAAATTGACAAAACAAAACAAATCTTAATTAAGAGTGTCTCGCTGATATTTTATTTTATTTTTAAACATTGTTTTTTTATTTTCATTCTCTCCCAGCAATTGAATAAGGCAGTAGAGGTATAGGTGATCATTTTGTTCATAAAAACATGACAATTTATGCACACACGTGTATACAGCATTTTATAACTGTTTAATCGATTCAGGCCTTAATCTGAGGGATCAAATCCAATATTTTAACCAATACAGCAGACTTTGGTAGGAGTATGCAAGATATCAACACATAAACACAGTTTATATATATATATATATATATATATATATATATATATATATATATATATATATATATATATATATATATATATATATATATATACGAAAAACGTTTACAAAAAATAGCCAAAACTTGATGGAAAAGTTACTAAAAATTCTCAAAATTAAAAAAAAAAAAAAAAGTTTAGGGTCGGCCCTGTTTTGCTAGGGATGGTCGGGTTACTGGAAACACCTTTTTTATGCCTTATCATATAGGGTCGGGGGGCACTTCATTTTGTACTGACACGGGTGTGCGGATGATCCTGTGACAACCCTTATCCTTGGTGAGAGGGATTTTTGCCACAAAAGTGACCCTTGGTGAAAGGGATTTTGGCGAAATGTGACCATTGGTGAAAGGGATTTTGGCTAAAATCAGACACTTGGTGAGAGGGATTTTCATCAAAAGTGACCACCAATAGTTGATTTTTGGTGAAAATTTCGAAAATCTCCACTAAGTTTGGCACGTCGCATTGAAATTCCAGAAGAAGTGACCCTTAATTTGGTGAGAGGGGTTTTGGCAAAAAGTCAGACCCTTGGTTAGAGATTTTGACCAAAAAGTGGCCGTGCCGACTGAACACCCATGTTTCCGGCATATAGGCCTAGTGCATGATTGACCCCCACCCCCCGGGGCATATAGATTTAGAGGGAAACTAGGTCTATATGTAATAATAATTAAAGGCCACGGCTATCCCTGCGTCTCTCTGATTCCCAAATTAACCGACAGATGGGGTGTCAGTCTATATCAACTTCTCCCAACCCCTGTAGTCTTCCAGTCACGGATGTGGCCAATATTATATGAATATGTCGTACTTATTGCATGGGGTTCTCTCATAGGTATGTAGATACGATATATACATGTATAAAACTTAACGCCATTAATTACAGATCGATTATACTATCGGCATAATTATCCACAACAAAGCCACTATAATTGTGTAGTGGCATGTATTAATTCTCTGTCTCCCTCTGTCTTTCTGTCTCTGTCCCTCTCTCTCTCTCTCTCTCTCTCTCTCTCTCTCTCTCTCTCTCTCTCTCTTTCACATTCTTTCTTTTTACACCGGGTATGTATACAATAATAGATCAATATGTAAAATTGATTGTCATCAAGTTGATAATTTCCTTTGGGAGATATGTCCGTGTAGATTAGAACCAGATGGGCCAACACGATGGCATCGCACAGTTCAATAGCTGAGGCTCATTGTCTTCTGTCTCTTGAAAATCTTTTCGTGCTGGAAACAAGAGGGTAGTTTTGTTTAGTGCATGGCATTGATGTGTCTATGGGCACAATGCGAAGTCTTGACCGTCGCCTTTCTACATTGGCCATTGCAGATCAGCATAAGGCAAAAAAAGTTTTCTGGTCACCCGACCCTCCTCAGCATAAAAGGACCGACCTCAAAAAAAAAATAAATAAATAAATTAAAAAAAAAAAGAATACAATTTTTTTGACGATTTTTGACATAAAAATTTCAAAATTCTTTGAGTTTTTATTTCAAAAGTTTTATTCGAATTACATACACATTTCTTTCCCATTTTCTCATATTTCATACAAAAAACGACCCTTTCCTATGGTAACCAGTGACAACATAGAAAAGTATGACTACAATGTATGTTTTCCCTTTGGCATAATTCAAAGCATCAAGATTTTCGTTTTTCCTTGTATATAACGGACCATATGATATCCATCACATGCCACATCGAGGGCATTTATAAGTTGGATACAAAATTTCTGCAAGTGTCCTCCATAGCAGAAAAAAAAAGTAGTCCTCTAGGGACACCTCCCTTTAACCGCAAACATGTATAAAAGCTATAAATTACTGCGACCTTTTAGCTTTTATATGGGCTAACAATAGGCCCATATCGAAAAGAAATATCATTTTGTATATTGTATTCAACCTACGGTTGGACTCGACTTTGATACACAGTATATACATGTAAACTCTACTGACCGACTTTGGACTACCCAGTAGGCCACCCCTTGGTCAAACGTATGGACAGCCTCCCCACAGGGGATGGTGTTGGTGGCTGACGCAGTGGGGCTCTTAACTTGTGGGGGTAAAAAAAAAATCTAAGAAAAAGGTGTAAAATTTAAAGAAAACCTATTGAAAAATCAAGATAGGAAATTTTGAAAAATAAGTAATGAATCAAGGGATATCTTTTACTTTGAAAAATAATCAATTTAACAAAGAAATGACTTTTTTGTATGGTATGTAGATAGACTGGTAACACAGGGGTCAGTAGTAGGGGACCCCAATTTGACCCTTATCTTATCTCTTATCTGCGGTCTTCTGAAAACTCTTCACGTGTGAACATATACTGAGTCCTACTTCTTGTCCTCTCTAAACTGAACATAGGGTTTTGAACTGAACTTAGGGTCTATATTCAACATGCCGGTAACTTATACCTACGCAAGAAAGTGGGGGCGAGAGGCGACCCAATTGTTGGTAACTAGAGGAATGGTGAAAATATGTAGGGAGTCTTGATCCTCCATAATTTGAGGGGGCAATTTTGGAAAGCATCACTGACAGGCTTTTTGGCTGTAGGGGCCATTTCGCAAATTCAAATCTGAGAGGGAGTGTTCTACCTCATGCGTGATGTATTACAATAATCTCTCAACCCATATCACTTGTAGATTTTAAGGAGTGGCCTTGTCCCCTTGTCGATTTTACCAGTCTTGAGCCCTCACATACGGTATTGCTTATCTAAGGCACACCCTAAGTTGAAGGAAATGATACAAGAATGTATAAGGCGGTCCTGGGGCTTGATTTTGAGCATGTTTTAATCTTAGGCCACTCCAAAAAAAATTGTTTCTCATAACCAAGTGATGAAAAAGTGACGAGGGAGGATTTTATTTATTTTTTTGGAATAAGGAGTTGATAATGATCGAAACCTGTGCATTGCAGTTGTTTTCGGGTAGGAAAAAAACACCTTTTTAAAGTAAAGTTTTCATTAACATTTAGGAATTGTAAAAAGTGATTGTTACTCATAGCTGGCTGCATTGCTGGGGACTCTAAGCTTTTATTTGAACCACACTTGACTTCCTTTGTCTATTTTAAATGTATTTTTATCAGAAAATTCTTAACCAAAAAAAAATCTCAAATGACGATTTTCTGATGAGGGCGGTGATGAAAACAAGTTTGTCTGTTTTTGGAGTGGCCTTATGATCAGCTATGAATGTTCATTTACCCCTCCCCCTTTATACCGGTATAGGTAAGTTCGTGCAGTAGGCCAGATTCGCGGCTTATCTGCGAGGTACTACGGTAATTACGTCGGCCTTAGGGAGTGATCATTTTTAGCAACAGGGGGGCTGGTGGGTTTGTGCTTGGATGCGCGGAAAAAATTTCGACCCCCCTCTTGAGGGGGTAAATTTTTTTCGACCCCCCCCATGAGGGACAAAAATCCCGCGCGAACATCCCCTTTTAGCCTATAGTAACACTCAGGGTTTTTACACTGAAAACAGGTGAAATTATTTTGACCCCCCCCCCATCAGAGGTTTTGAAAAAGTTCTGACCCCCCCCCCCCCGGTCAAGGGGTTGAAAAAATTCTGACCCCCCCTCAAAACCCACCAGCTCCCCCCTGTTGTTAAAAAATTATCACTACCTTATAGGGTCAGATTAAAAAAGTATCTAAATAAGCCTATATAAAAGACTCATTACAAGATAGAACCTACCTCTACCAACACACCAATCTCATAAGGCATGATCATCAATAAGGCGTCATTGGAGTGCCCTACGTCACTGAAGGTAAACGTAGCGTCCCGCCCCGCGTGCTCGTAAATTATATCCTCCCCGCCCGGGTGCTGCAAAACAACAGACAGTGAGATATTGGCGCGCTTTGTTAAATTGTCGTCTGTCTTCCTGGTTCGTTGTATATCACATGCAGACGTTTTTACGTATGTATACTCTGTTTACATTGACCTGGAATTGAGGAAGATGTGAAAGTATGAACAACATAAAATTGCGTTCAAACTGCATGGTATGAATCATCTTTTTTTAATCAGGGAATAGATTTATTACAAAATCTTGCCATTTCATAAAGGGTTATTCCAAATTAAATGTTATACGTTTGTACTTATGAGCCCCCCCCCCCCGACCCTCCTCCGGGGTGACTTCCTAGCCTGATCCCGCCCCTCTTTTAAGTCGTCATCTTATCCGGCATCTTATACGACTGCGAAATGACGATGTGGTAAAAAGTCCTCTAAAAAAACTGGTTTCTCATCACCGCGCACATAATAAAATTGTGTTTTGAATAATTTCTTCTTTTTTTTTCTTTTTTTTTACATAATTTTAGTCAAAAATCATGGTAAAAATAGACAAACATGGGCATATTTGGCATCAAATTAAAGCTAACGATGTCAGCAATACAGTGGACTAGAAGTTGAATGCATTTTCACAACTTTCTATAATCAGTAAACTCTTATGTACTAAAATCGAAATTTTGGTCTTGCCCCACACAGTTTTCACCCTGATATATGCCCAGGGTGAAAAAAAAATCGCTCTCGTCATATTTTTCAGGGGTTGGTGATGAGAAACCAGTTTGTTTGATTTTTTTGAGTGGCCTAAAGGGCCGCTGATGCATAAATGCAGCATGCCCATTGGTCGTCATGATGCACCATTGAGGTGCTGACCAGCAGTCTCATCAAAACAACTACCCTAGATTTTCACACGATGTAACGTGCCTCTTTTTCACCCAAATTAAATCATTATTTCATTATCACCCCTTAAAGCGTTTACCTCTTTGATGAAGCTTGTGACATCATAGACATGGTCCCAGAGGACGATCCAGCAGGAGGAGGGGTCGCAGTGGTAGGACACCTCCTCCAGGGTGTAAATTGTCTTACCCCTGCCTCTACGCTGTCCATTCTCCATACCACCATTTACCGTCTCTGATGATGATGCTTCCTCCTGCACCTCTGATAATGACCCCTCCTGGGTGTCAATTTCTCCAGGTGCACCATACACCTCCAGGGCTCTCATAGTATCATTAATACTGTCCTCTTCTCCATCCTTTTCTTTACTCGTCTTCTTTTCTCCTCCCTTTTCCTTGCTTACCTCCTTTTCAGTTTCCTCATTTTCGTGAATTGTCTTCCACCTCCTCTCCTTTCCACACGGTGTCCCTTCACCGCCTTCCTTCCAGTCATGAATCCTCTCCTTTTCTGTTTCCTCCTGATCCCCCACTCCATTGTCATTTTCATCCTTTTCAACTTTTCCACCCTCCTTGATACCCTGCATTCTCTCCCTTTTTCCTGCCCCTATGCCCTGCGTTCTCTCCATGTAAGGTTTCCTCTGGTTCTGGACCTTCACACTCCTGTCTGCTTTCTCCTTACCTGGCCCCATATCAGCAGCGTCTTTACATGTAGATGGGTGAGACACAGTGCTGCTTTCCCCTACAGAGGTCAGGGACAAAAGTAGATTCATATTTAGAGTGGCTAGGAGGCATGTGTACCTTATGGACTTGTGTCTGGAGGTGGGTGGGATTTATTTTATCCAGCTGAAATCGGTATTTCCTATGCGGCTCTCTCTCTTTTTATGTATATGACTGCTTTTCAAGTTGAGACGTTTTTATTCTACACCGTAAAACATGATCTGTTGAAGTTTCTGGAAAGGAAAGATGTCATCGTAAGGGAGTGGTCATTATTTATCAACGGGGGGGGGGGTGGGTTTTCGCGCGGATGCGCAGAAATTTTTTACGCCCCCCCCCCCCTCGACATTTTTCACATTTCTTTTTTTCATATTTTAGCGCAAAATCAATTAAGGAATTTGATTTATCTGCTCATATACTTTTATGCGATAAAAAAAAAAATAACCCGACCTATCGACCCTATATTTCTGAACTGCCGCCATACCCTGTGTATAAGACGCACCCCTCGTATAATGCGCACCCAAACTTGATGGACATTATTGAACAAGTAATTAATGGATATGTCATGACGCGTGGCTGATATCCAACAATAAGGGAGTGGTCATTTATTATCAACAGGGGGGGGTGGTGGGTTTGAAGGGGGGGGCATAAAAAATTCTGACCCCTCTCGAGGGGGGGGCTAAAAAAAAATTTGACCCCTCTTGAGGGGGGGCTAAAAAAATTTACCCTCTTTTCAGCAAAAAAGCCTGCGCGCTACTATAGATCAAAGAGGGGGCGCGAAAACTTTCCTCGTCTGTGCGAAAACCCACCACCCCCCTGTTGATAAATAATGACCACTCCCTAACATGCAATGAGGGGGCGAAGCCCCCCGAGTTGCATGTGATCAGGAGACTGCAGGTTCGACCCCTACCCTGGCAATGAAAATTTCGTATGTTTTAACCTGTAACATATGACATGTAAGGTGTGCATGTTATCCATGGATAACCGCACTGGGTGCCTGTTATCCTTGGATAACCGCACACCTTCCAAAAGTCACGATGCATGCATCATGCCATGCAATATCGACAGGTATGTGCATGGGATTATCTAGGAAAAGCACTCAGAATCACAGAAAGGGTGTAATAAAGAAAAATATATTCCAAAGATGTTGCATGGGTGCGGCCTTTGCTCGAGCTTGTTACCAGCGGGTTCTACTGATAAGGGAGTGGTCATTATTTATCAACAGGGGGGTTGGTGGGTTTTTGCGGGGACGCCCGAAAATTTTTTACGCCCCCCCTCAACGGCAGTAAAAAATTTTTGCGCCCCCTCCCGCGCCAGAGGCGCGGAGAGTTTTCGCGCCACCTCTTTGATCTATAGTAGCGCACAGGCTTTTTTGCTAAAAAGAGGGTAAATTTTTTTAGCCCCCCCCTCAAGAGGGGTCCAAATCTTTTTAGCCCCCTCTCAAGAGGGGTCAGAACTTTTTACGCCCCCCCCTCAAACCCACCATCCCCCCTCTGTTGATAATAAATGACCACTCCCTAAGACCTATCAGATGGGTACCAGTTGGCCCCCAAGAGGGCCGCAGTGAATAGTTGGGATTATCATATTGACTAATAATTAGTCCTGCTAAGTCCGTATAAGGCGCACCAGGGTTCCATCCTCGTGTATACACAAGGTGAGCCTTATACGTGGGGCATTACAGTGTATCCCGGGGATGTATCCCGATCTCCCCCTTCACTCTCAGTGTACGTACACATCATGTGGAGCATCATATGAGACCCATCACACACTGGTAGGGCCTAGTCATTTATTGCCAGCTGGGGGAGGGGGGGGGGTTATTATTAACCGACTTCTGTGATTTTGGGTGCTTTTTCTGGATATTCCCAATCTGATACCGGTCGATATTGCATGTCATGATGCATGCATCATGACCTTTGTAAGGTGTGCTGATATGCATGGATATCAGGCACCCAGTGCCTGTTATCCATGGATATCAGGCACACCTTACATGTCATATATCACATGTTAAATCTACGAGAATTCTATTGCCAAGAGTGGCGCTCAGGGGGCCCAGCCCCCCCCCCCCCAGAGCAAAATTATGTGAAGTTCCACCCTCCCACATTTTTTTGTTTTGTTTTCATCATGGGCAAGTGGAACTAAAAGGGTAGTGCATGAAAGGGTGGAACTCATCACGGGCATTAAAAGGGGGAACTTATCATGAGCGAGTGGAACTAAAGGGGTTCGGACCTGAAATCACCCATTTTGCATACTTTTTTTTCAAAGTTTTCTGGGGGAGCATGCCCCCGGACCCCCCCCCCCCCCAGCTTTGTCGCTGCACTTCGCTTGCGATTTTCGCCATTTCGCCACTCGAGTATTTCTATTGAGTTCCACCTAAATTATTTGAGTTCCCCCCCCCCCACAGTGAAGTCTGGCTACGGGCCTGGGCATTGTGTAGCTATTGGATGAGGTGTGTGTACCGATAGTGTATTGGTCAGCGAGTCGCGCTGCAAACCCCAGGTACAGGTGTTCGCGTCCTGGCCTGGTCCACCTTTTTGGCTTCATAGAAGATATGGAGCAGTCAGTAGCATGTCAATTCCCGGTCCTGGCTAGGAGGTGAACGATTTTTTTTTTTTATTGAATTTATTGATATTCTATTGATTATCTACTGATTAATCATGTAATAAAATCGCCCCCTCGTTGCATGTTATTGTTTGATAACAGTCATGCGTCATGACATATCCATTAAATACTTGTTCACTGTATGTGAGGTATGGACCCCCATATAATACCATGTGAGTTACGGACCAATGCAAGTGACATGGACCCCCATATGTATTTGTCCTTATATACTATAATGTCTCTTAATATATCTTGACATACACTCTCAGTCGCAATTATAAATGGGCCATAAATACCAATGTAAGTAGGCAGTACAACCACCTGTACCTACACCAGAATGCCTTTCTAGTATGTAGGTGGGTACCTACAACTCCACCTGTATTGGAGAATAAAAAGCAGTCTACTGTATATCTACGTGATACGGCTGACAGTGTAGGGGAAACACAGGCTGCTGGAAAAATCTCTCTCCATAAACACAATGTAACTTTCATTCCAACACTAATAACTTTAAAATCCGTTAGTACAGTGGGGGGGGGGGGGGCCCGCACATTTCAGGGTGGACATTTAGGTTATAGTGAACATTGCCAAATTACACACTTCATCCCATACACGTTTTAAGGTGGTACGCCAGAGTGATATGTATAGTAGGCCAAGTTCTAGCGGTAAGGAAATATTGATAAATGGATAAGTATTGTCTGTTCTTTTCCCCCTTTTTTCTTTTATAAAAGCGTTGTTAAATATTAATAAATAGAATGTTACCTTTGCCATTAGGCTCTGGTGTGATAGCACTGCCGTTGGAGTAGGCCTACTCTGAGATCGCTGCTGTTTACGATGTCGATATTGTTGAAGCTGTTGTTGCTGTGGTTGCTGCTGCTAATGATGATGTTGTCGATATTGTTACTACTGCTGTGGATGATTGTGTCAGCTGAAGTGGCTGCTCCTGTTGTTCTGTCTACTGATAACTGCTGCCTCTGAAGTAAAGTCTGCTGTTGCGGCTGCTGTTGTTGCTGTTGCTGCTATTGTTGTTGTTACTGCTGTTACGGTTGTTGCTGTTGCGGTTGTTGTTGTAACTGTTGTTGCAGTTGCTGCTGTTGTTGCTGCTATTGTTGTTGCAACTGCTGTTGCGGCTGCTGTTGTTGTTACTGCTGCTTCTGTTGCTGCTGCTGACAAAAATAAGACGTTGCTACATGTGCTGTTGTATGATGCGTGGTGTGAGATGTTCAATGCCTCTTGTACATGTGCCTAGTATACAGAGGACTAACATACTGTAATTATATGAGACAAATGCAGAGAGACACTACACTATCCGGAACACTATTATACAGAACACGGTATGGGACTGCTCATGTGTGAAGAACCCCATGCTAGGAGGGACTGGGAGCCCTGCAGGGGGAGGGAGACTGGTGTGTGTGTGTTGGGGGGGGGGGTGATCATCTGATGCAGGTTAATCCTTTAATGGTCAAACTGATGTCAATGTGTTTTGCGCACTGGTTTTCATGATGCAAAAATACAGTGTTGCTGGGTCTCTTTTCCATGGCTGTATTCAAGCATCATGCTAAGGTCTCAGTGCTGAAACACTCCTGATGCCCTGATGCATTGCTGGGGAGAAGGTTGCATCAGGATGACCAAGGGAAAAGAATGTGATACACCATGCGGCTCTAACAGGTTTATTCCTTAGGCTTGATTACGTGAAAAGGGGACAGAACTGCGACAAAAAAAAAATACTCCCCAGGACAATTCAAGGATGACACGCACTGCCCCCCCTCTCTCTCTCTCTCTCTCTCTCTCTCTCTCTCTCTCTCTCTCTCTCTCTCTCTCTCGGCCCCCGCACTCAATGATCCACACTGACACCATGTGTGTTACGGAAAACACAAAAGGTGTCCTTTTACAAGTCTTTATAAGTCAGTGAAAACCGGGGAAATGGGGTGTATCTTACCGTGCCTTCATGAAAGGGTCTTCAAATTACCATAGTTCCAGCTGTCCATGTATCTCATCCACAGATGGAAATTTTGGCATGCAAATGAGTGCATGACATCCACAAAAAAAATCCTCAATTTTTTGCCACAAAAAGGGGTTCTTTTTTACTCGTGAATCAGTGGTAAGGGGGTC
Source organism: Acholoe squamosa (assembly GCA_949317995.1). NCBI lineage: Eukaryota > Metazoa > Annelida > Polychaeta > Phyllodocida > Polynoidae > Acholoe > Acholoe squamosa. The sequence continues at coordinate 75,619,368 of OX439038.1, forward strand.
TATTTGGGATCCCAGAACACTGAAAACCCGCCGCTATTGGACAGTAGTCATATATGACGAGTTTAGGGTCGTCAGCAGAGGGTCATCAGACCATTATGACTACCCAAAGTCGTCAAACTGACTACCTTGGCTTTACCTATAGTCTGTGTGTGTGTGCCAGAAGAGGTCCCCACTATGCCATTCTATAATCCATAATACCATGATCTGGTGGTGTACATGCTCGCATCTGTACATTATATTTGCTGTATAGTTTATTATAAGAAGGAGAATATAATCTACATTTGATACAAATATATCTGTAAGAAAGGTGTAAATGTTTGAGTAGAAATGTAGACAAGCAGGTAGATTACACTGGTCTATACCTCTTTTGGGGATAGTGCCCTATTATAACTCCCTCTTCATTGAGTCTCTAACATAAAACATATGTAGGTGGGTGCACTCATGTACACTTGAACTATGACAGTGGGTTGGGAACATTCCCAATAAAGATGGATCGATGGATAAGGGGATGAGATATAATCTGGCCATCTGGAAACAATCCCTGTTTTTTTTAAATTTTTATACAGGCAGATATGGCTTTTAGAGGCGGCCAAAGTGAAGAGCCTAGGTCGTCAGTGATGACCTAAAGCCGTCACTTAGGTATTGTTAACCTGAAGACCTAAAGTCGGCACTGCTGACGAGTGTCTGACCTCGAAGGTTTTCAGTGAAAGCACATGGTGTCAAGATGAATTTAGGAGTGCGGGGCCTCTCTGGATGTCTCAGGATGAAGGAAGTAATGCGTTATAGTGAGTTTAAGGGTGTGGTCGAAATAACGACATTCTATTGGTCGATACAGGATCCGCCTGAAGGGGGAGGGGGTGAACCCGGGGTGGGGGCGGTGAGGGATGTTTAAGGTATGTCATAATAACATGTGTGAGCTGACCAGCGACTTTTGGGCTTAGCTTCTCCTGCCTCCAATATCAGAAAACGGGGTTTAAAGTTTTGCTACCTAAATCAGCGAATATGAAACCAACTCCCAAGCCTTTAAACTTCAATATCTCAGCAACCCCTGGTCCGATTGACTTTATCTTAGGTGCATTTTGAAGCACATGGACCTGGCTTTCCAATGCGTAGTGTGTTACAAAATTGGTATTTTGACCGCTAAGCCCAAAGTTTGCTGGCCAGTCCACATGTTCTACCTGAGGTAGGATTATGTAGGTGGGGGTCTAGACATTGCATAACGTATTATATAAATAGAACAGCATAATGCTGTGCAAGTTTTTCGAGAAGATGATGGCCTTGAAGCCCGCAACCACACGTGTGAAGCTGGCAAGGGGACTTTTTGACCAAAGCCCTCCTAACAAGGGTCTGTTTTAAAGAAAATCCCCCTGAGGAGAGTCTAATTTTGAGCAAAAAGTCTGGTCTTTTTCTCAGGAAGATTTCTTCTTTCCTCTAGTTTGTGATAAGATTCTCCATAGATATGGACATCTTTGGATCAATTGTCAAAAACAAATTTCATTTATCAACATTTCCCTCAAAAGCATGGAGTTTGTGGCCAAAAATGCCCTAACAAGGTTGTGGTTTTATCAGGAAAATACCCCCAACAAAATCGCCATTTAAATTTTTTTTTAGAATTCTTTGAGAAAAATATACAAAAAAAACTGAAGCAAAGTAGTCGAGTTTGGTATCAAATGAAAGCGTTTGGTCCAGAGAATGCAACGAATAGACATCCTAACACTTTTGAAATATTGATAATAACTTAAGGGTTATTATGCAGTTCTTCATACCACCTCCCTCATCAATTTTTTATGACTTGGTGATGAGAAACAAGTGTATTTTTTTGGAGTGGCCTAAGGGTTGTCATGGGCCCATATGCATACCCCTATCAAGGAAAGTTGAGTGCCCCCCCCCCAACTCTCCGGGCCTTGAAGCTAGACTGTTTCATGTAAATTATATATGTATATGCAGCAAATACATTACGAAGATAGGATGGGGGTCTAGTGAAATGCTCCATGCAGGCTGAGAGACTACCTGTCCAGGTGGATATTGGCCTTGTTATGTATGCCGTCCGCACTGTGGGGGTCTTACATAAAGATCGTCTCAACTTTGGGAAAAGCCAGTCCTGTGGCTGGGAAAGTTGAGAAATTTTCAACTTCCCTTTACATAATGGTGCTTCGGTTTTGTCCCAAACATTTTTGCCTCAACTCAGTTTGTCTCAACTTTTTTCCCTAAAGTTGAGACAACCTGTGATGTCATCACTTTTTGTGTAGGGAATTCCCAAGCTACGTCATTTGGTTCATTTGGAATGATATAAATCTAAACAATACCATGTTCCTTTACTGCTTAAGGACACAGCCCTTACCCAGGTAGCAAAAATGGTGTGGCCCGAGTCTGGGCCAGAGCGGGCTCCTGATGTGGGCCACACTGGGTTAACACAGTTGGCGCCCAATGGGTTTTGTCCTAAGCAAAGGGTCTGGGCCACACTGGGCTAACCGATTCAGCCAACACAAGGCACTTTGATTCATTAAAGTGACATTCTGGCCTCAATCTTCCCCCACTAATTCCCTATGTAGGAGTAGAGAAGAGAGCCTTCAAGTTCATAATGACTGTACCTCTGCATATCTGCTCTTGTTTCAAGTTCAGTGCAATAGAAATGGTGTTGCCATTCCACTACTACTCAGATGACCTTGATTTGCACTTTTGACTAGAAACATCTAAGTATTTCCAGACTATGAGAAAGTCTGCACATTATTACTTCATATCTGATTTAGTAGTCTATTCCAGTTGTCCTATGTCTAAAAGAAATAAGTTTGGTATGGGTAGTAGAATTCTGCCTGGAGTGCTGTGAAACCACTTTGTAGTGAGTCTGCCATGGACTGGCCTACAGGGGCAGGGGATATTTTTGGTTTCTCAATTGCCTCTATATATAGTCCTCTTATACCTGGCCAAGTGTGGGACCTGTTTGCCCCCACACCACAAATACACCTTGCAAGCCTACTAGTACAAAGAAAGACATGAAGCTGTTCTTTCCAGGACTAGTCAGTGTTGCCTTTTACATGAAATATCTGGATCCCTACTATGAACCTACCTGTGTATTAATGGTATAGGGAAAGTGTCCTACCAGCAGTGGTGGAGGGAAGGGAGGGGGGAGGGCAGGGCAGGGTGAGAGGAGGGCAGGGCAGGGTGAGAAGAAGGCAAGGCAGGGTGAGATGAGGGCAGGGCAGGGCAGGGTGAGAGAAGGGCAGGGCAGGGCAAGAGCAGGGCAGGGCAGGGTGAGAGCAGGGCAGGGCAAGGCAGGGTGAGGGCTGGGAGTGAGAGTGAGTGAGTAATAGATGTTTAACGCCATTTCGACAGCTAAGGTCATATTCATGGCAAGATCCTCATTACACAAATTCACAGAGGAATGTGTCAGTGCCTGCGCATATGTGCACCACACACATCCTGAGGGGATAGGAAAGAGGAGAAATAGACCCTTTTAAGTGGGCTAGGGAGGCCCAGGGAGGGCAGGGTGACAGAAGGGCAGGGCAGAGCGGGCTGAGAGGGGGAAAGGGCAGGGCAGGTTGAGTGGAATGAGGAGGAGATGGAAGGGGTAGGGGATGGATAGGGGAGGGACGAACAAAAAAGAGAGAGGGAGGGGGAACACTCATCACAGACTTTAGAACAGTTCAGAAGATGAGGCTGCCCTGTCTAAACCCACTCTCACCCCAGACTGGGAAGACTTTATGCAGCTAAGTACCCATCTTGGGATGCCCATTTTGAAACCATCCTGGGCCCAATGTGGTTGCCCATTTTAAAGCTGACCAGTGCCCAAATCGGGCGGCCCAATGTGGCCCAGACCGTATGCTGAGGACGAAACCCGTTGGGAGCCCAACGGGCTCAAGTGGGTTTGCCCGATTTGGGCTGCCCTGTGTGGCTCTGACTGGAAACCCAGCATCTGCCGAACCTAAAACCCATGTACTGAATACTGCCCGCTTTGAACCACCTTATCCCGGGTAAAACCAATTTGGCCCTGAGCGGGCTTGCTACATGGGATTAGTGCAATTGTTGGGAATACTTTACGTATCATTACTTATGTGCAAAGAAACAACAAGATAGATGCCTTCACAATGAGCCATTGGTTGCTACTTGGGAATATAGGGCAATGCCCTGTGTTAGTGGGATAATGTTTTTACCATCTCTAGGTCGCTTGCATAGAAAGGGCAAGAAATGTGCTTTGTAAATATTCTATTAACTTCAACACCCTGTCATGATAGAACCTTTTCCATTTTCTAAAAAGGTTATGAGATTTTTTTTATATCTAAAGTTCAATCTGGCTTGTCACGGTTGTGGTACACCAGGAACAACCGTGTTGGGACAAAAACTAAAAAATATTAGGAAGTTGGGTTAAATATGAGTCAGGCTTATGTTAGTAAAAAAAAAGAAAAAAATATCTTTATATTGGGAACATATCCAGAATCCCAGGGCAGGAAGAGTTCTCCTTAATCCACTGCCTTGGTCACATCCAAAAGAGGGCTTGATGCAAATGGGGCTTTTATGTGAGTTATGAACTGGTTGGCATCACACACCACCTGCAAGGAAATAATAGAACAATACTTAGGTTGAATAACAAAAGAATAATTTGTGATTTATTTTAGCCAAAAGGTAATTGCCCTGACTCAAAGTACAATGTGCTGAAAATTGTCCTAAAACGTCTCAACATGGTTTCGAGGTCTTGTGGACCTAAAACTACCCTTTTTTTTACATGGTACTTACCATTACAGTGTGAATATGACACTTGTCAGCCCTCTTAGACAAAAGGTTAAGGTATATAATGCCTGGTGGATGTGATACAGAAACCCCTTTTAGTTTTGCCAAAAACTGCGTATTTTTGCCCCAACTCGGAGTCTAGGACAAAAAAAGATTCTGAACTTTGGGCTCAGGATGGAAACTTATGATTATGTAAAGGTTTTTGTCTCAATAGTTAGGAGTGTCGTTGTAATTTGTTCTCAACTTTCAAAAAGTCAAAACTGGTGGATTATGTAAAGCTTTTATTCTCAACTAAAGTTGGGACAGTTTCTCAACCCCCTGTAGCCCTCACCTGGGTTGGAGAGTATAGCACTCTGAGGTCAGTCGGGGGTGGGGGGGGGGTTAAGACCCGGCTCCTGCACTCTGTACACTACCCTGACATCCATATCCATGCTCGTTCCCCAAAAACCAGAAACAGGGGTCTTTTTTCTTTGGATTTCCTCTCAGTCCATTAGAGAAGGAAAACCACAGATATAGGTGGGTGTTCAGAAGGTTTAATCCAGAGCCATTTGAGTAAGGAAAGAATGTGACTTGTGAGGTCCAAACTGTGATGTACAGAAATCCACACCTGGACAATACAAGGATGACACGCATTCACCCACTCTGTCTGTCTGTCTCTCTCTGTCTGTCTCTCTCTCTATCTCTGCGGGGTCTCTCTGACGGTCGGGGATCGGTCGAAGCTGGAAGACCCGAGGTCCAGTGGTAAAGGTAAATGTGTGTATGTGGGGAGGGGAGGGGGGCTGTTCCCCAATAATTATAACAGAGGGGGGTGAATGCAAATAGTATGCATACCCCCCCCCCAAGTTTGGCCAGACCTTATGACAAAGGTACAAGCAAATCTTTAAAAGGTACCAAAGAAAACTCACCTCTCGTATAAGACCGATGTAGCAGTGGACATATTGAAAAAGTGAAAAAAAGAGAACTTGAGCTTCAAATTAGAAATAAAAGTCATCAAGACATTTTGTGTACAAAGGGGGAGACGGCAGTGTAGACATCACATTGCACAATCATTCACTGTGTTTTGGTGGATCTCCTGGCCACATATAGGCCTACACAATAAACACTTCTGCCTAACCCTCTGTCTGGGCAGGATGGGTTAAATCAGGTATAACATATCATACATACCGCCAGTTCAGAGTTGGGGAGGGAGGAGGTTTAGTGAGTTAAGGGGTGTGCCAGAATAACGACATTTCTGCCCTCCTGACATTGAGATGTATCTACGCAGCAAGGGCATTATTGAGAGGGGATGAATGTCTGAAAAACCTGTAAGTGATATGCTTCATACCGTGTCCTCTCAATCCTTTAGGGGCCGTTTATGCAAGAGACCGTGCCGTCATGATGCACCAATGAAGAGCTGGCGACTCTGCTCTCGAGAATTTCATCGGAGCATCATGCCGACCCTCCAGATTGTATAAACGCCATATAGGGTCGGCATGATGCATGAATGTAACTCTGGTGAGTTACTCGCCAGGGCTGCCTTCATGCATCATGACGACCAATGCCAATGGATGTGACGCACTAATGCATCAGCAGTCCTTAAAGGCTTACTAGTAACACCTTTACACCAATTCATACATTTTACAGAGATTCCTTATACACAACTGACAAGAAACAAGACTGTTTCTTACAAGTTAGAATTATCGTTTCCTTCGCTGGTTTGTTGAAGGGTGACGTAATTTAGTATCTATGAAGAGAAACCTACGCGTGTAAATGTAAGCGGTGTGAGACCGAGTGGGATTGAAAGATTAATATCCTACACCTGCCTACCACGTCTAAGGTTACAAAACCTTAAGCCATTTAAAGGCCATTATCAAATTAAATGCCCCAAGTAACTCGCCAGGGCTAAACCCATGCACAATGGTGAGACATGTACAGGGTTGATAAACCCTTAGAGACTCAGCATGATGCAATGAAGTGCTGGACTCACCAATGGGCATGACACACTCCTGCAACAACTAAATTAAAGATATGCTTAAGCCCCCCCCCCCCCCAAAAAAAAAAAAAGGGTTCTATCAACATGATGAAACGATTACGCCCATTTATTACATACCACCCTGGCGAGTAAACTGGCGAGAACTACATCTACCGGTATATCCTAGGGTACAGCAAGACGCATGAATGTAGCCTTGGTGAGGTACTCGCCTGGGCCACGCATGGTGAACATGGGACATCATGCATTACTATATGGTGCCACCCTTAAAGGGTTAAGATGAATTGAGACTTACTTGGTAGTACGTTTTATAGGGGGTCAGGGCGATGGCTCAATTTCGAGACCAGATTCATATCTATACAATATTTCAACACAGATATGCCTACATCAGTGTAATGGATAGACATCGTTCAACTTCTTTTTTTTTCATATTTTGGTGTCTATGGCTTTTTTCTCATTTATCAACTTTCTTAAAAGAATGTGTTAGCGTTAGGTTTACAGCTGAGGAAAACGGGTTATAGATCTTGACCCACAAATTGGCCAGGTGTTGCCAATTGGGTAGTCTGGAGCTAAAATGTTATCACAAAAACCAGAAATATATGTTTTTTTTTTGCTCAAAATCTAACCAAACTCAGGAGAAACGATATTTACAGATATCTGCTTTTTTTTCGAATCTGGGATGTCCAATGTTAGATTTCTCCTTCGTGGACTCCCAATGAAGTTATTCGGCTCCTTCATGCCCTCATCATGAAGGTCCCACTCCACAGGGGGACTACTCGTGTCCACCTATATCAGCCTCAGCCAGCGGCTATTAATACCAGTTTAGGGCTGGAGGGGGCGAGCCTGACCTATATAGGCCCGTAGAGAGAAAGATCGGGTAAGCCTTTACTTTTATTTCGTTAACATTACCATCCATTTTCGGCCTATCATACCTTTGGCTTCAGAACCAGTTCGACCCACAATGGTGTAAAGGTAGAATACGGCTGGTCAGCAAGGACCAGCAGCGACAAAGCTGGTGTGAGTCATTAACAAACCTGAGTATATGCCGGAGCTATAGGTTATTTAAATCTGAACTCAAAATACTCAAGATTGATAAGAAATACTCAATCCCACTCACCAGATTTAGAGCAGGAAACCATAAGCTGCCGGTCACAGTAGGCCACTTTAACAACATTGATATCCAAGACAGGCTCTGCCCACTTTGTACTAGGGGAGAAATAGGTGATGAAATGCATTACCTTTTCAAATGTCCCGCTTTTGATCAAGAACGCTGTAACTTTTTTAACACCCCCCACAATGAGACTGGGGGCAGACATGACTATCTCTGATTTGTTCAATAATGCGGACCAGAAAAAACTACAAAAACTGTCACAGTTTGTCCAGTGCATAATGGTCAAACTTGCCTCATGAATGTAACGCCAGCATTACAAAGCAAATACCAACATCTACCTCTGTAGGCCCTAACTGGTGCTCCTGAAACTGATCGCATCTGATCAAAATCTTCAAGCATTAATTACAGAATCTCACATTGTATTATCCTGGTCAGTGAAACTCTCCATACTAGTCTGGTTAATGAAGCTAGTAAACAGGTGTTACACTGGTATCCCTAACCAAAGATCTAAGTCATAGGTATAAAAAGAAAGGAGTCTTATACTTATTTTTGTATCAAATATTATGTTATTATATATATATATATATATATATATATATATGTATATATGTATATATATATATATATATATATATATATATATATATATATATATATATATATCTCATCTTCTGTACCCATCACTGCTATCGCTGGATCTCATGCATAAGTGCATGTAGCTGCATTAGATATTGTTTAATAACTTGTATATATGCTTACATCTCGTGTACCTCTATGAGGTTTTGAGAAATAAAATCATTGTCATTGTCATTTATGGAGGTAGTTTAAAGTATACATTAATCGTTAGCAACAAATTAAAAGTGTAAATTTGTTATCGACTCTTCTCTTATGATAAAGCTGCCTAGGCAATTTCCAAGGAAAGCATAGATAGTGGCCCCTGGTGACACCTCCGGTCCCTTCACTGGCCTTTTGGTTAGCGATGATATTGGAAGTGTTCAGTCTTAAGTGAGACCATGTACAGTAGGTCCCTCTGTTAGCAATGAGGCGAAGCACCAAACTGGGGAAGGCGGTTTTAGTTCTCAAAATGCTCACTGGGGGAGCAGGGTTACCACAAAATCAAATAGCTAATGTACTCCAAAAATCACATTTTTGTTGGTTCATTTTTCTAATAATGTGATTAAGAAATACTCACTTCATATTGTGCATTGCTCTTTTACTGTAGGGAGTCTAGACCTTTCCTGATAGAAAGTAATTTTCCTCTGGACATTTCTTGCCTGACGCATGTATATGGACCTAGCAGGTTTAATTATTAGCCAATGAGAGAACCCCAATCTATTCACTGCGGTCCTTCAGGGGCCAACTAGTACCCATCTGATAGGTCTTATCAGTAGAACTTGCTGGGAACAAGCTCCAGCAATGGCCGCGCCCATGGGACAACCCGCTTCCTCTCTATAACTCCAGTCTATTAAAGCTGTAGTAAGTGTTGTAATACCCTTCTCTATTGTCCATCTGAGATAATTCTTAGATTTCTAGAACCCAGTGCTATCAATCCTGGTGAGCAGTAGTGCATACAGTTAAGGTTACGTGGACGTAAATGCTGCCCTCTCGTGAGTCATATGGTATTCAGGACTGCACTGAAGGGTGTTCTGACTGCTGATTGGTTTAGAATTAGACAGAAGAAATATTGGTAAAATTATGAAAAAAATCACAGGTGTTCCCAAATAGTTAATAAATGGAATAGTAGGTGTGTTTTTATATTATGCCAGGCCTTAGGGATTTTATGAGGCATGCAAAAGTTAATCTGGCCAATGGAGATTTTTAGGCCCAAAATAGGGTAGAATGGCACTCACTGCACATATCATTCCCTTATTTATGATTTTCAGGGTTAAGCCTATCCAACATTCTGTCAGATTGTGTATGAGGGATGAGTTAACCGTGCTATGGTCGAAATTTTTACCAACGAACATTTTAGGCGGCTGTTTTTGTGTGTTATGCTATATAGAAACATAGAGGAAATGGATTTAGTTCCATGTGACCTATAGGAGGTATGGGCATTTTGCCTTCATATTTCAGATCACATTTTAAAGTCATTTTTCTGTTACAGCAGGGCTAGTTTTGTAGGAATATGACCAAAATAGCCACATAAATGGTGTATAAATGAGAAAAACCTTAGAAAATGTTGCTTGCGGAGATAGGGTAATTTCCAAAATATTGCAGTTTCTACAAATTGCCCTGAACACCACTTTTTCTGGACATAACCCACCAACAGAATGAAATTTTCAGCTGAAAATTAACTTTTAGTCTTATTTCAATCTTTCTAGGGCTTTTTATGCACAGATGTCCATTTAGGGCCTACTATGATATACCATTTTATTATTCCATAAATTCTAACATATTATTGTATTAATCAAAGAATATCTATGAAATTAATACATAGGTTGGTTCTAAGAGCTATAAGAGCGCTCAAACTTTATATAAGAGCGTTCATGCCCCACTGCACACCAGCCACAGTCAGTTAGACAGAGTTTATGACATCAAAGGCTCCGACCTAATGGTTCACTGCACAATATAATAAGAATAAGGGTCTCAGTGTGCGACCTCATGGTTCAATGCACAAATTAATAACTTGTAAGTGAATGCAACCGGCCGTCACGGGTGCCTGAGCACCGCTGACGCCGTCATGAGTGTCTGAGCACTCTAATAACTGAACAATGGGTTACATAAGCACGACGCCATAACCGTCCGGTCGCTCTAGCGTCGCTCCTGAGCGAGCTAGGTCAAATATCAAAGCATTTATGGAAAGCCCATAATTAGACGGTCAAAATGAGCCCAAGATCAAGGCGGAACTCCCATTATTAAGGAAGTTATGCCATGGAGACTGAAAGGAGCTCCGAGTTCCCTACAGACAAACCGGCGGGAGTTACGCGCCTATCCAGCGGGCATTATAAACTTGGCATATTCAACTCCGCGCATGCGCGAAATGGCGGTTATAAACGCATAAACGACCGAGATATGAGGGTCTGAAGACGCAGAACCGACCAAGACAAAGGGGGACACAGCGGCGTCCATGGGGGTCCTTTGTCCCCCTGTGACACATGAAAGACTCCCCTCAAACAATTGTAGAGTTAGGCAGATGCTACTGGCTCCAGTCAGTCTGGAGGTGCTTTTCCAAGATTTGCTACAAATAGCCTGTCTGCACCTCCAGGAAGGCAGATCACCAAGAACCGCTCTAGAGGTAACATCTCCAGTCATCTCCTGCTACCTGCTATACCACTGCACTATGGTGAAACTATGCTAGACAGGCATTGGTTTCTATCATTAGTGGCCAGGGGCTATCTCCTTCAAGACTTCCACCAGAGGGTAAAGTTATTCATTATTACATTATTCCTCTAAGCAGCAGGTCAGGAGCTAGGTGTGGGAACCCACCTAGAAATATGCTGGACACTGTATTATTAATACCTCACAGGTGGAGTGGAACTGAACATTGTACCTTATAAATTACTGTATGTTTACTGTATGTACAAATTACCTACATACTAGCTACTGTATGATTGATATTTCTTACATGTTGCCTAAAGCTGAATAAACCAGTGATAACTGGAAATAACACTATTTATAAGAGCCTTGAGATAATTACACTATATACCACTAGTCTTATGATATCTCTCATATGACAACTTGATCATGCCAATTACTAGTATGACAAAGTGGTGGAGAACATCCTACTAAGATCCCATACCTCACAGGCTCATAAAAATTAAAGCTGGTAACACAACTAAGAACAATCATGCACACAGTAAATTAAAGCTGGTACCGCAACTAAGAACAATCATACATACAGTAAGACCCACTCCACCCACCCAGTGACCTTGACCTTGACACCATACCCACCAAGGTCACCAGTGAGATCTCCCACACATCAGTGAGATCTCCCACACACCAGTGAGATCTCCCACACATCAATGAGATCTCCCACACGTCAGTGAGGTCTCCCACACGTCAGTGAGGTCTCCCACACGTCAGTGAGGTCCACCCCACACATCAAGGTCTTATCAGCCAAGCTGGCAGAACAACACACAAAGACCTTACGTAGTCAGGGGCCTGTTGAAGAGGTCTCCCTCCCACCTAGATCTAGGAGGCCCACAGGAGGCAAACCAGCCTCCAATACAACAGACCCACACTCAGTAGACCCCACACCTCCCACCCTGTCTACTCAGGGAACAACCAGTTCTCAGGGATCCAACATTTCCCAGGGATCTCTACAGGACGCTCAACTCACGCTATCTACCTCAGGGGAAGAAGGATCTGCCTCAGGGGGTGGATCCACACCCTCATCTAGATCCTCCACCCCAGCTCCAGCCTTTGACAGCCACTCCTCCAGAGACACCTCCCCCACACCCTCCATCATGGACACCGATGAAGGCCCCCAACCTAATCAGACAGCTGAGAAGATAAGGGCCTATGAGAAGGCCATCCAAGATGCAGTTACTGCCCTAGAGACCAACAAGTCCCAGCAGGAGGAAAGGGAGAGGATCCTCTACCAACAACTGGCAGAGAGGAATGCAGCTATGGATGCCCAACAGAGGGCCATGGAAGATCAGCGGAGGTCCCTAGAGAGACAACAACAACAGATAGCAGACCTCATGAAAATGGTATCATCCCAGACCCCACAGCCTCTCACACCTGCCATCACACCTGTTGTCCCACCATCTGCCTCTGGATCCAAAGAGGACATCATAATCTCCATGGTGTCCAACATGACCAAGCTCATAGACAATAAACAGCAGGACGACAGAAAGATCAGGATACATGAGGTAACAAAACCCAAAACCTTTTCACACCCATCACCACTCATGTCAACAGCATTATTTATTGATCACAAATTCCCAGAATATCTGAAGGATAAGTACAAAGTAACAGACAGTGACACCATGGTAACATATTTACCCAAGTACCTCGAAGGACAAGCACTAGCTTGGTTTGAATCCTTCAGGGAGAGTGCCACACCTGATATGTTGACATGGACCAATGTAGTAAATAAATTAAAAGAGTATTTTGCTACTCGAGACAATATAATCTCAAGGACTGCACTCCGTGCACAAAAGATAGATGAACCTGTCCTAGACTATGCATGCCATCTCAGGAAAGTGTGTAATGCCCAACGCCAAAGCGATGAAATCCTAAGCAAGGCATTCACCCAAGGTATGAGACCCTGGATCTCTGTGGCTCTTGAGAACAAGAAAATAGACTCTTTTGACCAAGCCCTAGACCTAGCCTTAGAGGTTGAGACCCAAGAAAGATCTAGGAAGGTAAGGGATGCAGAGTCAAACCCACAGCCTACTAACAAAAAGGTCCAGGAAATCAGCACTAGTGCAGATGAAGATGTTAACCTAATGTCTAGTGCCCATGTAAGGCAACAGGAGGCTAAGGTTGCATCAAGAGACCCTACCGGTAGATATAGAGGAAATAACTATGACCCCAACTACCAATCCAATAGAGGTAGAGGTAGAGGGGGCAACAACAACAACCGGGGGGGTCACAACAGTAGGAAAGACAACAACTCTTCTAACTCCAACAATGGTAACTCTTCATACAGTGATAGGAGAGACAGAACCCCAAGTAATGGCAGATCCTATAATAATCAAGGATCCAACAGTAGGAGCCATAGTCCACATAGGAACTACAACTCTGGATCCTACAACAACTCTGGATCCTACAACAACAGCCAGGGTTCAAACAACTCTGGATCCTATAATCAAGGATCCAACAGTAGGAACCAGAGTCCACATAAGAACTACAACAGTGGATCCTACAACAACAATGGCGCCTACAACAACCAGAGATCCAACAACTCCGGTCAATACAGCAACTCTGGTCAATATAACCAGGGTTCCAACCCACGCCAGGAGGATTACAAACCTGACACAAGAGGTTACCAGGGGAACCAACAAAGTAACCCCCAAATACCACCTCATGTGATGGATCAAATCTCTAAGCTCCTGGTGGCAAGCATCTCAACCACCCCACAGAACCAGGAAAACTAGGATGTCACAGTGCCGATGGGCCAGTGCACTGTGACACCCCAAATACAAACAATCAATCAGGATTAACAAAGATCCAACCAGAGACAATTGCTAGTGCAAATCTACCATCTAACAGACAGAGACGTCAATCAGTGATACACATCACCCCACCAGATTCATCATCAAAGGATACAGGTGAGAGTACCAAGCTTTCTATTGTACTTCTTCAAAATGGCTGTATCAATGCAAATCTATATGATGTTTCAGATGTACAATGTTTGGTTGATACAGGTGCTACTATCACCTGTGTCAGACAATCATTTCTCATGGATCTCCAAAAGAGATTCCATATCCAACTGAGGAAATCTAAAATCAACATCCACTTGGCAGATGGATCGGTGTGTCATGTTAGACATTCAGCTATGCTGAACTTTAGAATCCAAGGTGTCAGATTCCAATACCAATTTGCTGTAATACCCAACCTCACACAGCCCGTTGTACTCGGCACAGATTTCTTAAGCACTACAAAATCTCAAATTGAATTTAATGTTGATCCTGAACAAATTCTCAAACCCATTAGGGCAGTGAGGGATTTTACCATCCCTCCATTCTCTGAACTTGCAGTATTGGGTAAAGTCACATCTACTCAATCACTGCAAGGCAAAACTGGAGTAGTAGATAACCTCCAAAGAAATAACAATGCCCCATATCTAGTTCAAAGGGCAGCAGTAACCCCCAGGGAAAATAACAAACATCCCCTAGTGTTACTCAACACCAGCAGGCGCCCACATAAAATCAAAAAGGGTGCCATCATAGCTCTATTTCAGGAAGTCAAGGAATCTGATTTAGAAAAACCCCAACAGGTGTCAGACACTACCCCACACACTGATCAATCCATCTCAGCCATACGGCCTGAGGATGTAACTCAATTCAGCGACACAGACTCAGACTGTGAGTCCACATATGCTGACCCTGAACCCAACTCAATCAGACTCTCTGAAATAGCTGCTATACATAGTGAGGCACATGACCTCGAGCCAGAATTGGAAGAGAATGTTCCACCAAAATCTGTGCTCACATCCAAGGATCAGCATGATAGATTAGGATCACTGCTGACCAAGTATGATGATGTATTTGTAGGAAAAGATGGAGACATTGGTGCCACACACCTGTATACACACTCTATACATGTAAAACCTGAGGCAGTACCATGTCATTTCCTACCATATAGACAAACACCAGAAAAACAGGCCGCAATAGGGGAAGAGTGTGAAAGGCTAGTACAACAGGGCATTCTGAGAGAATGTGCCGAGGGCCCCTGGGCCTCCAGATCCTTTTTAGTACAAAAATCATCGGGAGGCCATAGGCTCGTCACAGATTTTCGTTATTTGAACCAGAACACGATAAATCAAGCCTTATCTACACCCCGAGCCGATGACACTCTAGACATGATAGGGTCACTCAGACCAAGAGTATTCAGTAAGCTAGATGCCCAACAGGGATTTTTTCAAATTCCTATAAGACAGGAGGACCAGCATAAAACCGCATTCATAGCAAATGACAAAAAATGTCTATGAAAGGATGCCGATGGGTTTAGCAACGGCACCGGCGGGATTCTGCCATCTAGTCACATTAATTCTGAACAAACTCAAGTACAAATGTGCCCTACCATACCTAGATGACATATTGGTATTATCACCATCAATCGAACAACACTTCCATGACCTGGAAGATGTGTTCAACAGCCTAAGAGTTGGTAAACTCAAACTGAAGAAATCAAAATGTGAATACTTCATAGACAGAATAGACTTCTTGGGAATGAGAGTGACACCCATGGGACTGCAACCATCTCCCACAAAGGTGGAATCAATCAAAACCTTCCCAACACCAAAATCAGTCAAAAATGTCCGATCCTTCACAGGCCTATGCCAATACTTCAAAAAGTTTATCAAAGGTTATGCCCAAATTGCTAGACCATTGTATGATCTACAGACACATCTCAAAGCATTTGTCTGGACAGAGGATGCAGATAATGCTTTCAAAACATTAAAGCATGCCCTCTGTACCAATGCTCTTCTCAGATATCCAAGCTATGAGAAAGAGTTCAGTTTGGCAACTGATGCTTCCAATGTGAGTTTAGGAGCTGTACTCTCACAGAGAGATAATGAAGGAGTGCTAAGACCAGTAGCCTTTGCAGGGAGAACCCTCTCCAAACATGAGAGAAATTACAATACCACAGAGAGAGAACTACTGGGAGTAGTGTATGGAGTATTACACTTCAGACACTATCTAGAGACCAGACACTTCCAATTATACACAGACCATGCAGCCCTAATCCCACTACTAAACAATACAGGACTCACACATAGATGGGCCAGATGGGCTCTAGACATACAACAATTATCATTTACCATCCAACATGTGAAAGGTGATGATAACACACCACCAGATGCTATGTCTAGAAGAGAGTACCCAGATTCTGGACCCATGACTAACCCTCCACCCCCACCAAGGAGAGTTAGAGCAGCCAGTAGAACCAAGTTTGCAAAAGTAACAAAGAAAGTACCATTCAAAAGGGATGATCCACCCAACACCATTGAAAGGCCAGAGACACCCATTAGGGGTATCTTGAAGCAATCTACACACTATGTGTTTTGCCACTGTGAGAGAGAATACTCACAACTCTTTCCAGATAATGACTTCGAGCCTATCGAATTCTCATCACTCAATCAGATGCTGAAGGCAACTCCTAAGGAGCCACCCTTCACCCCACCTGACTCAGATGATGAAGATTCAGAAGACACAATATATGCTATCACTCAAGCAACTTCCAAATCAGTCAGATTCTTTGAATCAATGCAGGGGAAGGAAACATCAAACCAGTTGTGTCCTATGACCACACGCTCAAAGACTAGAGAAATGATTCAGGAGGGCATACCAAAACCCCCCACACAATCACAAACTATTCTAAATGAGAAAAAGGTCACAGGAAACAAACCTACCAAAAACCCACCTGCCAGGAAAAATGTCACAAAAGACACTGCATCTACTAAATCAAAGAACTCTGAGACAAAGAAGAATGACAAAAAGCAAATTGTGCCTTTAAAGAAAAAGGTTGCCACTCCCACCAAGGCGAGAATAGGCCCTCCAAAGGTGACACACCAAAACAAGAGTGACACACCCCAACAAAAGGCACAAGATAGGCCAATAGTCGATGAAAGAGAAAAAGAAAGAGACAGAATAAAACAACATGTGCTAGATATAAATCAACTACTGGATCAGATTCCCGACACATCCATCTCAGGTACAAACCTTGGCTTGGAACAAAGGAAGGACAAGGACCTATTGCCCCTCATACAATATCTTGAGGATGGGACCTTGCCTGCACCAAAAGCACAAGGAAATAGAATCATCAACCAAGGCCAGACATACACCTTGGTAAATGGTACATTAGTCCATATATGCCCCATAAATTGGAGAAAAACCAATACTGAACCACTTCAAATTGTTATACCACAGCAATGGGTACCAAGTACACTACAGTATTTCCATGACTCACCTACAGGCGGCCTCAAGTAGGATGCTGTCAGCACTCCGACCTAGGGTATATTGGAAGTCTATGCTAGCAGACACAACAAAATATGTTTCCACCTGCCACACATGCCTCACAGCAAAAAGGCAAGTACACTCACACAAAACACCAATGACAGTGAGAGAGTACATGACTTCACCAATGAAGTTCCTAAACCTAGACGCGGTGGGACCACTTCCCACAACTGCCAGGGGAAACAAACATATACAAGTCTGCATAGATTATGCTACCAGATATGCAACAGCTTGGGCTACTACTGACTTAAAAGCTGAAACAACAGCAGCAGAGTTCTACAAGAACATAATTTGTCATCATGGAACACCAGCCACTCTTCAAACAGACAATGGAACATGTTATACAGGTGCAAAGTTCACAAAGCTAACTAAACACCTCAAGATCAAACATAAATTCTCCTCACCATACAGGCCACAATCAAATGGGCTTGTAGAGAGATTCAATGCTAGCATCGGCACAGCGCTCAGAGCATTCTGCTCAAAGCACCAAAACAATTGGGATTCATTTATTGAACCCATAACCTTTGCATTAAACAACACTGAATCCCAAACCACAGGATTCACCCCTTTCTTCCTACTCCATGGAAGGAACCCAGCCACCCCAATGGACTTAGGGCTGGGAATACAGGAAGACATATCCACCGTAGCAGACCATGTAGCTAACATGATAACAAATCAGGATACCTCTAGGAGGAAAGCTATAGAAAGGGTCGCCAAGCTACAAAAGGAAAGGAAAGATAGATATGATAAGAAACTTACACCACAGGAAATCAAGGTCACCGACATGGTGTACCTAAACATACCAAGAATCCTGACCAACACAGAGTGTAAGAAACTTCAACCCCTTTTTATGGGACCATATGTTGTAGTAGATAGACCTAGTTTGACAAGTGCCAAACTCAAAAACTTGGACACCAATCTATTGGTGGCCAGACCAGTGCACATAGACAGACTGAAAAAGGTTGTGGCTGTCAGAAACAATGAATTTGCACACAGGCTTATTCCACATGAGGCCAAATACTACAGCAAAATTGTAAGGAACAAAAATGATATCACCCTTACAAGAGAAACCACAGGCATAGGCCCTATCAAGCCTAGGCCTGCACACCACATACTAAGAAAGACATCTAGGTGTGGTGCAGTTTCAAGAAATTAGAAACAAGATTGAGATACCAAAAGAACATAAGATTTTCAAAATATATTACAAATTCTCTTCATCCACACATAAGACATGTGTGACTGATAATGAATTACTTATATGTATATGAAGCCAATCAAATTTGTAAATATATCAGTAGGTTATTGCCTCTGAAAGGGTCAAAGACTGGGACCCCCCAAGTAAAGCAGACATGAAGTCTAAGAAGAGTAAGGGTAACACAATGGAGTGTCTAAAGCCTAATCCCCACATGAAAGAGCGCGCTATGCCAACACAGCAGTCTATAGAGATCAATTGACCTTATAAGCTACCCTCAGACAACTGTCTAGACGGTCATGAATGGCTGTCCTGGATGACAGGAGGAGCTAATTACCAGTACACAGATCACACAATAGAACCCCACAGTTGCAGACACTGGAGATTAGGTACATGACTCCAGAGAAACAATACCAGGCCCACAATGGATGTGGGTAGGGTAGGCTACATAAGAAGCACTGTGGACCATAGCCCACCATCAGTCTTCATCCAGCTGCAGTCTGGAACACAAGTCTACAGGACCCCACTTGGGAATTAGCCAGCCCACTTCTCCATTAGGAGAGACTGCACTAGGATAAAGAACACACCTACTTCACCTTCAACCTGACCTTACCATTGACTGGTCAGTCTCTATAGACTCACCGGACATATTGCCAAGACAGCTCAATCTTGCAAAGGTACAGTTTGAACCACTTCATTTTTAAGTGTTACACCATACACTTAGACTTTACCAGCACCAAACCACTACAAATTTGACAAGACTTTAAACAGCAAACTTGCTTTACACAAGCACCATGGGGAGACTGAGAGTTTCACCCATACTGCTAACTATGCTGTTAGTATATACTATAAAACCACTTACTGCAGGTTATACACCTGTGGTGAGACAAAACATAGGAGTAGGATTTAAACCTAGCCCTCAACCATTGGTCAATGGACATACAACCACAACACTGTTGTTAGCTATCCCTTAAAGATACCTCGGGCACCCGTTACCCAAGGATCCATAAGGGATAGAATACTCCAGTTGACCACTCCTACTCTACAAGATCATACCTCTGGTCAAATTATCTAACAAGCCAAGGAGCTTGACACCTTGCTGGAAATTGCAGACAAGGAGATAAATGAAACATTAGCCTCCATCAAATTGTTCCTATCCAACCCCATAAACACATTGGACAAGGCCAAAAGAGAGGCCATACTGGGTTTTCTAGCACCCCTGTTTCGCGGTGTGCTAGGTCTAGCCACAGTAGAAGATGTAAACCAAGTAATGGGACAGCTCAAGAACATAGATGAAATACTAAGGAAATTTGCTAAACAAGATCAGGAAGCAGCTAATCTCATTGAAAAGATCACAGACAGACAAGATAAGTTTGTTAAAGCATACATCCAAGATAAGAAGGTTCTAGACAGCACAATCAACACCATAGGTGACACCGTCAACCTGTGGGCCTCTAACATGTCCAGGTCACTTGACTCATATTCAAGGCACGAGAAAACTCAAAGGGAGAAAATGCAAGTATTAAATGATGCATTAATTATCATAGCAGCAAGAATGAATACAGTTCAATCACTGCAAAGGACAAATGCAGCCCTGAGGATGCTATCATCAGGGATCCTAACCCCTGATATAGTACCACCCTCAGACCTTGCTAGATACTTAATTGACATTAATAACAAACTTAGGATCACACACCCTGGAGCACAAGTCGCAATTAATGACTTAGATTTCTATTATTCACAAGAGCTGACCTCATACACTTACTCAGCTCACCATATATATATTCATCTGGACATTATAATACAATCTACCACCTTAACCTTCAAACTGTACCAAATGATTACATCACCCATGCCTATAGACACACAGGAGACCCCCACCAGAGGAGTCACCAAATTGCAAACCACAACTGAGTTTCTAGCAGTATCCTACGACGAATCATTATTCATCGAACTGGACTCAGCAGATATGCAGGCATGTGAAGGTACTACAGTAAAGGTATGCAGAGATGTAAATGGTAGAATCTATAAACACAGGCCTACATGCCCTGTAGCCATTTTTACTAACCAGGCTCAACAGATTAAGGAACATTGCAAGTTTACAGTTTCACCACTGCAAGCACCTACCACCCATGCTATTTCCATTTCTGAAGATGAGTATCTGGTCACTACTAATGAACCCCATTACTTTATCAACTGCCATGGTAAAACGTCTGAGACTCGAAAAGCCCAGTCCTACTCAATCATAGGTGTACCCTGTGGGTGCACAATCAGTGTAGGAGAATTTTCTCTTCCAAACACAAGGTTGCCCTGTAACTCAACCTTATCATTTCATTACATTCTCAAGACAATTAATTTACCATTCATGGCGGCACTTAACAAAATTTCTGAAACCAAACCAGATGAAAGAGAGAATCTTCCAAATTTCCCAGTAGTAAACCTTTCTAGAACCTTAGAAAAACTACAGGAAAACCCAATCATGGATGATATTACTCAACTAAATTTAGAGCCCTTTGCCAAAACAGTACTAAAAGATGCCTCCAACCTTAATAAGGAAATGGAAACGCGCTACGAGGAATCATACCTACGTCGAGTTACAGAGCATCCAATCTTCCAAAGCTTAGCACTCATCCTAGGGATATCAGCTCACATTTTTATAGTATACATACTACTCAAATTATACAGACTAGGAGGGACTGTAGCCTACCTGCCTACAGCCAATGCATTCAGACTAGTCACCGAGCTGCCCCTACACAAATTGCTCCCAGATAAGAATCCTACCAAATTAACCCCTACAGAGGAAACCCACACCCCTTTCCTCACAATTCAGGAAACCCACACCCTGATAATTGCTATATTATTCACCCTGACCATCTACTCAGCCTACAGAATAATGAAGTACCTTAAGAAATTTGCACAGACACACTGTGGCAAGAAAAATGTGGCCAAGCGCACAAACCCCACAATATATTTTAAAATATATTGTGGAGACTCAAACTTCGCGCTACCCTTGAGGCCAATACCACATGAATTTGATGAGATTAAATCAGCAGCTGCCCCTACCTATAAAGATATAGTGGTTAAAACCTTCCCACTACCTAAGGCTATATTTACCTGGAATGGACCAGCAGTTATAACAACACAGAGAGGAGAATTTGCTTATCACCTCCCTCAGGTGATACACCTACCTTGGCGCACTAGGTTCAGTACCATACCAGCTCTTAAAAACAAAGGACTATACTACTCCATGCTTCTCCAGAATGATTGTGGCACCAGCCCGGTGACCATGACAGCACTGGAAAATACAACAGATATAATTATTGACGAACAACAGGAGGAGACCGCAAGGTCAAACATGCAGACTATTGCTAATTTTCTAAACCACCAGCCCTCCCCGGTGACTGTGGAAACAGCCTAGACTGCCCACAGCCTAGGCTGCCCCCAGTCCACCACCAGGAGACAACACATCAGAGACAGTATTCAGAACTTTTCGGACAATTTGCCGGCCCTGAAAAGGGCCTTTGGGATGGCGGGTTTTTACACCCTAGGTTTCAGTCAGTCGGGATCCTACCACAGATCCTCGGGTTCAACATCAATGGGAGAGTCCAGTTCCGAGTCCGAGCCATACATATGGCCGTGATCCTGCTCCCACTCAACGAGCCGGGCCTCCAGCATCCCCAGTCCATACTCGGCAGCCGTGGATGGATCCCCGGATGCCGCAAGATCGAGGAGGAATGCCGCCAACAGATAATCCCATAGCACTCGCTCCCGCGGCCCGAAGTTATAGTCCATGGGCCAGAAACCCATATTACCCAAGGCCCTAGTCAGAAGGGCCACAGTGGCCCCCCGACGCAAGGCTGAGCCTAAGAAATAGTGGCAGGAGTAATTACAGACCAACACATCACCATGCTCAATGATCTCCTTGAAATTCCTCACTATGTAACCATAGTGGATGGTCTGGTTAGCCTCCACCAGGGCCCTAACTGGACTCCCCACCTCCATCACCTGGGGGACAGGCAAAGCAAAGAGAGCTTGTAGATGGGCCATGGTGCTACAGCAGTGATTTCCAGAGAGGAACTGATACTCCAATACCAGCCACACACTCCTTAAATGGACACACACACCCCCCCCCCCCACCCTGAACTGTCCACTGACACCAAGCTAGGCACTCACACAGACACATGCCAGAATCTGGCACCTAACACCTCAAGTGCCACCACTGCATGAGCACACCAGGGAGGAGACTCACATCTCACTCCTGACACACCTCCACTGTCAATGAAATTATCAAAGTATTAGAAAAAAAAAAATATATATATATACACAGCCACTTGTTGATGTATAATATGAAAATCTATGGTATTCTCACAAAATCGATGATTAATGCGCGCATATACGCGCAAAATTGCGAAAATGCAAACTACAAATTGTAAAATTGTACAAATCTAACATTAATATACATGAATGCAGGTAGATAACTAAGACAGTTTTTGTACCCACTAGCACTTGTATACTATGCCAAGGTTTACTTAAAGTAACACACTTTAGGTATCCAAGATAATTGTTGGAAAAATGAATGAAAAAAAAAAAAAAAAAATTGTTGAGAAAATTGTTGACATAAAACATGTTTACTTAAGATACTCACCAAATAATCTCTTTCAGGGACACATACTCAAAAGGCTAGGGGAAAAGTCAATCAAGCAGCGGCCCACTGCCGAAATTGCCAATTAATACACCCATATAGCAAAATCAATGAGTAACTCAGAGACAAACAAGCCTATTGTACATGAAGTACTTTGTTTTTCCGGCCCTCGGAAAAATTTGTCTCAGATCCCAAAAATTGTATAGTGTAAACTAGATTGTACGTTTGTACCCAATTTGCACACTAAAATTGTATTTTGCAGACTAGATTGTACGTTTGTACCCAATTTTGCACACTAAAATTGTATTTTGCAGACTAGATTGTACGTTTGTACCCAATTTGCACACAAAAATTGTATGTTTGCACACCAGATTGTACGTTTGTACCCAATTTGCACACTAAAATTGTATGTTTGCACACCAGATTGTACGCTTGTACCCAATTTGCACACTAAAATTGTATGTTTGCACACTAGAACGCAAAATTATATATTGGCATACTAAAACTGTCAAATGTACGCAAAAATTATATATTTGTACACCAAAAATTGCCAAATGCACGCGAAATTATATATTTGCACACTAAAATTGCCAAATGTACGCGAAATTGTATATTTGCACACTAAAATTGCCAAATGTACGCGAAATTATATATTTGCACACTAAAATTGCCAAATATACGCGAAAATTATATATTTGCACACTTAAATTGCCAAATGTACGCAAAAATTATATATTTGCATACTGAAATTGTCAATTGAACGCAATTACACGCGAAATTGTAAATTTGCACGCTAAAATTGTCATTTATGTTCAATTTGCACGCTAAATTGAACATTTAATGCCAAAATCGCACACTATTTGCCAAATTGTATGTTGTACATAGAAATGGAAAATTGTACCCAAAATTGATGTTACATAAGCAAATAAGCTCAGGTATGGTAAGATATAGAAACTCGGAAATATACTTATACCCAGGAGAAAATTGTTTATACTGACAAAGCTCTACCACAAAAATTGCATTTGAAGCACTCCCCATTACTTCAAATCCTCTTACAAACAGTATATAACTCCAAAAATAAGGTAAAAATTGCATAAATTGTTCATTCCCTCGGCGAAATGACGGAGTTTCGCATTCTCTCGGGGGAGAGGGAGTATTCTATGATATACCATTTTATTATTCCATAAATTCTAACATATTATTGTATTAATCAAAGAATATCTATGAAATTAATACATAGGTTGGTTCTAAGAGCTATAAGAGCGCTCAAACTTTATATAAGAGCGTTCATGCCCCACTGCACACCAGCCACAGTCAGTTAGACAGAGTTTATGACATCAAAGGCTCCGACCTAATGGTTCACTGCACAATATAATAAGAATAAGGGTCTCAGTGTGCGACCTCATGGTTCAATGCACAAATTAATAACTTGTAAGTGAATGCAACCGGCCGTCACGGGTGCCTGAGCACCGCTGACGCCGTCATGAGTGTCTGAGCACTCTAATAACTGAACAATGGGTTACATAAGCACGACGCCATAACCGTCCGGTCGCTCTAGCGTCGCTCCTGAGCGAGCTAGGTCAAATATCAAAGCATTTATGGAAAGCCCATAATTAGACGGTCAAAATGAGCCCAAGATCAAGGCGGAACTCCCATTATTAAGGAAGTTATGCCATGGAGACTGAAAGGAGCTCCGAGTTCCCTACAGACAAACCGGCGGGAGTTACGCGCCTATCCAGCGGGCATTATAAACTTGGCATATTCAACTCCGCGCATGCGCGAAATGGCGGTTATAAACGCATAAACGACCGAGATATGAGGGTCTGAAGACGCAGAACCGACCAAGACAAAGGGGGACACAGCGGCGTCCATGGGGGTCCTTTGTCCCCCTGTGACACATGAAAGACTCCCCTCAAACAATTGTAGAGTTAGGCAGATGCTACTGGCTCCAGTCAGTCTGGAGGTGCTTTTCCAAGATTTGCTACAAATAGCCTGTCTGCACCTCCAGGAAGGCAGATCACCAAGAACCGCTCTAGAGGTAACATCTCCAGTCATCTCCTGCTACCTGCTATACCACTGCACTATGGTGAAACTATGCTAGACAGGCATTGGTTTCTATCATTAGTGGCCAGGGGCTATCTCCTTCAAGACTTCCACCAGAGGGTAAAGTTATTCATTATTACATTATTCCTCTAAGCAGCAGGTCAGGAGCTAGGTGTGGGAACCCACCTAGAAATATGCTGGACACTGTATTATTAATACCTCACAGGTGGAGTGGAACTGAACATTGTACCTTATAAATTACTGTATGTTTACTGTATGTACAAATTACCTACATACTAGCTACTGTATGATTGATATTTCTTACATGTTGCCTAAAGCTGAATAAACCAGTGATAACTGGAAATAACACTATTTATAAGAGCCTTGAGATAATTACACTATATACCACTAGTCTTATGATATCTCTCATATGACAACTTGATCATGCCAATTACTAGTATGACACTACCATAGGGACCACTAGCAATTTGGTCAGGTTTGCGGTGTTCAGTCAAAATTTCAATGACCGAGCAATTATCCAATTAACAAGTAGTAATTTGTTCATGAGTGCAGATATTGGTACAATGTTGATAATAGATATTTATAAATGCATACAGCAGAAAAGGCACAGCTAAAGAAATGATCCCCCTGATAGGATATCATCTTATAAAAGTTGGATTAATCATAGGCTTAATATTAATCATTTTTCAGCAATTATATGATATTTTCCATGATTTTGTGATTTTCTCTGGGGAATGCCACACTATATCTTGCAAAAGCAATGCCCTCTTCATCACCATGTGACTGCATTCAATACATATATGCAGTTTGGCAGCTCTAGAGCTTTCACTTGTCTAGTGCATGAGTCTTTGATGATAAAAGTCGCTGCTCGGAAACAGCACTGAAAACCAGTAGGAATTTCACTGTGATCTACACATATGGACCCGCTCATATCTTGACATTAAGAAAGGCTGTTACCACCTCACTTCAGGATATGATAGGACAGAGTCTGAGGTTTCATGGAAAAAAAGTTTTAGTTTAATCTGAAGACCCCCTGCCTAATTAAGGTTACATGGACATAAATGCTGCCCTCTCGTGAGTCATATGGTATTCAGGACTGCACTGAAGGGTGTTCTGACTGCTGATTGGTTTAGAATTAGACAGAAGAAATATTGGTAAAATTATGAAAAAAGAAATCACAGGTGTTCCCAAATAGTTAATAAATGGAATAGTAGGTGTGTTTTTATATTATGCCAGGCCTTAGGGATTTTATGAGGCATGCAAAAGTTAATCTGGCCAATGGAGATTTTTTGGCCCAAAATAGGGTAGAATGGCACTCACTGCACATATCATTCCCTTATTTAAGATTTTCAGGGTTAAGCCTATCCAACATTCTGTCAGATTGTGTATGAGGGATGAGTTAACCGAGCTATGGTTGAAATTTTTACCAACGAACATTTTAGGCGGCTGTTTTTGTGTGTTATGCTATATAGAAACATAGAGGAAATGGATTTAGTTCCACATGACCTAAAGGACTCAAGTCTCAGCTGCTCTCTCCCTTTTGGTGAAAAGGGACAACACTCAGCTAAATACTTTTGACTCATCTCAGCATGTGGCAGGACTGAGTAGTCACGTCACAGAGCTATTTCCACCATAGAATACCAATCTTATTTCTAATACCAGATGGAGACCAGAAGCCACTGAGCTGGTCTACTTCTGAAGGTTTGTCAACATGGATTGCAAATCTGAATCCTTGAAATTAGTATGGTTAAAGCTAACAAAACAGAAAGCGTTAAACAAAACATTCTAACAAGTGGGCTTGTGATAGAAATAGAGAAAATGGAAAATCTATATATTCCACGTCTTGCTGCAGCTTTAACCACCCCCCTCCGATATTTGTACAATTCTTTTTTCACAAAATTTCTAAAGGAAATTTGAGACTGCCATTTTTCATTTTCTTTTCACACATTCAATTACCCGGAGAAAATCTCAAAAAAAAACTTCCCATGGAAAAATAAAGACAACAAGAGGCGGGTGTGAAATAATTGATGAACTAAGTTTATTCACATTAATTGTATGTTATCCTCTGAAAACACACAATACAATATATACAGCGAATTGGTACCAATGAAAATGTTTATACAATGAATGAGCAATAAACAAATACTTTGATGCGAATTGGAGCTGTGAACGAATGATGAGAAATGCCGTCAGAAATGACTAACAGACAAGCCGTACGTACTTCTATTATGAAGAACTTGAAATGCTGGTATTTTATTCTACTGTTTAACTTAAAGCCTTTAAGGGCCACATATTTCCTTATGCCCTGGGGAGTAAACCACCAGTGCTGTATCCATGCACCATGCCAACATTTCAGGGTTGAGACAACCGTAGAGTCAACATTACATATCGATGGTAGTGCTGGCGAGTTACTCGCAGTACTGCATTGGTGCATCATGACAAGATAGTAAAGTAGTAGGGCATAATGGTCCAAGGACCATTGGCAAAAAAATGAAACCTTAAGGCAACATGTGTCCTTTAAAAGGCTTTAAAGACAAAAAAGATGTGGATCATTTTGAAATGAATACATGAAGATACATTATATACAAACACAGCATAAGTGCATAAAATGATGAAAAATCAATCCAAACTTCTTGTCTTTTTCAGTTAGCCAGCACACAAACCCATACAAAAGGATGATGATGATGATAATGACACTGATGATTGTAATGAAGAGGAAATGTCTGCCTCCTTAATGATTTTATGAAATAAAAAAAAAGACAAAGAAGCACTTTTATGTGTAACCACCACAATATATCACTGTAACTTCACTACCTTACAACACTGCCCAGCACATGGATTTCCTGATGAACTTATATATGACCAATTTCAAATCTGTAGTACTTCACTTTGCCATCAGATGGCATACCAGGAGTACAAAAGACAGGGCCCACCAAATACATTAGAAGCAACACAACTACCAGTGAACTGTCTATTAATTTACCTCATGGAACAATTATGTTGAGCATAATGCTGTTGTAGTACAAGAGCGCTGTTGAACAATCTTACTAATGCTACATGCTCATAGCTTTGCTCTGTCTTCCATTTCCTTTTATACTTCTAATCTTTGAATTTGTGAATATTGTAGGGAAGGTTTTTCAGCTGCAATAGCCTACTTTTCTATCAAATACATATTGATGAGTCTGCTACCATTTCACATCCTATGCTAGTACAATTTGGACATTTAATTTCTATTACCTTACATATAGATGAGTAATTTTTTTCTAGGGACAGGAGATTGAGACACATGTTAAAAGAAGTACATTTCTAGAACTTAGCTTGTCTTCCTACCTCATCTCTAAGAACTGGCAAAACAGAGGTGAGTCACATAATTTCAGAGGGAGAAGAATAAATGTTTGCTCTTTGTTGTAAAACCTCAGAATGTGAGGAAACCATATCGTTTTTGTAAGGAATGGAAATACAGTGAACCATTTACAATATGGTATACTCTATTCTACCTACACACCATCAGATGCAAGCTATGGCTGCAGAGCTTGATCAAGCATGGTAGAAGAATTCTGTTTGTCATAATATCTGCAGTGATTTCATGAGCGAATTGCTAAACTGGCCTTCAAATGTTACACCTCTATATGTCACCTTCATTTTTCATAAGAAATTTTACAAGTCAATTTTTCATATTTGCAAGGATAGTAAATATACCAGGGTGACTGGAGCAAAACTCTGGCTATGTGACCTTCTATGCCATGGTGTTCTTATTGAGACATTAATTATTAAATTGCAGAATTGAGCACATTACAATCATATGAAATAGCTAAAACCTTCCTTAAAATTATTGAAATACTAAAATCCCTTAGACATTAAACATGATTTTCCTAATCATTCCTAATGATAAATTGTATATCAAGTATAATTTGGCATTGGTACAGGATATCAATTCCAGCAAACTAAAAGATGTTCTTTAAGAACGTGTGACACAAATTGTTCTGTAGACAGCACTTTGCAACGAACAACAGATCATAAACCTAATATAAATAACTTTATAAACACAAAAATAAATAACATATCTGGGGCAATGCTGCATATCAGTACTTTTCTGCCTTAAAAGTTCAGACAAAATTCTCCGTCACTACATGTGTGTATACTCAACATTTGTTTCACTATTATGAAGGAATGTATATCATGCGAACAACTCCAAAGTGAGTCAGACTTATCAATTTTAGAGAACAGAAGTACTTGCTCTGGCATACATTTCATGCATACTGGAAAATAAATGCATGAAAAAAGCTCAGAATTAAATACACAAGTTAAATTAAATTGTGTGCACAATCAGCGATGACCGATAATATCTGTGCAATTCTATGAATTGTAAAAAAGCGATAAAGTTTTGGTGTGACCAGTGAACTGATAAACAATGTTGGCTTAAATTTTATACCGTTTGGATGTTTCCCCTAAATGCTAACCCCAACCCTGAATGCTGAGCCATTTTGGCAGGTATAAAGGATCATTGTGAGGGGGAGATACTATCTTTCATCCTCCACAATTTATTTGTATACCTTTAATATCATTTTATTGATTCTCAACAGGAAGACTTGTCACATTTAAGGAAATCTACTAATTTTCCTCCTAAGCTTTTCTCATTGTCATAAAACATCTCCTTTTGATAACTCCTTAAGCATGTTTGACTTGTTTCATTCCGAATGCAGATCATAAAAACTTCCACAATAAAAAAAAAGACACTAACCCTGTCCAGATCTTGTTCAAACCGATGTATTAAGAAAAACCTCCAAATTGATACCTTTGGTTATAAATCAGTAATCTGGTAGTTTGCGGGGGTATCGGGTGAGCCAAGCCCGCTTTTTGAGCCATACTGATAACCACCCCCTTGAGGATAGTTGGGAGGTGGCGGTGTCGGGGCACCCTGGTGGTAACCATTGGAACTGCTGCCCGAGGTAGAATAGTCGCTGCTGGGGTAGGATGGTGGCATAGATGGTGGCATGGAAGGTGGTTGATGGCCTCCACCTCCACCTCCGTAGTTATCAGCCAGTGATGTGGTCCGTATGGAGTAGTGGTCAGCCATGACCGGTGAGGGCGCGAAGCTCCGACCATCAGCTGGAATCCCTAGACGAGCGATGTGACAGCCATGGCATAGTAGAGCCTCTCCAAGTGGGTAGCAGCGTTTGTCGGGCTCATCCGTCAACTGCATCTGACAATCCTGTAGGTGTGAAGGGATCAGGGGTGGGAGGGGGAGGGAAGGGGAAAGGAGAGGCCAGAAAGTCAATGGTCAGGTCAAACTTCACTTATCTCACACACTACTTTTACTAATCACAACAAAATACATGTATTATATACAATATAGCATTTGTTGCTGCTGCTTCCTTTCTTTGACACCGGGATAGCACTCTCTCTTGCTAGAAATAACTACTCCTATACTCTTTCAACTTATTCATAATCTATTATGAAGTGGACTATACACATATTCATATTGAACACTTGTCTTTCTACCTTTTTTTCACAAATAATTCTACTCTGTTTAGCCTATGGTGGACTACTAAAGTGTGTGACGGTGAATTATATTGATGTTAAATGGACTATGTGGGTCTATGGCTATGGTGGAAGTGGCGGTAGGGTTGGTGAGGCTGAGGCAAGAGCTTTTCTTCCTATTATAAAACTTTACATCTAGAATACACTACTTTTCTCTATCCTCATCTTTGGGATTCGTCCTATGGCAATTTCTACTAACCTAACACAATTAAAATGGATTAACAATAGTGAATACAAAGAAAAAAGCACAGTCGATTTCCCTGGGCCATGCCTGCATGACAGTTCAATTTGCATATTTGAGAGTAACCGCCTTTGCGTAATAGAGATTCATCTCATTTTTTAGTCCTTTAAGCCATTACAGTCTGGACACTAAATGTTACTCTAATGTAAGCTCCACTTAAAGTGTATTTTTATTCGGTCTATTGTATTTTGGCATGGGGGTAGTCCCGGCTGAACATGAATTAAGTCCGGATGTAGCACCCATCCTCAAGATTCTGAAACATGGTTGGGAGAGAGAGAAAAGATATATTTTTCCAAATTTCAGTTTAAAAGTGTTAATCCACTGTTGTTAGCCCTTGGTCGCTCGGTGTTTGAGACCCGAGGTAATGATCGACCCGCAGGGGGAGTGGACTTTTGCGCTCAGCCAAGCCTTTAGTAAAGCACAACCACCACATAGTGCTATAAGATGCACCACCACATAGTGCTATAAGATGCACCACCCAGGCCACACAGCAGCCACCACAACCAGTAGGACCTTTCACCACAAAGCCCTATCACACGCAGGCATTTTACCCAAACCTAACCTGACAATCCATCTACCCTGTTCGTTCCAAATGCTCCGATCAACTAAATGGTCACTGACTTGTCAGGTTGGGTAGGAAAACACCCTTGTGTGGTCAAGTCTTAAGCAGGTAAATAAAATCTGGTAAGAAATAAAACTATTAGAGCAGTGATACCACCAAAGCATTTTGAATTTTCATACTAGAGAATGACCAAATATGCAGCCTTAAGCTTAGCTGTATTGATTTCTTATTTCTGAGCAACTAGCAGGCATTTTTTCTATTTTGCATATTGATGATCATCTGTCTATCCTATAAACTTCAGCAATATTTTTTTTTATCTAATGATTTACCTACTGTTGTCTTATCTGTCCAAGCTCATATATCTTTTTTTCAGCAAGATTGATGAGATGTACTTCTCTTATAAGTTAATTGATGTGAGTCAAGATCATCTAAATAGAATATGATTTCTTTTCATAGACTACCTCTAAATTCTGTTGAGGGGAACTTACCTCGCAATGATAGCAGTCAACATGGAAATCTTTATCCATAGAAACCACCCGCACAGTCTCTTCCGTACCCTGTAAAAATGAAAAAATGGATTTCATTTCATTACACAAATTGCCGAGAATAACAAACATGATTTTCATCTTGTGTTCAATGAAAAATGCCCTGAATATGAGGAATAAAACAAAGATCTGCTACAGGTGTATCTCAAAATAGCAATGGATTCAGCTATGTGGTTTGACTTTGGACAAGTTAAATAAGTGTTTTATATTGTGAACAGTGTATAAGTCAGACCCCAACTGTGGCAACCCCCTGTACGTTGTAATAAGCCTTCTTACAAGCTGTTACTTATATGGGAGCTTATAGAGTACCTTTATTTATTAGGATGGGGTGGTATGCGACTGAAAACACTTACGTCAACGGGTGTAATGATATTTCCACACGCAGCACACTTCGGTGCGTATACTCTGAAAGTAGAGGTTATGCTTTTAAAAACATACTAAAGAATTAATTTACCAGATTTGAATGAAAGTGTGATCAAACTTCCTCATTTCTCATGGTACTATAGTGTCATCAAAATAGTTCATTAAATATCTTGTCCACTTCCTTAAGGAAAAAAATGCAATTACAGTGCAGACCAATTTCAGTAAACCCTTGTATACATCAAAAAGTTACTTAAAAGTTATATCACAGGTGCCAATCAAAAAATCTGAAAATATCCTAATTCTCCCAATTCATTGTAGGAAAAGCCTATAGAAATTACAGCTTAGATGTTATAAATCAAAGATAGTATAGAGCAGTCCAATTCTGTAGCAGTCCATGTTACTATATGTGTATATATTAAAACTGTGAGTGAGCTTAAGTTTTATTAGCAGGATGGATTTAATACCCACATGAATGTCTTAACATATAGAAATATGAAATTAGAACTATAGAACAACAGAACTATGAGAATATGATCAATTTGATTCTGTTACTGGTGCCTTGTAAAGGCAAAGCACAAGTTCCTGACCAATTACCACACTGTACCTCTGATGCAAGTATAACCTCTGCAGGATCTTATACTGGCCTGCTTTTAAGACATCTAGAGCCCCCCCCTGCACTGGACGACCCTATTCACCCAATTTATAAGGCAAACTACTTGAACCTATTGCCCCTACTTTAAAACACTAATTCATATTAGATGCAACTCTGTCTGGGACATTTGGATTACATCTGCACATTTGAATTACCTCTTGGGGCACATATTCAAGGAAAAGGATACACCATTGCTAAACCAAAACCTCAAGGATGTCCATTTTAACACTCTCCGAAAGCACATTTAAACTGAAAATTTACAGTAGCCTATAACTGTCCCTTACAGAACGCATCAATAACATCACATATATCAAGATGAAAAAGACATAAAGGAAGAATTAAGAGCACTAGAGCAGAAAGAAAAAGCGGGCATGATTTAACTATAGAAGTGAATGGCAATTGTATGGCAATAATGGGTGCAAGGAGGAAAATTCTAAGCAAATTTGTCCAAAAAACATGAAAATAACTGTCTATAATTCTATTTTTTGCATGCAGTGAGATATAGCACCATAGCAAACTATGGCACAAGAATTGAATCAAAATGAATTATAATGACTCAGATAGATCAGGAAAACAAAAGTCGAGGACCTGTAATTCCTAAACTGCTTGTGCTACAATACTACAGCTCCATAGCAAAGTAACACAACACACTCACAGAATAACAATTAGGAATGCGGACTCTCTATGATAATAACCTTACCTATGGTAATCTTGTACACAGTATATTTTGTTTTCGACGTCGATCGTGAAGGGGACGCCGTCTAGACATTCATTACAAATACAACACCTGAAGCACCCGGGGTGGTACGACTTGCCCATAGCTTGTAAGATCTGTAATGTAAAAGAGAGAAATGTATGAAACAGGTTACTTCCTGGCCCTATAAGGGGCTTAGGTCATGGAGAAATATCAGGACCATGATCACCCCTAAAGGGGCAGTGTGATGTATCAAAGAATTCACAAGCCCTGCATTGGTGCATCATATTGAAGAAGGATCATGAACATGGAGGCATCATGCAGCCCTTAAACAGCTCAGAGTTTGTGCAATTCCCTCAAAAACCTTTTAGGGTACATTCTATGTTTTACACTCTATGAATTAACAGCTAAAATAATTGCACCGGACTTACCACGTACCTACATTCCCAAAAGAAAATATGTATAACCAAAGAACAATTTGTAAGCAATTTGTTTCATGTGCCGCCACAGTTGCTATCTGAACAACATAAGAGAGAATTTTAACTTTGTGCACTCACACAGAACCACTCAAAGAGCAGACGACAATTACAGTTGGGTCTACCACCAATTATACAACACCTACACACACGTCTGATGATAGCAAACCCATTTGAATATCACATATAGTGGACTGGGGAAATGGTTTCTAGTGGTAGATGTGAAATGGTATTAAAAAACATTGTACTCACCATTTCCATTATGAGATGCCCACATACAGCACATTTCTCAGCAGTTTGTTGAAACCCGGAATACTGCAAATGGAGAAAGGAAATATATTGACAAAGGATCACGAATATAGGGTATGACTGAGGGTTATCTCACGAGGCGAAGCTGTTGCTGTTACTGACCGTGAGATACGGGAGAGGGCTATCTCACAGGGGATGTGAGACCTCCTAGCTTAAACCTATGGGGCCTCCGTATCCCACTCTTCTAAACATGGAATATGGCAGTTAACCTCATATTCCAATTCCATGACAATGTAACCTATGAACATAGATGTTGGTGATGCACTGGGTATCCACGGTATGTAATAAGACCATAAAGACCAGACTACTTACTATTATTGAACTTAACAACTTTGTACAAGCATTTAACACAGGCTAAATCTACTCACCAAATAGTCTTCTTCACAGTATACTTTTCCATGTACATTATAAAACGCCTTCCCTCGTAACGTCCGACCTGAAATATAACAAACAAGCATGATAATCAGTAAATGTATAATACAACATGACGTCGATATCTAAAGAGCATAAGACAACAGAATAACCTCTCGCGTTTATCACCTTGCAGTTATGTTTTCGGACGCGACACTATTTCGGCAATGCCCAAACTGAGCTTGATGTCAGATGCTTTGAGACTGCGTCATTAAGACTAATGTTAGAACGCCTATACTACCTAGAAGAAAATTGATAAAGATACTGAGAGAGGAGTTCAATGGTAGTATGAGACACAGCGGTATGCTTTCATCTCAGATCATCATTGTATATTTTTACATTTCTTGTACCATCCATTATGATGAGACTTAAAGCAGCACTGGCAGTGTGCCTGCCTGTGCTCCACCATGCTGGTCACAACACAGATATTACATTGTAATTTCCCACTTTATCGTACGTTGGCGAGAGAGACTTATTGTAGGCTCTAAGAGTTTCCTAATGTCAGTATACATATTTTATTTTTTAGGTATTCATTAGCATAGTGTAGTGGTAAAGCTTATTGTCGTGTCAAGGGCCTCCATCATAAAATGTCTTAAAATCCACCCCCCCTCCCCACATCTAACCTTGCTTGGTGTCCATATGCATGCACGCTTATATAGAGAGATGCGTTCATCGATAAAGTTCGCCTAAATGTAGTTAGCTCGGGAATAGTATTATATCATACCAATAAACATTCGCTCACTCTAGTCCATTGGGCAGTATTTTCTCTTCACCGGTAAGTTGAAAAAATGTGTATTAATTGATCATAATTATTATAATCATGACGTACAAAGTGGCAGTGTATGCCTTTAGTCAAGTCATGATGACGGATAATTAGTTACATCCAGACGAGCAGGCGTTATGTTCGTTACCCTGTTATTGCCTTTGGTCGAAAACAACATGTTATATAAGTGAACAGCAATAAAAATGCCAAAACTCAAACTCACAATTCGCTGTCGCTGTTACTTCTTGGGTGCGTACATATTTTATTAGCAGTGTTATACCGACATACATGTGCCATGGTGTTGACACATGTTTTGACCGTTCAACACTCGTTTGCTTTCATTATCATAAATTGCTCTCTAAAGTCATCAAAAACTACGGTGGCGCTTGCCAAGTACAAATCTGGGACTAACCCATTCAGGGCTGAATGGTACATTAATGCATTATCATACCGTCGTGTTCAAGCGCCCCGTCAGTCTTTGCTTTGGCAGCCTCAATTCCCCGGCACTCATACAAGATAGGTGTTTATTCAAAATCTTATTTTAGTGCTTAAATAATATTTCATGATCCCTGTACCTCCCGTGCTTATTTGCGACTCATTCAGGTCCTGGCGCTTAAAGACGACGATATGGTGTATATCCATTGGCAGTTGTGATGCATTAATACAGCTGTGGCCTCATTCATGGATCATATCTACCCTATGCAGGATTAGGGGACTCCTTATCGTCCAGCACAAAGTTACATGAATCTTGAGGCATCATGTGGCCTTCAACAGGTTAACCCTAAGCAGACATTTCTTCACTTCCGGAATATCCTGTTGCCACCAGGGGGAGCTGGTGCCCACAGACAGAGTGTGCAGTGGGTTATCCCATACATGATATAACGTCAATGATAACTAGACGTTTATAATGTAATTTTTCTTACACACCAGTGGCGGATCCAGGATCTGGACAAGGAGGGGGCGCGGCCCAAAAGGAGAGGGGCGCACCTCCTATTTGAGCACATTTTGAGTTCTCTATACACCTTCAGGGCCTTCAATGTGCTATGTGACCCTTTAAGGGTTAACAATGCGTTCTCTATACACCTCCAGGGCGTGTAGGGTTAATACACAGGAGCAGATTAACCCACATTCCACACGTGTTTTCTCCTGTCCCTAATCCGCACAAAATTTACTGAACTTGTTGCCTCCTACAGACCAGGGCTACTCCAGGGTGGGGCAGGACGTGCTGCAATGCTGCTGCTCTTACCTCTAGGAGTTAACCCTTTAAAGGCAGCATGGTGCTTTGATGCAGGATGTCCATTGTGTAACGCTGGATTAGTGGTATATAAAATAACTCTGGACACGATATAGGTTTTTGTAAAGGGATGTATAGGTCTTTGGAACTTGAAAATCACCGAAATCAGGGAAAACTGTGTAGACGTCTATCCCTTCAGTGAGTGGGCATGTAGACTGGTGACAGTCCCTGAGCTGCCCTCCCAATGCCACTATACCACCATCTCTCTCCTTATCTCTCTGCTGAGCTCAGGTAGATTCACTAGAAATAAATATGTTAATTTTTTGTTTTTCTCACTTTATTTGAACTCTCTCTCTATTAAAATGTACATACTTCAGCAAGTGGGCATGTTCCAAGAAGGTAGGCATGGACTATGCCTACCATTGGTGAGTACCAGTGGTATATACTGCATGATGCTTTAAAGCACTTTGCGGCCCTTAACATAGTTGCTCAGTGGTGGCTTTAGGAGTAACTGCTTGTTTTGTGGTCAATATTAAATTGACATGTGTACACTGACCACAGAGAGGTCAACTGTCAGGTATATATACATTTACATGGAGTTTACATCTCTAGTTAATCCATAATGTATGCACTTGTATGGTATAGCTGCTACACCGTAACTTTATTTGATTATAAACTTTATCATAGGGCTTGTGGTCACGTTGGCACTATATGCATGTAATTGAAATTCCTTTTTATTTTACGTAAGTCCACTGTGTACTAGAATGATGTAGACAAGTCTCGACAAGGATTACGGTACTACTTGTCCCTCCTTTTCATACTAAATAAAAGCGCCGATACATCACAACCAGAAGACAATAGAGATTTACGGTTTTTTACACGCAAAATAAGCCCTATTTCAATATTTTTCTATTTATTCATTACATTCGTTTCAACTCTGATTCAATAGAGATTTGGGTTAGGATTTCTGGAGGCATGATAATGAAACAAAAAGGATTATCAAACTTAAGCAGAAATCCAAGTACAACTTCTATATGTTATACTTGGACAACATTTTTTTCTTTCTCTTTTTCAGATTTCGACATTTTATTCTACACTATCAACGAGCACTAATGCCTGGCACCTTAGGTTGGTTATCTCAGTCCTATACCACATTGCCGGCTGTATGCTAGGTATATAGTCAATAGAGTAGAGCAGTGGGGGGTGAACGTTATGGAATAACCCCACCCACATACATCCTGTACACAGCTAAGGTATTACATAAAGACACATAATCTTACTACATTGGAATGCAAACGATGAAAATCGGTCCCTGGGGGTCCCCCTGGTCTTCAATACCGATCTCCCCATACCATACCAGCAGCTGATGTAAGCTTTAGTCATACGTGTATATACAAATAGTGACCTTGGTATTGGTGCATGGGATTCCTTACCCTTTAGGGGGGGGGGGGGTCCAGACCACTGAATTCAACATATATAATAGTGAAATGACCATTTCTTTAAATTACCATGTGACATGGGCCATGAAATTGGGGAAAACTCCTGAAGACGTCCATACCTGCTCGTGTACTTTTCAGTTTGTAATGACGCCAAGAACGCGTATTAGACGTGTCTATAGAGACTTTGAAGCCTCCTAGAAGCCTAAAGTCATGGTACGTCTTAGATGTAGGGTCACCTTATATAGGCGAGCTTTTACGGTATCAAAGATGACATTAGTGCACAGTCAATGTCACATGCCGTACATGGCATGACACAATCTGGACACTATGTGTGGTGGGTGACTTATGACTTGTAGTTCAGCAGCTGATAGACAGGGGGCAGCACGAGCTTACTGTGATCGTTTTCTAATCTGAATGGTGCCACTATCTTATTATTATTCTTATTCATCTCTGTCACCCCCTGTCACTACACATGTAAAAAATAACCCTTTAAGTTTATCCTAGCATCAGGCCCATTCCATGCATCATGACGACCAATGGGCATAATGCATTCATTAGTGGCCCTCAAAATGTTAAGGCGGCAAAATTGCTCAAGTTCATATACTGAATTGGTGTCACTATCTTAATGCAGTGCTGGTGAGCTGTATAACCTTAATGTATTGTGACACATCTTCAATTTAAGTCTGTGACTCTATATTACATAGGCCTGTACACATTAGAGGTATATATAGCTGTAAGTCGCCAACTACTACTGGGTTTGTGGTACACAATAGGTAGGGATGCACGTCTGCTAATTTGACCTCTTGTCGTTAGGTCCTTGCCAGCTCCGCCATACACGTTGGTATGGGATTTACGAGGAGTTCATGCCAATTCAACTTTAACACCTTGGCAAGGTTGTAAGTATGTATTACATGGCTTTAAATGTAGCTTGATCAAAGTTACTCAAACTAATTTGCAAATCTGATTAACAGTGAGGGACTTGGAGTGCCGACTAAAGGGCTAGCCTCTGATTTCTCTAAACGTGCTTTAAGTCGACTTAATGAAAATTCTGGCCACATGAACTCTTTCCAAACTCCTACTGCCTTTTCACGTGTATTCATTGATTAATCGTGAATTTGAAACAAGACTCTTTAAGAATACCTTGCAATTGTAACTGACATCTTTCCTGTTCAGTTTTGATGTACTACTGGCGTTAACCCTTCAGGAGCTGCTGATCCATCGATGCATCATGTCTATTAGTCATCGCGATGCATGGATGCAGCCCTGGTGAGTAACTCGCCAGGGCTGCATCCATGCATCATGACGACCCATGTGCATGATGCACTTTGGACACTAGAACATATATGAGTGTACTTACCACAAGAACAGCATACAAAACACGATGTGTGGTAGAGGTTTCCCATGGCCTGACACGCGTCATTAGCCCCCGTCACCTTCTCCCCACACTGGTAACATTGTCCTGCAAATAAAAAAAAATGATACTCATTACAAGGCTGGTCTTACATTTACCAATATTATATATGTACATGCACTTATATCTCTGTGCATCAGGGAATTTTTTCTTTTTTTTAAATTTTTTTTTGACTAATCCCATTTGAATTTTCCCTATCTAAGAAAAACTATGTGAATCAAAGACTGCCTGTAAACGTTTGGTATCTTTAGAGTTAAGTACCAATAATCGACCTATATTAATCAGTATCCCTCCTATAAGCCGCATCTGGACATTGGGCACTTTCTTTTAGCTGCACTGTGTATTATTTATAGGCAGTGGGGCCGAGCATCTATTGCACGTCTCTATCCAACATCACATGTGACTTTGCCCTGTCAAAGAGAACATATTATTTTTGTTTTCAAACAATGCATAATCAATGTATAACCAGTAGTTACAATCCCTCAACTCTTGGAGTAACCGCACACAATAACTGGTATAACTGCGTGACAACAATGTACCGTCAGCCAGCTTTTACTGTTATGACAAAACACCAACCCTAGCATCATGTCAGAATGTGCCTCAAATCATAGTGTTTACCAAACACAGACCTATACAAACCTCTCAGAATGATGGCATGTGGGAACAAAAAGGACCCACTTTCACACAACTTATAAATCCCTTAACCCTTAAAAGGCCGCTGATGCAGGAGTGCATCATGCCCATTGGTCGTCATGATGCACCAATGAGACTGGTGAGACTGCTCGCCAGCACTTCATTGGAGCATCATGCCGACCCTTTGGGAAGTTATCCATCCCATAGGGTTGCCATGACGCATGAATGTAGCCCTGATGAGTTTAACTTGCCAAGGCTAGATTCATGCATCATGATGACCAATGGGCATGATGCATTAATGCATTAGTGTCCTTTAAAGGTTTAATGACAGCAAAGTGTTTTTATGATGCACTGATGCAACATCAGAAAGTAAATGCCGGTGCTGCATGATCCATGCATAATGCTGACCTTACAGTCTTGATGCACCTATCATCTTTCTCTGCCTACGACTACCTTGCAAGCGTTGCATTAATGCAACATAATTGATAAAGACAAATGCTGTTCTAAGGCCTCACGTTGTGTTTAAAGGGTTAGAGATATTCTGAATTTGGGAATGCTGCCACTGACAATAAGGCCTTGTTTAAGTTGTCAACCAACGTCCCTCAGTTTAAAACCACCTCTCTAAGTGTCCCCTGTATGATGGCATCTCCTATTGTAGGGTTAACTCCTTAAGGGCTGTGTAAGTGTGATTTAATGCATAATGGAATTTAATGTTCCTGATGCATAAATGCAGCTCCTCTGAGTTTACTCACAAAGCTGCATTTAAGCATCATGCCCATCCTGATACTCTGAAAGAGTTGGCAGGAGGTATGGATGCAGCGCTGGCTGGTGCATTAGCTAGGGCTGCAACCATGCATTATGAATGCACATTACACGGATAAGCTTTAAAGTATTCTGTGGCCCTTAAATGGTTTAAGACAGCTGTCCCAGAACTAAGTCAGCACGCCCCGCCTCCCACTGGTTTTTGATCCCTTCCTCAAAGAAGACTTGTTCTCCCACAGTTAGACGTTTGTTGTCAACACAGTTTCTCTTATGTATGAGTCTGATGAGCATATCAAGGAACCTCTCCCAAACTGTTGACTTCTTGACGTGTATGGTTTTGATTTAATACTAGCTTGTTGTTATTTTCATAATTATGT
Source organism: Acholoe squamosa (assembly GCA_949317995.1). Classification (NCBI taxonomy): domain Eukaryota; kingdom Metazoa; phylum Annelida; class Polychaeta; order Phyllodocida; family Polynoidae; genus Acholoe; species Acholoe squamosa. The sequence continues at coordinate 75,661,113 of OX439038.1, forward strand.
TGACACAAACTCGCTTTAATACCATCAAAGTTCAAGAGATAGTTACAATGTAAAAGTAAATTGGTGTAATACCTACAGGATAATTATCTTCACTATTTCTTTAGTTGTCTAATAAAATGGGAATGAGAAGGAACAGAAATTGTTAAATGATATCATCCAAATTCAATATATATGTAATCTGGTAAATTTGATGAAAATACAGAAACACACCAATAGCCTCAGACCCCAAAATTTAGAGTAGCAAGCAGAGGCCATAGGCTAGCTAATGATGAGATGAGTGACCCTGCTACATTTTGTTACTGTAGAGGCGTCCCAATTATGTTTGATATAGACCCTGGGAGGTATAATGAGATTATTGTAATTGATCACTTTATAAAAGCCTGTCTGACATACCATAGAGGCTTAGTGCTAGTGTGATGGTGACCGCCCGGGGCTGTGTATCTAGTCCTGGTAACGTGGGCATGTAGCTATGGTGGCAATGTGCTATCATTTCCTCGTCAACCCTTTAAGGGATACATGTGCCTTTAATTCTTTATGGGCCGCTGATACATTGATGCATTATGCCCACTGGTCATCATGAAGTATGAATGTACCCTTGGTGAGTTACTCGCCAAAGCTACATTCATGCATCATGCCAACCCTTCGCCTTCAGGCTGATACACAGTCACTCCCTGAAGGTAGGCATGACGCACAAATGAAGGGCTGACATGTACACTCGCCAAGCATCAGCCGCCCTATATGATCTGCTCCTCGCCAGTACATTGTTGCATCATGCCGACCCTTTAAAAGTTTGTCAACCTTGTAGTAGGTGTAGGTGCAATCATTCTTAATGGGGTTAAACACGATCAAAGTACAATTTACAGGTGTAAAGGCAATGGAATGCTCTTTTATCTGAGACATAAACCTTTGCGTTTACACTTTGATATAACCAATTGTGAACATGTGAATGGTATCATATCTACACCCTACCATGGTTTAGAACTAAATGTAAGTCAGTCTTGTAAAATGATTTCGAAATTTGGCAATGCTAGTGCCATCATGGCTTACATGTGTGTTCGTGAGGTGATTTTATCATTTAATGAGTAGAAAGCCAAAAGGCCAGCCGTTTCAGGGTATAAAGCATGTAAGGTTGTAAAATGGTGTGTGAAAGCGACAGACTTACAATTTCTGAATAACAATTGACCGCAGGTCAACCTAAAAATATCAATACAGGGCCTAGATTCCTATATTAAGTCACATAGACTTGAATATACATATATACATGCACATGTATATAGACTTTATAGAGTGTAGTCTCTACATACATATGCCAATATAGCACTCTGCACTGCAATATACAAGATCCGCCTAACCCATTATGTGTCACATGTGGCACCAATACATCATATCCAGTAGTTATCTAGCTATATGCTCTCCTAGTGAGTAACTCGCCAGTTCTGCAGTCGAGCTTAGGGAATCCATAGTCTCCCGAGAGGTTGGTTTGAGCATGCAATGGTGATGAGCAGACTCGACAACACTGCATTATGATGCATTGTGGTGCAAGGAATGAGGATATGGAGGCATCACGTTGTCCTTAATGGGATATCCCTGACTGTGTCACATTAGGCACATTCCAGGTTAGCATGGCGTCACCATGGAGCAGCCCATGGAGGGGACCCTAAACAACTCACCACCATTATACAGGTCTTGAAATATGATGGACCTGGCATAGAATCCCGGTCCCTGCACTTCCTATGGTACAGGTACACAACCTGCGTTCCCTCCTTCCAAAATATACCCCATATCCATAGAGTTTTATGCTAAAAAAGACCCCTTTTTATGGACATTGTTTTTAGCAGCTCTATTTTCAAATGCTGAAAGTATTTGGTGAACTTATTTAAACAGTATAAATTCCATATCTGTGTGTGATTATTTGTTGACAAAAGAAAGTTAGATGGAGATCCCCTGAGTGGAATACCCATACTTCCAAGATCATGGAGTCTGCCCCCAAAACTACCCCTTTTTTTCTCTAATCCATGGAGTTTGTGTGAGAAAAAGACCCCTTTTTCTTGATTCCAGGGACATTGGAATTGAGTGAAAAGTGACTCTATTTTCCTGCTTTTGGGAACGCAGGTTGTGTACCTGTAGCATGGAAAGTGCAGGGACCGGGCATAGAATGCTACTAGTATTATATTTGTGGCATTACTATAGATTATTACACGACTTCTGAGACTTCGGGTGCTTTTTCTGAATATCCCCGTGCTGATATTCCTGCAAAATTTTCACATCACAGATGCAAGGTGGATATCAGCACGGTTTGGGGTGGATATAAGCACGGTTTGGGGTAGATATCAGCATGGTTTGACACATGTCATGTGTCATATGTCACATGTTAAAACCTGCGAGAATTTCATTGCCAAAGGTAGGGGCCGAACCCTTACCCTAATGATCCAAATGCCACCTCCCTATGCATTGCGCCACAGATACTGATGAGAAAGAGTGTGTGTTTGCATGTATATATACAATGTCATAGGTTGGGCTTGGTTAGGAGCGACCCCAGCATTTTGTGTGTGCAAGGTTAGAATGGCATTATAATTATAGAGGCAATCACACCGGTAAGACAGCACGACAAACTGCCGACGTGTGTACCAAATATAGGCAATTTTACGCAGACGTATATCATACCTACAGCATTGCTACGTCTGCGTTAAATGAGCCACAGGTGATGTACGTAGTGGTTGCTAAACCTCCCCAGTATGCGATGCAAGCTGTCAAACCTTGTGTTTACACACACTATGGCAGACTTCGAGTCCCATGGTAAGGTGAACGATTTTTTTTTTCAAATTGATTTTATTGATATTCTATTGATTATTTATTGACAATTCATTGAAGAATCATGTAATAAGTCCCGACAGTCACCTCATTGCTTGTATCGTAGGATATCAAATTGGGGGCCTACGGCCCCTCATTCGATATCCTACGATACAAGCAATTCGGTGCCTGTTAGCCCATACATAACTTAGTTACCATCTAGATACAATAGAGGGTTTGGGGGCACTTATATGTCTAGATGTGGGGCCTTTTCTAGGCCTTATTGGTATTGGCTCAGTCTATTCGGTGTGTTGTCTATATGGGGACCTTTTTCTAATTTGTTCTATCTGAGAGTTGAAGCTGATTTACTGCATCAATATTATCTAGAAACACTCAGAACAAACCCCATTTTTTTCAATCGAAAAAACTGAAAAAAAAGGAAAAGTTGGGTTCTCCTAGTGGGAGCGTCTAGAGCTAGGACGCCACCTGTCGGAGTGCCCTACTTTTAAAGCAGGACGCTGGGCCGTGCATCATCATGACATGCACACGTCATGGCATAACATGTCAATGTCAGCCACCATTTGACGTACTACACACGTGTACATGTAGTTACAAAGGGAACAGGCAGACCAAACCCCAAAACAAAGCACTCCCTCTACACTCAACATGTAACTAGAGCCCTCTAAAGCCCACAAGATGCCTCCAGTTTCCTCTTGGACATGATGCAGTGGTGGAAGGTTAGGGAGTGACCATTTTTTAACAACAGGGGGGGGGGGCTGGTGGGTTTGCGCGCGGGCGTGCGAAAGAAATTTCAACCCCCCCTCTCGAGAGGGTAAAATTTCTTTCGACCCCCCATAAGAGACAAAAAACGTCCCCTTTTAGCCTATAGTAACGCGTGGGGTTTTCCACTGAAAACAGGTGAAATTATTTTGACCCCCCCCATCAGAGCTGTTGAAAAAATCCTGACCCCCCCCGGTCAAGGGGTTGAAAAAATTCTGCACCCCCCCCCCCGTTGTTAAAAAATGATCACTCCCTTAGTCTATTCACTAGCACTGCATCGGTGCATCATGCTGACTGTCGGGACTGCATTAACCTTGCAGGTTCAACCAGGGAGTCTGTAGTCCTCCTTGGTTCAACTGATGTATGAATGCAGCATGGGCCTGGAGAGTAACTTACCAGGGCTATTACCTTCATACATGATATAACCTATGGGCACATTGTATTAGGTTTCAGGTAACATGCTGAAAAAAATTAAGGTAGGTTTTTTAAGTTTTTTTTTTGTTTTATTTTGTCTATTTTTTTAACTGCTTCAAAGACTTGCAACGAGTCATGATGACCTGGGGGCGAGTCACGGATGACTATATTTTCTTAAAAAATGGAGAAGAAAGTTAGGGTCTGCCCTGCTTTGCTAGGTAGGGTCGGATTACCAGAAACGAACATTTTTTTGGGGCCTTAAGGCACTGCCCGGCCCTTAAAGGGTTAAGGGACAACACGAATACAGCACGAGCATGTCATAAGAACGTGGCCTTAGTGACCTCTGGTGGGAATGTGAAGAGCCAGAAGCTGGGTCTGCTCTGAGCTACTCAAGTTCCAGTTTTATAAGAGGTATTTTGGTATCTTGAGTAAAAGTCGTTGCATGTAGGACCCCCCCCCCCTCCCCAGTTGCACCTTATACACATGTACTTACTGAGAAGGGTTTGTCTTACTTTCAGTGTGAGCCATAAAGGCATGGTGTGTTTGCACTGAAGTAGAACTAAACATGTCAAAATCAAACCCAACGGGCGCCTATCAAAAGTCAGTGTGCGTCAGGGCTATGCCTACTACATTAGGGTTTGTAGAACCGAGCAATTCACCCATATGTATGTACCGATATGTCCCCAATCCTTCCATTCAGAACACAACACACCACTCGAAGTCCTGTATATTTTTCTTTTAGAAATTGGGTATGTAAGTTAGGCATTGACAAAAATCAGGAAGCCTAACATTTACTTGATATAAAAGCCTTTTATTTTTCCAAACAGCCCTCCTTACCACTCATATAAGGAAAATACATGTAGTTCAAAATTTTCACAAATATAGAAATCCTGATAAAACCTGAAGACTTTAATCCCTGAGAAATATTCTCTTCCTCTTACGTCAAAATCAATAACACTGTACAACGGCAACGGAGGCCAAACATACCACTTATACCTGATTTGAGGCTGCTGAATCTGAAAATGAAATTAGAAAATGCCTATTGACTCTCAATTTTGAGATATGCATAAGGTGCCATAAATGCTGAGAAGCACCTCGAAGGGTAATGATTTTACTATGTTCACCTATATGTAGTCCAAACATATACAAGAACTTTCCTATGTCATTCCTAGCATTTGTCTGGGTAATATCAATAGCTCGGACACTTGTGCAAATCATCTTTCATCTAAAAGTGGCTCCTAGGCCTCTATCATTCCGAGCGTTGGAACCAGGTTTATGGAATATAATATGTTCGGTGTTAGCACACTCCATATGCATGGTTGTAGCAGTTTTGGTAGTTCAGAAGCAAGATTCCATCTCAGATAATGCCAAAAGGGGTCATGATGTATATATATCTACAACAAAAAGGTTCGATTTCATGTACATTGCATTATAACCACTTGTTTAAGGGATATATTTCATTTTGGTACAAGGGCAGTCATATTAAAAAGACAGCCAAATTTCCATGTTTACTTCCTTGAAACATTGACTTCTGGATCATTAAGAGCATCCAACCATGATTTATGGTGAGTAAGGCTGCATCTAAAGATCAGGATTATCCATAATCATGGGATTAAAGTGAGGGTAATTTTATATTAAAACCAAAAATAGGCTACTTAGTAAATGGAACTCATGGCTTGCCCTCAGAGCAGTCATAACAGGATTTCTGGGATACAAGAAGGCTGAGGACTTTGAAGAGTGTGTGGATACACTGCTACCACATATGAGGAACTCAAATGCAAGATGTCCTTGAAGATCCACTTTCCACATCTGACCCCCAATCCTTTGGAAGGAAAAATAATACTGTGGCTTGGTAAGTGACATACATGAGGATGAATTCTAACGGGACCTCTCAGAAATGGAAAAATGCTACCAAAGATAGTGGTTACCTTTTCTTCTAACAGGCTAGTAATCGGGTCTGATGTGGGTTGATCCCGTACATTGTGTACAAGAGACAGGCAATGCAGTCCCGAACAAGTGTCGTCTAGCTAACGTTTCGAGCATATTTACTACTTTTACTGCATATTACTGAGTCAAAGAATGAATAATTCATTAGATATGGGTTTGTAAATGGTAATCAAAAATAAATAAACCAGATTTGATGTGAAATCTGGTGTTTTTACAGTTTGCACTGATATGGATTTGGCTACCAAGGATGAAAATGGGCAATTTTAGGTATTATGGGTATCTCAAAATTGAGAGCCGCCAGCAAAAAAAAGGATGTTATTTTTGAATTCTCCAGGTCAAAATACATATGAATGAGTGGGTTTCAGCTCTGTTTTTGTTGTACAGTGTAATATTCAAATAAGTCTATACATTCATTCCCGTCCTGTCTCTTTCGTGTGACAAGGCTGTTAGTACCTCTCTAAGCCAATACATCAGTGCCACCAGATAACACATCGTCAGCACCAAACACACATTTCTACTCCCACCCTGCTGCACGACATCAACCCTTCAAGGGTCATACTCATTTCCCACTGATCGCCATGATGCATGGATGTAGCCCTGGGAACTCTGCTTACTGTATTCATGGATTATGACGACCCTGCAAGGTTGATACATTGTAAGGGGTCAGCATGATACAATGTAGTACTGGTGAGCAGACACACAGATGCTGCATACATTGTCAGAGGGTCAGCATGATGCAATGTAGTACTGGCAAGCAGAATCACAGATGCTGCATACGTTGTCAGAGGGTCAGCATGATACAATGTAGTAGTACTGGCGAGCAGACTCACAGATGCTGCATACATTATCAGAGGGTCAGCATGATGCAATGTAGTACTGGTGAGCAGACTCACAGATGCTGCATACATTGTCAGAGGGTCAGCATGATGCAATGTAGTACTGGCAATGACTCACAGATGCTGCATACATTGTCAGAGGGTCAGCATGATGCAATGTAGTACTGGCAATGACTCACAGATGCTGCATACATTATCAGAGGGTCAGCATGATGCAATGTAGTACTGGCGAGCAGACTCACAGATGCTGCATACGTTGTCAGAGGGTCAGCATGATACAATGTAGTAGTACTGGCGAGCAGACTCACAGATGCTGTATCATGCTGACTATTAGGAACATGACCTTTGAGGCTTCAGGTGGCCCTTAAAGAGTTAACCCTTTAGACCTGGGCATGGCACAATCTGCATGTTTCAATCAAACAGCTGGAATCATGGGTTAATGTTAACATGCGACGCACCACTTAGCTCCAGGTGGCGCTATAGTGGCACTGGCAGGCATTTTTCTATGTTTTTTAACATGCCCCTAGCACAGCATCATGGGATGGATATATGAACGATTATTGGGGTCCACCCTTTCAAGCATGGAGCTTACACCTAAAAGGAAGTAGTGTTTCAGCTAACATTGTGAAAAACATCAGGATGGGGAAGGTCAGATTTTTATTTCATTTTTTTACAATGCAACAAAGAGTCAGGTAAAGCAGCCGCCATGACAGAATTGAGCTAAAAACGTTCAATTGAAGAGGAAATTCTACAGTGAGCTGGGTTACCTGAAACAAATCTTTTTCGGCCTTAGAGATATAGCCATGGTACCATCCACCTGTCACTACATAGCATTAGACTGATGGTGCATGCAACTGAAATGCTGAAAGTATCTATAGTGGTATTCCCATGGCTGAGTCAGGGATAATGTACCTATTTAATAGTATAGGCTTTTATATGACACAGTGTTAACAGAGCCCGTTGATGGGTTGGTTTAAATACAAGCATAGTAATCGGCTCCTGAAAAGAGTTATTATATTCAATTACAGAATTCAATTGGGGATATAATATAGCACGTGCATGATCTTTCTATGAGCCCTGGTAGTTATACATATTTGAAGAATGTTAGGAATGTGAGGCATAACTATCAAGAATTCATTTAAAGTGGATTAGATACTCCTATCAGTATATTCAATTAGAACACACACTATCCACATTGGCTAGTATATATATAGGGGACACTTTAAATATTACACTTATGTAAGCAAGGTTTTAAGTGGACACAGGCTACATAATATATTGAACGTGTCATTACTTGAGTACAAATCACGGGCAGACGACATTTTACCTTTCATTCACGAGCAGCCGACATTTAGCTAACACAGACTTTATCCTAATCCTCCTCCGGTTCCCTTATATTAGCCTATGGCAGTAAAAGGAAAACACACGGGCCATCCCATATAGATACAATACTCCACAGCAAATAGTGTTGAAACAGGTTCTTAGTGGTGGACTTTTCTTTTTAAACCTAACCCTTTATAAAGTACATTATGCCCTATAATCCATGAGTTACATGATGCACCAATTCAGCAAAGGTTACCTATTGATGCTGCATGCAGTAGTGCATCATGCCAGTCCTTTGAGGAGTGCATCAACCCTGTATGATAGGCATGATGCATCAATCCAGGATGCAGGTATGGCTCTAGTAGCTGGCAATTGACAAGCCACTGCTGCATCCATGCATCATGACGACCAAAGGCCTTAATGGTTTAATGCAGTACATAGGCATTACAGCGTTAAGCCTTTAAAGCCGACTTTTACATGTAGTACATTAATGCATTGACAATATATTTCCATCCAGACGCAAGACAACAGCTCGGTGAGTCTAGATGAATTGATACAGCATGATGGCAAATGACAGGATTGAAAGTGACTGAGCACCAAAAAGAAACACACAATATCCCCTAAAACCCTCAATTAGAATTCCTTAAATATAGGTTTTGCATATGAATGTATTTGGAACTTAAAAAAACCAAGAATCCATCTCTGAAAGAAGCACCATTAAAGACACTTTCAGTCCTTAAAGGGCCATTAAATGAGAAGGTATATATGTGTGTAGCAGGTGCCTGGACAGCAGCAGCTTTACCTGATATATTGACACAAGGAGTCAGGACTTATAGCCACCTTTGTGTCACACAGAATGATGCCCTAAGTCATGTCAGGCTGCAGCCCCTCTAACCCAAACACCTACTGTCAAAGGGATAAAGTGGGCTAACAAAAGGAGCACAGTCCCCTGCACAGACTAGCCTTTATAGTCTATCTCTTTTTTTTTGTCAATTTTCTGAAAAGAAAGTGACAATGTTTTAGCGCTGTCTGTAATTTACACGTATTAATTTGTCCCTTAGAATGAGAACAACCCCTGTGCCATACTCGCTTGTGTATTTATTCTCTTCTTTTTTTTACTCTGTTAAATAAGAAATGTTAAGCAACCTTTGAAAAGAAACAGATTTGAACCAAGTAGCTTCTGTGAGTTTGCATAACGGTGCAGGACTTGAGGAGACTGCAACCCCGGTGGCCTATTCTCTACATACTATAGCTAAATTAAGTTATACATTTACACAATTCCCCTGATAGAATGCTACCTTACTGTTGCCGTTCATTCAATGGCTACCCTTACCTTACCTTTGATCACTCATTACATGAATACAACATGACCACTACAGGTTACCACCATCTGGTGCCACCTGACACCTGGTTAATGTTGGACTATAGCCAGTATCTGGACCGTCCAGTACCTGAGTCCTTGGATGAGACAGGGTCAGGGTCTCCTCTAGTTGGCCAGGGCAGCCTACAGAGAACTAAATGTCTTTCCAATAGCCTCAAATGTCAGCCCTTTAGCATGCCTCCCTCCGGGTTCTTTGCTCATCATGTTGCACTGTTGGGAAGTCTACTCACCAGCACTGCTATAGAGCATCATGTGGAACACCTGGGAGTGTATCAAACTCATAGATGACGCACCAATACAGCCCTGCTGACTTCCCTGGGCTACATTCATACATCATTGCGTCCAATGGCCACAGTACATAAAGCACAATCTAACCATTAAAAGGGTTAAAATTGATAAATGATGTTGATACACTAATGCACTGCCCTTTAATATAATCTAGGGCAGATACAGAGACTGACAGGTAGGAGGAGGAAGGGGGGGGGGGCAGGAAGACAGGTAAGTACCGGTAGGTCTAAAAATAAGAAAACCTAAGAGTTGTGTGGATACTGTTGACTCATCCCCCCATCCCAAATCACCTAACGCTATGGGGGAGCTCTGTAGGATAAGATTGAACAAACAGATGAAAAACAGCACAAGTCTTAAAAAAATCCCAGAACAAATGTCAGTTGGGACTATACTTTGCAGACGGAAGCAACAAGTGTGTGATAAAGATAGACGCTGAGTGGTGCCCCCTGGGGACGTGAAAAAGCCCCTGCGGTAATAGCGACCCTAGCGGGACGCAGGTAAAACAACAGGTCTATAGTGGCTACTGTATAATGTGCCTCAGGATGTCTGTGTATATTGTGTATAGACGCTGTAAGAACCCAGGTGAGACGCTGCCTTTAGGCAGGTCAGCATGTTATCTTGGCTAAGTGTTGTTCCCTTACTTTACATGACCTCATACTAAGTGTGAGTCATAACGGTAGACATAGACACACACTATTATTGTTACCTATAGTTCCTGGTCTTTGTTATGTACCAGTATGTGGCCATCAAAAGTGAAAATGGAGTCTTTTAGATCACCTCTGTTTTGGCTCTGACTCATCTAATGTCCCTAGCTCTGAGGTCTGGAGGAATTTGTGGTGTGTGCTTTTATTTATGGTCCCTAGATCTTGAGTTTCTTAAGTCTATAATATATATATATATATATATATATATATATATATATATATATATATATATGTATATATATATATATATATATATGTATATATATATATATATATATATATATATATATATATATATATATATATAAAATCATACAACAAAGTTTATCATTATATATCACATGTATTCACGTGAATCGCCAAAGCAATCACCTTTATGCCATGTGTTATCCTTATATTTCAATAGCATGACACAACTGCTAATTTCAGAGTTCCCACCATTTATGAGTGACTAACCTTTAACTGACCTTTTCCCCAAAATATCTTTTAAGACTATGGGGGTTTACTGACCTCTAACTGACCAGTGGGAACACTGGCAATATGACAGAGATGATGCACCTGGCAGTTTGGTACAATTTATCTGATAACTTTAAGCAACTGTTCATATAGGAGTTGTTGTTTTTCTCTATATATTTCACTCGTGTCAGGTTCTATCCATCATAAATCATAGTATTTATTTCCATCGCAGATATCAGAGAGCCATCAATCAGAGCTGTCTGGTGTGTGGTTGTCAAGGCTACCTTATCTCAAGTGGAGGTAGTTTTATGTTACAGAGTTGACAACAGGTGTAGTGAGGGTAGGCACATAGATAAGCTGTATCAGTGTAGGGGCGATACACCTGACACTCATCTCTCTATGCTCTATACATAATAGTCTGTCCTCTGCTCTGATCCAGACCTCTCTGCTTTGATCTAGAACTCTCTTATAAAACGGCTGGCAGTGCTCTGACCTTGAGTGCATTATAGGAGTACAGTGCACACCTCAGCAAGGTCAGCAAAGCTGTAAACAAGTCAAGGGCCAATAATTGGTTTAGAAATACCTTAAGTGGGTGATTGATTGTTCGGAATGAAATGTACAATGTTTTATAAAGACAATAGACAACTCTTCTTCACATCTTGACTGTCTGTTGTCTAATGCACTCAGATGCATTCGTGCATTATAGAACAACAGACAGTCCCGATGTGAAGAAAGTCGTTGTCTATTCTCTAATTATATGTAGGGCCTACAAATATGACTAATTACTTGTAAATGTTTGTGTCTGTCGGTATCTCTGTACTCTCCATCTGCAGAGGTTAATTCTAGTCCATGTCCCAGAGATGGGATCGACTCAGCTAAAATAAAATCCCTGAAATGTTTCATCTAAACCCATTTTATAGGTGCTGTATATGAATGTATAAGTCTCTGGAACCAAAACTTCACTGAAATTGGGGGGAACTCCTGAAGACTTCCATCCCTGCATGTTCTTTTGTTATGATAGATGGGCAGATTGGGATTTGAAGTGATATACGAGACAGTGTCCAAATCCCTTCTCTGATGGTATTTGCCAGGGTATTTGTGTATGAGATAAGTAGCTTCCAATGACTCAGCCCCCGCCCCACCACTGGTCTTAAAAATATTTTCTTACTGGATCTATGCAAATCATAAGGACAAACAATGTCAGCTTCAAAATTCAGAAAATTGTGAAATGTCCGCGGAAAATGCCATGCCTTTACGATAGTGTGAACACTACTACTTAGATCTATCATACCTCAATGATTTCCAAACTAATTACAAAAGAGAAAACACGCTTATCTATGTGAACTATTGGATTAAAAATCGAACATCAAGGTTCAAGTTTGCCTTATAATAAATGCCACCTGATAACGACGAAACCTTGTCTCATACCCCAAAGTGAACCTTGTGAACCCCAACCAAAAGTACCTTGTCATCGATGTTTCATTTTGACATGACAGTACACAAACCTCCGAGGATTTAACGTGCCAAAGCCGAGTAAAAGTGGGTGAATTATTGACGACTCAGGCCTCACAGTAGCAGTGTACCAACCTATTGATTGACTCCAGTGTTAACACATCATTACGGGGCTTTAGTAGTGAATTAAGCCTGTCCAGTCAGGTCTCTACCAGCTTAACACCACTGGGAATTAACCCTTTAAGGGGTACAGAGTGCATTAAGGCATCCAGGGGTGAAAGTGACAAAACACAAAGCCCCTGAAATACTGAAATAGATTCCCTGGTTATATGTACAGGTATAGGCTTTGCATATGAATATGGGTCTTTGGAACCTGGACATACACAAAACTAGGGAGACCCCTGAAGGCTTCCATCCCTGTGAATCATGCACATCGGCCAGTATGATGCATGGATGCAGCCATGGTGATAGATAACTCACCAGAGCTGCATTCATGTATTATACTCACCATGCAGAGTTGGTACATGGTGAAAGGTAAGCATGCATCCGTGCATCATGCTGTAAAAATGGACATATATTCAATGTTTTTAAGGGTGGTATGTGGTCCTCGGAGAGATCGGGGAGTAAAGGATTAGCAACCTCAGTATGTCCTCCAGGGTAAAGCCATTGTTTACACAAATTCCAGGCACTTTAACAGACGGTACACTACAGATCCCTACCCCCTCGTCCCTCCCCTCATCTGCACTCCCCTCTCCTCTTTACCCCATTGTCACAGGCTCAAACCCACCACTATTTAATCTACCCCCTCCCCCAACATCTCCTTACTCATACACCCATCTCCCACACCACATTCCGTACTTGTACCCCCCCCCCCTACCAGACCCCCCCCCTGGGTCAGCCTTTAAACAGTCAGATATATGCAGCCATACATGGGGAGAGAGAGGACCAAGTGTGACTACAGTGTCTTTCTGACCTAGTTTGCTTTTTGCCTTTACCTGTCTCCATCCCCACTCTCTATAAACTCCACCGACCAAGTCCCATTCTACTATTGGCATTGATATAATGGTGGCGATATGGACATTCCCAGAGAAGATCTACCTGAATCAATATCTAATAGATATATGACATGTATTCACCTGGTTTTCTGGCTGGGGATGTGCTGGACTGTCCTGCTGGCATGGTGCTGTTTGTATATTCAGTGGTAGAATATGTAGTGTCCTATGTCCCACTGTGGTAGTGGTAGTATGCTAGCTGTCCTCTTTAAGCTTGGTTCTGTTACCCTATTAGTTAATGCAACTTGGGTTGTCAACACCTTGGAATATGAAGCATGAGTCCTCGAGTTTCAATCCACTATAAGACTATTGATACATTGAGGCCATATGTGGTATGAGTAATACTCCTGTTCCCTCCACCTGTCTAAGTCCACTACAATACTACAGATAACCACTCCATGTGTAATGTCTGGAGGCTATGTGAGTAGTATGTGTCCTTCTACAGGGGGAGGTACATCAACACCAGTCGGTGGTACCCCATGTAATACCTCGTCCAGTTAGTCTGTTACTCCTCCAGGTGCTCAAAAACTTCCTCCTGAGTCCTGTAGCTGTCACTAGCCTTAGGTTTTACCCAGACAGAGCTCACCTGAAGCCAAACAACTGTAGAAGTCTGTGTGTGTCCTGGTCTCACGCACGGCTAGGCACTGATATGTGTCTCACCGTATTTGTATGTGATAACACCATATACTACTCAGTGCTCCACCTGATTCCATGTATACAAGATAACACTGTGTCCAATACATCTACAATCAGTGCCAACTCACAGACAGTGTATTATTTCTATGTAGCAGTGCGTGGGGCTTGTTATGTACTGGAGGTAAGGTACTCCCCTTGTCTATACAATGTAGTGTGAGTTAGGGACCTGGAGGGAGACCTGTTAAAAGTACTCCACACACTAATATCACTCCCACCCAGGTGAGAGGGACGCAGGCTCTGATTGCAGCCAGCGTCTCCCCAGCGTTCCGTCAGCCGCAGCGCCCTCTGCCATCTCCCAGGGGGCGCGTCGGTCGGCAGGTAGGGGTAAATGCCCTTGACGCGACCATGGACATGTTAGTACGTTAAGTCGACCACCTCTCCCAGACACACCACCTTCAGTTAAGTTACTATCAAAATTTGAGGAGTAGTATTTGGGGTAAATACAAGTTCTTCCTCTTTATATTAATCTATACTTATATGTTTAAAATCTGAAGAAGCTAGTCTAGGTTGGTCAACATAAGGTACATGTACCTACACACCTACTGGTAGAGTCAGGGGCGATTTACCCTTCTCCCGTATACCAACCCCCTGGTGAGTAGGGGAGGAGAGAGTCTATTAAAGAGCAATGCATGACGGCTTCAGTCATGTGGAACTGTACCCTACCCCCAGCCAGCCATTGTCGGGTGTGGGGTGGTGGGGTGCACCCCACGACTGCTCCCCCATGGGGAGGCGTATGGTTGGGGAATTTACTTGGATTCTTCTTTTCAATGCATGTCCAGGATGATTTATGCTATTCATGGGAATTAGTGCAACTGTTGGGAGAGATTTTTTTTTTTTTTAGATTACATCACCACTAAATTTACAAAGTATCTACTTGGTATAAACGATGGTGCTCATTTATTAGGCACTGAAATACCTCCACTGCATGAGTCTGCTGCAGGATAGGTGTGAAACTGTGATAAAGCTGAAACTGGGTAGTGTTAAACTCTCCTTTCTTTGCAAGCTTATTCTGAAGCTATTTACTGGAGGATCTTTACAAACAAGGACTCATTTTAACAGGCTTGGCTAGACCTTCAAAATGATTATTTTTTGTACAAGGTTGAATGCAGGGAATTTTGCCTTTGACCCCATCAAAGTTCAACCAAAAGTTTAGAACCATTTTATGATGAGAAGATCATTGAGCACCTAAAAATAAGTGGTTCCCACCTGTTCTATGGTTAAAAATGATCTAGAAAATGTTTTCATTTTCTTTTTCTAAGGGGCTGCAGTATGTTTGACAGACCCTGCAAACTTTTTGGGCGAGATTATCTCTGGACACTTATCCCAACCTCCCCAATGTTGGGCATTTACCTATCAATTAAGACCTTATTGTATGTATTTTATATGGTGGGAATTTGATAGCTATGATAAAAATAAGTGGTTTTGCTTTTTAAATGAAGTTATTATGTCAATTTAAATGGAAGTTATGATCATTCAAACATCCTGAGTCAAATACGATATTCTGCCGTGGTTCTGTCAGAGCACACAGTTCAAGGGAAAAGATGACATCAAAAATTTGCTTTTACATTGTTTGATTATGATAAAATGTAACATTATGTACATTCTTGAGGGTATGTCTTGCTTATCTGAAAAGAAAATTGCCCAAAATAATCATTTTAGTGATTTAGTATACCTTGGATTCATCTTGCTTGATCACAAAATTAGATCCAAATTAAACTCTTAACTATGGCAGAATTCTGGGCCTGATTTGGCACCTTTGACCGGTCATAATTCCACTTAAAATTGACATAGAGACTTCATTTAAAAAGCAAATCCACTTCTTTTCTCAAGATCCAACCATTGATCATTAGATAGGTTTAATGGGATAAAGTCTTGAAATATTAGGTAAGTGCCTACATTTATCATTTTACTATAGAAGGAGCCACAAACGAGAGTTTGTGTTGCAAGACAGGACCCCCCCCCCCCCCCTTTTGTTTTGTATCAGCAAATGGGTATACAAGATTTCTACTTTTAACAGCTCGCTCCATCTAACATCAAGCCTTGTGTCTTTTTTCTCCATGAGTAGTGCTGAGATGTGTGAACATCAACACAGGCGTGTACATTCACCACGTGGTTATCATGGTCCTAGGGTGACATGACACAGGTATGCAGGTGTCACAGGTAGGTTGGTACTCGGTGCAGAATGATGATGACCAACAGGATCACACTGAATCAACTCATGGCACTTTATAGTAGGGTCATGTCATTCTATAAGGCACATGATTGTTTGATTTGATTTGTTTGGTTTGTTTGAAGTCCAAAGGTGGGATCACCACTTCATGGGATTGTCTCATTAGTTTACAGACATTCAGGGTATATTCAGTCCTTTCTTTCTCAGTCTAGACAGGTATTTAAAAGCTGCTTGTCCAACACAGCTAAACAGGTATTGACCATCACATCACATCCCAACTTATGTGAATCCAATGGGACACACCTCGAGCGATTTGGACCAGTATAGTACAAAAAATGTATAATACCCTTGCTTATAAACGGGCTTATAATATATAGCCGCACCTACAAATTTGGCTGTTTTTCCAAGGTGTACCAGGTATCCTAAGTGCGCCTTATACACGAGGTATTAGGGTAGGAATGTAGAGTATAGACATAAGAATGCTGTAGAATTCCACATAGTAAAGGCGATCCCTCCATGGGTATTGTGTGAAATCCTTCAAGAGCAACGACATCCAGATCCCATATAAAACGATGATAAGGATCTTCCATCTGATCACAGCCCCACTTTTATACTTTTATTGTTGGAGATGGCGGGAGCCTGCGGCAAATACCTGTCATGGTGTGATGTGGCCAATCGTGGGAAATTGGGATGAACCCCCTTTCCCCTCCTGTCCCAACCCCAACATTTGTAGTGCCAATGACCCTGCACGTAGCCCTGGGGACGGGGCAGGGGCTTATTTTGAAACAGCCCATCCACACCGACAAAAGGGTCATGTTTCATTTTACCTTTGCTCTTCGGTCTATGTGTTTTCAGTACACCTTCTGGACACATCCAAAATGTAGTTTGGTACGTATAACTTAAATAATATTTCTTTTTTTTGAGGTAGAATACCACAATTTCAATTCATCATTGATGGCAGTTGTTGGAATAAGTCGGTGTAAGAGCGCCTAAAATCTTAATTCACCTGACAAAGTTAAAGGGTAAATCTCAGATACTCTCTCTCACTCTCACCATTCTACAAATTCAGACACAGTTAAAACATCTGTTTTTTTTTTTTACTTATACTTATGAGTTACCCCGTTTCAGTTAAGGGGAGGAGACATTGGATCCCTTATTCAATCTCAAAGGTCAGACTTTATAGAATACAGCAGAGACGTGTCGCCCCCCTTCTACACCTACCTGTTACTCACTAATGGCCACATAGTGCACCAATCTCTCGGGACCAATCTATTATGCCTATGTTTTGTTATTTATGCTCATTTTTTGAGGGTCCTGCAACCCTTCAGATGTGTATCCACATGGTAAAGAGCTCTGGCGAGTAGATCTACCAGGGTTCATCAAGAATATAGGGCAGCAATGTGCATTGCTCGTAACTCAAAAAGAAATAAATCAATAGCCTTGAGCAAGTCTAGCTTGTGGTCTGACATCAGCACTCCCTCACCCAGGTTATTGGCACCACAAAGCCACTATTTGCATAACTCCTGCAAAAACTGCCCTATTCGCACCACATTGCCAAAAAAGGCGGGAAAGTTGATACATGGATCAACATCATATACCTTCACAATTGCAGGCAAAAAGCATCTTATGGTCGCCAACCAACTGACTCTGTAGAATATAGACAATTACTCAAAATTTACAATAGTTGGTACTGAAATACCTTTTCCTGCAAGACCCCTACATCTCCTCCTTTAATGGCACTACAAATTCATTAAGTAATTCTGCCTCCTATATATAAAATATCCATCTTTTTTTAAACTTATTCACACCACCAAAATGACTGAAATTGAGGGGACCCATAGTTGTCTCCTATAACTCTTTTCGAGTTAATAACAAGACATTGGACTCACAACACAGTTATGCAGCACTTGAAGGGTTAAGTGTAGCACATGACATCCCTCTCCTATCTCCTACCCCTACCTTTCAGCCTTTAAAGCTACCTGTAAGTGTAACATCCCCTACCCCCTCACACCCAACTCTCACCTGTTTTGTCCGACAGAAGGTGACATCAGCAGCAACACAGACTGGGGGCGTTTAGCCCCTTTTTACCCCCGTCTCCCATTTCCCCTCCTTGACACTGTACAGAAATAAGACTGGTTTCATTTCACCTCGGGTCTTCGTCCTTTGAGTGCTGTATGTTGCCTCTAGGTTATTAGACCTTGGTCGTCATGATGCACTAATGCAGCGCTGGCGAGTCTACGCGCCAGCATTGCATTGGAGCATCATGCCGACCCTCCGATGGTTAAACCACTCCATTGGGTGATTATAATGCATGGGAATAATATTGGTGAGTTACTCGCCACGGATACATATATATATCATTACCATAGATTAGCATTAGTGCACTGTGTGGTCCTCATAGGACCTGACAGGCCCCGAGAAGAGCAACATAGAGAAAACCAACACCACCTCTGGCTGTCCTAACTCCCTCTACCCCTGCTGGCCCCACCACAACACCTGCCCTTTTTAAATGACGATCTCAATGTGTTGGCACTTAGCGCTGTAGGGATCTAGTGGTTGAAATCAAAATGTAGCTGGTATCCTAAGTACAGAACCCGTGGTGTTGCTCTTAACGTTTACAGACCCCATGGTCTTAATTTTTACCGACTTTACCACAATTACCTGGTACCCACTGCTTAATAGCAATTATACTGATTTTATTTCATGAAATCCCACTTCATTAGACTCATGCACTGCGAACAGTGTGGCATGAATGGTGCACCAATGCAGGGCTGGCAAGTCAATGTCGACTCACTAGTGCTGCAATGGTGCATCACGCCACAAAGAATTCTGAACCTGGACGCACCACGTGGAACTTGGTGTACGATTTATAATTCATCTAAACGGAAAAGGATATTTTACACATCGTACTTACAGTTTGACAGCATTGATAACGACCCATCAACTTACCTACAATTAAAGAGAAGAGACAATTTATTAGCATACAATTGAAAGGACAGTATCTACCTACATACACGATGGAAGAATGCAGCCCTGGAGTCCACTCGCCATGCCGAGTCTATGGGTAAAGTTACAGTGATATCACCAGTGAGTAGCATATACTTCAGATGCTGAAATGCTCGCTGCAAGGACCAGTATTAATCCTCTGTCGGTAGACAAGATGGCGGGTCCCATAGACTGACCCACTAGAGCCTTATAGCACACCTGAATCCATTCACCAGCACAAGCTGTGATTTATCACTACAGCAAAGTTGTGTCTTTTTAATATCGGTTGGTTCACTTTAAAGGCTGTGTGATGCCTCTATATGTTTCTTTTGTAAGCATGATGCAACAACTATAATGTCGATGGCCGGGTCTGTTTGATACCAGCACTGCACTCTTTAGCACTGCATTCCAAACCTTAAGGATTTTATTCAATACCATATGAGCAGCCAATTACTGTATGAATGTAGCAGCGATGGCATGAGTTACTACCCAATTCCGTACATGTATTGCAAGAGCAAAATATGGGCTATATTTAGGGAATAATGCACGGGGCATGGCTGTGGGAGTGCTCTAGACTGTATTGAGACATCAAGGGGCCTTAATGCATTATTCCCGTTATAACACAGAAAAATCACCACCTGCCAACACATGGATATCAATTGTGCAGTCTAAAGGTGAGATGAAGTTAACCTCCTTTGCCAGGAGTGCATTATCCATCTAGATAATGCACGGTCAAACAGCCAATCAGAACGCAGTATTAAGGATAATGCACTCTGACTTTGCCCAGCAATGTTATATCATGCAATAATGCATCATCTAGCCCATTTTATATAGACCAGCTGTATACTGCACTGATGCATCACATACAGATTGGTTAAAAGTTAACCCTTTAAGGGTCGCTGATTCAGGAGTGCATCGTGCTTATTGGTCTTCATGATGCACCAATGCAGTGCTGCTCGCTAGCACTTCGTTGGATCATCATGGCGACCCCCTGGGACTGTATTAACCCCATAGGGTCGGCATGATGCATGAATGTAGCCCGCATTCGCGCAACTGCATCATGACGACCAATGGGTATAATGCATGCATTAGCGGCCCTTAGAGGGTTAACATGGCGATGTACAATCAGTGCGTCAACACTGTGTGTGATGTTCATAGACAGGGCTATCTCATTATGTCTTCTACTTCTCATATAACTCTTTCTTTGTGAAGGGTAATTTTCTAAGTGGGACATTGCTTTAGGGTTTTTTGTTGTGGTGGTGGATATGGGAGAGGCGTTAGGTAATGCAGGATATATGTGAGTAGACATACGGAAAGGATACACCATGAGTCCTCTCATGGGCTGTCTGTTCCGCTTGTCAACTCACATGTTTTATGCTGAGAGTCCCCTTTTAAGTTCTCCCCACATCCTGGTAGGGGTGAAGGTACTGTTACCTTTATTGTACCTTTAAAAATACCTGTAATTTATACTAGCAGCAGACCAGGTCTCTGTTTGATGTTTATCATTCCAAAGTATTATAATCATTGCCTGCCTGAAGAAGACTATCAAGAATAGTAGAAACGCTGCATATAACAAAAAAGAATTCTCGATGTCAATAATCCCCAATGAAATATTGAACTTGAATCCACTTGTCTGGTCTTCTGTTGATATATAATTCATTTCATTCATTGTAATTATCGTCAGAGTCTTGAGCAAACCTACCTTAATTCTACAAACTTTCAAAACGATATAAAATCTATAGAAAGATATAGAAACACTTCCTGCCATCATGAAAGCTGAAATAGCCCTTTTTGTCGCTAATGACACATTATACTGGCATCCCGGTATCTCATTTAGCCCATACACATACCGACAACCCATGACTAAAGGCACATGATTAAAGAGCTGTGGTACGTCATGGTCCCACTAAACATGTTTTGTGGCAAAGTAAAAGGTTTTCTGTCATCCAATGTGAGAGCTTACAATGCACATTTCAAAACTAAATTCCTCGTCCAAGGGGTCAATATCAAAACCGATAAACATGTTGTCGACAGCATCTGAGCTATTTTTGTAACCTGAATTTACCAATATATAAAAGTGACACGAGGTGACCTTTATGATGTTCTATTAACACCCATGTTATCTGTATCAGGGTAAAGGTGAGTTATATATATGATGAGTGTACAACCACTAACTCACTGAGCTGCTCTCTACAGACATATATATGCAGCCCTTTGTATCCATAGTGGTTTAATATTTAGATAACATGATTGCCTTAATGGATCAATGATCTCTCAGTCTATACATGGAGGTTTTACTCACCAGGTCTGCATTCATAGATCAAGTCAATCCTCTACACATCAAGTGCGGCTGGTGCATTAGTGTATCATGCCCATTGGTCGTCATGTTGCTGCATTCAAGCATCATGCCG
This sequence comes from Acholoe squamosa, assembly GCA_949317995.1. NCBI lineage: Eukaryota > Metazoa > Annelida > Polychaeta > Phyllodocida > Polynoidae > Acholoe > Acholoe squamosa. The sequence continues at coordinate 75,682,798 of OX439038.1, forward strand.
ACCCTACAGGGTTATCATACACCCACAGGGTCGGCATGATGCTTCAATGAAGTGCTGGTGAGCAGTCTTGCCTGCACTTCATCAGAGTATCATAACGACCAATGGGTATGATGCATTCCTATATCAGCGGCCCTAATTGAATGGTTAACAGTGCGATCAACATGATGCGTAAATATAGCCCTAGATATCTGAGCTGTATCAATGTGTCATTGCAATATTTAAGGAGTGTATCAACCTCACTGAGAATCACAAGTCATCTTCTATACAGTATGACAAATGAATACGCAATGTATAATGCATTATTGGTGCGTTATTGATTATTGGTACATTAATGGTGCGGTCCTGATAGGGTTAACTCCACCAAACTCATGATCTTCCCGTGAGCTACTCACCCCATCAACATGTATCATTGTACGTGAGTCAATGTAGACTGAGATCTACGTGAGTCAACACCCTCCTTCACCGAGTACAACCGCACTCTACATGCTCTTCCTGATTTCCATCTTATTTTTGTCTGACTTCTTTGTATGAAAATATTTTCCTCTCCCTATTTCCTATGTTTTCCCTAGCCAACATTCCGATGAGTTGTCAGTATATACATGAGTAAGAAGAGAGCCTGGTTTGTCTATGTGAGCTATAGCTGTTGGGTAAGGGATGTGAGTGAAGGACTGCCATGCACATGGGGTACTTCCGCAGGAGTCAGGGACTGCTAACATAAGTGTGAACTGTAAAGATAAGAGTCCATTTGGGGCTCCCTACTACTGACCACCACCTGCACATTTGTCTCACAGAGGGTCGCTTTACGGCATATGCTTACCATTCTTTGGCATTTCCCATTCAGAATATCCTTTTTATATTATGTTTCAGTGATTCACTCTCTATTTTTCAACTTGATTTGTAATATCTTTCGGTCTTTCCTATCACCCAGAGATTTCAGACCGCACAATGCCTCAAATTCACGATCATCGGTCGTCATGGTGTACCAATGCAGCACTGGTGAGTCCAACACTGCATTGACCACTGCATCATGCCAAGAACTCAGATATGTATCAACCTTGTAGGGTTATCGACACAGTTGTTAAAGGGTTAACACAGACCAGCCCCACTTCTCTAAATGCACCACATCAGTTGTACATAGAGTAGGCATTGCTCTGTCAATGTTTTGCCAACTTTTGTGACTTTTGATTAAGGTAGAGTTAGGTTGGAGAGCTTGTCCACATATTGAAGTTTGAGATTTGGTCGAGGCCCCATACTGCGTAAATAGCAAATAGCCTGCAAGAGAAAGTCTTCAAGGAGCTGGGCTAGATCTCCATAGGGAGTAGAGGGCACAACGGTAACCCAACTGCACTACATCGTTTAGCCCTCCAAGTGCAACATAATGGCATAATGCAAAACGCCCATATATGTATAATCATAATGCATGTAACCTGCCATTCCTGGTGAATATTTGCCAGGGCTGCATTCATGCATCATTCAAACCTTTTGAAACAGTAAATCAATCCCATAATGCCTGCATAAATGAAGTATGTGTAAACTGGATGTCTGCAACGATGTATCATGACAACAAATGGGCATTAATGCATGCCAGCACTTACAAGGCTTAACCTACCACAATATGTACCAGGTGAATTTGACGACCACAGATTGGCTAAGTACATACATTTGTATAGCACTACGGTAGCAAAATAGAATTCTTTATTTCTAATATAGGTCTAACAAAGCTATAGCCTATAACATCTGCGCTCTTTGATATGGGTCTATATATAGCCATCATTTAGTTATACCTCTACACTAAAAGTAACCCTTGAGTATGGGTAAGATTTACCTTTTCTACATTGGTTCAACATAACGAGTACTTCCCTCTTATCAAACTCTATTTTGAGTAAATTTATATCAACTTGTATAAATGAAACACAATTCCCATGTTTGATATTCTAGCGTACTATTCGATTTTTGTTTAATCTAAGTTAATTGTGATATTCTTTGAATGAGAAAAGTAGGAAATCTTTCACTGTTGGTCGTTTCTCCATGGGTAACTGATATTTGATCGCACAGAAATCGCACAGAACAAATCCAAGAAATCCTCTGTGTGGTATTATCAAATTTTATCTCCTACAGTATTCTAATCAATATCATTTTACTAAAATCAATATGGCATTGACAAAGTTTGTTATAGGTCACATAGACGTGGATAGACACAGTGTCAAACACAATATGTACATTGACTGGGTACAACATTGTGGTAGATGAACTAGTCTTAGAGTTTAACCTTTGATTTCTTGGGTAAATGCATTGGTCTTAGGTGACAATTTGGAGATAGTTATTGGTATTGCGACCCTTTAATATTGCATTGATGCAGTGTGTTCATTTGTGGCCTTGATGCATCTTAAATGCAGTCCTGGAAAGTCCAAAGACCAGCGCTGCATTTATGTATCATTTCAGCCTTACATGATCATGTCGGATCGGTACAAAGCATGAGGCGCCCTTACGGGACCTGATCATGCACTAGTGCATGGATCATGCATGTCCCGCAAACCATATACTAATAGTAATTATTGGACTCTAGCTGTTATGATAAACTATTGTTTATAGGAGGAAAACCCCTTTTTCTATACGTACAACATGGCCAACACGAAACGAAAATACATAACCTCTAAATACATGCGAATACATGTATGGATTAGAGTACAAGTTCCATCTGGTCAAACAAAGTGTTATGTTTTTGCAGTGCTGATTCCATACTCTAAATATTAAATTGAGAAATATTCCACCATCGTCAAACAGTTTATTTCCTCCTGCTGTTAAGTAAGAAGGTGTAAGGTATGACAAAGGGTGGCCTGTCCAACAAACTCACAGTTTGTCTGCATCTCATACATTTTAATGAGTTCTTATACATAATACCAACACTAAGATGGTCTATTATACAGAGCCTTTATATGGTCCGCTCTCATGAATTTGAGGAAATTCGATAAATTTTTCAGTTCTGTGGGGGAAATACTATATTATTAATATTCCTAAACTAAATAATACTATATTATTAATATTCCTAAACTAATTTCTGTTTACAGACGGGTCAAGACACTTTGCACTGACCAAACAATTCAAGCATACTCCAAACTTTCTTTTTGGCCAGATTTTGGTCAAAGTCTTGAAAATAGACCATATACAACATCCCATCTCACCCCACTCTATAATCCCCACCCCCACTATCAGACTACTAAGTGACCTATAACACACCCACAACTTATCACCCCATTCCTGGCGTTTGATTTGCAAAGTTCCCTCTTTTCAAGTCTTGGTGAAAATATTGACTCTCTATAGAAAGGCTTAAGAGGGAATTAGCCAGAGCCCATGTGAACCCTTCAAAGGTTGGACGATGCCTCCATGTTCATGTTCTTGGGTCGGCATGATGCACCAATGCAGTGCTGGCGAGTCTACTCGCCAGCACTGCATTGGTGCATCATGCCGACCCTTCAGAAATGTATCAAACCCCACAGGGTATGCATGATGCATGACAGCAGTCTTTTGATGCACCATAAAGATCAAAGGACATTCATGTATTGCACTAAAACACTCTGCAGCCCTTTAAGGTGGAAAGCTGACGGTGTTGTATTAAGTACTGTCCCTTGTATTAATGCCCACAGGAGTGCTTTATATATAGTGACTGCCCAGGGGCCGCAGCATACCCCCTGCCCCCAGCCTACAATGGGGCTGTGAGGCTGGGGTGTAGGGCTGCAACAAGGGGGGCACTGACCCCCGTCCCAATCCAATTATCTACAGGAATGTTGGGGATGGAGGTACCGGTTTGCATCTACTGTATGGTGGGCAAGGCAATGTATGAAAGGTGGGGTATCTACAGTCGAATTTGTTGGTAGATATTTATTTTACTCATTTTTATTTGATCTTTTCTCTGTTTTGCTTTCTAATGTGGTGGCGTATTGAATGGGGAGTGACTTTATCTCTGAAAAGTGCTCTTGCCACTCCGAATACTCTTCCTACATAGAACATTTACAACCTATTTTCAAGCAGTTTCACACAAACCTACTTGAGGCCACACCAAAAAAATAAGCTGGTCTACGGATTTTGGTTTTGAAAAAATGGTGCGAGCGAGCGAATTATTATTTATTTTTTTTAAAGATTTTTTTGGCGTCCAACGGATTCCTTGCTGGGAAATTGAGGCGAGCGAACAAATTTTTTTTTTTTAATTTTCCCAAACATCACAAAGAGAAAACTTGTAGAAACTGAAGCGAGCGAAATCCGTAGACAAGATTTTTTTTCAAAGAAAAAAAAAATTTGTATTTCCTAAAATGTGGAGAGGGCGATCCGTAGACCAACTTATTTTTTTTGGTGTGGCCTAAATACTATAAACACAGTTCTGTTAACCCACTAAGGACGACAGAGTTCATTACTGCGTCGTGTCTAGTTGATAAGACTGCAGCATTTGCAGTGCTGCATCCATGCTGATGCTTCATGCGTGTATCAGAAGGGGCAGCATGATGCATGATTGCAGCACTGGTGGAATGATTCATATACCCTAAATCCATGGATCATGATGACAGATGGACAGATTTTCAAAAGTAATCCAATTTGTATAAGCCACACCCTGAGTGTCTGCCTTTGCTATAAGCCGCACCTTGGCTCTTAACAGGCGCCATTTCTTAATACAGTCTACGTATGTAACAAACCCTCGTATAAGCCGCACCCTGACTTCATGGACACCCTTTAAACCGCAAAACAACAGGCTCTCTGAACTGATTTTATGCAGGATTTATGGTATTTTGATCGTATTGTTATTTGACTTAATGAAATATGCTACCCATAAAGGGTTAAGACTAAGGGATCTTGAAATAGACAAGGCAGTGACAGTGACAACATTAAAAGGTCTAGTTAGTGGTGTGAGGGGAATCCCCTAATGGTGGAGGTCACGCATCAAGGACACTTCACTCAAACCAGACAGGCATTGGACTGGTCAAACAGCACCTGTGATGTTTAAATATTGAGCCTGTCGCAATATGATTATTTGCAGCAAAGAGCTTTATGAATTATGACTGCAATGGTCCGCCATAAAGCCTAGATCGGTGAAGAAGCAAAGGGTCACCAGAGGTCAATTTTTACTGCCTGAATTTTCGAGAAAGCCTGTAGACACTGGCCATCTATGTTTCAAAAACCAATAGCCATATTGGCCTGTCCTGGAGGCTAATTCTGGGGAAATCAATAAGGTGTGCTCTAGTTGACTACATGTAGTCGGAAAAAGCGTCTTGCATTAAGGTATGCTTCAGGATATCCAATGGCCCGCAGTGTTCATTGATCGGCTATTGAAGATAGCCTGTTCTAAACTACTGATCAGATGGGACTTCCAACTATGGCTCCAGTACAGCAAAAGGGATAGAAACTCAGAGATGGGGAGTGACTGAGCACAGAAATCTCTGAAATGCTCAATAGTTATTCAGATTCCCATACATATAGATTTCATACAGGAATGAATGTAAAGGATCATTGGAACTTGAGAATCCCTAAAATCAGGGTAAACCCCGAAGACTTCCATTCCTGGAACCTGGGCATTCCCTGACCATCTGTTCACCCTGTAGTAATTGGAGGATGATGAGTCCGACTGGGATGTAAGTTAGATGTGACAGTGTTCCACTAATGGGCCAGCAGCAAACACAACACCAAAAACATTTACCAAGTAGTGTCTCTTCCTAACACCAGGCGGCAGGTAAGTATTGCAGGAGGCAGCCACTTGGTCCTACCCAGATGTACTCTGGTCACAGCAGGATGGATTTATAGCTCTTTACGTGTCCTCCCTTATGCATTTATCTTCCAAATACAAGGTGCAGTTCTGGTGAGTATTATCAGTTAATTATAGGTTCAAAGACTACATTCGTGCATCATACAGATCCTATAATAATGCTGATACACTCAGATGAACCTGGAGCAAAAATGCAACCTTGGTGAGCCTTCTTATAAGTTGCATACATCAAGTCGCCCCCACAGGGTTGATACAGTTGTGGGAGGTTGTGAGTCGCCATGATGCACCTAGTGAATGCAGCCCTGGTGAGGATATCCCTCGTTGATGCAATAGTGCATCATGTGATATGGACTTAATACACTCTGGAATGGATAGCCTTTGATATGCACCACAAGCACTCGTACAAAGGTCACAAAATGTAAATATGTTAGGAGGGGGGGGGGTGAAAATAGACGAGGGCTTACCTATCTCTCTAGAACCCACATTGAGACCACCTTGAGAGGTATCGTGTGATCACATGTCGTCCATCAGGTGCACGTCAAGGACGTGTTATCATACAGACCAGACCTCAATTATAAACCCACCCACTGATCAAAGACACCCTGGGTTTCAAAGACACCTGCCTCACCCTGATCTATTTACACCTTAACCCTTTAGGTCTAGTGACTGTCTGATGGATCCAGGTTTAAATATCCTCTCTCGTTGTCAATAATGCAGTTCTTGTTAGCCTACCAGCATTGCATTAATTGGATTTGGTTCATTTAATATCATTTAACGACCACATAGTGCATTTGTGACATTACATGTTGATCACTGTGTGTGTGCTTAGCCATGGTGATCCTACAGGTGCATACGCTTCTAAGGATCGAGTCTGCAGGTGCATGACCGAGGAACATGAATCGGGAGGCATCGCGTAGCCGTAATAAAGGGTTAAGACTTCCTGTGGTGAATTCATTCACACATACATGTACACATATCTCTTAGATGCAGTCCTCAAATTGACATTGCTTCAAGCTTTGTAGGTCTACACATGCTATATGTATGAATTTCAGCTTATTCCGACGTTTGTACATTGGTCAATTGGTATTTTACTAATAATAATAATATATATATATATATATATATATATATATATATATATATATATATATATATATATATATATATATATATATACACATGTACTGTAGATTCTATAGATATGTGTTGCCCTTGGGCTGCTATAAACCACGGAATACCTAGAATTCCATCCCTAAACACGCCCATACTATCAATATGCCAATAACCTGTGCATCATCTAACCACGGCCAAAGGTCGCACTCAGAGCTGTATTTCACTGGATAACCCCCTAAGTCTTGTCTGAAGTTTTCACCTTAATGCTCCTTTGTCGTCATGATGCACCAATCGTCCAATGCAGTGCTGGCTATTAACTCACCAGCACTTACTCAGTGCATCACTGCAAGCTCGTGCTTTGAGAGCATATATGAGGAATCGGCAGATGCATTGAGGCATCATGGCGATTAATGGATATGACACTAAGCGGCCTTCTAAGGGTTAATGGGTGAACATCTCCACTCCTGTTTGTCTACGTCAAAGATGGCCGTGTGTTAGTTTAGTAAGGGACAGGTCAACATGACCTTAAAATGACCTTGAGTTTTAACACCCAGACTCAGCTGAACAAAGTGTCCCCCAAACACACCAAACATTGACGGCCTTTATCTCTCTCTTTTTTTTTACCATGGCAAAGGTCATAGAAAACAATGAATTTTCATAACTTAAACTGGTTACCTGAAGATTATTTTATTCATAGATGAAGTGGATATTGACATGAAAGCTTCAGAGAGCTATTGACAGTTTTTGAACTTTTTCCAGATGGTATCAACTGTTATTTTCTGGTAGGTCTACATCATGTTTTATCTGCATTCCAGTAGCCACATTTCATTCTGGGTTGGCTGTGCTAACCTTCAGTTGTATTTAAAATATAAATGTCAACACCAGAGATAGGAGTGTGAAGCACGTGTTTATCTAACACAAAATGCCACACTTCACACAGACCGTCTGTGGCATACCTCCCACTCACCGACTTAGCTCTTAAATGCACGCTAATGCAAGAGTGCATCATGCCCATGAGTCAGCATGATGCACAAATGCAGTGCTGGTGAGTCTACTCGTCAACACTTCATTGGTGCATCATGCCCATGAGTCAGCATGATGCACAAATGAAGTGCTGGTGAGTCTACTCGCCAACACTTCATTGGTGCATCATGACCATGAGTCAGCATGATGCACAAATGCAGTGCTGGTGAGTCTGCTCGCCAACACTTCATTGGTGCATCATGCCCATGAGTCAGCATGATGCACAAATGCAGTGCTGGTGAGTCTGCTCGCCAACACTTCATTGGTGCATCATGCCAACCCTCTGGATGTGTATGAACCCTGCAGGGTTGGCACAATGCATGAACATGTAGTCCTGGTGAGTTACTCGCCAGGCCTACATTAATGTATTATGCTGTCCCTAATATGGGGTTGAGAAAGTTTATTTCAAATAAATCTGTGTATTCATTTATTACTGTACAAAGATTATATATATGGCAAACCATGTAATTCCTTTTATTATATCTGAACTGATGACATTAACATGATTGATCAGAAACTCATTACACAGTTTATGTATCTTGTTCAATTACAGGATCACGATACATATTGTCAGGCCGCATACCAACATACCACAAATTTTAATGTTTATGATACAGTTTACGGCTCCAGATAAAATTGACGTATTGTGACTGCATTCCTTTAATGGCTAGTACTTAATGTTCATCGAGTGAGTGAGTGTGTGAGTGAGTGAGTGAGTGAGTGAGTGAGTGAGTGAGTGAGTGAGTGAGTGAGTGAGTGAGTGAGTGAGTGAGAAAACTGGATTAATGCCTGCCCATATATATGTGCAGGAGATACTCAAAACACAGAAGATGAGAGTCAGGGAAGCACATGGTGACACTTCAACCCCAGGACTTTTAATATGACATTGGGATTGACGGGGCGACCGAGATGGGTCTTACTCTTCATATGTTCATGAATTTTGATTTTCCTGACTTTCTGTGACACTCACAACTCAGTCATTTTTTGACGAGAACAAAAGGGAGATAGAATGATGCCAGTCTTGGTATTGCCATGATGCATGGAAGTGGCGCTGGTGGGTTACTCACCAAACCTGCTAAACCTGCTAAACGCCTAAAGGCCATGGGACAATAGGGCACTGTGCAGTCCTTAAAATGCTAACAGTGCTGCCATGTGCACGTCGTGACACGGTAGTAAGTGAACCCAAAGAACCCGGATTAACCTACAAGAATTATTCTTCATAAACAGTTGCTGTAGGTTGCAGTATGGAGACCAGGGATGTAGACTAATATCACCCTGAGGCCACATACCGCCTACCATTCCTAACTGTATCTTTAGTGTTCATTCACAAAGGGTCAGCTATATATCATACCCTGGCATGAAACAGGTACTTGAACGTTTGTTATGGAAATGTAAAAACTCTTGAATATGCCTAGTAATAGCTATCACTTAGAGGTAAATTGAGTCCCTCTTTTCAGGAAAATAGCCATCCTCTACCCCCTAAAATACACCTATATATCTGGTTTATACAGCTTTAAGAAGATCGACACTACATGTCATTGTTTAACATTCAATCACAAATAGACTGGGCTTGATAGAAATACACGTTTGCACTTTTAACTTTAACTGAAAACTGCTACCAAGTCTGTTACTCAGTTCTCCAGCAGAGATGCCACACACTGGCAGACAAAGACAGAGAAATTGACGACTTTGGAGACCTGATTTATCAAAATATTGTTATAATTCAACATAGAAATCTCTAGAGAAAACCATGAATTCCTGGTAAACCTGAAGAGTGGCATCTCTGCTGTAGCTATGTTTGCATTATGGATCACCACTGTATGCCCCAGTCTGTACACAGCCTCAGGGCTATACGTGAGGAACAGCTCAGAAGCAAATACCACGGTAACACTCCATAACGAGCTACTCATGTGGTAGTGTACTATACCTACAGCCTGGGGCAGTCTGAGCCTACACAACACACGGGGCTTCTACACACATCCAACTAACAACTACCCGCTATGTCATTAATCAGGCACTCTCTGTCTCTAATACTATCTGGTACATGCTGGAGGAATGGGAGATCCTAGACCAACTTCCAAAGAACATTACTACTCGGCTCTTTCATCATGTTCTGTATTGTGAGCTGTTCGGAATTCCATGTTTCCTTTCTTCTTCTGCCAGATATAGCTCACGACACGAGCAGGAGTAAAAGTTATTTTCAACAACTTGGTTCTTTCTTCTTCTTGGAAACGTCAGTTTGGTTTTATAAGATTTCATTGAAAAAAAAAAAAAGTTTTCTGAGAAAAGGAAAATTCTTTTTGACCGTGCATGATTTGAGATTATAGTGTGAGAGAATCCCCTGTACGTTTTTTTTTTTTAACTTACTTTTACAAGTTTATTGGAACAAAATATAGAGGCTGCGTTCCAGTTGACATGCCACCACTCGGTTGTCACGTCCTGGGGTAAGATGTTCTTACCCTCTTTACTGACACATGGGCTCTTTAGTTCTTCAAAGGCGGACAGTGCATTGGTAAACCTTAAATTCATACCAAAGATAAGCAATGACAAACACCACAGTTTACATCTAATTCAAAACCTAAGTTTCCAAGAAATACTCATTGAATGCCCTTAAGGGAAACGTGTCTCAAATCAAACACAAGTGATACATTTTGGCATATTTTCCCTGACTCATGACATAATTTTCCTGAAAATCCTTGATTTTCTCTGACTACTTAATTTTCCCTAACTTTCCCTGACCTGTCTAGTGAGTAGACTTCCTTCGGCTTGAAAAGGTCTGCATAGGCACTAGGCTGCTGGCAACAAATGGTCATAATGCATTAAAGCACTATGTGTCACTTCCAAGACCTTGAAAAACGGTCTAATAGTAAACACTGGGGGTGGATGGGACAGGGGGGACGCCGGGAGGGACGCCAAGGTGGTAGTAGTCGAGTAGCAGTAATACTTACTCCATCACATACAGAGACAGGAGGACATGGTCATACAGTGTAGTGTAAGATCCCATACAGTGATCCCCATACAGAGGGTAACAATGGCAGAGAGGCCCTACATAGTGTTTGCTACTGTACGGTCCCGCCACATGGGTCGTGACAAGGGTGTCAGCGTGGGAAGTGAGGCTTGGGTGGGGGGGGGGGGTGAGATGGGAGGTGGGGAGATGGGGGCGGGGGGGGGGGCTGCTAGGACAGCACAAAACAGAGATTTGTGATTACAAATTTATCATTATAATGATAATGTACCGATGCAGCACCAATGTGCAACAACCTATCAGGATCGTATGCCGGAGATGCTTCTCACTATGACACTAAAATTTGAAGATTACCCTGATTTTCCCAATTATGTACAACCACAACTATAAAAATGCTATAGAAAATACAAGTTAGGAGCCGTGACATCTTCAACCCCATAGGGTCGTCATGATGCATGACTATGACCCAAGAGAGGAAACTCACCAAGGCTACATTTATGCGTCATGATAACCAAAGTTCATACAGCCCTTAAAAGGTTACTAGGCCTATAGGTAAGATGAGGGACAGAATGGTGTATGATGTGACAATGGGGTGGGTTGGGGGTGTGAGGTGAGGAGAGGGGCAAATATTGGAGGATCCACACAGAGTATGATCAGGGTTTTAGACTGAATAGATCAGGATGGTGCCACAAAACACTCTTATTCACCCTATAAGAGCTACATGCCGCATTAATGCTGCATTAGGCCCTTCAGTCGTCATGATAGGTGAATGCAGCGCTGCTGTGTATCTAACTCACCAGTGCTGCATTCATACATCATACTGACCTTACAGGAGCGATGCACCTGACAGGTCGGCATGATGCACCACTGCATTGGTGCATCATGCCGACATAGATACACAACACTGGACACCTTTAAAGTGTTAGAACCTACATAACAGTAGCTACCATACCATACCATTGTAGTGTGGGTTGTCTGTGTTGTGTCACTATTTCCTATTTTGGAGGTCTGTTTCTGTTTTCTTCCTACTATACCTCAGCGGTCTGGGTGTCTGAGTGAGTGTTGAGATTGAGAGAGGACGTTTAGGGACACTGTTATTGTGTAAATAGTGGAGTTTAGTTGGTTTTGGGGGATATCCACAAACCACACTTAACCCTTTAAATGCATATTACCCATATGTTGTCATGATACTGGCAAGTATACTCACCAGAGGATGCAGCAATTTGAAAGGGTTAGAGAAGGGAAAGGGTCACCATACAATCACTGGGCAACGTGAGGACAACATTTACTTATAATTATAGTATATACCATAACTTTTCTTTTGGCAAAAGACCAAGCTGCCATACACTCTTGAAACATGGAATACCTTACACATGAACACTGTCCTATAGTATTGTACAGCTATATCTGTCCTATAGTATTGTAGAGCTATATGTTGATATTCTAAACGTTCTTTATTAGATTATGATTGTATTTGATTACAGAACGTCTGTTCAGTCTAATGCATTTTTGAATTTGGGATTGATTGTGAGTAGAATTCAATGGTTTGGATTTTCCATGGATTAGATATGGTGATGCCGTATAATCAGTTCAATGTAGGACGTGCACGAAAGAAAAGAAAATAACTCAAAAACTGTGCTTTTTTCCCCCTTTCTTTCCTTTCGAGAGGAAGCTAGGGGGGGGGGGGTGGAGCATGCAGACTCATGACAGTCATGTATTTTCCTTGGTATGAGCAGGATTTACTTAAAACGCTTTATTTTGCGTTGGGAGCTATAGCAGACGACATTTATTTGTTGCTTCCTCCCACCAGACGACACCCACTTGTCACATCTGGAGGTAGTAATATGTACATATGGAGTGGGCAGTGATTTGTTGAGGTAACTTCATGCCGTCCATATTGTTAATCCTTTCAATGCTGCATCACAATTGATGCATTATCATGATTTAATTATGTCCAAAATTTGACAAAAATTTGACAAAAAATCTACGCTATAGAACCATTATTTTTCAAGTTTGAAGAAAGGTGTGACTTTGTCTGTAGTTGAATTTAACCAAGAAAATTAAGCATCTAGATCTAGAGACAACAGTTTGCCTATTTGGTAAAAGTAAAAGTAGTACACAGAGAAAAGGAAACGTGTCATAATGACATATATTAGCCATGTCAAACTTTGTCCCCCACGTGACATGTATAGAAGCATGTCAAGTGGCTTTGACACCCTCATATGTTATATGTCAAGCTTGCTTGACTGCTCATTTATGGACATGTCAAGGAGGGTTGAGTCTTTAAAATGACACATGTCAATTAGTAGTTGACTTGTTGATATGGCACATGTCAGGACATGCTGACTACTCCTAGGTGAGATGGTCAAGACAATTTGACAAGCTCACTGCTATACAACGCTTGCATAGTTCACTTCTAGTTTAGGACATATCATATTGGATAATCAATAGGTGATTTGTCAACAATGCACGTTTTGAATTAATAAAATAAGCCTCCTGATTGTTTAGCATGTTTATTGAGAACTCTTCTTTTATGTGATATTATTCAGGCATCAGTAATCTAGAGTGTTCAATACAACAATGTCCTGTCTGAGATAACAACTTCATCCAGAAACACCCTCTATCAGACTTTATTTGGATCTTAACCTTTTGATCCGTCCTAGCAGCTTCGACAATCGATTGTCTTTTTCATTATCTATAATCCTGAGTACGAGCTTCTGCAGAAACGCTAGTGTACCCTTTTGCTTTGGTTGATACAATATGCTAAAGACATACATAGCTGCCATCAGGATAAAGAATGCTTTGTGGAAGGATTCAGTCTTTCCTATAAGCGTACCATCCATGTATATGTCAAAGTCCTTGTGCTCCAAGAATGATCCTCCATATGTCCTTATATGGACACATCCACCTGAGTCAGAGGGGGCCTCTTCAATCTTCAGAAATTCTCCCAAGTTTTCGCGAACTTGCCCAGGAAGGCACAAAAGCCCCAAGGTCCAGTATCCCTCTGTAATAGAGATAGATGAAATATATTTTTCTTTTGGTAATGACATCGGTATCCCATAGGAGAAACCCATAAATAGGGTGTCCCATAGAAAGAAGAATTCAGTGATAATTACCCACTTTATTTCTCAGTTATCAATATTATTTGCAAAACTAGTGTCATTTACATAGTATGAATGATTAACAAAAACAGAACAATGCAGTTAAGTGGGTGAATGGTCCTCCTCTGTCGGCATCAGTGGGTAATATGGCCTGGGTTTAGGCCAGACTGGTGGGATTACACAGTCCTGGGTGGAACCACCAGGGGGCGACTATGCAACATACTCCACCCCATCTGGTGATGGTGTGTTGATACATTGGGTTTTATGGTATTTCATTTTTTCAATTGGAATTCATATTTCTGTAAGTTATGTACAAGAACCACTATAAAAAAGGTGTCACCCTTTACGCTTTTATTTCTTTTTTATCAATATTACTTGAAATTTTTTGTCATTTACAGAGTATATGATGAACATACCTTTTTGTTTCTCTAGGTCCATCAGGGACTTCACATCAACTTGAGTGTACCCCACAACTTCTGGGACTTTCTTCATAAGTGGTTGAAGTTGAGCCAGTGATTTTGAGTACTTCTCTAGTCCAGCCTCCCACACTTCAGTCATCCCTTTGCCACATATCCGGTCAAATTCTGAAATGATCTGCAAATGAAAATGCCTGTCAGATATTTCAAAATGTAAGTCTACAGGAGTTTCTTGGTGCTACCATTATAGTAAATTCTGATCTGGTGTAGATTTTACATTTTCAGAGATCACCTCACAGTACCTTCGCCATGGTAGTTTTACTGGTATGCAAACAGTGTTTGCTTCTTTATCATCAGGCCATCCATGCATAATTAATTTGCTCAAATACAAATTATTTATTTGCTATCTCTCAAACAAGCTGCAACCAAAACTTTATATACTCCTGTATACACCTGGATTTGGAAATATAGTGATGTAGTACTATTCTAGAGTGTAAAAGCCCCATTTCACAAAGCTCTGGTCTGGATTGGTCCATAAGCCACTATTGGCATGAGGCATTGACTTTATACATCTTGTTAAGCCTTTAGACCTCAAAATGGCCATAAATTACCATGACTGCTTTCCTCGAAATGGCTGATTTTTGATGATTTTCATTTAAATTATTGCCCAAATAAAACCCAAAGTAAACCTGTTGTTGAAGGAGGTAAATGGATATGGGGAAAAGTGAAAAATTTGGTTGCTCAGATAATTTAGGGCTGATTTTTGGCAGATTTGACTGAACTCTTGTGGAAAGAAAACATCATTTTATGCAGTTGTTTGGGGTCCAAATTGTTAATCTACAAGAGATGTGATGGAATTTGGTTCACTCGCGATGGATAAACTGTTTGATATAATCTATTAAAGTAATTATATTACTCAGGCGCACCTGCTCTGCAGAAAATAATATAGGGTATTCCTCCCGAACTTTTATGACTGAGGCCTTTTTCGCAACCACTAGGTCCCTTCTATCGGGGAATGTTTTCACCATTTTGGATTCAACCTTCTCTGCATCACGGTTAAGGAGGCGTGCCTGCTGATGGAGATACTTTTTATGTTCGGCGATTGTGGTTGCATCTTCCCCAGCTAGTTGTGGAGGCAGATAAAAAGGCACACCATACTGCAGCTTTTGACGCTTTCTTGGTGGTAGAGTGGAAGGAGATTCCCCGCGGCGTCTTCTTGAATTCTCCCGACGGTTGACAACCACAGGTTCTCCATGATCCCCACGCCTACGTCCATTGGAAAACCTATCCACTATCCTCTGGTGCCAAATACTCTACAATAGAAACAAATATTCAATTCTTTAACCCTGTAAGGGCCACTGCTGTCCTCAGACAGCATATAAGATGCCCTGTGGCACATTTCTGACATCCATATGGACAAAAATGTTCCTTTTAACCCTTTAAGGGCCACTGTTGACTAAAGGGCTGCATCATGCCCTTTAGTCGTCATGATGCATGAATGCAGCCTTGGCACTGCATTCATACATTGGAAATGTACAAAATCACAGAAGCTTAGATTTCCCTTCCTCCTAAGCTAGTAATGTAGTACAGTATTATATAAAGTGGAATGTATTACTCACATTGATCTATGCATTAAAAAGCTCTGAACACTAAACATCTTTCAAACATTGCTTGATATCTTTGAAATGATGTCTTCTTCCAAGACGTAGTCTGTAAACATGTATGGAATGAACCATTCAGAAACCAGTGCAAATGGCATAAAGCATAATTAGTAAAAAAATAATTCAACAACTACAAACCTGTGCTTCATCTGCTTTTACATCCTCCATATCAATTAAATTGGGAAACTTCGCAAGAAGGGTCCTTGTCATGATCTTGTACTCACTATTTGTAGAGTGGCTGCAATGATATGTGTATCCTAATATTAGAATTCACTTTACCCTGATAGGTTTGCTGTTTTTGGTAGTAGTGTATGATAGTTTTACCAAACCAGGGGCCTGTTTTCCCTATTTTATGGACTGCAGTATGTGCGTATATGGATGTCTGTAATTGACATATGGACCTCCCTTTGTTGGAAAATAACATGCATGGTTGGGGGAGGGGGTTAACTAGGGCCCTGTTTTCCTTAAACTGTGTTAAAGTGACACAAATTGATAACAGACACAGACAATACATACAGACATCTGTTTTTTCCCTATGCTAAAATGCATTAAAATGATCAAAAATAATATCAGCTACAGACAATACATAGGGACACACATAGATCTAAGTATGGACATCCGTATATCACATCGGGACATCCAATTGTTACATACAGTCGTATGTATGTCATTTTTAGGATACAACCTGGTGACCCCCTAGCCATATTTGATTTACCAACATATATAGGTCCATATGTGACATACAGACATCCACATCTCTCTGTATCTGTCCGTAAGATAAGGACAAACAGGGTCCAGCCTCTACAATTTCTATTCTGCCAAATCACTCTGGGTAAACTTATAAATGTAGTCTGTATAAAAGACCTTAGTAATGTGACTCACACTTACAAAATGAGGAATATATCACATTTTATAGGACAGGGATACATGGATTCAAAAGGTGAAAGTGCTGTTTTGTCCAAAAATGAGTTATCCGCAGTTATTGGCAGATGCCATTTATATCATCCAGCCAAAACAAATTGTTTATTTTCAGGAGTTTGACATGGTTACCAGATTCAGAACATTCTGTATTTTGTATTGAATATGCGAGTCCAACAAACTATTATGATAAAATCATTGTATCATAGGTGTTTTTAGGAGCTAATTCATTTTGATTGTCCTAGTGATTATTATCATGTATGATGCATTTGGAGCTTAAGTCCCACGTTTTTTTTAGTAAGAACCAATGTTTTAGGAGGGGTGCTGACATAAATAATGTCTCATATCAAACATCATAATATGAAC
Source organism: Acholoe squamosa (assembly GCA_949317995.1). Classification (NCBI taxonomy): domain Eukaryota; kingdom Metazoa; phylum Annelida; class Polychaeta; order Phyllodocida; family Polynoidae; genus Acholoe; species Acholoe squamosa. The sequence goes on from OX439038.1 coordinate 75,700,110, forward strand.
TTTGATAATGATTCTTTTTTTTGCCGTTTTGCTTGCCTAGGGTGCAGTGTATCCTTGTGTGTAATTAAAGTAATTAAAGATTTTGGTGCCTGCAACCTCACATGGAACACAAAGGGTGTCTTGCAGAAGGTGCTAAATAATTTTTGGACACCTGGTTTTGTTGTATACTTATGAATATTGAGAGTGCAGTTTTATAATAAGAAAGAGCATGCTTTTCAAATCTTTATGTTGGAATGACAAGTCAGACTTCATTTATCTGTTTATGGCAATGACTTACAATTTCCCTAATGTTGTTGTGAGATAATTGTAGATGCCACCAGTCACCTTCTGGACATCGGTCCGGCTCAAATCCTGCTTCTGGGCAATTCGGGTCAGTGTGTATGCTGGAAGGCCCATAGTTTCGGTGGTCAATACAAAAGGTTGTGGCAGGGGCACATGATCAACCCTCACTTGTATATGACTTCCATTTGAGCTATAAGAAATAAAAAAAGGTGAATGAAGACAAAAATGCTGTAAATATATGTGTAAAGGACAGTACCATACTTTCTCCAATTGAATAGACTTGATACATTAGTGGCCTGTTTAAGCACTGCGGTTTGACATGAATGCATGGGGGAAATGGGGATGATGCAAACACTTTTCATATAAGTGCCTGTCTTTGATACGGCTGTGGGTATGAAGGTATTAAAGGGGAGGGGAGACTATAAATAAGACGGAACAGCCTGTGAACCCACAGGGGGTCTCATATATGGTGGAGTCAAGAGCTCTGGTCAAATATGTCAAGTTATCCCAAATATCTATGTCTAAAATGAATGCTATTTTTTATAAGATGCATAGCATGTGTGGGGATATCAGTTTGAGAGATATACCTAAAATCAAGTACTTTTGATAAATAAAATACACAGAAATGAAGTTTTAAATTTTCCCCAACTGTCAAAATTTTGAAATCTGGCTGTTCCATCAATTGACACACACTCCCTATTGTCTGGTCACTGGTCATTTTATTGAGCTGCTCCCACTACCACCCCACTCTCTAATGACTCCAGCCAGGCCAAACTTCACAGGAGGCACCCTGCTGGGCAATAAAAATTAGCATCTCTCTGTGGATGCGGTATAAGACCTGCTGAGAGGGCCCAGCAGGCCTCCAACTCGTTGGGACACTAACGAAAGTTTCCTCTTTAAAATTACACTGGCCAATATATTGAATATCTCTTCAAGAATTTGATTTAAGTTATGTAATAATCCATTTTCAATCCATTCATACCCAGTATTATGTTATAATTTGAAAGAAAAAAGACTTATGATTTGAAAGAAAAAGAAATCTTCAAATGTTTGAGAAATGACTATTAGGAATGTGCTGGTATTAAATGAAGATGCTTAGTCAAGAGCACTATAGTCACTATAAGGTTCCTTGCTGATTGATTCATTGCTAATGCAATAGATACCGCACCAGAGAAATGCTTGTGAGTGTGAAACAGGTTTGATAACTTGCATGTTATTCATTGAATATATTGTATTATGAAACAATGGTCTGAGGTCTGCTAAGATAATATATTGCCTACCTAGGGGATGATGGCCCTGGTGCAGTGACTTCAGCATATTCCATAGGTTCTGAAGGATGAAGGATCCCATCATCTGCTGGGGCAACATTCATAGAGACATTCACCTTCAATTTTGTCATAGATGGTACTGAGGAGATGTCATCTACAGTCACCCAGTCATTCCACTTTTCGGAGATCATTTCAAATGTTACCTGACTGTAAGGAGCCATAAGGAACACTTCCTTTACTTTTTTTTCCACATCTTCCCCGTCTGCCACAGCTACCTCTCTGGACAGGCCAGCACACACCACCAAGAACTCTCGCATGATTCTGTGGACCAATTATGAAAAGTATTGGTTACTTGAAATTTAGATTTAGATGATTTTGAATCAGAAAAAAATTTCTTATTCTAACATGAGAGGTCTAATCAGGTTCATTCTTTTATGACTGCAAACATTCACAAGCATGTACATACATGTCTTCTGAATTCAAGGTGCAACATAATGCCGCAGAGTCACATACTCTGAGCCACAGACTCTGTAAATGCCAAGAGGATTTGGATCAACAAGGTCAGCCTGTGAGCACACTTTCCATTCCTCTCCAGTACCAATGCTAAATGCATGGAAGTGTTTGCTGAATTCTCTTATGAATAGCACCCTGCAACACAAGTAAGGGCTATGATTGGCAAACAAAATATGCTCAATCCTAGAAAATTCGTATTCGTCTTCTAAACGCCCAGTGATTACAGCTGTGCCTTTAGCATAGGTCTTTCCTTGTATTGTCACTGATGCTGTTTCAATGACTGTGGTTTGTGAACCAATGTGTTCTTTCAGGCTGTTTTGTAGGTCTTCATTTAGTAGCTCGACATGCACTTCTGCAGCATGTGTTGTCTGCATTTCTTTCGTACCAAGGAATGTATGGTTGCACCGAAACATTGCTTGCTGTTTTTGGTGCCGTATTGCCATGGTTTTACAGATGTGTCTTCTGTTTTTGGTTCTAGTGCATATCTCTTTGAAATAACAGTGCTTTGCCTCAAAGCGCATGGTCCAACAGTGGACAAGGGGACCAAACAGTCTTGTCTGTGTAGGGTAATGAACCATGAAGTGTGATTTAGGCTTCAGAGGGGCATCTGGGTATAGCTCTTTTGCCATTTCAAGAAACTCAGCAATTCGTATTTTCATGTATGCTAGATCACGTGGAAGGTACTTTGGGGCAAAAAGGATTTCTACTAAGCCAACAAGTTCACCAAGCAACTCCCATGAGCTGTAGTCTTCAGTCACATACTGACCTACATATAGTGGCAGTAAACGCAAAAAACAGTGCATTTGAGATTGTGTGAATCTTGGCTTAGGGCTAGTCATGGGTGGGGGCTTGTTTGCCTTGTCATTGGTAGAATAAGGGAATCCTTCTATCTTTTCATTCAACTGGTCGAGAGTGAAAAAGCCTTCATTGATCAAGCTCTCCAAAATGAGCTGAAGATACTGGGGGATAACCCCCTCTAGAAGGTCATGTGCAATATCAAAGGGAAGTCCATTAATAACATGGAAATATTGGAGACTGTTGAGGGGTGATTTGCACTTTACACCATATGTAGATGGCTCTTCCAACCCATTTTCAACATCACTAGCCTGCTTGTCATAGCATTGTGGCGTTCGCAGAGGAAAGGACTCTCTGAATATAGTCTTCCATGCTGCTTGTGTACCTGTGCAAAATCTGCAACATCTTTTCACTTTTGAAAAGCTTTCCTGGAAGCCACCTATCGAATGTGCTCCAAGATTATCTGCTGATATGAAGGAAACAGTTCCCTTCAGATTTACATTTTTGCCCTCTTTGGAAATAGAAATGCCCTCAGTCTCTAGAATTTTCAAATCATTTAAAAGTTCTGTCATGATGCTCTGAAATCCATACAACTTTACAAACCTGGATCTCACAAGACTAGCTAATTGAATACAGGCCAACTGAGATCTGAGTTTTGGCTCTATGTTGCCAATTATGAAATAAAAAGCTGTAATTTTATAGTTTTGAACAACTCCTGGGGACCCTAGGGGGTTTACAACAGTAAAGTCGTCGCAATATAGTTGTATTTGAATGGTTGGTGATTCTGAACCAAAAAGTGCATTTGATTTATATAGTTCCCCATCACAATAATCTGCAATGTAATCTGCTGTTTGATTGTTCTTGAAAATCTGGGCCAGAACATCTTGATGCTGTATCAGGGACTTAAGGTTTTCTAATATAGGCACATACTGCATAGTGTGCATCTGTCCCTCTGGTGATCTACCGAGGACTATCTCTGTGGGTTCAATATATGCCCCACATTGCTTCATATACTTATCCAGTTTCCACCTTGTACCAACCCTTTCTGATGCCCCTGCAGCATTTGAGTTTTGTTCATCTAAAAGAGCATTAAGGTCAGCCTCACTGATTGCACCATTTGCCAATGACCTCACCTTCCCAAGCAACTCTTCATTATTTATTTCAAGTATATGGTTTAATTCCTGAGACACTTTAGAAATGACAGAATTTGGGACTTTGTGCTTTTCTTGTAGCTGTATTAGAAATGTTGCTATGCGTTGATCAAAATTGTATGGGCTACTGGGAGAGTCAGTGGGTGCTACAAATTGAGCATTTTGTTGACCCTCTAATTGATGGGTTGCTTCACCGTTATCTTGGGGGTTTAGTTCAGCACCACTTCCTTCACAGTTATATGACTCTTTGGCTTGCCTGTGCTTTCTGATTCTATGTTTTTGGAATGTTTTGACATTTTTGAATGTCTTTGGGCAGTTTGGGCAGTAAATCACAAAATCATTAGTAAAAGAATGCACATCTCGATAATGGGTTAATAGTTCATCAAATGAGCGTGTTATATATGGGCAATGGGGTACAGAGCAAGGTTGATTTGTGGCCCTGTCCATGGTTAGATCTGTGTCTTTACAACCCTAAAGCAATCACATATGCATAAACACAGAAGTTAGCAAGAGTTCATTGGTTTGTGTGAGGTATTGCTACTTGGGCTGAGTCCTGGAAAAAAAGTATAATGTAATTTAATGCAGTTAGAAACAGATTTGAGAAGAGATCTTAAAGATATTGTATCTTGAAATACTTCTGCATGGTACCTCTAGAGTTTATTTGAAAATATCCAATAATGACATGCCTTAGGTTGATAGGGCCCTGGATAGTATTTATGGTGAGACATTATTGTATGGACTAATGGACAAATTTGTGAGTACATACAGAAAACATGGGATCCAGTGTATTTGGCATTTTGGCAAAACCTGGTGTATAATCTAAATGGCTAATGTAGGGCATTGTGATAGAGGTAAGAATGGCCTGCCATTATCTGAGCTTTCTAATAGCAAGAGAAATTTTAAAGTTGGTCAAATGAAAGCTACTTTAAAATGTCAAAACATTTGGCCTGTGTGAGAGGGTAATGGCCAGTGTGAGAGGGTAATGTCCAGAACACTGGAGATAGGATGAGCTAAAATGGTTCAGCAGTAACCATGCCTAACAAGTGCAATACCTAGACCTGTAACCTGGTTTACAGGTACCTTACAGGGTGGGTACCTGCTGGCAAACATTGTCTGCATTTGCTTATCCAGCAAGCACGTACCTAAGGGCCCCAGATGGGATTCCTATGGGCTTCCTAGGCTGGCTCAGGAGTGGGCCAAAGCTGGTAAATGTCAGAGTTGCCAGAGAGGTTTATACATGGGGCAGGCTGATACACGGCGGGTGATATAAGGATGAGATCCTAGTCTGGATAACAATCTTATTTAGATGAGACAATATGAGAAATGGGATCTCAGAAACAGGACATATGACACAGGACAATACACATATTTCTAAGACATGAGATAGAAATATTTCAGCACAAGATTTTCTAAGACACAGGACTAAGAACAGGACTACGAGAATCTTGGAAACAAGACTACAGGCCCATACTAATGTAATCCTACACTTATCCTGGTAACAGGACAACATACTAGAATCTGGGAAACAGGACAACATACTAGAATCTGAGAAACAGGGCATTTACTAGAATCTGGGAAAAAGAACTTTACTTGTAATCTATAACTTGGGACACCTACTATTAGTTGGGAAACAAAATATCTCATAGACAATACATAGAGAAAGGCAGATTGAAAAGGGTAGGTGCCCACGTGCACCCATGCTCTAAAAGGGGTGGACACAGAAAGAAAGGAAGCCTAACAATCTGCCCCCGGGAATCTGCCCCAGTCCCTTGATCCATTGTGCAGTGTAATACAATATGATTAATCTGATGATATATATAGAGAAAACAAGAAACACAATTTTGAATCTCCCTGTCTATCTCTTAAACAGGGTAAGTCCTGTGTCTTATCATATTTGATTGAAGTCCTGTGTCTTAATCAATTGAAGTCCTGTGACAGAGTCAATTGAAGTCTTGTGTCTCATTTAATTGAAGTCATGTGTCTCATTCAATTGAAGTCATGTGTCTCATTCAATTGAAGTCATGTGTCTTAGCTAATTGAAGTCATGTGAGTCTACTCATGTGTCTTATTTAATCTATAAATGATGCTAAGCAAATGCCAATGTGATGGGGTCATGGGGCTAGACTTATTGGGAAGAAGAGATAGGGTCACATAGGTGGAAGAAAATGTCCAGTATCTGAGCTGAATGAGCTGATCCCTTACCTTATATATGCCTCACATATCCTGTTTCTCACATCCCGTTTCCCATGTTCCATTTCTCATGAACTCCCCCAAATCTGGATACCATGTGCAAACATAATTCTAAGGAAATGGATCTATGACAGGATTCTCACATTTCACTGCCACAAAAGGACTAGGGTTTCAAAAATATTTCATTTCATACTACTAGATACATATCTCCTCTAGTCAAATTTTGCAGATCTAAGGTGTCCCTTCGTGACTAACTGAGAAAGTGATTTTAATCATATCAACACAGATACCAAGCCAGGCACAGGTGAAATTGTCCAGTACCCCCCCCCCTTCCCACTAACTCCACGCACCCTACCACGCACCCACATGCACTCATACTGGCAGGACAGGACGGGACTCACTCAGTACTACCCTACAGCAGGTGCAGCGTCTTATTCTAGGAGTGTTATAAGTCCATAGATCATGTCACAATTATGCATGGATGCAGTACTAACATGTTACTTGCAAGGACTCCAGTCATGCATCATAACAATATCAAAGAATTATGTAGTCTGCTAGGGTTAGCAAACCAAGCAGAACAGAGTGGCCCCCACTCCCTGGCCTAATAGTGTCCATAGGTTTGTATCCATGTCCACTCTATATATGGCTTTAGGAAAAAGAGAACAAAAAGATCTATTATACACTATTAACTAGGTAACAGCAGTCTGGGGTTGTTGGGGTGCCCGAATATGTAATCCCCTTATCGTCTACACTACATATATAACAGGCAGTTTCTTCTGATCCATAGACCCACCCCCACCCCCGGCACCTAGAAGGAACAATGAGCCCACAACATTTGGCACCCACTGACTATGCCAATGTGTGTACGTGGAAAACTATATCATGTACTGTGGTGGGTAATAGCATCAAAGCAAAACCTCTCCCAATTAATTGAGATTCCCATAATTGGGGAGATTCTAGAGGGGTTATTGTAATCAGATATAAATGTTATTAAACGATTAACAAAGATGTTTATATATAACATTACAATATTTAGAGTCAAATTTTTATGTTCATCCAATGTTTACATTCATCCAATGTCGTATTTCTATTTCAAACCCTATGGAACGTTAATTTCAGGTGTAAAAACATTGTTTTGTTTTTTTTTGCTGGGTAAATAGTAGAGTATGACCGAGAGAGAGAGAGCCCTTATTCTCTTGTCCAGCCAGCCAGGCTCTCCTCTCGCAACTTAAGAACACAGAGATGGGAGAAGGCCCTACCCCACATTCACATAATACAAATTCACTAATATATATCCACCTAGCCAGTAGTCAGAAATGAGAGATAAGCACTTCCTCTACCCCAACCACAGGCTTTTACTTAGTGCAGGATCGCTTAATGATTGTGTGCATGTTATATAACAAGGTCTGCCACTTCTAGTCCACGATCATTTCTCAGCCCTATTGATAGGATAAGTTTGGGCAATCTAAATCAAACTGACTGCAGTAAAGGGCACAGGACCTGTTTTTTTCCAAATACATTAGCTTATCTTATATTAAAACTATCAATTTTCTTTATAATCCCAAAAAGAATGTTTTTGGCCTAGTCCATGGTCATCTTTATGACAACATTACTGCTGAACAGAAAACACATGGTTAATCTGCAAAGGATCCTTCATGCAGTGGGGGAGGGGGTGCCTATCACAGGTACATTGGCTACACACTAATCACCCCTAGCCCAAAGACCTAAGTACCGGTCAATCAACTTCTACCCAGGGGCAGTCCATAACTATCAAACTCCCTGATTAAGTATGTATGTCAAGTGCATACCCTACACAATACCTGGATCACACCGAAGGTCCTTGGTACTAAAGCTCTGTCATGTCACTATCTATTTCACTAAAACTGACAACAAAAATGCTTGAGTAATACCAATATTTGTATTATATTCATGCAACATCCCTTCAGACTATATTTACGGAAACATCCACAATTTCTTTTTATGCATTGTTGTGCAGCAAATGTGGACCCCTACAACATATACCAACCCCCATGCCACATCAATAAAACAAAGTGGCCGAAATCTCAAGTGGCAAGCCTTTATGCTACTAATATATATATACTAATAAGTACTCACTCTCCAAATAGTTTTTGCCTGTGACCCCAACATACTCATGTGACCAGTAGTCACAGAAAGGATATATTATTCTCCCTACCACAACACACATTCACCTAATTAGTAGCTCATGCTAAAAAGGGGACCACAGACTACACCTAAATCTCTTTCCAGAAGGACCTGGGACAAACTTGTAAAATATATTTATGCTTTTAACAAAAGGTATTCCTTGTATAAGTCCTCTAACAGTACATTAAAAGGGACCTCTGTGAGGGGCTTCCCGGGGGTCCCCTTTCCTAGTACAGGCAAACTCAAACATTTTTTGATTGGTGCTATTTACAGTGTGGCCAGACAACCCTCTGCACCTGTCCTATGTAGGGTAGGTGCACCATGAGTCTCTGTTATCCAAACTACTGTACGGTAAGTAGTTAAATCTGGCTTATTATTTCTGGGGACCATATACATTGTATAACTCTAATTCTTTAAGAAAAGAATGGGAGCTATGGATATGAAAACAGTGAAATCCAGTGATAAGAATGGATTTTGGTTAAGTATGAATGTATCAGACCTAAAGTAGGCACTTACATAAAATGCTCATGGTGTTTTGAAATTTATAGAAGTAACTTGATCATGTAGATTTATTTGATAACTGATAAGATCTCTTTGAATCATCTTCCTATCTTGCATAGATCCAGAGAAATACACAGCTAATACCCAGCTAAGATCACAGCTGTGATCACAGCCTACTGCAGAAGGCAGGCAGTGCAGTCATTGTTTACCCTACCAGAGGCTCACTCATATGCATAGGGCAGAAGAAAACTCTTTCCAGTCTCTTTGAGCAATGCTCCTCATTGACCTGCATTTAATCCCTTTGCAGGGTCAGTTTACAACATAATATCCAGTACCCACAAGTTCCAAATTGCTCCAAATACCAACAACAAGTGTAGAGTTTTTATATGTCTCCTCAAGTATAACTATACTCAGATTGACCACCATTCTCTTGTGGTGAAAATAAGACCCCAACCATCCCTCTAACCCAAATATTAAGGACAGGACAGCCCTGTGAATGGGAGAGGATCCCTGGAGGCCCTGAGAGAAGGCATAACAAAACTGTGACCTACGCAAGACAGCAGTGCACAATTATGTAAGTGCCGACCTAAAGTATTGATAAAGATAGGTTACATCAGATCAGTGAGGAGTATTTATGAAAATGCTGTCATATTTTGCACAATCATTTCATGTTGAAAGGTGCCGTCATGATAGATTGTGCTTACTTCATTTAGAAGTCATAGCCAGGCCCATTTTCATTGTGGTTTAGGGGGTACTGTGCCCCCTAGGACATGCCCCCTCCCCCATCTCCCTTGATCTGCCCCTCAGGGTGTGGCATGTGGATGCTGGCTATTACAGGAAATTAAGCATTTCATTTTAAAGATAAAACCCCACACCACAAGTGTCAAATCAAGGTGAATCTACCCTAACCACACTTTTATAAGCACATAGTTGGCAGACTGCCCTTTCATGACATGATCTATTTACAGACCTTGGTGAGCTAACAACCCTGCCTACTCTTACCTGTAGTGTGGAGGCCCAGTTGTTACTCAACCTACACTGGCCTTGTAAGTCTGCCTGCAGAGACCAACTCCCAGATCAGTTTCAGACAGCATTCACACTACAAACTAGTGTTCCCAAAACACCCATATCCAATATTTCACATTCAATTTTCTCAGCTTCTAGGTAACTTGAGATCAAAAGAAAAAACTGATTTGGACTATGGCTTGCATGGACAAACAGATATTCTGACATCAGAATTATTAGATGGATTCTAAAATTCAGCTTCTCTTCCTAACATAGGCCTACATATTTCTATGTATCAAATATTTTGATTTATCTAATCTTCACCATGTTTATATAATGCTGTAACTGGCCATGTGATATGGTGTGATAATTCCCTGTACATTTAAAGGCTCTAGGCATGTAAACCAATGCAGGCAAAATAATGTCTACAATCATTTCTTTCTACTGTCATTTCCTTTTGAGGAATTTAAAAGAAAATTGATGCACATGGAAATATCTATGGCAACGAACTTGCCTTCCCCAGTGGCTGATGTGCACTCCCCCTCCTCCGGCCCCTATTCAAGGCACGGCCCCTATTGATTTTAAAAAGCCCTCAACCCTGGCCCCTATTCAAGGGAGGCGTCTATTCAAAACCCTGTGCCAAAATGTGACAATACTGTATCAGCACGGCACTGCCCGGACTATTGTGCAGTGACTGTACCTGTATGGCCTTAATTGGCTGTGTTGGGTGTTTACCCCCTAATTAAAATAATCATGGTGCATGATACGGAAACTTGATATGACAGGCTGAAAATGGTCACTCTATTGATATGTTACCATGACTGCAGGGCTCTATGCAGGTGGTTTCACAGCACTGAGCAGTACAGGTGAATAACCTAGGCTCTGTGTCTGCACCCAGGGAAAGGTCCTCTTCCAAGCTAACCTGACAACAACACCCCGACCCCCATTTTGCATGTGGCTAAATCTCAACATAAAAATTACAATTATATTATAGTGAAACAAGTTTGTATGACAATGAAATATGAGAACCCAGTGGCAGTATGCTGTCATAGCTGGGTAGCAAGGGGGCTTGAGTCTTGAGGATGCCCCAGACACTAGCCAGGTGCTGACAAGACCTGTATAACAATCATACACACACATTAGAACAATAGGCAACAGTAGGTGGTATAGTAAGAAATACAAATGTGCATACTCACCAGCATGTGTGGGTACAGTTGGGCTGCAGAGGATGATGGCAGGGACTGTTCTTCTTTTATACTCAACACTGAGAGGTCAAAGTTGTAGATTTCAAGTGAAAGCCGGTTGCTGCTGGATACAAAGGTAGCACTACCACTATTTGGGAACTCTTGCACTCCAAAAAAATAGGGGTGGCAGGTGTCTGCTAATCTCATGACTCCACAAAATAAAAGATCCTTAATTTGTCGGTGTTTGTGCGTTTCTGCAAAATTGGTGTTTATGTATTAATAGAATATATTGTGATTTGAATTATTCCTTGCAATATTAGGTGACTATTCATATGTTATTTCGTTATCTAGACCCCAGAAACACCTAGCACACATAATGGACTGGTCAGAGGATCCTGCTACAGTTTAGGCCAAGAAATGTACTGTGATGTAGGTAGGTAGATTAAGATGGGTCAGATGTGATTATTGTTGCTTTGGTCCGGTTAAGATTCCTCACCAATAGAATTTTTAACAAGGAATCCTGTTATAACAATGTTTCATTTATAACAAACAAATCTTATTGGCCCAATATGTTTCTATAGTGAAGAAAGTCCCTTAAAACCAACTTACCATGAAGTGAATACATTTCAAGGAATGATTGTGGGCACTTCAAAGCTGTAATGAGTGGAAAACACAATGAAAAACGAAAATATGTCTATCAGGGGAACATGTTTCCTTTGATATCTTTTTCATCTTTCAAGTTGCTAAGGGTGGAGAGAGGGAGAGGGAGCTATTGCCCATATCTCACACATTCACCATACTGGGTGGGGGGGGGGGTTGGGTAGAGAAAGGGCCCCCATGATGTTGGTGAGGGTTTTCTGATGTCTGTAAGGGTAGGTGAGTTCTTATAGATGATAGGGTTTAAAAAATTTGTTTATAATAATGAATTTTTGGCTCTTCCCAAGCACTTTGTTACAACGGAATTTTACTCTACTTCAAATAGAATAATTTGAAGTTTTTTCTCATTTGTGACTTTTATGAGCAGAATTTATTGTAGGAAGGTAGCTGCAACTCTGAAATAACTCCACTTGGTCCCAGTTAGACAAGAATCTGGGGGAGGGGGTAAGTGCATAGCAAGAGTTTCAGATATGTGACTGCCACAGGGTGGTTAGTTGTGGGTAAACCTGCCTGTAGCCTATAAATAGAAGCAAGCAACATAGTCCTCAATAGGGTTGTCACCCAGTTCTACTGGCAAATCTATCTATGGAGAAGGTGCCCTATAGACCCCCCCCCCACACACACACACACACATACACTCATGAGGATCATGGAGGTTTAGACTCTACCTGAGTGACCCTATGAGTAAACAGTCTTGCTATGGGGCACTTTCTGTTTCTTAGCCATTAAATATTTTACCTCATTTAAGAAGTCAGTGCTATATCTCAAAATGGTATAGGTGGATGCTTGTATCAATTACTCATACTATAGACCATAATTAGGCATGTGCTCCATTACTGGTAGTAAGGGTTCAAACAGCCACCTATATAGCATACAGCATACCTATACAGATCTATACATGTAAGCATTCCAAAATGCCAGAAAAAAACGTTTTGCATGGAACACATGCACATGTGATTTGAGATACTGGTCTAAAGAAGCACATGATAGGTGTAGAGCTTTTTTTGATTTCCCAAACCAAATTTGTCTTTTGACCTCATGGATCCAGCAACCAAGCAATGTCTTAAATGGATCAAAGCCTGTAGTAAACCGGGTAATAGACTGAATCTAAATTGGGTTGCAGAGGATTACAGAAAAAAATACAAGATATCTGCATATTTGCTCTAAGTTGAGTTGGATTGTGACTTTGGCTAATGTATTTATACACTTTGTTCCTGGTAGGGTAGATTCAGCACAAACCAAACACTTAACAGATCTTACTTTAGGGAGGGACAATTTTTTCATAACAAGGGGGGGGGGAGATTGTTGGGTTTTAGAAGGTTGGGGTCAACATTCTTTCAGCCCTTCTGAAGGGGGGAATGATAATTTCACCTGTTTTAAGGAACTGTAGTTCAAAAGGGTAGTGCCCTCCAAAAAAATGGCCTATGTGAGGAAGGGCTACATTCTCTTTTTCGGCACCCTGGCCCCAAAACTCAGCCCCCCCCCCTTTGTTGTGTAACAGTCACCATTGGAAAAGTCCAAACCCAACGTTGCTTCATCCAAAGTGAGGTATATGTGTGGATCATGGTAGGGTAGGAGAGAGTCAGAATACAGTGGGTCCACCTGCTTTACCAGACAAACCTACCCTGCTACAGATGTTAAGAAATGATCATTCCCTTTTGTGAAGAGGTGTTTTGTGGATGATTGTCAGCTTGAGGAGACATGATTTTTTAATTGGCATACTGCAGGTATATGATTCCCCCATATTTTGGCCACAAATTCTAAAGTAAAAACATTTTCGGTTATTTTGATGACCATTTTTGAGGGTTCCTGACCTTTGAATGGCCGCCATGGCAACCATTCTCATATTTGGATGCTGGAGCAGTGTGAGACTGGGAGGTCCACATGTTTGTACAAAGATAGACCTAAAGTATATGACCAATGCATAGTGCAGACACTGTTGCAGTTTACCTGAATCTACCCTTCTGCCTGCATGCACCACCCTAGATCAGCTGTGGTTGATCCCCACTCAGGTAGGGTAGTTATAACCACTCAACCACAAATAGAACTCCGCAGGACCCTTATAGAGGCTCAATGCCCTTACAGTTTCAATGACTTGCAGAGATGTATATTTAACTTATATACTTGAATGGGGGCTGTGGTATGTCCCTGGAAATACTGAGAGATCAATAAGTATGCTAAAGCAATAAATAGACTGATTCATCAAATGACATGCTAAAACTCCATTCATAGAGACTAGACACACATGTTTCACACACATTTCACACATTTTTAATGATTATGCAATGCATGAGGATATTTTTGAGACATAAGACGAATTATACACAGCAAAATAGAATGGCCCTCCATAAATATATATTACTTACAGACTATCCCTAATATGATGAATGTAAACTAAATTGCAAATTGTGCATTAGCCCCTAGTATGTGATCCTATATGCCCTACTACACTCTATATGAATGTACTGTATGTGACCTCATATATGTTGAGACCTATTTAGGATAGGATAGTGGCCGGTCTGGGGAAATGGGTACCCTTTAAGCTGAAACTGGGCTACAGTAACCACCCTAGTGTAGGTAAAATGAATTACTTATCATGCTCGACCACCTGGTGGGTCTTCCATGAAGCATTATATATGTCAACATTGTACAGGTCAAACCATTATTGACCTGTCTATGTGGGCTGTCAAATCCCCTTGACATTGCACTTCAAAGCTTGTCAAATTGTATAATAGCCAATTGGTAGTGAACAGGTCATATTGACATGTATGCCTGTGTCACTAGGACATATGCTGTATGTGTCAAGTTGAATTGACATGGGTTCCCATGTCGTTTTGTCAGGAAAAATTTCCTCAGTGTAGGTGCATCAATGTATTATGTCAATGTTTCATCAGGATGCATGGATGTAGTTCCTGTGATGCTATTTACCAGGGCTACATTATTGCTGACCCTGGTGGGTGGATACAATCCTAAAGAGCAAGCATGTGCATGATGCAGCCCCTGGTGAGTGGATACTGCAGGGCTGCATTCAATACACCATGCCAATAAATGGGCAAAAGATGCCTGGAATTCTCCTGGCCAACATAACTTTTATCAGGGCTTCATTCATGGTGAACCTGTAAGGTTGAATCAATGCTTATCATGATGCATGGGTGTTTGATAATCTCTTGGCCATTAGGCACAATGCATCACCGCGATATGTGACCCTCATATGATAAAAGTACTTGGTGGCCAGGATCATGTATAATGGATGTGTATGAGTCCTCTCTATGTGGACATATATGTAAACAGAATGGATAATCTCATTACCTTTAGTAGGGAGTTGATACTCACGACCCCTCACCATTATAATCTATGGAAAGAGTGTATGTAAATATAGGGTAATATACCAGGTCAAAAGTATCCATAAATACATTGCATTCAAGAATGGTCAGTTCTTGATTACCGTGTAAGTCAAAACAGGCCCCAAACAGGCCAGTTGTTTGAATTGGTTTGGTTGATTTAACCTCGGATTTTACCTCCACTACTAGAAAACAAAATTTAGCAGGGAAACTATGTTTTAATTCTTTTGGCCAGTCCTGAGTTTAAACGTAACATTACAGACAGTAAGATGATTCAATGCTATCCCTTCTACGGTGTCTTATGGTTTTGTCCTATCTTTTTATTTCAGGGTTGTTCCCTTGGATTCATTTTGATTAGGCATATATTTGTAGTAAATTGTATGTATTCATATGCAACCCAAGGTTATTGTGGTTGATAAGCTGTATCGTCTATATTCAGGTATATCTGTATACAGAATGGTGAAATCAAGAATCCATTTCACAGCAATACTTATTGCACTGTTCTCCCTCGATCTACTAAATCTTTGCACTCGTTGGAACTTTCAGAATTCGTCTGCTTTATGGTCATATGGATCAGAGAAACGCTGCTCTGAGCTTTTACGACATAATGAGCCCACTTGTGTCACCCTCGGGCAGACGACAACGTCATTACGTCTAGTTTCCTCTCGCCTTTAGTTACAATTACTGCCGCATACCTCTATTGTGGCGCTGCAGTGCTGCCATTTTTTTGCTCTCATTAACGAAGGAAGACATATTTTGCTGTGCTATTATGACACTTTTGTATCATATAGTTCCACATGATTGTTAATATCGGTCGTTAACTGACGAATTTATTAGCCATATGTCGTCCAGTAAACGCTGTAGGGCTATTTGTTTAACGCTATGTGGAATTTAAGGTATTTTGGTCATGGTCAAAAATATATACAAATGAGAATAAACAAATACAACTTTCAACTCAAATCCTACGTTCCAAAGTATCCCTTTCTTGAGAGCAGCAAGTTAAATTACGGTGGGACGCTGCATCAACCTGAGCCTGAGGTGTGCTATCTTTTTAAAGGAAGGGTTCACCATAAAGCAATGACCTTCGCCATTTTTATTGCTGATGGGTCAACAGGAGTCCTTTCTATTTTCTCTAAAATCTCCAAATCTCCTGTACCTAAACAAATACCGTAGTCAATTTAAACATGTTGTTTTTCGCACTTTCAATTGTATGCAGTAGCAGCCTATGTGTGAACTTAGATCAAACGGGATATGGTGCAAAATACTGTACACTGTAAACAAGCATACTATGCTCTAACGTTACCAACCAGAAGTATTTATTAGGGTCAAATTTTCATTATGCACCATCAAAACTATCGCAATAGGCATTCCAATACAGTCCATGAAATATCGGATAATTTTGGTGGAAAATTTAAAGTCTCCTCTTGTTTTCTGAGGGAAGATATGCGATTTCAACGTAAAAAATAGCTCCGAAATCACTGTGTGAAACAGGATATTGTTTAAATATTAGCTGCGTCGTCCCCTCTCCTCTTCAAAATCTTGGATGCACCCACTGTATTTGAACAGAGCACTAAATGGAGCCTCAGCCTGTGGATGTGTGCTATCCTACAGTACGTCGTAAACGTCAGGTTAATAGTCCTCAAGGTGACTGAGACTGGACTGACCCCACTCTATCACTGTCCAACAGGGACACCTCTATTTGAGGGTAATTTAACCAAATCTCACACCACTCACTGGGTGCAGAATCTAAACACAGTTAAGCTATCGTTAGTGCTATAAGGGCATCATGATTTAAAGTAAACAGGTTTGCCAGGGAAAAAAACAACAACAAGGCTATTTGTGAGATTGGTACCTCATCTATAATGTTGTATATCTCCAGATTTTTTCCCATTGCTTTCTGTATTAGATCTCCACTGTTTATTGCATGACAACTTTGCAATTAAATATAAGATGCGCATAAGACATGGTGGATTGCATGTATAGGTAAGATATGAGCAAATTGCTTTGGCTTTAGAATATAAGTCCACTGCTTTGCCATTATGAAATAGAATGGATAAAAGTACAAAAAAAAAGAAGACAGAAAACCTGTGATTAAAGAAAATAAAATATAAATTCCCCCTTGTGACCTGGGGGTGTGTCGCCTGGTGCCAGTATGTATATGAGAGGTTGTACAAACCACACAGAGCCCACAGAGCGTGACTTGTAAGCCGTAAACTTGACACACGTCCAATAATGTGTCACTATGTGGTTACACACGTACAAGGCATGTGGCACACACATGCATTGGTCTGGTCTATACCCACCCTAAATCCTCGCACATATGGCACACCTGCATATAAGCCGCACTCCCAAATTTGGAAGAAGCTATACGCCGCACATGGGGCCTTAAATTTGCTGGTTTAGTACTGTCCTTTAGTGTCAGAATCCCATCTATAGGCCATAAACTTGTCTAGGCCAAAGCAATGAGGCACACCTCAGGTCTACGCAGGACATGGGATTCTTGAGGAAATTTCCGGAAATTTGAAGGTCAGACAGGTCACTTTTGTGATTTGCACAGATCAACTGAGAAAATATTTTAACATTAATTGGGGGCGGGGGGTCTTCGATGTTTGAGGGGCCTCATCCCATAAAATTGCTTTCAAATACCACCGGAAGAGGAATTTAATCACCCTCTTGGAAATTTCTTCAAAACCCAGTCCCATGCCTGAATTTAGGCGCGGCTTGTATGCAGGATTTTACTGTATATCTAACAGACATAGGTGTAGTACAGTCATAAAGGACGTGCATTCCTGAATCCCTTTAATCAAAAGCGCCAAATCCACATCAATTATGACCTGCATTATTTATTATCTAGACGTGCAGGAATTACCCAGTGCCATTCCCAGTGCAGCATGAGGTGGTCAGGGCTAGTTTGTCTTTTTGTGTGTCAGAGGCATGTCAACAGTACAGACACTTGTATAAAAACGTCTGTTTAGTACTGGTCTGCTCCACCTCAGCCTTTGATGGTCACATGATGCATTGTTACCTTGATTGATAAATGACCCTGGCGAGTAACTCGCCTGGGCTACATTCAAACATCATACCAACCCTACGGGGGTCAATACTCTCCCAAAGGGTTGGTATGATGCTCAAATGAAGTGCTGGCGAGCAGACTTGCGAGCACTTCATCAGTGCATCATGCCGACAAATTGGCATGCTGCACTCGTGGATCAGCGGCCCTTAAAGAGCGTACAGACAGCATTAGAGTAGGTCTGCCAGGTCATGGCCGCCCCACCCCACAGTGGCTGCTGGCCAGGTTGGACACCCTCCTGTCTGGCAGCATTGATGTAAGCCATAGAGAATGGATACACTATGAATGGGTACACGGATCATCCATTCTGTGTGGCTGGATAGAGATAATGTACTACAGATAATGCCTCTAACTGCCACAGAGAGCTAACACTGCTGGCACCTCCACAGGCCTTCTAATCGCCTCTGTATTTGGGCCAAAATTGAAAAAGAGGGGGGTGGGGGTCTGAATAGACAGAACATTTGAGCTATGTTAGTTAGGCTACACCTTGGTGGTTCATTGAATTATTCAGGCAGCATAGATTTCCGGGATGGATTTACATATTAATTTCTGTTTTCATTTAGATGATGAAATTTGATTGCTTGAGAACTAAACAAATCAGATATATAGGCCAGAAATGTCCGATCTCTTACTTAATTGAGTTCTCAAAACATTCAAAAATGTGAACTAAAAACATCGGGGAGGGGGAGATTGTAAAAATTTTAACTTGATTTAAATTATCTTAATGTTCTGATAACAACGTTTATTGTTATTTGGCCTGATCCACCACAACCCTGTTCCGCTTAATCCCAGCCTTATCACAACTCCAGGTCTTCTTCTTATCAGAATTGGTGGTAAAACACTTCCATTTTGTGACTTGAGTACATAAAAAGCCTCCCCATTCAGGTTTGTGAACTGGGGCCATGTGGTGTCAATAGGTAGCATTTAATCAATGTTATGAGACAGCACGCGTGGGTTTATGGTTCAATATTCCACGACCGCACAGTGGGAGTGGAATATTGAACCATAAACCCACAAGTGCTGTCTCATAACTTGATTAAGGCGTTTATCTAACATTTGTCTCCATTTTGTATTAATTTCTTACCTGATAACCCCATAATAAATCCAGGAGAAGCCAACAGATTCTTTATATATCGAACCGAAAACCAAGCCGGGTCACTGTAAAAGTAGACCGGATGTCGGCGCATGACACACTTACGGGTCAAAGGTCAGCAAGCCGCAATGGCGGGTGCCGAGACGTATCGCTATAGAAAATCATTGGATTCTTATTTATTTTGAAGAAAATGGAGAAATTAGGCAAGGCATGTTCATCTAGGATATCTAAGGATGTTTTTCTGTTAATAACTCCACTAGGCTCCATTGGATTCTATGCTAACGAGGTGTGTAAACTTCAGGTTTGTCGGACAACTTTTTCAAATCCTTCATGTACGTTGGTTTCTAGCACTGGTCGGCTTGGTACAGTGGACAGCAAGCTCGTCTCCTGCCCCAGCGGCCGGGGATCGATTCCTCGTTGAACCCTAAACGGTTTTAATAGGAAATCAATTGCGTGGTTGACTTTGTATGCTTCACCTCTTTATTAACATGTCCGGGTTGAAACCAGCACCTTCTTGAAGACGAAGAAAAGCTCTCAGAGTGTGTTATGGCTGGATAATGAACCATGGATTATAACAAAAAAGCACTGTCCAAGCCCAAATCTTTAGATAAGCAGTCAGAATGGGTGTTTAAAAAGGGCTGCATGGTTTGAACAACTCCTGACGGTTAAAAACCTTTTGGTCTCTGTTGGCTTAGGACCAAACATTTCTCACCCAAGGCGACCCTGAGTGAAAGTTAGCATGTGGATCTAAAACAGGGGGAATGTGGCAATATGTTCCTACAGTTTTATGGCTTTATGACCATCAGTTTGTTAAGGGTCCCTACCACAGTGGTTTAATGCCTAACTGGTATGCCCATTAGTTATCACTGCAGCTTACGGTCTCAGTGAAGGAAATCCCGCAGAAAACCGGAAGTCATATACGATTGTGGTCAGAAGTGAATACTGCAGGCACACTGAATGGTCAATAACCATGTTGAAAATAATGCCAATAAATATAAAACCACTACACATGTTGTTGAACATTTGCTGCTTTGAATAAAATACCAGGAGGGCATTTCTCAAAGTGCTTACCTATTTTTTCAAAGGTTAAATTGGAAAAAGTGAATCTACATTTTATTCAGTGCAGATTTAGGCAGAATCAGGGTGTTTTTACGCTATAGTCTAGTGCTCAAAATTTTCGTGGTCAATTCATATTTTAAGTCAGCCTATATTATGAAGGAAGGATGTATCTATTAATTCTGGGGTGATTTTTAGAAAATGAACATGTTCCAATGGGTGCTATCGCATTTCGCGCTACATTAAATTATAGTGCGGAACCAATTCCTTCTCTGAGACCTAAAGCATATGGGGGATTAGCATGAAAAAGGAAAATACCCCTCAAATCAGTTTTTTTCTATATTAATTATTTAAAGAAGGATTGTTTTTGCCAAATTCTATGGAAAATGTGTTCATAGGTCTCTAAAATGTGTCCAAAATCAAGGAAAAATCATGTTTATATTGATGTCGGAGTGGTCCGCAGGCCGCGCTGCAGGTTCATTTCAGTCTAGGGCCACTGGCATAGTGCAGATTATTTTGATAGGCCCGATTTATTTTTACCTTATTCTTAACAGGGTAGGCATTTCATATCTGTGTAGTATTGGCCACTTGCAGCTAGTCTAGGTAGTACAGAGAGGGGTTATTTTTGCGCTTTGACATATCATCTGTATTAGTTAAGTTAGGCACTGACACCGCAAATGGTATATCTACCGCTTCAAGAAAACTATCCAGGGTATAATATTTTGGGACATTTCCTTGAAATCATCTAGAAATGTAGGATTGTATTACCCAGTATCCATGTTACATACTCTCATAAATCTTCCCAGGCATGGCATGTGAATATTGTGTACTTTTTGCAGTGATTTTTATGTATTTTTCTACAATTTTTCATAATTTGTCAATTATATCCACAGTAAACTGCAACAAGGACACTTACACAATATAGAGAAAAATCAAAAGAATATCAATGCCAAATTTGATAACCCTAGAGGCACGGCTTGTCATGAAAATGACTCAAAGATGAAGAGGGCGGTGTCCTCGGACAGAGACATATAGAAATCAGGCTGATTTTGGGTATTACTTGGCCTGAAAGGCACCCTATATCATGAGATAGAGCGGTCCAAGGAGCATAAAACCTAGGGGCCTGTGTAAAAACATCTATTGGATTATAAAAATCTCAATTATAGACAAGACATGCACACAGCCCATTAATAGTAGGTCTCAGTGAAGGAAATCCCGCAGAAAACCGGAAGTCATATACGATTGTAGTCAGAAGTGAATACTGCAGGCACACTGAATGGTCAATAACCATGTTGAAAATAATGCCAATAAATATAAAACCACTACACATGTTGTTGAACATTTGCTGCTTTGAATAAAATACCAGGAGGGCATTTCTCAAAGTGCTTACCTATTTTTTCAAAGGTTAAATTGGAAAAAGTGAATCTACATTTTATTCAGTGCAGATTTAGGCAGAATCAGGGTGTTTTTACGCTATAGTCTAGTGCTCAAAATTTTCGTGGTCAATTCATATTTTAAGTCAGCCTATATTATGAAGGAAGGATGTATCTATTAATTCTGGGGTGATTTTTAGAAAATGAACATGTTCCAATGGGTGCTATCGCATTTCGCGCTACATTAGATTATAGTGCGGAACCAATTCCTTCTCTGAGACCTTACACACCATCTCAGACCCCTGGTGCGGCTTATAAGATGGTCCTGAATTCAAGGTACAAGAATGCAGTACTGACGAGGACATTCAAATGTATCCATTCGTACACTATGGCGAGAATTCAGAAATGATCATAATGTCTTCTTCTTATCAGAATTGGTGGAAAAAAATACTTTCATTTTGTGACTTGAGTACATAAAAAGCCTCCCCATTCAGGTTTGTGAACTGGGGCCAAGTGGTGTCAATAGGCAGTCAGAATGGGTGTGGAAGTGCCAAACAAAGTGACATGTCCCATACTTACAAAGTGTCTTGTAAGCCTTATGATGTTTGTAGGTGACACTTACCTGTAACAAACGAAACACATTGTCAGTACATAGAACACAGCACAGCGTACATTGAATGGGTTCGGATCAAGGCTCATAGCCTGTAGTACAGTTTAGATATTGTAATATTTGCATATGTACAACATAAGTAAAACTGTGGTGAAATCTCAGATCAAAATTCCTTGACCTTCCCTAACTCTCCCTGACCAGAAATGTTATACATATATGACTAACCTTAAATCCATGCAAAAAGGTAGTATTTAAAACAACAATTACAGGCGCTACTGAAAATTATCGACTGTAAATCAAAATCTATCTTTCAGCAAAAGAAAAATTGCTTTCGTTGAATACCTCAGGACACTTAAAGCAAACATGGGTGATACATTTTGGCAGATTTTCCTTGACTCGCGAAAAAATATAACAATAATCCCTGACTTTCCATAACTACTTACCGTAATTCCCCTATTAGACTTTCCATGACCTGTGGGAAACCCTGAGCTTGGTAGCGCCAGTTGGTAGCGCCACCTATAACAAACTCACTGACAGAGTCCTAACTCCTCCATGAGCTGCTCCACGTGTCCCAGTAACCTGGAGAACCTTAGCCTCCAGGGGCTAAATCACAGCATGGAGGTGGGGGTACATGTAGGGGGGGGGGGGTATTTATGATGCTCTGAAGACTCCAACGTCCAAACCCACATGGAAGTGTCACCCAATGCTGTAGGTCTACTGTAGTGACATGGAACGGGGATTTGTTATTGTTCAATTTATTAACTCCAGGGAGTATTCAAATGGGATGATGGGGAGGACAGGGATGTGAATGCTCATTTATTTTTGTACTTCTCCCTTCACACACGCAGAAAAAGAAGGAAGATACAGTTGGGGAACATGCAGTCTAGTTTTATGGCCAATATGGGCCTAGTGCTATATGTCCAGGGACAGAGTGGGAGGTGGGTGGTGATCAGCACAGTAAGTGTTTTAAGAGAGACCGACAGAGGCCCAGTCTAAATAACCTGGGACTTGTTAGGGTATGACCTACGACCTCTTTTACATGTGTGCCATTTGGGTAGGTTTATGTCCTGACATTAGGGATGTCATCGATATCCACAATATTGAAGTATCGTTATCATTTAAATAGTGAATATCTTATTGACATCAACCTTATATCGATATATACTAATGTTATTTTTGAAAAAGATGTTTTTGTCTGAACCCCTGGCATGTGTTGTCACCCATATAGACATATTTGGGATCGGATTGAAGCTTACAGTGTCGGTATTGCAGTGAGGTAGGGGTTAAGTGCATTCTAACCATTTAATTTGGACGGTAAATCATCAAGCAATAAATTGTATTTTTTTTCTTCTGGCAGGATGATACCCTTAGAACCATAGGCAAAGAGGCATAATCTAACCCCAATATTCATCCGTCGGTCTTTGCCGTAGGCCCCTAAAGTATATATGTATGGAAAAGAGCTGCACATGTATATGCATATGATTGCTAAGGGTAATGGCAAGATGGTACCGTTTCACTTCTGTTACTACTCAGAATTCTGCCTATAGCAACTCAGGTACTAGATAACAGTTCATTACCAATGCATAATACAAAAGACCTACTCTTGCTATGATATCTATCAAATATCAACTGATTTACATCTACATTCTCTTACTTCAAAGGTTGTCATGAATTTAGATCTAATTTAGGCTACTTTGACACATCTCCACACATTTGGCTCCTATTCGAGCACCCTCCCACCCTTAGTTTCTAGACACATTTGGCTCTCTTGAAACAAACATTGTGTATCATAAAATCAGGAAAAAACGGAATATCGAGACCAAAAATCGTGATAATCGGAATGGACAAAAACGGGATGTCAATGACATTCCTAGAACATGGTAGTAAATCTAGTACAATTCTCTGTCTATTTTCGAGTACCGTATTTGTTAGGTCTGTCTTGCCTCCATTATAACTGTTCTGGTTATTTCTGCTATTGGAATGCAGACCATTACTTTCATGTGTAAACCCAGTATGAGTACACAGTACATACACCCTCAGTCCCACCTCCTTACCTCTTAACCCCTATACCCCATAGGCACAACAGCACTTCCCCCAGTTAGACGTGAAATGTGGCCTGAAATCCACAACATATGGGGGTAGGGAGTGAGGAGAGGCAGCTAGTGTTCCTGTACTGATTGACAGCTCTGCCAACAGAGGGCAGTGCAGAGATTTGGTGAGAGAGAT
The DNA here is from genome assembly GCA_949317995.1 of Acholoe squamosa. Classification (NCBI taxonomy): domain Eukaryota; kingdom Metazoa; phylum Annelida; class Polychaeta; order Phyllodocida; family Polynoidae; genus Acholoe; species Acholoe squamosa. The sequence goes on from OX439038.1 coordinate 75,724,588, forward strand.
GGGGGTTGAATCCTAACACCCTATCTTCCCCCAACACCATCAAAGTGAGCAATGGAAAATGGAAAACCATCTACAGAGACCCATGTTTACACTAGAGTTTACTATTGATTTTACTCATTTGATTTTGTAAAATGTATATATCCTTTCATACTTTCAAAGTATGTTGTCGTGTTGCTGCTTTCAGCTAAGGAAAGGAATTGCGCCAAGAGGGTCTTAGAGGCATTTGAATTATGCAATGATGAAAGATATGTTGTTCAATCACTTAAAGACAGCACATTCCAGACCTGATCACAAAGAGGCTTGAAGTATGTACAACTTTGAAGAGGCGCACCTAGAAAAGTTACTATTCTGGAAGTATGTAGAGAATAAATCAATCTGTCCGTTATAGAATGTGGTATATGGGGAGTGTTTGGCATAGCCAGGACTCAAAATAAGACACTTTTAACCTTTAACCTTTAGCCAGTATTTCTGGAATATGAATGGCTGTCGTGTTAGCTCTCAGCTAATTCATTGTTTAACTTTTATTGGGGATGACTATAGAACTGTTGGGACAGGTTACTAAACTTATAAAAATAGTGATTTCTGTTTAGAGTTTTTGTGATTCTCTAGCCTGTTTTCTTAAACTCGTGGAGGGCGGAGGGGGCACTCGTTGCTGTTTTAATAGCTACAAAACTGTATACAGGGCTATAGACTCTTAAATAGTGTCTCATTGGGCAAGCCCCATGAAATATTATGCAGTTTTTTCAATCCCCAAATATTCCTAAAGGACATGTATTAAGTTGTTAGAAGTCCCTTTTGCGTGCAGAATGAAATAGTTATTTTGTTATTTATCATAATCATGGCTCTAAATATATACATTCCTTTCCACACATATATCAGCTTTTGACAGTCATTGACAGGCACAGATTCTACCCTCTCATTTTACTGACAGCTACTCTTTTTCCTTTTCATGTGACGTGACAGTCACAGATCATTAGGGTTATTACTGCTGTCGGTTACCAAACCTACATCCCATATGACCCTAGTTAAAAAGCGCAGGGCCGCTCAATGACTCATACGGTAGGTTTCAAATAAAGTTCTACCCCGAGCGTTAATTCAAGACTGGCGCTTACTAGTATTGACGACTAAGATTATAGCATATTTAAACACTTGAAAACCTCTGCGCCTATTGAAGACCAGTGTTCACTCAAAGAACTGCTGTTCATTCAGGTCAATACGGTATAATGCTTATCAGTTCCCCACCCCACACCCACACCCCCACCCACACCCCCTCCCCCCACCCCCCCAAACCCCCCCACCCCCCCACCCCCACCCCCACACCCACACCCACCCCCACACCCACACCCACACCCCCACCCCCACCCCCCCACACCCACACACACACACACCAACATTATACAGATACAGGAGGGATTCAGGTGTCTTCCAATTTCCTGAGATGGCTCCTCAATAAATTTAGCTGTCCATCCAGTGCCCAATGTTATGGTGGTAGTTGTAGGGAATAACAAGTTGTGGCCTTTACCTATATGTGCCCTAAGTGTGGACCATCTGACAAAATAAACCCCATTCATATAAACACCAACAGCAGCAGGAGAGAGTTTGCTGTACTACCACACTGATAGGGTCTTACTACTGCCACTGTACCCTAAACATTTGGGTAGTTTCACTGTGAGTCGGAAACACACCATAAAGCCCAGCAATCAGCATAATTTAAGCTGCATCCCAGTTTGGTAGAACTCAGGCTAAGGCCGCCTATTTTTCTTCTCTTTTTTTTTTTTTTTTTTTTAGAGAAATTCTAGGTTTTTGGGCAAGTCACTGTGACTCGTCGCGAGTCTTTGTAAGAGTTAAACAGAAAATTGCAAAATGAAAATAAACTCTGACCTACCTACCTATTTTTTTTCAACGTGTTACTTGACACACACAACTCTTTTTGGCCTTACGACGCCATACAGAACCACCCAAATGAGGGAGTGGTGAAATTTGGAATTTCGTCCCTGTCGATTTTAGGAAATGCCGATCTTGTCCCATGTGACTTAAGTCCACAGTCACTGACGATTCTAAGAAATGCAAATGTTGCCATGCTGAAATTAGGGATCCAGATCAATGTTTGTCTGACTCAACGACAGATGACGACTTAGGGTGAATCTACCCGTCTACGTGGTTCCATGTTCCACAAATAGTGCCTCCATTCAGCTATAGCTAACATGGGAAGTGTGTCTGTAACGGTCAAACACCACCCGCCTGACCTGCAGATAAGGCTGTTAGATTAGGGAATAGTGAGACTAAGAGTGATGGTTAAACTGGCAGTAATGCTGCTTTTATGCTGACTGGTGACCATTTATCTGTAGCCTTGAAACAGGTTAGACTGTTGGCTTCAAACAATGTGTCTAAACAGTACAGTCTATCTGTTTTAGGAAGTAACAAGGTGTGTAATGTCTTTTCCTGGTAACCCTTTAAGGACACCATTATGATTTAAAACATTGTGTAGATCTATTTTCCCTATTTGTGCTCATGTCGTATGAATACAGTCCCTGCTGATTAACCAGAACCAACTCTACATTTCACATTTTATTTTCTACTCAAAATGTAATACCGTAATCTCCCGCGTATAAGCCGCGTCTTATACGTGGGGGTTTAGTTTTCATTGGATCCACAAGGGGGACATCAAGACCTTTCTTTTGATATGTTACATGCCCCCTTAGTCATTATAAGATATAAGGGGGCCCAGGGGGGTCCGGGGGGCTCAAGCTACACATAGGTTTTTGAATTTTGAAAATTCATTCAGTAGAACCAAAGTTATTAATTTTTCATTTTTTTGAGAATTTTCCAAAACTCTAGGTGCGTCTTATACGCGCACTGCGTCTTATACGCGGGAGATTACGGTACCTCATATTTTATGCCTAAATTCATTTATTCCCATGTTGAAAATAGACCATTTTGGATAACCAAGGAATTCTATTATAATTTAGTTCCATTCTTCAAAATGGGAACAAGTGAATAAAAAAAGGCATTAACCCATGATGGTAGTTGCTGCTGCCCTAAGTTAAACAAAAGCATGGCAGAATCACAATCTGAACAGTCATTCTAAGCAGGGTCCATGCTGTTAAATAGTAGTGAAACCTTAAACAGAGAGGGATTCAGTTCAGTGTCTATTTGAGGACAACTGATTGTTTGCCGTCCACCCTTACACTGCCTTACAAAGAGGCCTCAATCCAAAGTCTAAACAAAAATGGAGAAGATTCAAATTAAACGCTCACTTTAACCCACCTAGATCTCTATTGGTGGGTTGGGAGGAGGAGGACTGGGTGGAGGACAAGGTTCCCTTGTATTTTATGTGGATACCCATGCTGGAGATGGCGTGCATTAGTCTGGGTCAGGTTTGAGATGAATATAGGCATATGGGCGACCTTTCATTGATGAAGAAGCACCTTGAAGTGATGAAATGGGCACAAGATTATATCTCGCTGTTTACCCACTATGTTCAGCAGTGACTGAGGGGAATTACGATATTGGTTGCGCATTGACTAAATCTAAAAGAAACCTCATATGATCTTAACTGGAAGATTGATATCAAAACAAGTACCTATTTTATTTTGAGAGCTTGACCATTTGACTTAGGGACCACTTAAAACTTTATACTTTGGCGCATGAAGTCAATGTACCTTATGATGCTGAAATGACGCCAGCTAACAAGCCCACTCTCCAAGACTATATACATATTTATGCACTATGCTAGGAGTACATGGTAGATGTCCAACTGAAAAGTAGGTATGACGAATGAATTCGCCCTGGCAGGTACATCTATACAGTACTTTTATGATACAGGTACTACAATACTAGTGTCATGTAAAACTCTCCATGGCAGCATCCATTCATTATGGTGACAAATCGGATAATGTAACTAAGCCAGTGGCGGATCCAGGATTCTCTAGAGGGGGGGGCCAAGACCTGGTGAAAGTGTTAGGGGTGTTACATGTCTCGGAGCACCGCAAGCGAAGCGCAGCGGTCAAGCTAGGGGGGTTTGGGGGCATGCCCCCCCAAGAAAATTTTGAGGGTTTAGACTTGAAATGGTGCATTCTTATGCATTCTAACTGAACATATTAAGTCTCAGGTCTTGTAAAATTTAAGTGAGAAATCAGTTTTTATGTTAACAATTCTTGATGAATAGGTGGCCTGTATATCTCCTTCCCTACACAAACAGAATGCCTTGAAGATCTCTACAAGAAATATTCCATTCTGGTACATCATTGAACACCATATGAAATAGGGCATTTGTATTAAGCTTCTGATAATTGAAATGATGGGGGTTTGGGGGCTTAGCCCCCAAGAGAAAGTTGAAATCCAAGAGTTGAAATGGTGCAATCTGAGGCATTTTGGCACTATATATAGATTGGTATTACCCCTACTCCCCTAAAGAAATTAAGGGCTCTGGAACCATTTGAAGTTTGAAAAAAAAGGTTCAGGGAAAGAGAATGGGGGAGAGGATATTTTTGTGTTACATCAAGAGGGAAAAGGGTAATTTCTTTAGTGTATAATGATCTGTACTGGAATATGAAGTGCTGGCTGGGTATATTGTTATGACGATGGAAGTAGTGGGGTATAGGGGAACCCCAGGAATATTTTTGAAAAATGCCAGGACAAAAGGTGCATTCTGGTGCTTTTTAAAAATAGATGACAAATTTTCTAGACCCTGATAAGATTTTGTTTTAAGGGCAAGACCTCCCCTGATATGTGATCCTAGGGCTTAAGTAATAAAACATGTTGAGGGGGGATGGAGGAGATATGACCCTGGTGGGCTGAAGGGTGTTTTTTGAATATTGGAGGACAGAAATAATTATTTCAAAATCATGAAAGAAATTCAGTTTGTATTGCACTTATAAGAGAACCCAACAGGTCATTTCCTGATGATCAAAGCTTTCTAATGGTATATGGAACCCTATATTCAAATAACTGCCTCCCTCTCCTTTCCCCTCTCCCTCTCTCTTCTCTTCCTCCTCCTCCTTTTTTTTTTTTTTTTTTTTTTTTTTGGGGGGGGGGGCAAGGCCCGTTCGGCCCCCCCCCCTGTATCCGCCACTGTAAGCCCTATGTGTCACCTTCAAGGTTTAAGCGTAATCCATCTGTAGTAAAATCAGCCTACACCTGTTGCTGAGCAGCCTTATACAACACAATACAGCATTGTTCTGGTTTTTTTGCCCCCCCCCCCCCCACATCCATTACCTTTCCACCATTGTTATATACACAATGCCTGCAGTACTTATTCCCTCCGGTGATCCAGAGAAAACTGACAAACCAGGCCAGTAAGGAGTAGAGACAAGTTGAAGGCCTGTTCTTGTTATCCTTGTTTTATAAATTCACTGCAGTCATTATGTCAGTGGCCTGTCATTTGGATGTCTCACCAATTAAGACAACTACAGGCTGAGATGCACAAAGGCCTGTGGTAGGAGAGGAGATACGGTTAGGTTCATCCTTACAATGCCCTTCATTATCTAACTGCTATCTATTCTATACGTATACGTATTGGTACTCAGATTAATACTTTGAGGGAAAAATTGTGTGTTAAGGTTCCTGTTCCTTTGACGTCATGATGTACCATTGCAGTGCTGGTGAGTCTACTTGCCAGGACAGCTGCCTTGTTGCATCATAACAATCATGATTGGCGACAAGATGCATTAACGTTCATAGCAGACTCAGCAAGACTGCATTCATTCTGACATCTTAGGGTCAAAATTAAAAAGCACAATGCATTGAGTTTGAGTTTTGATATTTTCATTCTCAATTCAGTCTCCCAGCTTATGAGAATATGGGATGACCAAGCCCTCACAAATATACTTCATCAATAGCACTATGCGACTTTAAAATGGATGGGCTGTCTGTAGGGTGGATGAGAGAGGACTACCTCTAGTGGTTATGGCAGGCTAGTAGGCCTATGAAATATTGCTGAAGAAATATGATTCGAGAATCCCCTTTAAGGCCGTGTAAATAAACATGTCACTTTAAGTGAAAACTTGCTCCCAACAACCATTACCCGGTAGGTATCACATGTTCATATTTGGTCCATACATATTAATAATTATTCTACTAAGAGCCCCTGTCAGGTCATAATATGATAAAATTAAGCTGTCTACAAAATAACCTTATGATTCCCGATTCCTTATTATACGTGGTAGATTAATGCATGCATCATAGTTCATTACTACCGTAATCTCCCGCGTATAAGGCGCATCCCGCGTATAAGACGCACCTAGAGTTTTGGAAAATTAAAAAAAAAAATGAAAAATTCATAACTTTGGTTCTACTGAATGAATTTTTTGAAAATTCAAAAATCTATGGGTAGCTTGGGCCACCTTGGACCCTCCTGGGCCCCATTTTGTCCCATTATGACCAAGGGGGCATATAAGATATCAAAAGAAAGGTCTTGGTGTCCCCCTTGTGGATCCAATGAGAACTAAAACCCCCCGTATAAGACGCGCCTTATACGCGGGAGATTACGGTAGTGTCATTTTTTATCTCTTCTGTATTTATTAGTTTACCCACATGCAACTTTGTCAAAAAGTATATTTTATACATATATAATTGTTCGCCCCTATGCCATTAATCTTTTCATTTTTAGTTATTTTATTATCATTTTTTTTTTTCAGGCACAATGTACATGAATCATAATTTGTTGTTGACTTAACCATTCTCAATGGACATAAATATCTACATCATACCTCAGTTTATGCTGAGTGGGTGAAGTGCTACTTACATTGTCTATATTGTATACATTTTGTGTTTACATCAACACCCATAGATTACGCCTAATACAACTTTACGACCACAATGACAACCACACTATTGTACACTGTAAAAATACTGGCGATCCTCATAACACTTAACAATGAACTACCGTAATTGTATCCCAGTGAACTAGTGTAGTTTTAACAAGAAGCCCAAGGTGACAGTATGGTGGTGCACAAATGTACAAGGAATCTATGCGAAAATAAAGATGGATCTCTGGCAACTTTGGGAAAAGGATTCCACTATTATTTCGACGACATTTCTTTACCGTGTAGGGTCTGTAACTGAAACTCAACTGTTACTGTTAAATAGGTTTTTGGTATCATCTGAAAGTATTTCCCTTACATTAGATATTGAACATTCCAATTTTGACACAATTTTGCAATGTTCTTGTTAGTAGATATCCACGATGCTCTTCACGGTACATGGTACATTCCATGCATTGCTGATAGATTTATAAAATGTCAAATCATCTATCTCATATTTTCATTTGGTGTCGTGACAATCTAGCTTTCAGTATGAGCCTACGTCATAATGTACGTCAACCAACAGGTGGCGTTGCGGTATCTACTTCCGGGACGTCATGACTTTCAATCACGTGACTCATTAGAACGCAGCAATTTCTGTGAAGTCATCCAATGATATGGTCCAACTATGATCTCACCTTACAATTTTAGCTGATGTCAATTTACTTTAGTTGTAACTGCAAATTAGATTATCCCAGTACAGTCAGTGGTCAGTCGTTTTTTAAACCTCCCCAGCCGGGAGAGTGATGCAGGCAGGGACAGTGGGGCTCTTAACATCTGGGCCATAGAGAATGAGGGAGAAATTTCTTAAAATTACAAAATCACTGAAAGGTTAGAAGAAAAATGAACAGAATAATCGAAAAAAAACAAACAGGAATTTTTAAACATGAGGATGTGTAGAAAAATACAGCCAATTTAGTAAAATAAATAACTTGTTTAAGAAAAATTGAGAGATTTGTAAACCAGGGGCCAGAAGTAGGAGGCTTCAATTAGACCCTTATCTTATCTCCGATCTTGTCAAAACTACTCCCGACTGACCACTGAGTAATATTTTTCTGATTGTTTTGCCTAGCCTTGGGTACTACCTTCCAATACAGAAGCAAGTGTCATAGCACATGATCTCCCATAAAAGCCATTAACTCATTAAAATGACGGCTATATCAAGAATAGTGGGTACAATGTATTGGTATTACTAGTTATGTCAGGCAACACTAAACACATCACAATAATTTTACTTCAGAGAATTAGTTTTCACAAGTTTTTATAACACACCATTCCAGGCTAGCTGCCGTACATTTCGCGGATGCTTGCCGTGATTCTACCCTGGCTATTGCACCCTGTGGGTTTGGAAATAGTTGTGTTTATTTCCCAGCTGTGCTGAACCGTAATGTAAAGTACATGTTTGTCACTGCCAGTAGTAGCAGGCATGCCTCACGTCTGGTATGTGTAAATACTACTGCTACATGGAGGCTACTGACAGAAAGGACTTAGTGAGAAGAGTTTGAATTTTTTCAGGGAATTAACATCACTTGTATATCACTGACATGATAGATATACGTTCAGTTGTAATACTGCAAATGACTCCGTGTACTCCACACTTTTAAATGTGTAGACACCATATCTCGGGCATCGCATAGGCCTACTTTTGTATTAAAAATATAAAGAAATTTTAGAATTCACCTTGCAAAAAAGGGCCAAACTTGTCTGAAGGATAGTCACATGGTTTAAGTCATATGCGCACTAATAGAATTTGTAGAGAAAAATGTCCTTGGCCAGCACTACGGGAAAACCCTCAGGACTCACATGTCCATGTAAAAAGTCGTCTGCAAACAATTACGGCTTTCTTTCTTTTAGTTTTGGTTCCTAGTATAATTAGTATCTGGTATTTCTTTAACCCCCCCCCCCCCACCCTTTCCTGTCAACACATGCCATCACCACTTCTGTCGTTGCCTGCTCTTGGAATCCAATTTGAGATTTGGAAAGTTTCCATGGATGACAAGAAGATGGTTCCAATGTGGTACGTTGACCACTGAAGGGCTACATGATGCCTCATGGTTCATGTTCTTTCTTTCTTTTTTTTGCCAGCATGATGCACCAATGCAGTGCCAGTGAGTCTCAAATCTGTGATGCATCATGCTCACCATTCAGGAGTGTATCAACACCTTGGAGCCAGCAGAGTGACACACTCATGCATCATGCCAAATGGGTTTCATGTATTGAAGCAGTATGCGGTCCTTGAAAGGTTGATATGTTGCTTTCCCGCCAAAATCTGCCAGGTCAGAGAGTGAATGTCGTCTGACATACTCCACAAACCCATCAGCAGAAAGTCTGAGCCCGGGGCTTGTTGACAAAAACAAATGGGCCATTTAGCCTCGGTCCCACTGACAGAGCCAAGATAACTGGCACTCAACTTACAAGGCTAACTATTTCTTTTTCTTTTTTTAAGTTTTTATTTGTTTTTGAAGATTGTCTTCTTCTCCCTTGAGATGTGCTTCCTTCTATCTGGAGAACTGCCGTCCCCTTTCTCCAGGCTCCCAAGCATTCTATATAATTATTTAGACGGGACTACTATACACGGAAACTTAACTACGTGACATTTACTTGGATATTTATTTCCATCAGCAACAAGGCCATGCCATGAAGGAAAGGCTGCATATATTGCTAAATAGGCAAAACTTATCAACTCAAACAATCAAAGAGTTGCTTATGAACTGTTCATATCTTAAGTCCTATATTTAATCGATATATATCGCATAATTTATTTTGCCTAAGGATTGTACAAAATATATAGACAAAGGTTCACGAGTAGTGGTTATTCCCACTAAGAGTGAACCTTTGTATAGTTCATGTTATCTCAGCTACTGGTCATGAGATACGGGTGAGTGAGTAATAGATGTTTAACGCCATTTCGACAACTAAGGTCATATTCATGGCCAGAACTACATTACTATTTCACAGAAGAATGTGTCAGTGCCCGCGCATATGTGCACCACACACATCCGAGGGGATAGGAAAGAGGAGAAATAGACCCTTTTAAGTGGGCTAGGGAGGCCCGATCATGAGATACGGGCTAGGATTATCTCACGAGGTGTGTGAGATACGGAGCTCCTATGTTCAACCTATGGGGCGCCTGTATTCCACTGCTTCCATCATGAAATAAATACTTTTATTGGGGGTCTATAGACAATGGCTGGTATAATGCAGTGGTATCATAATATAGACCATTATTATCGCCCCTCTCCCTACTCTTCCTACAACACCCCCCTGGTGGCGACCTCACTAACCTGTCAGTGGCCACTCTGTCGGCCCATAATGCACCGTGCCTCATAGCACGTGTTGCCTTGACAACTTTGTTGACAGGTGGTATCCATGAGAACCTGGGAGTAAGCAACTCATCATCCCACTAAGACTGGTTACTATGAGCTGCTCTGAGCCTCTGTCACACCAGGCTGGTCCATGACAACCTGGGAGCATCTCTTCACAAGCTGCTCAGACAATCATAGGGATGACCCATTTCAGATCACAACTATTCCCAAGGATCATAGGCCTATCTGGGAAAGGGGAAATCTTAAAACTGTAGGTCTTCACGTGACGCTATAAGAGGTGTTATTTTAACTCATTTTTACAACAGGATCTCCTAATATCAAACTTGTGGGATACTGGCAGAAAACTATCTGTATGTCGCTGCTAGACGATAGACCTATGGGCTCTGAGGTATTCCCATTAGGGAATTGCCTGGGTCTAGTGGTCGTGTGTTCCAATCTCCAGGACTGATGACCTGGGGATGAGGCATGTGTAGCGGTGAGATAGGCAGTGACCGGTATAACGAGAACACGGTGGGCAATATGTCAGTCTGGGAGTTACTATGGAGTAGCACTGGGAATGGCTGGGTGGAATGGAGGGCGGGGGGGGGGGGTGGTGGATGTTATCTTTGGGATGGGGTAGAAGTGGTCACCAGAGATATCCAATATTATACAGTGTAGTCTAGTGGCGGCACCTGTTTGCCACTGGCAATGGTCATGCTACAAGACTGCAATAAGGCCACCATATCCATCAGCTCGGAGCAGCTCTCATGTCATTGGCCCGAGCAGAAGTGATATCGCGGGGGTATATGTAGCGGGTAAATGGGCAGTAATCAAGCATAATTAAACCTGAGGAAAATTATGAATTATGAATCATATTTTGTGGTATATGGGCACTTTCAGCTGAAGACACTTCGGTTGTTATATAAAAAAAAACTGTATTGCTCTGGCATAATAACTAGGTAACTTAGGCCAAAAAAAGGTGCGTTCCCAGTTACATGAGCTGAAATGCTAGGGTCGGTAGGTCGGATTTTTTTTTGATTTTTTTTTTAAGTGGGGGGGGGGGGGGAAGGAGTCTTCCTCTTGTCCAATATACTAGTAGGCATGTTATATATCAAAATAAAAATTATTTCAAGGTGAACCTGAGAGGATGTATGGCCACAATAATCCGACAATATATAAGGGAGTGGTCATTATTTATACCAACAAAGGGGGTGGGTTTGAGGGGGGGGGGGAGTAAAAATTATGGACCCCTTCTGAGGGGGGGCGTAATAAATCTTGACCCCTCTTGAGGGGGGGGGGCGTAAGAGGTTTGGTCCCTTTTTAGCAAAAAAAAGCCTGTGTGCTACTATAGTTCAAAGGGGGAGTGCAAAGAAATGTTGACCGCATAAGAAATTTTTGCGCGAAAATCCCCCCCCCCATTCCCTGTTGATAAATAATGACCACTCCTCAGTGGCATTGGTCGCATCCCACTCTGCCTATAAAGCACCAATGCCACAAAAAAAAATGGCCCTGTTTTGCTAGGGTCGGTCGGGTAACTGGAAACAACCCTTTTTTTTGCCTGAGCCAATATCAATACAGTTTAGAAAAAGAAGTATTGTTCTAATGTGTTTTGGATTTTACTCATGAATAACCAATGGCATGCAGAATGCATTGTCGCATGGCAAAAACATTGCAGCATATATAGGCACAGAAACTGTGTTACAGCACACATTTGTACCAAATATCCTGAGGTAGAATTATCACATCTAGATATCTAGGTGCCCCCAAACCCTCTGCTGTATCTAGATGGTCGATAGTATACCATATATATACAGGGATGTAAGTCAGGAATGGGCAAATATCAGGAAGCCACACATTTATTTACTTGATATAAAAGCTTTCTATTCTTCAAAACAACCTCTTTACCACTTGTATAAGGAAAATAAACATCAGTCAAAAATTTCAGAAATAAGGAATTCCTGATAAAACCTGAAGACTTACATCCCTGTATATAATACAAGTAGCATTCTATGCCAGGTCCATCGTATTGACCTGTATAATGGCAGTGAGTTGTTTATGGCACGTTGATTGAGGGGTCCCCTTCATGCGCTGCCCCATGGTGACGCCATGCTAACCTGGAATGTGCCTAATCTGGTTAACGTTAGACACAGTCAGGGATAACCCATTAAGGACAACATGATGCCTCCATTTCCTCATCCCTTTGTGATCACAATGCATCATAATGCAGTGTTGTCGAGTCTGCTCACCAACATTGCATGCTCAAACAGACATCTCGGGAGAATAGCGACCTTTCATATTCATTCTGTGTGCACGGCCATGTTTGGTTCTGTCCTTGGAATCTCTCGTGAGATTAAGCAGGTACAAGACTTCCAAACAACACGACATGCCAGGAACAGCTGAGGTCCTGAGACCAGGTCCACGCTATATGGATTCCAAAAGCTTGACTGCAGCACTGGCGCGTTACGCACTAGAAGAGCATAGATAACTACTGGGTATGATGCATTAGTGCCACATGTGACCCATAATGGGTTAGGCGGATCTTGTATACTAGTATTGCAGTTCAGAGGGCTATATTGGCATATGTAGAGACTATATAGTCTATATATAGATGTGCATGTATATACATGTATTATGTGCAAGTCTATGTGACTTGATATAGGACTCTAGGCCCCGTATTGATACCCGTATGTTGAGGTTGACCTGCTGTTGATGGGTATTGAGAATTTGCAAATCTGGCGAGTTCATACACCATTTTACAACCTTACAGGTACATGTTTTATACCCCCAAATGCAGGGATGAAAGTCACAGAGCACGAAAACCCCTGAAATGGTCCATTATTCGCCCCAAAAACCTGGGTTTCTATATGAATGTATAGGGCCCTGGAACTGTAAAATCCCTGAAATCAGGGAATTCCCTGAAGACTTTCATCCCTGCAAATGGCCGCCCTTGAGGCTTTTTACTCATTAATGATAAAATCACCTCACGAAAATACATGATGGCACTAACATTGCCAAAATTCGAAATCAATTTACGGAACTGATTTTGTTCTTAACCATAGCGGGATGTCATCTAACATATATAAGTTCATGACTGGATATATGCAAAGTTTTATGTATCAGATAAATGAGCATTCCACGCTTTGTTCATTGTACATATATTCACAATCCTTGGCATTCCATTGATTCTACATCTGTATATTAACCATATAAATGTACTTTAATCGCGCTTAACCCCTTAAGGTTCGCAAAGAGCTTAAATGCACTATGCCCTATGAGGGAGATGATAAATGAGGGCATTAACACCAGGTACAGGGGCTGCAAAACACATATCATTCCAACACTACAAGGTTGAAATACTCTTAAAGGGTCAGCATAATGCACCAATGTACTAGTGAGAAGCAGACCTTATACATGTAGTATTGCATTAGTACATTATGACCATTGAAGGACACACACTTGGAGGCATCACACATGTATGCCTTAATCCTTTAGGGCCGCTGATGCATTGATGCATCATGCCCATTGGTCGGCATGATGCACCAATGAAGTGCTGGTGGGACTGCTTGCCAGCACTTCATTGGAGCATCATGCCGACCCTCCAGGAGTCAATGTATCGACCCTCTATGGTTGGCATGAAGTACACTGTCATTGGTGCATCATGCCGACCAATGGACATGATGCACTCAGCGGCCTTGAAAGGGTTGATGAGGAAATGATAATACATTGCCACCATAGCCACATGCCCATGTTACCAGGACTAGATACACAGCCCTGGGCGGTCACCATCACACTAGCACTAAGCCTCTATGGTATGTCAGACAGGCTTTTATAAAGTGATCAATTACAATAATCTCATTATACCTCCCAGGTCCTATATCAAACATAATTGGGACGCCTCTACAGTAACAAAATGTAGCAGGGTCACTCATCTCATCATTAGGTAGCCTATGGCCTCTGCTTGCTACTGTAATTTTTGGGATATGAGGCTATTGATGTGTTTCTATATTTTGATCAAATTTACCAGACATGTATTCAATTTGGATGATATCATTAAACAACATCTGTTCCTTCACTGCTATTAAATATTTATTAGTCGACTAAAAAAATAGTGAAGATTATTGCTCTATAGGTTACCAATCTACTTTTAACTATCTCTCAAACTATGATTTTCTAAAACCGAGTTTGTGTCTACATATGAAATTGATAATGAAAATAACAACAAGCAAAAAAAAAAAAAAAAAAAAAAAACAGTCAGCAAAATAGAGTAGTCTTGTATCATAATCAAACCATTCATCTCAAGAAGTCAATAGTTAGGGAGAGGTTCCTCCATATGCTCATCAGACTCATACATAAGGCCAAAAAAACATAAAGGTGTGTTTCCAGTAACATGACTTGATAGGGTAGGGTTGGTAGGTCGTTTTTTTTCGTTTTTTTTTTTTACATTTATATAAGAAATGTTAGGGCACATATCAATGGATGTATCAAATTCTTTATTGTAAAATAATGATGGGAAAATTACAACTGTGAGAGATAGGAAGAACTGAAAAGGATACAGGGAAAATCCTCAAAAAGTAATGAAAAATTTCTTTGAAATATGAAAAAATTCTCAAAATCGCAAAAAAAGTTGTGAGGTCCTGTTTTGCTAGGGTTGGTCGGGTTACCGGAAACACAGCTTTTTTTTTTTTAAATTTGGCCTTAGTAAGGGGTAGCTAATGGAAATTCATTTGTTATAGAGCATTTTTCACTGATATTTGTTTGATGGGATGTGATGGCCATGCAGTGAGGACAGAGCTTTGTCATCGCAAACAATCTTGATTAGAAATCTCAAACCTTTCAACACCAGCTCATGCTTAGATATCCTAGAGGCTACTTGCATTTTGAGCAGACATTCCAGTGATGGGTGAAATTACTACAGGGCTAGCGTCGAATGAGGCTCTCACCACCACTGCCTCGGTCCACGGCCCCTAGACCTTATGAGGTGGGTGGGGAGAAGAAGGGGCTACCCATCCTAATACATCACCTCAATGAACTTGGGGGATGGGTGCACGATCTTTTGGACACCCCCTGTGTCACAGGTCAGTGGTCAGTGCATTTATGCCATGAACGGCACATTTATAGGGTTGATAACCGACACTGTTGCCAGACTTTTTGTCGATATTTACTGTAGTATCTCACATTTATAAGAACCTTCCCCAGTGCGCTTTAGTCTGGCTTCAAGTCTTGAAATACGTGCTGGTCTTGACTCTTGTAAAAGCGCCCTGTCACATGAGGTAGAGCCTAGTTGAAATCAGTAAGTACTGCGTGTATAAGCCTCATCTTGATAACATCCCATCATGGTCATGAGGCGCACATGGGGCACATTTTGGTACTTTTAGTATTGTTCTACAGTGTGAAATCCTTGTCTATAAGCCGCACCCTCACTTGGTCTTAGGGCAGAAGGCGCAGTAAGCTCTGTACTGGCATATAATCCGCATCGTATAAGCGAGGTATCATGGCAATACTGAAAATGTGGGTGGCCTCCTGTCCTTGGTCAGGGACGGGTGCTGTATAGTACTGGTATGGTAGTGGTATGGGTGCTGACAGGAGGTGGAGGTGCTGACAGCAGGCCACTGGAAGAGGTCGTCTTGTCTCCTACATGCTGACACTCAGGATATAGGGTGTATACTAGAGCCTAGTAGAGGCTGGTACAACCACAACGACCCTCCTCCTGTACTACCACTGTTCTTCATGATACTCCAGCACTGCACCTGTGCCAACCTTACTTTAATTCTGCATTCCCATCGGTCGTTATGATACATGAGTGTATATATAAGCTCTGTTTTTTATTGATATATTCCTTCTGTCCACACGGTGGATTAGATGAAGCCATGGGACGAAGGGCGATGTGGGGATGCATCCCTACTCCGGATCCACACACAGTTTCTGTTTGAAAGTATAGACCATAGCTTACCAAAATTTACCCAATGACCATACGACAGGGGCTTTATTCATCAGTCTGTCTAGTACGCTGTATACCCAAAATACATGCTTATAGAACACAGTGCTTTCTGAACAAAAACAGTTTCCTGGAAACAACACAAAAGGCCATGCCGTCCCCAAAGAACTTTAAAGAGGAACACCCTTAATTCCAACAAAGGGAGAGATGATTTCAGCAAGATATGTGATGTGTGGCTGGTATTTATACTAATATACACCTTGAACTACATGATGTCTTGTAGTTATGGTGTTTGCCATGCTCCTAATGATAAGCCTCCTGCACACAGCAAACCGCCTACCCCCCCCCCCCCGTGCTTTATGGCTTGATGTACAGGTAATCTTCAAAGCACTGGATGTCGTTTTTCTTGATGCTGAGATCTATTGTTCTGAAATGTTTGTCTGTTCCCTTATTTGGTATATTTCTTTACACAACAGCAGATTATATATACGGTAATCCATCCATTGACTGTATGTGTCATGGAAAGCACTACATCTCCAGAGAACACCTACAGCGTACAGGCAGTTCTTCTGAACACTGCGCAGGCGTGTGTGGCTGCGTTAAACAGGGTTCAGCCTGCTCATAAGATAGCCAAGTTGGCAAAAGGATGGATAGAATGATGCATTCATCCTCATTTGATGATATGGCAACACAGAACCCTGTGTATTAAGACAGTAAACAAACAGGGCAGTCTCTTTGGGCTTATATAGAGCAGGTAGAGTGAGTGAGTAATACATGTTTAACGCCATTTCGACAGCTAAGGTCATATTCATGACAAGAACTACATTACACAATTTCACAAAGGAATGTGTCAGTGCCCGCACATATGGGCACCACACACATCCGAGGGGATAGGAAAGATGAGATATACCCTTTCAAGTGGGCTAGGGAAGCCCAAGAGCAGGTAGAGAGGAGAGAAGAGGGGTAATGGTGATGTGTATTGAAGGGGGTGTTGGGTGTGGCTAGGATTGAGGATTGACCTGATCATAAGAGTACAGAAGTACCGAACTATGATGGCACACAGGTCGTGGCATATGACGTCACAAAGGAACGCTAGGTCTACATGGATTTTGCCTAATTTAAAACTGGAAGGTGAGATGCTGATGGGTCTCTAATGCAGACATACGCCAACAGATGGCGGCATTCATAGTGCAAGAGGTCCTAAGACAGCAGTGTTCTTTTTTTAAGTCGTTTATTGGGCAAAAACAAAGTACATAATAAATGTAAGATGTTTACCTAGCACCTACGCATTGTAGTGCGTACGCTAGCACCCACAATATACCTTTGAATTAAATACATGACTGGTTTAGTATAACAATATAGCAGGCACATTACATAATTTCCTCGATATGGCATACAAGGGTAGTAACAGTTATAGACTACCCTAAGTTACATGATTTGTATCCATAATATGCTTATAATTATGATGTTAATAAGATTGTCAAATTGTGCACATGTATGTTTATCATTACCATGTCAGTACAACAACTCGGGTTTCCAATGTGTGTTGGTACTGTCTGCTGTTATCTATATGCTAAATTATGTTTCATGATTGAGCAGTACTGAACTTCAGTACATGTTTTATCACCTCATTTCCTTCAGAGAAACCACACTAAAACAGATTGCGATCTGCATCCGCATTCTCAACAGGCCATATGAGAGTTAAACATGTACAATATACATCGTTCTTCCTTGTCTTCATTGGATAACTACTTGCAGGATTCTAATGATCTTTATTAAATTGTATACCCTGATCTTTTCTTCAAATATAGACACGGAGAACTAGTATATACTTACAGTTTGACAGAAGTGAATAAGGCCAGTCAACTTACCTAGAAACAAAGTAAAGAGACACAATTTAGTATCTACAAAACGAATAGTATGATTATGTGGACGTACATATAGACTGTTTTTTTTTAAGTAATAATAATTATTGAAAATTGCGTTTTTAATAACCTCAGTGTTCATAAGCACAAGATCAACGCTGAACATCAAATATATTTGTATATCTGTTCACAAAAAAAAATAATTTTAGTACTTCCTTGACCTCACAGACCTCTATTCTTCCAGCAAACAGTGAAACAATCATGGAAAGAAATTTTACTTTGCATATCCACACTGCACATGAAATAGAAGAATATCGGTATGCATATATAACGGTAAAGGCGAGGGAAGCAACCCGACAGGAAGGGTATGACCATTGGGTGTTCCCCCACCAACAATTTCCTGTACAAAATTGGTCTATATTATACCAAAGTCCAGGTCCTATGCCCGTACTCGTCCAGCGGTGATCCCTCCCCCTCCTGGCTGCATACCACGTCTCAGGCCGCTAATCGGGACTTGACCCCGCCGGACGTCGTAGTAATCCAATTAGATCCCCCCCCCCCTCCCCAATACTTGGTCTGTGTGTGGGGGGGGGGGGGACCAGAGGCATACCGATCATACCAGGAGACCTGATTGTAAACAGTGATAGGTGACCACAGCACTAGTGTATATAAATAATACACGGCCTCCAGTGCTCACGTCTCCTATCATTAGGTAAAACATTCTTTAACTTAGCTATATGCTCCAGGGCATAGCCACAAACTCTTAGAATAGGCTTCCTCTTACGGTATGTGGATACATAGGCCTTTACAGGATTACCTGATGTTTTTATTCCTATTCATTCGCAATTATTCATCACTATATTTCCCACACGAAATATCACAATATGTATACATAATGTGCACCCCCAAATTTCATTTTCCTTTATATATCATATTTTGTCTATTAAGTGTCTATACACATATCTTTTTACCACTCCTAAAAGTTATGAACCTTTCTTTGTATTTTATAAAACCAACGCCCCCCCCCCCACCCTTCCTTGTCTAATCGAGGCGTAAGAACCGAATTTTCATTGGGCAATATTTTTTTATTATTTATTTTATTATTATTATTTTTTTTTTTTGGGGGGGGGGGGCTAGAAAATGAATACATTGTAACTGTGAGTAAAAGCGAATAAATCATCAGGGAAGCGGAATGTCCTTTCCGTCGCAAGGCTTTATAGGGTATCTGAGATGCACCAAGCCTGAAGTACGGTGTGGATATAAAGGCCTCCCTGGAGACTTCACCTGTGGTGGCCCCAACCAGGGCAGGTACTGACTCCAGGGCAGAGGCTAAAGGCGCCCATATACCCGGTTAGCGGATTCCTTAGTGGGCCGACCCCTGCTGAAGCTGATACCTTGCGAGATAAGAACTGATAACAGCGAGCTGATGGGTACCAGGTGTTACGTAATGCACCCTGAAAAGTCTGCACTGAATGAAAGGAATATTCTCATTGGCTAATATTGTCTCCCGCTAGGTCGGAATTGACGTGCCACAACCCGACACCATGCCCCTTGGTGGCCGCCGAGAGCAGCTCGTGCCGCGTCCCCTGGGGCTCTGCTACCAATCTCTGCATAGTGAGTAGCTCACTAACCCTCTTAGGGCTGCATAGTGGGGCTCTGCTACCAATCTCTGCATAGTGAGTAGCTCACTAACCCTCTTAGGGCCGCATAGTGGGGCTCTGCTACCAATCTCTGCATAGTGAGTAGCTCACTCACCCTCTTAGGGCTGCATAGTGGGGCTCTGCTACCAATCTCTGCATAGTGAGTAGCTCACTCACCCTCTTAGGGCCGCATAGTGGGGCTCTGCTACCAATCTCTGCATAGTGAGTAGCTCACTAACTCTCTTAGGGCCGCATAGTGGAGCTCTGCTACCAATCTCTGCCTAGTGAGTAGCTCACTAACCCTCTTAGGGCCGCACAGTGGGGCTCTGCTACTAATCTCTGCATAGTGAGTAGCTCATTAACCCACTTAGGGCCGCATAGTGGGGCTCTGCTACCAATCTCTGCATCGTGAGTAGCTCATTAACCCACTTAGGGCCGCACAGTGGGGCTCTGCTACTAATCTCTACATAGTGAGTAGCTCATTAACCCACTTAGGGCTGCATAGTGGGGCTCTGCTACCAATCTCTGCATAGTGAGTAGCTCACTAACCCTCTTAGGGCCGCACAGTGGAGCTCTGCTACCAATCTCTGCCTAGTGAGTAGCTAACTAACCCACTTAGGGCCGCACAGTGGGGCTCTGCTACTAATCTCTGCATAGTGAGTAGCTCATTAACCCACTTAGGGCTGCATAGTGGGGCTCTGCTACCAATCTCTGCATAGTGAGTAGCTCACTAACCCTCTTAGGGCCGCACAGTGGAGCTCTGCTACCAATCTCTGCATAGTGAGTAGCTCACTAACCCTCTTAGGGCCGCATAGTGGAGCTCTGCTACCAATCTCTGCCTAGTGAGTAGCTCACTAACCCTCTTAGGGCCGCATAGTGGAGCTCTGCTACCAATCTCTGCCTAGTGAGTAGCTCATTAACCCTCTTAGGGCTGCATAGTGGGGCTCTGCTACCAATCTCTGCACCGTGAGTAGCTCATTAACCCTCTTAGGGCTGCATAGTGGAGCTCTGCTACCAATCTCTGCCTAGTGAGTAGCTCACTAACCCTCTTAGGGCCGCATAGTGGAGCTCTGCTACCAATCTCTGCATAGTGAGTAGCTCACTAACCCTCTTAGGGCCGCATAGTGGAGCTCTGCTACCAATCTCTGCCTAGTGAGTAGCTCATTAACCCTCTTAGGGCTGCATAGTGGGGCTCTGCTACCAATCTCTGCACCGTGAGTAGCTCACTAACCCACTTAGGGCCGCATAGTGGCCCGGGCTCTGCCACCAATCTCTCTACCCGTTAGCAGCTCTTTGTCAGACTTGGTCACGTACCCCCTGTCTACTCTAATCCAATCCACGTCTTATATTCCTACTTTAAATGCCAATTCGATTTAGAATGCCACCACAATTGACTAAATTTCCTTTTTATTACAAAGTAACGTGTATAAGACACGCCCTAATATTGCCAAGACCAGGCCTGAAAGCCATACCCATATTACCTAGAATATACATTAAGACTTCTTTACTTCTGCTCTAAGGTCTGAGTTTCTCACGATGACTGCTGCTCTCTCACTCCCCCTGTGGTCTCTCATCAACTCATGAATAGCTCACCAAATGCTCCAAGTGCCAGGTAGGCTACAGATAGCGGCCCCTATACACACACCGGGGGCTTTTTGTGTCACTGCACGTCCTGAATTATGGAAGAGCAAAGGTGAGGCTTTAACCATTAAAAGGCCGAATGTTGCCCTTACCCTTTAGAGATCACCTTATCAACCCTGTAGGGTAGGTATGATGCTATCCTAGGGACTTATTACACAATGTGTATCCATGTACCCCCATGCTGCAGTTATGCAGTGTTGGGGAGTAGACTCACCAGTATTGCATCAGTACATAATACATGTAAATTGAAAAACAAATAAAGTACAAGCCCTTAGACATTGTGTGGCCCTTAAAGGGTCGAAGCCAGTTGGAATGAGTCTAAGGTAAAAACTGTTTAGGGCCAATTACCGGGGGAACTCTCATACATCTAACTCTAAGGCTGCTTACTCTAACCCTTGATGTCCTGTCACGGCAGGGCTGGAAAAGCTCTCAAAGGTTGAGGCATGCAGCTATACTCATAGAGTCTACTGGGAGTGGTATATATTTACATTCTTGGTTCAGAGCTGTGCCACAAGTGTGGCACTGAAGAAAATGTCATTTGATTTTGAAAGCAGTGTTTTTGAGTTAAAACTCAATTAAGGCTTCTTTTGGAAATTGCAATCACTTACCCAATAGGGCCAATTTCCTCAAAGTTTCATGATTTTTTAATGATTTAATTAAATTGGCATTTTCATCCTCACTATTTGAGGGTCTCAATCAAATGCTATTTATTTACATCTATCATACCAGTATATCATTTTGAATAGATGAAGAAATATAAAGCATTCCACATTTTATACCTCTTAAGTCTAACAGTGTATAAGGTATGTAGGACCTGGCCCCTTTCAGTCTCACGGCCCCTTACAGTCACACTATAGTGAGGCGGCTACTACAAAGACCTAGAGATCTGAGTTTGAACACTAACATCAAAGACCAGGTAGAGAATCCATGTGTAACCTACGTGTTAACTACTACTGTACTAACAGGTAGTCAGTCACTACTGTCATCACCCTGAGGCTGCTATCTATTCTAAGCACCCTGTTTGACATGCTTAGTCGATCTCCCTCCTCTACTGCTAACTTGCTACATTATACATGTATTGACTATTGTAGCATGTGGAGTGACATGTCTACATACTGGTAAATTTCCAGGAAAGATAGGCCCCACAAAAATACCAGAGTTGGAGATCAAATCCATAGCATGGATCAGAGCTAGGTATTTATTACATGTGTACTATCGACATTGGGAAGCATATTTAGATGTCTGTAGATGATATCAGTCATGAATTGCATTATAGAGGTAGATGTCAAGTTGCCATTAGAGTGAGTCTAGTACTTTTAAAGATATTGTGAATTGACAGAATGAATTACTGGTAGCATTGATGAATTGGTTTCTTTAATACAGGCATAGCATACAATGTCAGCTAAGATGCATTTGACAACAAAGGAATACCAGCAATGAGCTGGAGATATCATGCAGCACCCCTTTTAATTCCTGTGTTTCCCAAATACAGTGTTATAGTACTGCATATATGGGAGTTCACATTGTGTATCTGTGGAACCAGACCTATTTCTTTTTCAGCAGACGACATTTGGTGGATGCGGCCCACATCCAACAGAAGCAGACAATCTCCACATGGCACGCACAACGCCTAAGACTCGTGTGCATGTCTGTCTACACAGTAATTTCAATATAGTCCCAAGTTACCTGACGCCCTTATATAGGCTTATACGTCAGACAACCATTCACCAGCTACCCCCCCCCCCCTCCCCACCGCACTCTCCCCCTGCTCCAACACCTGAGTACCAGATCTCTAATATGTACTTTGACGGTAACAGAGTGTTTTAGTGCACTATGTCCATTTGGTGTCATGATGTATGGATGCAGCCCTGGTGAGTTGATCTGTGAGTCCACTCACCAAGGCTGCATTCATAAATCATGACGACGCTTCAGGAGAGCAGCGACCCCCAAAGGTTTGGCATGACTGGGGAACAGAATCGCTAAGGATGTATTATGTTGATCGGAGATGGGGGGGGGGGGTATTGAGCACTGTCACACAAATCCCAGAAGTGCTCCAGTAGAAGCATTTGAATATATATTTACGGGAACGTACAATGGGTCTTTGGAACTTAAAAATCCCTGAAATCAGAGAAAGTCCTGCAGACTTGCATCCCTGTGTTGATAAAAGGACATAATGCATTAAGCAGTGGTCCATAAAGGGTTAAAATACAGATGTGGGTAACTAGAGACCTCCCTATACACAAGGCCCCACACACCACAAGGCAAAAACACCCACTACACACAGTCTCACACTTTATTACACAGATCCCTCTACAAATCTCACCAGCCACACACAAAGGGTCATCTATGCATAGCACATGGAGCATATTGTCCCCCTGGCTGCTTAGAATTCTCCCCGGTCACCTTCACAATTTAGTTGAGGTGGGGATGCTTAGGTGGAGAGGTGGGAAGTGGAAATAAAAGCATGGATAAACAGGAGGTACTTTTACTAGTCAATGTCCGTTGCATAAGCATCGAGTCTTGAGACCAAGTACGTCCATATGTATAGGGATTTAAACTTAACAAACAGTGGGTATGCTATATTTTTATCATTATTTTTTTGTCATTTTCAAATTTCTAAAGAAATTCACCCCAATAGTCGTTTAAAACATCAATGGCAGTATTCAGAGTCTTGTTGTCCTGTGACCATTTTTCGTAAAATTTATTTTTAACTTTTTTCAAGATCTTACACAAGTGAGTGTGGGTCAAATGGTGTTTAGCGTGCTCTCATTTTACACTGCACTTGCCAATAAAAAGGTTATTTTCTTCAGAGGAAAATGCTCCCCTCTTTTTACTAGGTTGACTCTGTATGGCCCTTTGTGGACAATTGAATGCTATTTAATGCTATTTACTGAAATCTAAGCAAGCTCGGTGAAGCCCTTTGCACGTCCTGTTTTTGGAGAACATCCAGGGATAGTAAAGAATAGAGTAAATATGGTGGTTAGAGTTATTCACAAGTGAACTGAACGGTTGGGCTTGCATGTTTAAATACATAGTTGTCAACAAAAGTTATCATCATTATACTAAGACAAATCCTTACTACAGGTAGAACATGTATATCATTAGCTTCCAAAGTTAGCAGTACATTTTTGTAGATAAAACTTTATAACTTACTGGTACATGTAACTCCCTCCTAATGAATAAATTCATGCAATTTTCTCAAGCAAAAAAAGAGAAAAAACTCGGTATTTAAATTCAAATAGAAACACATACGATTCCTCTCATTTCTATAACATGATTTCCAGTTGAATTCATGGTCCTTCTTTCACCATTGCCCCCCCCCCCCCCCATCCTCACAAGAACCAAGTCTGTTTTATCGTGATGGTTGAGTTGACTGGGGATGATTGAGTAGATCTATGCTGACGTCTCTCAGCCTTGTCTTTGTTAGGGAGATAAGGGATCTAACGGACTAACCGCCACTACAAGACGTGAGTGGGTGAAGGATGGATCAGAATGAGTGGAGATTATCAGCAGGTCCATTCTCACAAGTCTGGCCATAATCTGTGTATCACTCTATAGCATGATTTTATCACTTTAGGCACAGAGATTAAATTGTTTGTATTCTCTCTGCTCTAAAGACATCATATTATGAGGATGAACGCTGAGAATGTGTTCTGACGTCTGAATGTGTGACTGACTGAGACGTATAAAAACTGAAATGTACCACAAAGTACCGTAATCTCCGGTGTATAAGGTGTATGCCGCCTATTAGACACACCTAAAGTTTTAGGATTTGTTCAGAAAAAAAAAAATTCATAAGTTTTGTTCTACTTAATGAATTTTCAAAATTCAAGAAGCTATGTGTGGCTTGGGCCCCCCCCCCCCTGCCCCCCCCCCCCTTAATATGTCGTTATGGCTTAGAGGGAGTGTAACATATCAAAAGAAATGTCTTGGTGTCCCCCTTGTGGATCCAGGGAGAACTAAAACCCCGCATAAGACGCGCCTTATACGCAGGAGATTATACGCATAAAAGGCGCGCCTTATACTCGGGAGATTACGGTATTTTAAAACAAAGGGATGTGCGTGAGGTATTGAGGAGATACTCTTTATATCCACCAAATTAGTTAAAATACAAGGAAAATCCCAATTCTAGTGATTTAACTGATTAAGGGACGACTAGAAGTCCCTGATTTCACTGAAGGCATTTATGTAATTGCCCAAATAATTTCTCCTGTCAGATTTTGCCGACTCGCGAAAATGGACCCGCTCTCTGCTCCCCACACCGAAAGACAAAGCACACCTGCCTACTTCCTATACTACATGATCGGGTACATGTATGTATATGACGTCAGGATCCAGGCACCGATACAGTCATGCTTTCTTTGTCTAATCCTCTTTTCCCCCCTTCCTTTGTGTGTGTGTGTAGGGGGGGGGGGGGCTAGTTACAACAACACAATCCCATTATTTCCTTTGCCTCTTTAAAAAAAGAAATAAAATTATCCTGTGTATATGCATATCGGTAATTTCATATTCTAACAAATATAAAATCAAATGATTTCAATGATGTGACCTTCACTGATTGATTGGTTCAAATGTCAATACAGTAACTCTTAAATGGCATTATATTCAACTATTCCTCGTGTGGCCAGGTAGTGACTGTTGATCCAGGGTTATCCAGGTACAATAGGAGGACGTCAGAGGGCACTGACTCATGGGTCAAGTGACTCACTCACTCACCGTCATGTACAATATGTACCAGGTAGAGTACTGGCTACCCCGGTGCTACCAAACCACAATGTACTACTATAGGAACAAAATGACCTTTACTTTTATAACGGTCAGATGGTGCTTTCAGGCCGCCCTTAAAAATATGTTCGTTTCCCGTCCAGAGGGTGGGATTTTTCAGACCCATGAGGGAGGGAGGGGAAATTTTTTTTTTAGGAAAAGATTTTTATTTGTCATGAACATCGCAAGTGTGGATGGCGTGAATTTGTCATCGCGTTCTAGGATTCAGTGATTGAAAACCTAGATTCTTGTGTTAATAGACAAAAAAAAATTCCACCAGGCCTCTGGACAGGAAACTAACATAGTTTTAAGGGTGGCCTCAGGTTCTTCTGTCGTCATGATGCACTAATGCAGCAGTGCTGGAAGTTCAGAGATGCCACTCACTGGCCGACAAAAACCAGGAAAACTGGACTTTTGGACACATAATCTCAGGAATCTAACATAATTTAATACAGGAATCTTTGAATGAAAACCAGGAATTCCTGGTAAACCAGGAAAAGTGGCATCACTGCTGGAAGGTTTACTCACAAGCCTCGGCCACAAGCTCTACCGTAAATCCATGCATATTGGACGCACCCTGAGTTACTCTAAATTAAATGTTGGTAATCTTAGTACTTTTCTTTAGTGAAAAATCCTCTCATATAAGGCGCACCCTAAGTTGGACTAAATGGGAAAGGACGCAGGTGATGTAATTCTGGTGTACAAGCTGTATCTTATATGCGCGGATTTACGGGATAAATAAGGGCAATAAGCTGACCCAATGTATACATGATGATAAAGGTAACACAGACTCACTCTGCAGGCACTGGCCTTGGTCAATTTTATAGCGACAAATAATTGACTCGGTAATGCACCAATTTAAAGCACATTGTAGGACATAAAGGGTTAAAAGGTCACCTGTGTAAGTAGTGTAGCCAAAAGATGATATGGGGCTTCCCGTGCAGAGACCTTATATACAACTACGATACTAGTTACTTACTATTAGTACAATGTATAAGATTCATGTGCCCTAAACCCCAGCGTATAAGCCGCTGGTTATAGGTCATATCTCTCCTCCTTTGTACGATGACCCTGGACCCAGGATCCGGCATAAATGAGGGGTTTTACACAGACTATAGGTAAGTAATGGCAAGCCCTAGCTCAGACACAAGGTGCCGGTTACTGTAGCTTATTGGTTAGACTTGTGGTACGTATTAACCCTATCAGCTAGAGGTGTCTAATACATGTTGGAGGTCTGTAGTTCATAGTTTGTCATGTGGATTTAGATTAAACACGTCTCCCGACCACAGACTATATTTACTTGTACCCAACAGCCTCCAAGACAGGGACGAGGTCCATTCTATATAGGGACCATCATATACTAGGAAATACAAATTTAGGTATATATACATTGTGTAGACTGTAGAGAAGCAGCCATAGATATAATGAAAACCGTATTATTGTAGGCCTTGTAGTATTCTAGATGGTACAGTCACCCCTTTATATAGGCTTTCAATTCCACCCGTTTCTCTTTTCAATTTCAATCATTGAAGAATTTTAAAATTGGATACTTATTTCCAAACAAACTATGTTTTCAGGATAAACTGTACATATAGCCTGGGACGTATTAATTTGATATAGTCCTCAGTATTGTGACATTCACCAAGAAAAGTGTGAAGTAAATACCAAGAGATACGGTAGCTAAAAACAATACATGTGTACCAGTTTTCTTTGTATCTACCTTCAGCTCCTGACGGTTTTTAATTTTGCCCCTCATCATTGTACACAACATCAAGTGGGAAGTGAAAGCAATGTGAGCGTTAACATTCCTGATAACATGACAATAATATCTATGTCATATCATATCAGGATGACATGCCAAAATACAGGATACATATCAGTGACTGTTAGATACTGCCCATACCAGTGTGCTATCTGTATCATCATGTCATATAACAGTACTTGGACATTGGTCCCTCTGGCAAATAGATTATAAACTACAAAGGGGTGATGGATAGATTGGATTATCTGGGTGTGTGGGAATCATTCATATCGGGATCACACGGGATATATTCCCTGTTAAGTTTTACACTTCAGTCATATAGCAGGTATAGAAGGCTACAATCCAAGCAGACCAAAGCACGCCTAATATACTGGAAACACATGATCAGCTGTTTTGCACTTAAATAGTTCCTCTTTTTTTCTATTTTTGTCTTCGTTTTCTGTTTTACCTTTTTTTTTTTTTTTGGGGGGGGGGGGGGGCGGGGCGACCCCTACCCTCTACAGTATGTAATTGTAAACTTACACCTCGATTTTTTTTACCTACGCCAGAGAGTTCCAGGGGTATTTCATTTCTTAATCTATACTGCCACATGGCATGCTGTAGTATATCGGGAGTGTATCAGTAATGTCTACGTAAGAAGGCTGCACCGACCCATATCCCAACCCCTACGTTTTGTTACGGCTGTTTCCGCCGATTTCCTAAAGCTACACTGAAACAATGGGTAAAAATGCGGCATATCCAATGGCCACGTGGCCATCACATTGGGTGAAAATACACCAAACAGGATCGAGTTATACGTCAACAATGGCATCCTGGATTCCATCAGTGTGCCCTGATACATAACACTGACACCGGGATGCTATAGGGCTTAGTATTGAAGTCCAGTGGGTCCGCCATTGCTTGATGCTGGACCTGGTGAGATAAGCACTGGTAACTGCCCACATGGTGGGTACCAGGTGTTACATAATGTACCCAAAAAATTCTGCAGTGAATGGAGGGAGTCATCTGATTGGTTGAAAATATATCCAGGGTCAGCCCTATACTAGGGCTTACTACACGGGCATAAACTAACCAGATACATGCTCTGTGACTCAGAGACGTGAGGCAGGTTGTGTGAAATAAAATCGTGAATTTATTTCAAAATACAATATTCTAAATTGATTGAAAAATACTACAAAATCTTGACCCAAGTATTGAATTAATCTAGGCATGTCAAACTGGGGAAAATTGTGAAAACAGAAAAGAAAAGAATCCTTTCTCGCTTAAATTCCATGGTCGCTAAAGATGGACGCACCTCGTGCTCCATGAAGTTCAAGTTGGCGAAGTATTGCGCTTCTTTTATACAGATTCTTGGGAGCAGCAGTGACGTCATAGCAACCAGCGCAGCCCTTATCAGACTTATCTCCCTACTGATAAGAATCCTCATGAAGGGTTAAATTATATAGCTCACATAGCCTTTATAAGCTGGGGGCCGCCATCAGCCCCCGACGGCACTATGACTAACACCTTCAGCCCCCGACTCCGCAGTATATGCCAGGGATACCTCCCATTGGTCAATAATACAATAGCCATGTGCCGTATAGGAAATGTACTAGAAAAAGGTATTAAACCCCTTATCAGAAAAGATCTAGGCATCATACAGCAAAATGAGTTACAAAATCTGAAAGATATTTAAAATTTGCATCACATACTTGAAGCACTATTTTCTCATCCTGATATTAGGAAATAAATCTGCAAAAGGGTTACTTATTTTGGTACATTGCCTATATAAATTGACCCTTTGCCAGCTCCCTAGCAACCAGAGTTCTGCTCCCGAGAATAGAAGGTCGGGTGTATAATGAGGTGAAGTGGAGATTGAAATTATGCTCCTCATATTTTATCCTATTTCATTTTTCTTCCCCTACAAAGGTAATGATACTTTTATTTTTCATGTTTCTAGAGGAAGGATTCTGGAGTGCAAAAGGGCTAATAATGTATATCCAGTATATTGAGTGTGTTTTGGTCTGCTTGGATTGTGGCGTTCTGTACCCGCTCTGTTACTGAGGTGTGAAAAGGCCCAGGACTAATACACACTTACCGGTACTCGCGAAATATTGAACTGTAGGACAAATATAGGCAGCCAAAAGTATATGAATCAATTCACTTCTTCATAGAATAATTCTAGACCTCTTCCAGAAGAGTTCATTCATAACATATTTATTCATATTTGGATAGGAATGTGATTTTTCCCTAAAGGTGAAATACTTTTGTGGCCTTTTGTATGTCGGCACTTCACACATTGCAAAGACCCATGGACAGCGTTCCCTCACACCAAACTATACCAATAGAAACCCTTTAATTGCCGCTAGTGCATGAGTGCATCATGCCAATTGGTCGTCATGATGCACCAATGAAGTGCTGGCGAGTCTGCTCGCCAGCACTTCATTGGTGCATCATGCCGACCCTCTGTGAGTGTATTAACCCTGTAGGGTCGCCATGGCGTATGAATACAGCAAGTAACTCTCCAGGGCTACATTCATACATCATGACGACCAATGGGCATGGTCTTTAAAAGGTTAACAAATACTGTGCAAGGATTTACGATCCAATACCAAGTTGACACCTTTCCAATGCCCTTTTGTCAATTAGGAACCAATTAGACCAAAGCAAACTGGCCTGGCTTAGTTCTGAGAAGGCGGCTAAAAATACCATATTGGAGAGTAATTCCAAGTAACAGTGCGGTGGGTGTTGGTAACTGACCAGTGGTGATCAGGTAAGACGGGGAATAACATTCCAAGCTCTAATGAAAACATGCTCAGATTTGGCATGGACTGGCTGTGTGGGACTGAAGTCTATCAAGCCTTTAAGGACCACCCAGTGGTTAAATGCATTATGCCAATATGTGACCATGATGCATGCATGAAATCCTAGCGAATTGAAAGGGGGCTGCATTCATGCATTATAGACCGTGCCCACCGCGTGACCTATATAGCGCCGGCGGCCATGTTGGAAATACCAAACGTAAACAATGCCACTCCCCCTCACTGCACTGCAGTTAAGCAGCCTGAAATGGCTCAACATTTTTGCAAATAACTTCTGAACAAAATGTCTCCCATACTATCCAGGGGTATGCTTAGAAAGCCCAGACATTGGGGAATCTGCGGATATCCAAACATCTGATTTCTGATGAGTATGATGGATGTAGGAATAGTTTTTCTCAGGTTTTCCATTTTTCGGAAATGCCTGTCACTGTCACTAGTGTCAGTGCATGGGTAAATGAGAAAGTTAATTTCCCTTGGCCACATTCTTAGCCCAATAACTTAGGGAGTGATCATTTTTCAACAACAGGGGGGGGGGGGGCCGGTGGGTTTGAGGGGGTCAGAATTTTTTCAACCCCTTGACGGGGGGGGGCAGAATTTTTTCAATACCTCTGATGGGGGGGGGTTAAAATAATTTCACCTGTTTTCAGTGGAAAACCCCGCGCGTTTTTATAGGCTAAAAGGGGAAGTCTGCGCGTAATTTTTGTCCATTATGGGGGGGGTCGAAAAAATTTTACCCCCTCAAGAGGGGGGTCGAAATTTTTTTCGCGCGTCCGCGCGCAAACCCACCAGCCCCCCCCTGTTGTTAAAAAATGATCACTCCCTTAGAACAAAACTTCCACCAGGCTATTCCATGATATGACAGGAAAAATATTGGGGGATCCATGTAATGAATTTTTGAAGGTCCTGGATGATTAAGGAATCAATTCTTTTAGGATTGTCATTTTCGGAAATAGTTGTCAGTGCATGGGCAAATCAGAGAGTAAGAAAGGGGCTGTATTTTCCCTGATCACATTCTTCTTGACCCCACAATTTTAGAGGGTCCTGAGGGATCACTGAGACCCTAAAACATAGTGTCATTAGGGGCTCTGATCTGTGACTAAGTTATGAGGTGATTTCCAGAAGTCACCAGAATGCATATTTGGATATCAAAACTTTCAAAATTTCCTCAGGAAATTAGGTAGGTATGTGAATGAAGGGGCTGCTATGCCTACAAGGTCTTGGATCTTGCCCTATAAAACTGTGGGCTTCCCTAGCCCACTTAAAAGGGTCTATATCTCCTTACTGATACCATCACATAATGTGGGGAAGTTTTATTCTAAAATTGTGGGGTCAAGAAGAATGTGATCAGGGAAAATACAGCCCCTTTCTTACTCTCTGATTTGCCCATGCACTGACAACTATTTCCGAAAATGACAATCCTAAAAGAATTGATTCCTTAATCATCCAGGACCTTCAAAAATTCATTACATGGATCCCCCAATATTTTTCCTGTCATATCATGGAATAGCCTGGTGGAAGTTTTGTTCTAAGGGAGTGATCATTTTTTAACAACAGGGGGGGGGGGGGGGGCTGGTGGGTTTGCGCGCGGACGCGCGAAAAAAATTTCGACCCCCCTCTTGAGGGGGTAAAATTTTTTCGACCCCCCCCCATAATGGACAAAAATCGCGCGCGGACGTCCCCTTTTAGCCTATAGAAACGCGCGGGGTTTTCCACTGAAAACAGGTGAAATTATTTTGACCCCCCCATCAGAGGTATTGAAAAAATTCTGCCCCCCCCCCTGTCAAGGGGTTGAAAAAATTCTGACCCCCTCAAACCCACCGGCCCCCCCCCCCTGTTGTTGAAAAATGATCACTCCCTAAGTTATGGGGCTAAGAATGTGGCCAAGGGAAATTAACTTTCTCATTTACCCATGCACTGACACTAGTGACAGTGACAGGCATTTCCGAAAAATGGAAAACCTGAGAAAAACTATTCCTACATCCATCATACTCATCAGAAATCAGATGTTTGGATATCCGCAGATTCCCCAATGTCTGGGCTTTCTAAGCATACCCCTGGATAGTATGGGAGACATTTTGTTCAGAAGTTATTTGCAAAAATGTTGAGCCATTTCAGGCTGCTTAACTGCAGTGCAGTGAGGGGGAGTGGCATTGTTTACGTTTGGTATTTCCAACATGGCGCCGATCCAACTACTCATAACTTTGCTTCTAGTTGGAATATTTGAAAAATTCTTTCAGTTTTGGAAAGCTCAAAATGCCAGGAATGCGTGAGAATGCTTTGTCTATGCGTGAGAACGTGAGAAAGTGTCAAAATGCGTGAGTCTCACGCCCAGGGCGTGAGACTTGACAGCCCTGCTACAGTAAACAGTGCTTTCATGTGGGTGGGGGGGAGTCCCTGTATTTCCAATATGGCCGCCGTGACGCGGTGTGACGTCACGTGGGATTCCTTTATGTCCCTAGCGACTGCATTCATGCATAATGTCGACCCTATGGAGCTAGTATTAACTCAGGGTTTGCCAACTCTCACGCATTGGCACACACTCCAGAACAGCGTGCCGCTGTAAACAGTACGGCTAATTGCGTGAGAGTTGGCAACCCTGTTAACTCCTAAACATAAAGGGTGGCTATAATGCAGCAAACCTTGGAGTGCTGGTGAGTAGATCCTATCACACAGGTCTGGAATGCACCAGAGATAGATTGGTGCATCATGGCGAGAGGTGATCCTGCATCTGTAGGCATCATGCGGCCCTAAATGAGACTACAGTATACAAGGAAGTGTGTGTGTGTGTGGGGGGGGGGGGTCGTCAGTAAGACCTGGATTCAAAGATCCTCCTGTTACAAGCGTTAAATCATGGCAATGTCTAATTTATACGGGTAAGTAGACCTAATGATTTTTCTTTATGCAATACCTACACAGTACATGGGACCACCAAAAGGCTGTTCAAGTTGCATATATTCATACATCTATGAGTCAATTTGATCTCAACGCCAATTATTGTAGTATCATGATAGTAGATTCTATTGGCACCTTGCTAGATATGAAATTTAGGTCTGAAAAAAAATATTACAATTACAAAGGTGACCCTCATGATTTAGAGTCCAAATAACCTAATTCTCGGGAATACTGGTATTCAAGAAGTCCCAAGTCGTTTAACTTGTCATAGAACAGGAACCAAGGGGGCATCCATTAATTATGTACGCATCAAGGCGGAGGGGTCATGGGCTTTGAGTATGTACGCATACAGCCTAATAATTTAGGAGAAATTGATGCCTTAATTTATTTTTTTTTGGGGGGGGGTGCTGGTAGGTTTCTTTGTAAGCTTAGAAAATATACTGACTGTAGTGATTATGTACCACCCCATTGAAAGATTCACTAAAGCTACAAGTGAGTGAGTGAGTGAGTGAGTGAGTGAGTAATAGATGTTTAATGCCATTTCAACAGCTAAGGTCATATTCATGGCGAGAATGGCATTACACAATTTCACAGAGGAATGTGTCAATGCCCACGCATATGTGCACCACACACATCCCGAGGGGATAGGATGAGGAGAAATAGACCCTTTTAAGTGGGCTAGGGAAGCCCGACTAAAGCTACAAGAATAAAGGGTATATATACATAGTATGCATTCACATTTACATACCAGAGTGTAAAGGAATATTTCCTTGCACGCAGGGAAGGAGGAGGGTTGATTGATTGATTGATTGATTTGTTTAACGTCCTAAGGCCGTAGGCCTCATGGGACTGCCTCATTGGTTATCAGACATTTAGTCCATTCTTTTCTCAAACTTAATTTGCGCGTGTGTGTGCATGTGCATGTGAGTGTGTGCGTGCGTGTGTTTGGGAGTCTGCTTGTAGCAGTGGGACACGGCTCGTAGCAGTGAGACACTGCTCGTGGCTCAAGGCCCCTCTTTATCGTGCTGCCTCACCCAGATGCTGTTCCGCAGACTGTTGACACATCATCTGACCGGTCCATTATCCTGACACCGGCCAGACAGTCATGGGTTTATACCAATCGGGCCAGCTTACCGCGGACTGACGAGTATAGAGAGCCACTTTCCAACCTAGCTGCAAGATTACTCTTCCAGCCGGGCTGGAGGATCATTCCCCCAGCCCACCTGACCGATACTTGAGGGGAGGTGTTTCCCCCCCGCTTCAGAGCTTCTCGAACTTCCCTGAGGAAGGTCAGAAGTTCTTTCTTACCAGTGCTGGTAAACACACTGTTCATGGACAGACCATGAAGGTGCTTGTCCCTACTCCTCTTTGTTGCCTGACATGAGAGCACCAGGTGTTCCATTGTCAGAGGTACTTGACATCGCTGACATGTGGGTTGGTTTCCATCCTTCATGAGGTGTCCGTGAGTCAGCAGTGAGTGACCTATCCGAAGACGGGTCAGTCTTGTTGATTCCCTCCTGGTCAGGCCAGTGTGGTCATGCTCTTTGCCAATCGAAGGTTCGATGGTTCTGAGCTTGTTGTTGTGGTCAGAACTCATCTTTTCTGCCACTCTTTCTTTATGAACTCCTTGGCCATAGGGAGCAGATCTGAAGAGGGGATGGGAGCCAAGCCGGGTTCCCGGCTCAGGGCTTTCTTAGCTGCATGGTCTGCAGCTTCCTTCCCCTCTATCCCAATGTGGCTGGGGAGCCAACAGAGGGTGACCTCTTTCTGGGCCTGAGTCAGGTGCGAGATATATTGTTTCATCTGCTGCACCACTGGGTTTCGTGGGTCATGCTGGCATAGAGTTTGCAGGCATGACTTCGAGTCAGAGAATATGATGAAGGCATAGAGGTAGACAGCTTCATCCACTCCAGTGCACTTAGGAGGGCATGCGCTTCTGCAGTGAAGATGCTGCTCCTTCCATGTAGTGCTCCTTTCCGGACTCCGAAGGGTGTACAAGCCGCAAAGCCTACTCGGTTTCCGTCCTTGGAGCCATCAGTGTACACCTCAGTATACCTTTCATGGCGATGGCAGACTTCTGCCAATTTCTCCAAGTACACCTTGTTTTCAGTTTCCCTTTTCTTGTGTTTGCTCAGGTCAAAAAGGATCTTGGCTTCTGCCTGTTCCCACGGAGGGGACTTGGCAGGTCTTTCCTTCATGACCTTTGTGATGGGAATTCGGGCCTCTCTGATCAGGGTTCTCACCCTTACTGAGAAAGGCTTTGCCACGTTCTTGTTTCTACGAAAGACGCTGTGGTCCTCGTAGAAGATGGTATGGTGGGTGGGGTTTCTCTCATTTGCCTTGACTCTGATGGCGTATTGCAGGGACAGCTTGGTCCGTCGCAGATCCAGTGGTGAAACCCCTGCCTCAACGCAGAGACTACTTGCCGGTGATGATCGGAATGGAAGGAGGAGGGAACTAATGTGGTTTGAGTATGTACGCATAGGGGGAGGGGGCAGTCCAAATGCGGACATGGTGCAAAAGGGGGGGGGGTCTATTTTCAGCAAAAATCGGCGTACAAAATTAATGGATGCCCCCCAAGCTACCAAATTGACATTCCTGAGTCATCAGGCAACGTGTAAACCAGGCTAATACATGTCTGTCTTCTAGTATTTAACCCTTGAGGCCCATATATATGCTCTACAATCAGTTATAATCAGCCATTTGTCCACTACAATAAGTCTACATGTCAGCACTGCATTGTTGCATCATGATGGCCCCTCACGAGTGCATATAGGTCAGGATGAGTGAGTGCAACTCTGATGAGTTACTCACCAGTACTGCATTCATACATCAAGAAGACAAAGGGACATCGTGCATTAAAGCACTATGTGGCATTAAAAGGGTTAAAAAGGACACTTAAACTGTGCAGTGCCATTGCCGTATCCTGACCCATTTCCGCCCACCGACATATTTCTAGAATGGCCTCCTTTGATTTTCTTATCTTTTCTTCTCTGTTCTCTTTCTCCTTTTTTCTTTACGAGTTAAATATTTCGGTCAGTTAGCGTCAGTAATTACGTCCGACCACCAAGGGCTGTTATAATCAAAGTCAGGCTCATCATTTGAATGTTTGAGTGCCTGGACGTATGTAAATAGATTCATAAACCACGTGGACAGGTTCCTGAGTAATAAATGTACAGTCATAACTCACTGCAGCACAATGAGTTATATTTATAGGACAGCGTCCTGAGTAATAAATGTACAGTCATAACTCACTGCAGCACAATGTGTTATATTTATAGGACAGCGTCCTGAGTAATAAATGTACAGTCATAACTCACTGCAGCACAATGTGTTATATTTATAGGACAGCGTCCTGAGTAATAAATGTACAGTCATAACTCACTGCAGCACAATGTGTTATATTTATAGCAGTGCCATAAACCTACATGTAAAAAAATAAAAATAAAACAGGTCACTGCACTGTTAAATCTACCGTAAACTCCCGCGAAGAAGACGCGTTGCACGTATAGGACGCACCCCAGACTCAGCAGAGGCATTTTCACGTATAAGACGCACCTCTTAGGGCTCAATTTTGTAAATCCAGTACATTTCTATAGTAAAATTACCCCTCGTATAAGACGCACCCTAAACTTCAGTAGATCATATAAGACGCACCAGGCATTTGTTTGGCGTAGAGGACGCGTCTTATACGCGGGAGTTTACGGTACATAATAATAGCTCTATCGAGCCAAGTGAATAGAATCTGATGGAATAATCATACATAAATAATGCATATAATGCAAATTCAGCTCTGACAATATTACTTACATGTGTGTACAAGTATATCATATTCACAAATATCAAAGACCTCAAAATCATTTAATTATGATTAACCCCGCCGGTCTATTCAGTCGATCAGGAGCCACTGACTTAGAAGTGCCTATACAAGAATGGGAACTAAAATCTCCACATTCTTCACATTTTATGCAAGAATGTATTGGAAACATATGGAACTGTTATAGATTAGCAGCAGACTGTGATGTTCAATTCACTAAAAAGTTATTTGTTCTATAGAGTGATCACAATGTTGTGTCGTTGCTTATATTGTACATAAAAAAGTACAATTTTTGTCAGTATAGACTATATATCATTAAGATAAGCAAATTCAATTCATTTAATAAATATCATTTGAAAAAAGGGCTGCTGCTCAATATAAAATCAGTTTTAGTTAGGCACCTTAGTTTATAAAATATAAATTAAATCTAACCTCTTAATGAGATAGATATGAATATAAATAGATATAGACATTATCAGTTATTATGAATGATTATTACACATATTTACAAAACTATTCAATAATAAATAAATTAACAATACAGGACATTAAGATAAGGCATATGCATTTGAGGCATCCTGATAAGTTAGAACTCAATAGACAAAGTAAAAATTATAATTTAGTAATATAATAAACAAGTTCTACAATGTATATGATTTTTTTTTTTTTTTTGTACAATCTAGTGCAGTCAAATTGACAATATATGACAGAGAGAGAGAGAGAGAGAGAGAGAGAGAGAGAGAGAGAGAGAGAGAGAGAGAGGGGGGGGGCTAATGAGTCTGTCTGTGACATCCATCCTGGATGATCAATCAGTACAAAGCCTCATAAAACACAGACGTGATACAATTTGTTTACATAGACCCACAGCACCACCATCAGGACTTCTGTGTCATCAAAATTGGCAACCATATCAATAACAGTCCCATTTAGAAACTTATTAATAACTTTGAACACAGTCTAACCCCGCCCCTTCAGAATAGGCCTAGGATGCAGTTGCTAGGGCCTAGAAGGCTTACCATAAAATCCTGCCCATAAGCCACACCCTCAACTTTGGATAGAGCGAAAAGCCGCAACCATGGCTGGAAGATTGTTGGTTTGATACTGTGCTATGGTGTAAAGGCCCGCCTAGAAGCCGCATCCTTGGTTTGGGAAATCCTTTCTATTTTAAGCCGCACCAGGCCTCCGCAACAACCGAGGTAGCGGATGTCCGATGGATGCGGTGTTCCCAGTGGTGATCACTGATAACAATCATCAGATGGGTACCAGCTGCCGCCGAAAGGCCTGCAGTAAATAGATTGGACTATTCCATTGGTAATGGTTGATTCCGCTAAGTCGGTATAAGACCCGACTTATACGCAGGGTTTACCATATGTATTTGTACCTTGATGGTGCCAGGATGGTACAGAGGCCCGCAGCCACAGTACTAAAGACTCTTGGCACAGGCCCTCTCCTTTCTGTATGGGCAAAAATTATGTCACTTTTTGTCTCAGTCTAGAACAAGTAGAAGCCTCTAGTTCAAAGCAATGTATTATTAGCTCACAAGCTACCGGTGTATGTAATAAGGACCAACATTATAATGACATAATATCTGTATTTCCTCTTTGCAAATATCTTCCTTTTTTCCTTTGTAAATTTCAGAGAAAAATAATGTTTAGCCTCAGAATCCGATGCTTTATAATATTATAAATGTCTACCATAACATTTCATTTCGCATTTAATTGCCTAACATGAATTAGAGTAAGTACATCATATTGGCAATAATAGAATATTTTATATTCCAAGTTTAATTATGGCTTGTGGATATTTATCTTTAGCTCACATACCTGAGTTGAATAATGACACCACATAACTGACATTCTGGCCCTGAGCGACCCTGGCCACCTAGATCCTTAAATAAATGGCCGCTAATACAGGAGTGCATCATGCCCTGGTATTGGTCTTCATTGGAGCATCATGCCGATCCTCTGGGATGATCGTATAAACCCTGTAGGATCGACATGATGGATGGATGCAGCCCTGGCCACTGGAGTAACTCACCAGGGCTGCATTTATGCATCATGTCGACCAGTGGGCGCGGTGCATTGGAATGCATCATCGGGCTTCAAAGGGTTAATGCCTCCAGGGCATGAAACATGTGACTCTGGGCACCAGGAGCGTGCAAACAATCAGTTCAACAAGCTATGGGACAACAATTATAGAATTGACCATGTATGTTTTAGATTACATGGATAGAAACTAACAGTGTGTATCTAAGCAGATGTCACATTTCTTTTATGTAGTAGGTCCCACATTGAATTATGCGCATATAAAATATGGAAATCATAAAGCCTTGTCAAAAGGAAATGTTTGTAAAATATTGAGAAATTGAAGGAGGTGGGGATCGGAGAGAATAACAAAGGGTCACTTCTGTTTTGCCACTTATAATGGTTAATATTTACATAGAGCATAAATTCCCAAATTTACGATTTAATTTAGAGCCAGTCAGGACTACGTGAGAACTGCTTGTTGTTATGCCATTATGAAGCCCGGGGGAGCCACTGACTCTTTGATAGTGGGCCCCAACTGCGAAACTACAGCCCCTCCTTTTTTTGCCATTTCACAGCCCCTTAAAACTGAGGTCAATTTTTACAGCCCCCCTTTTTTGAAGAAGTGTGATAACAGCCCCCCTTTTCAGGCCGTCTTTCATGTAAATTAAGGTTATTTCACAATAATATCCAGGAATTTTACAGCCCTGGAGTGATTACATGGAAAATTCAAGTTACTTCCTTTCCATGCAAGTTATAATAGGTATTAACAGCCCCCTAATCACAAGGTGTAATTCAGTCAACAGCCCCCACCCTTTTCCCCCGCTTTGACACATCGACAGCCACCGCTCCGCGGGATCGGCACCACAGTTGGTACCCAAACTGAGCCTCAGTGCCCCCCCCCCCCCGGGTTATAAAGGCTGAGTGGTGCAGCGGTGTTCCTCCCCAGCCCAGACTAAGCCTGACCCATAACAGTGCTTCCAATTACTGCAGAAATATGTGTGCAGATCCACAGTAGTAAGTGACTATGACATTGGGCTGCCATGGGGAGATGAGAGCTAAGATGCGCTGCATTAACACTTCAAGAGCTTATTAACCCTTAATGGGCTGCAGTAACCCTTCCAAGGTTGCATTAACCCTTTGAGGGCTGTAAAATGCATAAATCAATGCTTTGGACCTGTGCATGCTGGTTGGTTGGCATGGGCCTTAGTCTTAGGCGTTTTGCATCCGTCAGGACATGAACTGACTAGTATATGTGGACCCAGCCCTGGCCATCCTACTCGCCACTGCAGACTGCTTCATTCATACAAGGTCATGCTGACCCTGCAGAGATGATGCATTTCCAAAGGATGGGTATTCCAGGGTTGACATGATGCACCCTTGAAGGCCCTTGAAGGGTTACCACCAGTTCCTTGTGTCTATGGCTCCAGTACTGCACATGTTGTGTGATGTAGATAGACAGGTCCCTGGGCCGTGTGATTCCACGTCTAACCAGCTATCTTACAAAATGACCTCACTTTCTCATTGAGTCCCTCCATGGCTAAACAAGTGTAGGCGTTTTCACATACAGTATAGGCTAACTGTAGGTAGATTTGCACCAGCCACAATTTACCCCTATGATCAACATTTTCCTGTATTTAATCATAATCCCTCTCAGAGAGGGTCGAGTAAGACTCTGCCCTATGCCCCTTAATAGACAGATTTAGCATTCGTATAAACCATATGTACAAACATCGTGTCTTTTATCCCCTATTCATACCGGTTATCTACCTCTTATTTCTGGCTTAAAAAATAATTCTCCGTCCCTTTCTATAAAAATTGCCATTACAGCAATCGTGATATTCCGTATACCATTTGTCTTGCATTCTAACCTCTATTCTTCACCCCCTACTTCCCCTGTTTTTATGCAAATCCCTATACCTTAGACACTTACGGACCACATACTGCTATAGGGCACCATTGTCACATCATGATGCATCAATATAGTCATGATAAGTAACTCACCAGGGTTTCATGCATGTATCATGCCAACCCCTCCTAGATAGTCCACATGATACATCAATGAAGAACTGGGGAGCAGACTTACATCACTACTTCATGAAAATAAATCTTGAGGCACCATGCTGGCCTTAAAGGGCTATTATACTAAATCTGCCTGTGGAGTTGTGGTGGTGGTCTATTAGCATACCTGGGGGCTGAGGTCACCACCATCTCCCTGGTCACGTGACATCCAAACAGGTCAGCCCTTAGTGTCCAGACAACAATAAAACTCCCCCACCATCACTGGGACTCTGTGTGTGTGTGGGGGGGGGGAGGTGCATGTGTGTCAATCCCCAATACGTGTTTGCAGGGCTAAGGGGTTCCGGTGGAAGGACTCGACCGCGCAGGAATTATAAAGAGAAACCACATTATTAATCATAAATAAAAATACCTCCTGAAGGCTGAACCTTTGTCATTTTCAGTGTAGGTGGGACAGGTGGGATGTAGATTGGTGGAGTGATATGAGGGCATAGCCCAGATTTAGATGATATCGTTGGCTGTAGAGAGGGCACCTGACTGCATGGTGAGGCCCATTTCTTCACAAATCTTTCAGTCTTTGCCCTGGAGTCTGTTGGAGTTGAGTGCCTTTGTTCGGTAAGTCACAAGCCTGCCCTGCTGAACACCAACCCGGATCAAGCAGTCACCAGTCTGGGCTGACCACATCTTGGTTGGTACAAGAGATTAGCTCTAAACCTTTAGGGAGGCATTGGGCTTGAATGCATTATACCCATGGGTATGAATGATGCATGCATGCAGCCCTAGTGAGTAACTCGCCAGGACTGCTTTCATGATGCATGAAAACCCTATATACACCTGAAGGCTCTGTAATACTGTGCTGTGCTGATGACAAATTTAATTATTCCCAGCACAGGATTGATGCATTATGACCATATCAAAAGGGCTATAAACCTGGAAACATCCCGCCTTTAAAGGGTTGAGAATTTCTCAAGCGTGAGCTCAGCCCAAACTGTCTGTGTGGTATATGATTTCAAGTATTTGTTTCCTTGTTGATGTAATAGAGTAACCTGCTGAATTATACATAGAGTTTATATATAGCATTATAGACCCACTCTGAGTCATACATGACAATGGGGAAGTTCTTATGGAATCCAATCTTAGAAATCACTCATATGCAAGCCTAGCCAGTGATTAATAACACAACTATTTGGGTTGGAGCTCTGACTCCTCCTTCATGTGAGTAAACCAATTTCCTAATTATCCTACAGTGATGTATTTAACACAGTATAATGTTGTTGGATTGGTGTATAATGGATACAGCAATAGTGTGTACTAAGTCACCAGTATTTTTGTGTTGACCCTCCAGGACTGAACCAACTCTATAGAGATGAATGATTTATGAATGCAGCCTTGATGAGTTGACTTACCAGGACTGTATTTTTGATACCGGTACATCATGACGACTAATGGACACAAAGCACTGTGCAGTATCTAAGGCATTATGTTGACACTCAGGACTGACAGGGATAGGGTACTAATAGTGTAAGTAGTTGAATACTGACAGGCAGGGGTTGTTAGAATGACAACATGTAGACTTTGTAAATAGATAACCCCAACATAACACACCGCTCACCCCT
Organism: Acholoe squamosa; assembly: GCA_949317995.1. NCBI lineage: Eukaryota > Metazoa > Annelida > Polychaeta > Phyllodocida > Polynoidae > Acholoe > Acholoe squamosa. The sequence continues at coordinate 75,767,472 of OX439038.1, forward strand.
CACTCACCTACTCACTCACTGACTCAGGAGATGCTCACCACCCACTCCACCTATCATACTGTCAACTCTAACGAGCTTGACCAAAATTTCTTTTTCCTTTCTCTTCCCCTCTTTTAGGTATGCCTTTATGAATAATTTTATTGGGTCGTGTGGCTGTGTAAAATGAAAACTGTGAAATCATCTGTGCCTTATACATGTGGAATTCTCCTGAGCCTTGTAGGTAGAGTAGAGTTACATTCACTAACACTTAAATTTGTTCCACTCACTTTACCAAAACGGTTACCCCAGAGGTTGTCCGCTTTGACATGGGATGTTCCCGTAGTTGGCCACTCACACTCTATCTGACAGCAACCAGCGAAAGTGACCCAGTGAATAAGAAAACAGTAGAAGTTGTGTGACAAGCACAGAGTAACAATGGTAGGAGTTGCAATGCTTTTGGCACGTGGTGGCGCCACTTCTTTTTGTGCAAGCAGCGCCGCAGGCGCTGGTACAAACTCAAAACCTAACAGCTCCTCATAGCATTAGATTCAACTCAGGAGTACATTTATAAGTGAGGTATCATAGAACACGTGACAGTTTGCATTTCTATAACTACAGAGTACAGACCTGTACATGTAACTGAAATCCATTTTCTGTCTCTATCACAAAAGTGGTGATAAAATGTCGTAGAGTAATGCAGAATTTGTGTCAAACTTGTGAGAATTTATACACTGAGCTGCTCCTCCTCCCACCTGGCGGCGGTCCCGATAACCAGGTCGCCATCACGTGACCTCTCTACAACCATGTGGGTAAATGACAACTCTCTCTGGAATCTGGCCCTGGTGGTAAGGAGATGGTGAGCGATAATGGGTGATCTGGTAGAAAGGCACTTCCAGAGCTGACCCCATTGTGAATGGAGGTTTCCATAGCAACAGGCAACAACACAGTTCAGGCCACTAAGCAAATCAATGTACAATGTGTAATACAAACTATCCCACTACATGTAGGGTTGTTATACCTTGACCCCATACCCTGAGTGACTGGCCACTGACGCTGATTCTGAAGGCCATTTTCGTGATTATGGAATCTATATTGCAGGAGATGACCAGGATCGATCCTATCTTGATAAGAACTTCAATGTAGGCCTCTCGACACACCCATTAATTTGATTTAACCACTGACCATAGTATCATCTCTATTTTTTTATGGACCAAATCTATGTTGGTAGATACTACATAACGGTAGACCCTTCCTCAGCTTCACCAAGTTATGAGGTTTCAAGGTATAATATACCAGTAGCCGCTAAGCAACTAAAACCTGCTGAGACTAAGGTCCCTCGGACCCCTAAGTTAGAAGACATGATTTTTTTTAATGACCTAGGCCTCAAGTTACGATAAAGAACAGTAGCTGACAGCGTTGTACATGTATACCACATTGAGGAGGCCAAGCGCCAGACTCCATCTATGTGTGTGAGACAAGCTGGAGGCTTCCTTGGGGTTTTCTTGATCTGCCATCCCTGACTCTGCTACCTCAGCCACCTAGACCCTGCCCTCATTACCTCTGTCTGACCCTGTACATGCTAACACAGCATTACCTGGGTGCATGGGATAATTTACTGAACCCACTAGGGGCCGCTGATGCAGAAGAGAATCATGCTCATTGGTCATCATGTCAATGATGCTTGAATGCAGTACTGCGAGTTACTCACCAATGCTGCATTCATGTATCTTGGAGAGCAATGGTCATGATGCATTAACGCCTAGATGCCTCAAAGGATTAAGGGCTGCATAGTTTATAGCACTGTAAAATATTGTGTTTTTTTTTGCAAAGCATTATGCCAGATGATCATCAAGATGTATTACATGTAGCACTGGAGAGAAATTCAGCTGTATTCACCCACCACGCTGACAGTACACTCCTGACAATTTACAACGATACACCAATGGAGTCTCCAACTGAGTCACTCCCCAGCATTGTGTTGGCGCATCAAGAACTAATATAAAGGAATTACCATGCAGACCTTGGAGGGTTAACTGGTGCCAAGAAGCCTCTAGGGAGGCGGCCAGCAGGAGATCCACCTGAATTAACCCTTTGTGACCCGAATTAACCCCCTAATTTGGGTTACTATAGGGGTTCTCCTTAGAACTTTGTTTTTCTGTGTACACTGCAGGCCTACACCCATAAGGATCGTATCTGGGTGTTACTCTCAACTTTAGTCAAAGGCACAGTATCCAAAGATGAACAACCTGCCTTTATTAGAGAATGTTGTTTTATCTAAAGTATGTTGGGATAGCACTGAGGGAGAGATTGAGTGAGTGAGTGAGTGAGTGAGTGAGTGAGTGAGTGAGTGAGTGAGTGAGTGAGTGAGTGAGTGAGTGAGTGAGTGATGAGCAAAGATTGCATTCATGGCGAGAAAGGTAGAGCTTATTGAAGGAATCCTTTCAGTTAAACATGTTAACCATTAGATATAGAAGGTATGGGGATGACAGTGTATCTAGTGTACCTTTTTTCTCCCCTCCCCCCCCCTTCCCCCTTTCTCCTGCTAGGTCTATGTATGAGTCTTGTGCTGGGATTTATGTTACAAGAATCATAACCGCATTTACACCCTGACATGTTTATTCCCACTCATGAGTCATTCTTCTAAATCCAAACACTACTCATCCACACCAGCACGATCTCTCACCAAAACCCCACCAAAAAAGAAAACCAACCGGGCTCATCCCCAGCCCCTGCTGGGCTGCTGGCTTCCTCTCATGTCTATATGGGCCTAGACCTTTATGTTATGGATTCTACACCTGTCATGTAATACACTAAGTATGCAGACAGGTGACCCCCTCCCCCTTCACCCCCTCCCGACCAAAGCCTACTATCACCCCCACACACACACACACACACACACACCCTGAACCCACCAGCATCTCACTGGTTATCTCACGTTACCATGGCGACCATGTCACACGTGAGATAAGAGGAGTGATATATGCCACACGTGCATGATCCTAATCTCTCTACCTTAGCCCTAATCAGGACCATTATAATCCATGCATGTGCCATCCTCGTAGTGCCTTTTCAGTCCCTAAGTGCAGTGATTTAGATAATGAGGTAATTATGTTATAAATGTGAACTAGTGGGAGGTAGACATGGCATTCCTGGAAATCCAGCATTGACTATGGCTCTGAGCATTCTTTAGACAGCCGCCAGTCTGATTTATTATGTTCCATCAGTCCTGTAAGGGACGCAGCAGAGCCATCCACTTTTGTCACCATCATGCATGCATCAACTCTGGAGAGTCTGAATGATACATGCACGACCCACGACAAACTATGGACATCATTGGAGCATTATGCCGACACATCGGGAGTGTATCAGTCATGTAGGATGAATTAATGATAATGCATAATGACTACTAATGGGTATGGATGATGCATCGATGCATTATTGATGCATAAATTGCATTATTGGACCCTAAAAGGGTTAAATGATTGAGTTTGAAGTGGAGGCTAACGTGTGGTCCAAAACCGATGTGACCTAATGGGTCGCCAGCATGGCTTATCCACATAGCTGCTACCGTCAATCATTCTGTGTGGAGCCAATTCTTTTGTAGATATATTTGCATTATATATTCCGGTACTTTAAGGTGGACTGAAGTAGTTTCCTGACATACATGAATATGGTTATGGATACTACAAATCCTTGCCCATTAGACGCACCTTGCGTGTAAGATGCATCCTGTAATGGTTCTCTGTACAAAAATGGTTAACAACAGTGGCGGATCCAGGATTGTCTAGAAGGGGGGGGCAAGGCTTGGTGATAGCTGATGAGGTACTATATGTAGCAATATGTGGCCCCGAGCACCGCAAGCCCCCTGCTTGGGCCCCCCTCTATGCTTTTCTTTTCACCCCCCCCCCCTATTTCTCCCTTTTTCTTTTTTTTGTGGTGGGGGGCAGGCCCCCTGGGCCACCCCCCTGGGTCCGCCACTAAGCAATTTCCCATTCGCCCAACCAACTAAACTTGCCCGGTGGGGACAAACCCACCGTCTTTTTGAAAGGTCTCCTCAACACCAAACATCTGAATTTACCACAAAAGAAGACCTTGCCCCACCCACCTCCGTGCTGACGTCTCTTCCTCCTGGGCCAGGTACCTGATGACATTAAGGAGCAGGCTTGGTCCGTATCCATGGTAACACCATCATAAACCTCCTCCAGCATCCTCATCCTCCTGGGCATGCGCTGTAGTGACACCATCATGACGTCACTGCCTGGAGGGGACGCCGTGCGGGGGTCCAACATGTCGCCCCTCCAGGGTGCGCTATGGTCGTGTGGCGGGGGGTCACCTGGAGAAGGGGATGGGCGGGTGACAGGGGACCAGGTGAAGCTACCTTTGGCTGTGAAGGCCATGGAGGGGGCCTCATAGCCCTCAGGTATGGTCATCATTGTAAGGCCGCACCCTGGGGGAGGAGGGCACTTCCTTTGTTTGATGTGGGAGTCGGCGTCCTTTGTTCCTGGGTTTTTTTAGTTAACGGTACTCCTTGCTCTTGTTGTGGTGAAATATTAAGTAAGTCAACGATACCTAGGATGCTTAGCCCAGATAATATCAACTTCTTTTGTACCAGCCCACTGATCCAAAGCCCAGAATGTTGTTAAGGTCCTTCTCGGTATAATCCTGGTGAGGATTATCATATGCTGGAGTGGCTTGCTGGTTTAATCCAAACAGGTCTAGATAGCACAAGACATCAATATACCACATTACAGAGTAGCTCCAAATTGAGTGTACCTATGACAAATCCTCACTGTACATGTAGAACCTGTGTCACCCTGGCGTGATCCAGGTGTAAGGTGAATAAAAGCTGCTCCTACATCTTTCTCCACGCTTGCCTTACCTTGAGCTGTTCTGTGTAAATCAGGAGTAGCTCAAACACTATCAATCTACTCAGACTGCTGTAGAGTAAGTTTCTCCCAGACGGTACCTTAAAGGTGAGGGATCCCCAGGATCTCCCAGTAGGTAAGGTAAGGTGCTGCTGGGTCCTTCTGATGGCCCTGGATGCTCTCCTGGTTAATACTAGTTATCCTAGCCTACCCAAGGCTGGATCTTTTGGTGTGTGTACATGTATCCCCAGCCTCCCTCCCTGGGGCTGGATCCTCCCAGGTTAATACGTATCCTGTCCTCCCAGGCCGAGGGTGGGGTTGGATCCTTCTTACTCCAGGGTTTCTTGTCTCCAGGTGAGTAGAATGAGCTACAGGAGTAGGGAGGGTGTTAGCAGGACGAGCAGCTCAGGCTATCTGAGCCCATGCACGCCCGGGTAGCTACTTTTAGCACGTGCCGCGTCCCCGTACCTCCTCAAGGCTTTAACCCTATAAGGGTCATATGGCGTTTTTAATACACAAGGCCCTTTGGTAATCATTCTTGCATCATGTCTACCCTATTGGGCTGATACACTTCAGAATGTTTGGCATGATGATGCCTCAATGCAGTCAATACTACCTAGGCAGTAGACTTTGGACAAAAGATTGTGAATTGTGAGGCAATATGTGGCCCTAAGAGGGTTATAACTACACCATGCGTCATCCATGGGAGATAAAACAGATTCACACCCCTTACCCCCCCTCCCAGTGCCCCTCTACCCCTACCTGTCTCACCCCCCCCTCCCAGTGCCCCTCTACCCCTACCTGTCTCACCCCCCCCTCCCAGTGCCCCTCTACCCCTACCTGTCTCACCCCCCCTCCCAGTGCCCCTCTACCCCTACCTGTCTCACCCCCCCCTCCCAGTGCACCTCTACCCCTACCTGTCTCACCCCCCCTCCCAGTGCCCCTCTACCCCTACCTGTCTCACCCCCCCTCCCAGTGCACCTCTACCCCTACCTGTCTCACCCCCCTCCCAGTGCCCCTCTACCCCTACCTGTCTCACCCCCCCCCCTCCCAGTGCCCCTCTACCCCTACCTGTCTCACCCCCCTCCCAGTGCCCCTCTACCCCTACCTGTCTCACCACCCCCCCCCTCCCAGTGCCCCTCTACCCCTACCTGTCTCACCCCCCCTCCCAGTGCCCCTCTACCCCTACCTGTCTCACCCCCCCTCCCAGTGCCCCTCTACCCCTACCTGTCTCACCCCCCCCCCCCATGGTGAGTCGTCAGTGAGTCGCTGTGCTCACATGTACCACACATACTCACATAGCTCCAGTTGTCATCTAATCTTGTTGCTATGTTACCATGTGGCAACTCATCCTCACAAACCCAAGGAAAAGAAAAAATGGAGGAAAGAAAAGAGAAATGTGGAGAAGGTACAGCTACAGGCTTACAAACACTAGTAATCCTTTACATGTCAAAGGAGAAAAAGAAAACATCCCAGAAAAATACTGTTACTCGACTCGAACATGTGTCCAAACTTCCAAGTGACAAAGATAGTGGGCACCAAGGAATACCGTCGCCATATCAGTTCATCATGTCATTCCATGTGACGTGGGGAACTCTGTGACGGTGGAAATGTCACACAGGTTATAAATCATTTCTGACACAGAGGTCAGATTCCGGTTCCGGCGTCTGGCGCCTGTCGGGCGTTCTTCCACGGGTCAACCCTACCAGGGGACGACAGCAGTTGTCATTTTTTTTTTTTTTTAAATTTCTTTTTAAAGATATGGCTTTTCTGACCAATATAAGTTTTTATACATATGTAAATGTAACTTTCAGGTACAGAACTATGTAATGGACGCATCTATTAAGGGTATCTACCGGTAGTTACATTCATCAAGTTAATAATTCTGAATGTCCTCTAGACTATTGCACAACCTACAGCAGATATACCGGTAGTACATGTATGATGACGAACCGGTAATATAAACTGAAAACCTAACATCCCCGCGAGGCTTCCTTAACCATACATTTTAAGGCAGTTTTTTCTTCTGATTAAAGAAAGGTAGAGCCCACGTCTGTGGGGGTAAATTTGGTTAAAAAGATTTGTATCACCGGTAGTCACATTGCTATCTTTCAATACTCACTACATGAAGTATACGTGTATATGTATACTATTATTTAGCTGCAGTCGCTTTCCTTCCACAACCCTCACAGCCACTTTCCTCTACTCTCATGGCCCACCCCCCTTACCCTCACATAGTGCTAAAACAAAAAGATCTGGGGAAAGAAGACATAAAAGAAAGTGTGTCCAAATAAACAAACTCCACACCAAACCCCAACTAGTGTTTCCACAGAGCCAATACTGTTCTAGGGAAACACTGACAAGTTTGTGTGTATTTAGGCCAGGGAGAACTGGTGGCAAAAAGAAAAGCGCAAGTATTTTCGACTGATTTACAGAGTAAATACTGTAAAATGGTCTGTAGCCCCCACTGCATTCCATTCATAATATTGAAGTCATCAGTGCTTGCATTGATTTGGCTGCTTATGCCCCATGTGTCCGACTCTGACAGGTCTTTGAATGACAGCAGGTCTTAAATAATCATCCTAATTCCAGAGGTACTAACTGGACTTTGATAAGCTTGATACACTCACTGTCACTGTCTGATACAGCAATGCACTACCGTAATCTCTCGCGTATAAGGCGCGTCTTATATGCGAGGTTTTAGTTCTCCCTGGATCCAGAAGGGGGACACCAAGACCTTTCTTTTGATATGTTACACTCCCACTAAGTCATAATATGACATAGGGTGGTGAGGAGGTTCCTGGATACCTCAGGTACACATAGGTTCTTAAATTTTCAAAATCCATTCAGTAGAACAGAAGTTATGAATTTTTTAATTTTTTTACCATTTCCTGAAACTCTAGGTGCGTCTTATACGCGAGGTGCGCCTTATACGCAGGAGATTACGGTAATGCAGAATGCTTTACACCCTTGCATCAAGATGACTGTCGAATTAACCTCACATAGCAGCCGCACCAGCGTCTAAGCCGCATTACACCCCGCCGCATGCCCACTTTCTGGATCATGACAAATGTGGGACATCAATTCATGACAAATGGCAATTTAAAAAAAAAATGTTTTTAAAACCCTGACACTCCCTGTGTCCATGAAGGTTCTATATATGAAGGTAAAGGCTAGGCCTTAGGCCTACGTGTAATTGACTACTATGTCCTATGTTCAATGGCGACCACAGAATCTCTATTCTTTTATTCATTCTGCTGCCCTTCAAGGGTTAATGTGATGCCATTTCCTGATTCGTTGTATCTAAAGGTGAACCGGTGCTATGTGGCACTGAAAGGGTTAATGACCACTGGTGCATGAAGGCTGGAAGAAATAGACTAATCCCCTATTGTTAATGGCCACTGAACTGGTACACAACCTAATCTCTGTCTCTGAGGTGTAAATGCTATCCATACCATCTACATGGCCTATGGGCTACCTTCAACTATATTATATACCAAAAACATATACACCAACACCAATGTGTACAGAGACAGAGTATGGGCCATATTTCCCTCTTTGTTCCTATGTCTGTCAGAATCCCTCTTTGTTTCAATGTGGTTTTGTGCCTCGGTCTATGTATATATAAGTATGTGATTGACGTCTAGTCAATCAGATAATAAAGGCCAACATAAAACCACATTAGGTCCTTGAAACCCTCTATAAGCCGCAGCTTATAAACAGGATATTACGGTACATGTACCGCAATCTCCCGCGTAGAAGACGTGCTGCGCGTATAAGATGCACCCCAAACTCATTACATGCATTTTAGCGTATAAGATGCACCTCTTAGGGGTGATTTTTGTCAATCCAGTACTGTTCTATAGTAAAATTACCCCTCGTATAAGACGCACACCCAACGTGAAAAAATCCTATAAGACGCACAAGGCATTTGTTTGGCGTAGAGGACGCGTCTTATACGCGGGAGATTACGGTAGCTTGTGGCATCATGTGCCACTGCAAAATTTAAAAAGAATTTTTCTCTCTTCTTTCTTTCCATTACAACTAAACGTGGTGGTTAGTCAGCATGATAGGAGGCTAGCAGAGCAAACTTGCAGCCACCATATTATACCATTATATTATCCTATGTACAAAATGCCTCTAGGTTCCTAGGGTTCTGTACACTGTACAATACATGTTGACTCTGAGGCTGGGAAGTCCCACATGCCGACACAGACAGTGCTTATCCTCACCAATCCTACCATGACCAGTTTGACGCCCATGTGTGAGCGATTATACCAGGTTCTATAGACGACCTGATGGTGTTTGTATTATGTGTGTGTGTGGGGGGGGGGGGGGGGTATTATCAGTGGTAATCGATAAGGCGACATTCCATGCACAGGCCAAGGAAAATACTGAGTGTTTCTTCTGATACTAACCTCATGTTTTCTTCGAGCATTATCACTGTCAATGGTTAAGCCTATGGAGAATGCATCCATTATCGCTCGTATGTTTCATTGGCGAATAACTCCTCTCTTGGCGAGTTAAGCATTGCAAAACAGCAGGTCTTGAATGAGGATCCATATTAACCATACAAACACATGAGAAAGTGTAATTCTCCTCCATTTTGTTATAATCCAGCAGTTTCGATGGCACTGTGAGTCGATCGTCTCGCTGTCCGCCATTTTGGATTTTGATGTTCTGTGCGCATGCGCGACCCCTCCTTGCCAGAAGTAGCATTTTCGACGGAGAAATGATATATTCTATCGATTTAACTTGAAATTAATGGCTTTTTGAATATAATCCATGCATCTTTGGCAGTATCAATCGAATTGAATTGAATATATCCTATCTTTTTACTTTTATAGGCCCACAAGTCGATGTACTCACTGTGCGCCTTTTTGGATTTTGGTTCTATCTGTGCATGCCCGACCCAAATTCCATGGGGATTTGGGTCAATTTGCACCACCACGGCTTTGTGATGCGAATTAACGACAGGGCGAACACGTAATTTTTTATCTTTTTAATAAAACATATCGATTCAAATCATATCCTCTTGCCATACTTTATCATATTTCTATGTTATAACACTGAATAATTGAAAAAAAATTTAATAACAACCATTTTAACGACATTGGAGACGCGCTGACGGATGGCAAATTCATCAACATTCATCAATTATTAGCACCACTCTGGACCAAAAACGCGGGAAATTCGCACCTTTTATGGTATTTAACATAGACCGTAAAAAGCGTCTTACTTTTTCTCTCTCTGTTAAGAGGCACTGAATCCTTCCGTTTTTACCCCGGCTCTTATAACTCTTTCGAGTTAATTATATATTTCATACGATTTCTGAGTTCAGCTGGTCGAGTGGTATCAAGGTATTATCGGGCTTGGAAATTATCAGGTTTGTCGAGTTGATCAATACCAATTTTAAGACCACGTAAAAAAGGGGAAAATGACAGGAAAAAAAATCGACCTACGATAGACTGATATCAAGACCAACTACATGGACTTATAAGAAACAAAGCTTTAATTTGGTGCCAGTATCTTTGCCTATAGGGAACAGAGCCATTCCTGTATGGAGGTGGCCATCTTGAAATCTTAATCACCGTTAGTACCTGTCTATTGTTTTATGGTGAATGGAGGGGACTAGCCTGATAGGGAGACAATGGCTTGGTTTTACTCAGCCTGGATTATATGTGCCCTCTTAGAAAACGTTTTAAGTTTAATTTCTCTTGTATTTGAAGTACTAAGTCTATATTAAGCTTAGATTGTTAAAGTTTAAAGTATTTGCTATCCAAAAGTAAAGACTTTTAGAAAATAGCTTCATATAGACTATTAGGAAAGGTCATCCAAAGTAAACTGTACAAAGAGGCCAACTGCTGATCTAGCCCCCCCCCCCCCCCCGGCTACATGAGCCACCTAGCAAATCTGTTTGGTACTCGCAATGGCCTAGTCCCGTATAGTAGTGGGGTGGTGAATGTGAGATTGGGATGGTGTTTGAGTGGGGCCGGATACATGATGTTGGTGTGTGATAACATGTTATCGATACCAAGAGTACAAGCATGCTGATGTCAAATTCTCCCGTCTAGAACCTTCACAAATCATGAAAAATCATAAAAAAAAGGTATGAAATATATGACAATACAGTGATGTAGAATATATATCTTTTTTAAAAAAAAAACAAACGTGATATGGTGGATTTTTTTTTCAACATGCAAATTAGGAAGAGAAAAAAACTATATTCTTGTAGACGATTATAGCATCTTGATATATGGGTATTACCCCGGTATATTTTTTTCCCCCTCAAATACCCCACCTAGAAGAAGTCATATGGAATACACATTAATTATACTAACGTTTGTAAAATTATTTCTACGGAACCCGTTCCTCTGATGTCTGAACGCTAGTAGTGAACCTCGTGGAGAAAAAATAAAAAAAAGATGTCATCTGTGAGAAACCCGATCAGCACAACCCAGGCGGAGCAATATAGCAAGCTAGACGCCGCTACATATAGACCCTACTAGACAGGGTCTTTGTCTCTGCTCTATTGTGGTTTACCATGGTTGTATTTTTAATCTATATTCTTCTCCTTTTTTTCCCTTTTTGTAACCTTTAGACATCTCAAGGTCTCATGACCAGTCTCAAATGACACACACTAGGTTCCATGAAACAGTAGGACAATCATTATCAGTTTTTTGTTGTATTTTTTAAGCTCTGCCGTCCTTTACAAATTGGACAGTCATGCTGTCCATGATAGTGATTTGATAAACTGTCAACAGAAGATTTTCCTCATAACCATCATATATTCCACTCTACCGAGCGATATTTCCCAAAGTGTGCAAGCCGTGCCAATTTGGCAGACTTGACCGGAAACACAAGAAGGTGAAAGTATTGGAAGTAGATGGTCGTTTAGTTATTTCAACCATGACGCTGGTGGCATATTTTACACGAGAGGTATATTTAGACAACTATTACAACCTTGTTCATCTCCTTCTGAGGTAGCATCTCTATGTCTGCCATGTGTGTGGAAGCTATTGTGGTGGAATTTTATACTCTGTCAGGGCAGCATAATGATTTATTGTACAATGACTTCACTTGTTGCTTGGTCCAGGGATGAAAGTGATACTGAGCTACAAAATGATCAATTGTGGTGATATTTGGGGTCTGTGGAACTTGAAGCTCTCTGCAATAGGGGAAAACCCTGAAGACTTCCATTCCTTTTGGTCGACATGATGCATCAATGCCGCCAGGACAAGTCTCATTTCTAGAACTGTATTCATGAAACAGTCCAACATTTGGGTGGCTGGCAATCCTACAGCTATAAGCCATGATGTATATAAAGTGCAGCCCGGGTACGTAGACTTGTGAGGACTGCATTTGTGTATCATGGCAACAAATGGGCATCATGATACATGATATATTGTGCACCAGCATTTTGTGTGTAACCCCCCCCCCCCCCTTTTTTTTTTTTTTTAGAGAGAGATTGCACAGTGCTTTACTGAACTGCACGTATTCTCCCTTATTGGCATGAAGCATGCATGCAGCACGGGCTATTCACCAGTGCTATACCATACACCACACATCTTAATGACCCTACAGGGTTGACACACCAGTAAAGGGTTAAGTACCAATGTCAAGTTTTTACTTACTGACTGTGTGGCCCTCTAGGCAGCCTGGATAATGACCTTAATCACACACAGTCTGTCCTAACATCTCATCTCACACATGTAAAGACGTCACCATGAAAGGATGATCCATTTACCCACACTTAGAGCCTCCATTCTGCATGGCTACTTAAGGATGATCTAAGGTTACTTGTGTCCCTTTGTGTCCTCTGGTCATGTATACACCCTGTCTGTCTAAGTCTTTAGAAGTACACATCAAAGGGACCTAGATACAGTAAAACACTGCGATTAAGGCGCACCAGCATTTAAGCCGCACCAGTGTTTCTGGCTTTGCTTGCTACCACACTTAAGGTCTGAAAAGTTTAGAACCGGTTATTACATTCATTTACTTCAGACTACGGTATATATAGATAATGCCCTGCGTGTAAGCCACACCCTGAGTGCCTGGAGACTGTATAAGCTGCAGCAACTCTGTACAATGTTGCCGAAATGATGCCAGTACGCCGGCTTTACATGGTATGGAATCTTAATGGCCGGCTATGGCCTTAGCACGCAGGCCAGAATGGCCTGCCCTGATCCCAGCTTTCTCATGGTGAAAGATTTTTTTTTTCAAATCAGCCTATTAGAAGCAGAGTCAGGACTTTTTCTGAATTTGTTTCATATTCTATAGATTTCCCATTTCTTTTTAGTTACAATGAAATTTATATGGGTACCTTAAGCTATCTAAGTTCATGTCAAAGCTACTAGACAGGCAGTTCGGACGGCCTAGGTAGTTTGGTGTTAACACCAGAATGTAGACTGACGATGTGCAACAGGATCAAGGACCGAGTTACTCACTCTGCTGGAACTGTTTTATTGTACATGCTTTCACTATAGTTTATATCACCACATTCTAGACTAAGGTACTTTCATGAGAGAAATGGCTAAATTGCTACTTAACCCTTTAAGGGCAGAGCAAAAATTGTTGCACTGGCCATGGGGACGGCCTCTGAAAAAAGTACAGTTCCTAGAGGACGAGCCTATTTTCAATTCCTATACTAATCCTATATAACTGGCATGGGGTCGACTATAGTCGATGCTAGGCCTACCATGGTGTCGACTATAGTCGATGCTTGCCCTCAATGGGTTAACTTTCAAGTTGAAGTCTGGGACAGGTTAATCATGTGAGGCATAAATCCATATAATACAAGGTCACTGTCTGCTATCACTGTGCTACATAGGTTCATTCTGGAGACTGGATGTAATATAGCCACTGGGAATCTCAAAACACAACACCACGACAAGTATATAATAGGGTCATTTTGATGAAAAAGAGTCAGCCTTGCAGACATTAGAACACAAAGACCTATGTATAATACAGGATCAAATACCTGCTACTCAGGGTCCTTTTGGGTGTTAAAACGGTCCCTCAAAACACAGACCTGCTTTAGTGAGAATCTTTGAATGTAAAAGACACAACCGTACTATAAATCAGTACATTAACTAGAGAAACACAGGCTTGTTATATAGGGAATTTAATGTAAATGACAGAGCTTTCTATGTATGGGTTAGACCACCTTTACTCAGTGTTTACAGGGAAATAGACACCGACCGTTAGGGAGGTTGTCTATTGACACTGGGTTAAGGTGGTCTAACCTACTTAGAAAACGATGCTTTTATGACCCAGGTTTCCATCGCATATAGACGACCTCAACTGCAGCCCAGTTCTAAATACATCTACATAAGACACACACAGACATGCACAGGGTCAGTTTAGAGTGGAGCAGCAGCAGGTTGTTTCCTGCCTCCAGGCACTGCTGACCTACACAGCTATGTGACCCACTAAAACCACCCTGGAGGTGGTGATGGGGGAGGGGCATACTGTACAAAGGGCTGGTAGAACTTGGAGGAAGACCTACTGTAAAACACTACATATAAGCCGCATCCCTGACTTTTGGGGAATGCTGTAAGCCGCACCTGGGGTCTGAAAAGTTTGCTATATGCTATATATGTGTAACCCTGTTTATAAGCCACACAGTGCGTTCAGAGTGTTCCTATAAGACGCACCAAGGGTCTGAAATAGTCTGTAATGCACGGCTTATATACGTGGTTTTACGGCCTGTATGAGGCAGTGGAGGATGCATGTCAACATGCTGACATAGCCTGCATGTGGAAGTAATCTGTGGTGTAAAATCACACTGACAACCACCACACAGTTCTCTCTGTTATGTGTCTGGTCTGTTTGATTCATAATTGTAGGCACCAGTTATGTTTCTATGTCTAAAGGTCCACACGACAGGAATATTAATAGGAGCTGGCTACACTTCTTTCTGAGAGTAGATCTGCAGGAGATCTTACACGTTACATGTACTGCATTGTAAAATGCTGAATATATAAGGTGTCTAGGACATCTTGGTAAAAAGATTCTTGGTGTGTGACTAAAAAGATATATCACTTTTATATTTATGCATGTTAACAAAAACAAGAATGGTATTCATCAATTCATACACAGAACACTGCATCACTGTACCATTAAATTATAATAGATCATTATGCTTGACTTTCTCAGCATACTGTAGAATGTATGACCTGGAAATGTTCACACGAAATAATCTGTATACTCATGCTACAATGATACCACCTGATAGGAGGGAAACATCAATTCATCCATGTACATGATCATAAGATATCCTGAGATGTTATTATGAAGGCTCCTCACTGATTGGGGTATTTCCATGGGAGCGACCTCCAATCCTAGCCAGCCCCAGGGCAGGGCTACTGGACAGGGAGTTGTGATAGTTGTATATGGCGTGTAAGGGGGATACCTGTGTGAGCCACCCTTCATCTGGGTATCATAAGGGGGTGGGGGTGCTGGCTCACTGTAGCGATCCTTGTCTTGGTGACCAATTAAAGGGCCCCCTTTATGCTGTCAAGTTGGGGTGGCCTCCAGAATATTTATTGACCTCGAGGTTTTACTGGTTGTCCTTCTGCCCCTAATGTTTGCCAATGGCCCTTGGGCTTGGAACCATTCTTGCCATTAAAGTGCTGGAAATCCCCAATATTATACCAGTTGCCAGCTCTTAGAATTCAATACCGGTACATAGATTCCAAAGGAGTGGCACTGACATGGGCTTGCCAAGTTCTATGGCATTCCACAGCAGATTGCCATAGTAGTAGAATATTATATTGAAGACAGAATTACATGTGACTGGTAAATGTAAAAGGTAGCTTTAAGTTAAACATACTGCCTCTATATGATTACGTGTTTATAAGGACTTACCGAAATATTCTCCTTGTGGCTGCTGCTCAAACTGGTTTTCCAACTCAGCGGTGAGTGCCTCTACCTTCTTCTCTGCCTCAGTGGGTCCATGGGGCTGGGGCGGGGTCACCTGGTAGGGGAGTGGAGACTTGACCGTGTTAGACAAATTCAGCCGGGAGGAGGAGGGTGTGCTGGACAGGGAGGAGGTGGTGGACTGTTGATCAAAGGCCTGTTTGGGGGTGGAGTAGTTGGGGGGATTGTAGGAAGTTGAGAAGGCTTCAGTATTATGCGGGCCATGGTAGGGAGGAGGTGGCTTGTTGGGAATCGTATCCAGCATCCCTTGTTGTTGTTTCCTTGGTCCTGAAGGTGAAGATGAGCCTCCGGTCATCCCCAGCTCAGATTCCAGTTGGCGTGTAAGAGCAGCAACCTTGCGCTCTGCCTCACTATCCCCTTGTCCCTTTTTGACGATGTCATAGCTGAGCCCTGGAAGGCGATTGGTGATATTTGGATGTTGCTGAAGGGCCTTTAGGGACTGTTGAGGGCTTTGACTGGGGCTGCTAGACAGGGACCTCTGCTGCTGCTGTTGTAGCTGGGGGCTAGACATGACCTGCTGTTGGGGAGCACTGGTATGCACCACTGTGATTGGGGTATTTCCCTGGGAGCGTCCTCCAGTCCCAGCCCGCCCCAGGGCAGGGCTACTCGACAGCGAGTTGTGATAGTTGTTGATGGCGTGTTGGGGGGACACCTGCGGAGAGCCACCTTTCATCCGGGGATCATAAGGGGGTGGGGGTGCTGGCTCATTGTAGCGATCCAATAAAGACAGAGGGCCCCCTCTCATGCCGGCCGACTGACGGGCCTGCATGTGGGGGTGGCCTTCAGAATAATTATTGATCAAGGGGTTTTGCTGGTTGTCATTCTGTCCCCAATATTTGTCATTGGCAACACTGCCCCTTGGGCTTGGAATCTTGTCATAGAGTAAAGCACTGGAAATACCAGTTATACTTGCTCGGGGGCTTGAGTGCTTGGAATCCAATGAAGTGGCACTGACGCTGGAGCGAGGGCTTGCCAAGTTGGACGGTAGCGGACTGCCATAGCGTTGGAAGTCATATGGAGGCGGGGGTGGGGGGTTGACAAGGCTGGTTCTAGGGCTTGAGCCCTTTGAGTCGTAGCTGCCAATGCTGGATCGCGGGCTGGAGTAGTTGGATCCACCTTTGGGGATAAGCTGGGGTCCGGGTTTGGGCGCTGGCACCGATCCACCGTCTTGGTTGTTGCCCGGCTGGTTAGAACCCCCCATTCCGCCCTGAGAACCCGCACTCTGCTGCATATTAAGACCCTGACCAACCCCCGACGTTGGCACCGTGCGTGTGGGGGATCCATGCAAGCCTCGGGAGGCTAACAGAGCCCTTTGGTGAATATCCATCCCTGTCTGTGAGTAGGCCGGGTACTTCCCGGCCGGCGGCAGTGCTCCCCCGGCCGGCGACGCACTCCCCCCGCCGCCTACCCCGCTACCGGGGATCGGCGGTTTGTGATCCGTAGCAACTGTAGCCGTATGCTCCATATTAGTATAACCAGGGTTATAAACTGTCTTTGGGGTATACCTCGGTTGGTCCTGACGCTGCATTGGGATCAGATTGTCGTTTAAATCCTTGAGAATAGCACACTGTTTTTGTTTCCCTGACGGGGGATCCCTAGCCGTGCCCGATCTCGTTGTGGCAGCAGTAGTCCACAGGTCCGAGTGCCGCGGCCAAATAACCTGTGGAATCGGGGAATGAAATAAGTCAAGATCCGATATGAACCTACTCAGATGTTCAGGTGAATCATCTTCCAATTGTTCCATGGCTCCATGTTCACTTTACATTGCAAGCGACAGGAGATACCCGTCTTAACAACAACACAGACGAGCCAAACTCTGCACCGATGCCTTCAATGGCTGTCGTGCGCATGAATAGTGTCGCTCACTTTCTTTGGCAGCGAACGCAGAACTATAGTATCTCACTCGCTCAACAGATGTCTAGCTGATATAGCATTTATACGTAGTGATAAATCATTACCAATTGATAATCGCGATATGCAGGTAGGCTACTTAGTCGCCTTTATATTACACGCTTAATTCAATAATTTATTGTGGACTATATTCATCTTGCCCTAGTTTTTCCGTAGGGAGTTATTCGGCGCAATACCCGGTAATAGTTCTGATTTTCGACACAGGGTCGAGCCACTGAGAAGGAGATAAAAATGTTTCTCACCTTTCTATCACACGATAGCAGCACATTTCAGAGAGTAGGCCTACTGCGAGTATCTTGAGTTCCAAGACAGATGTGGGTGAAAGGTGGCGAAATCCTAGAGGCCGTAGGCCTAGTGGTCCCTCCCATTTTTGTGTCTGGGGTCTGGTGTTACACTTTTTATAAATAGCAGCTAAAATTCTGAACTGATTTTTTTTTCATGAGGTGAAATAGTGTCTTCTTCTAGGTTTTTAGATAATAGCATATTCCCGGAGCATATTTTAATTTAATTGAAATCTTTCAGATAAGAAAGCCAGAAAGATCGAGTGCTAATAGAAGGACGAATTTGTCACCCATTTTAGCGATATAAGCTGGTGATCCACTACCACGAATTTCCTGTTACTTTAACCAGGGGCTGGAAGAGAGGGATTGGCAACAGGGCTGCCCCAATGATGTGTGCCTCGGGTGTTATGCAAAATAGTGGGCCATCATGCTTGGCTGCACACACCACTGTAATGCTTAGTTTGACCCTCCTTTGATCAGAATTTGACAATTAATTCTGACAAAACTACTCACCCATCATACTGATACTATATACCATTAGAAAGCCCTTGATTTGAAGCATATTTATCAATTGTTCCTTGTTTGAGTTTTGCAAAAAACAAAATCTGAGAATGGGATCCAGACACCACATCTCACAGTCTGATCTACAGATAAGGATTATGATCAACATTTGACAATTAATTCTGACAAAACTACTCATCCCACATACTAATGCTGTATACCATTAGAAAGCCCTAGATTTGGAGCATATGGAATAGTTGTTCTTTGTCCAAGTGCTACCTTTAAACGAAATCTAGGAATGGGATCCTGATACCATATCTCTCTTTCCGATCCCTTGACCGGCCCCATAGATAAGAATTATGATCCAAGTTTGACAATTAATTCTGGCAAAATTACTCATCCCACGTACTAATAATATATACCATTAGAAAACCCTTGATTTGGAGCATATGAAATAATTGTTCATTGTCCAAGTGTTACCTTCAAAAGAAATATAGGGAAGGGATCCTGATACCCTATCTCTCATTCTGACCCCTCCGCCGGCTCCATAGATAGAATTATGATCCAAGTTTGACAATTAATTCTGGCCAAAATACTAATCCCACATACTAATGCTATACATCATTTGAAAGCCCTTGATGTGAAGAATATGCAATGATTATCCGTTATACAAGTTCTAAGTTCAAAGAAAATCTAGGTAGGGGATCCTCCTATCATATCTCTCGGTCTGACGCCTCGGCTAACTCCAAAGATAAGGATCACGATGCAAATTTGACAATTAATTCTGGCCAAACTACATATCCCACATACTAATGTTATATATCAATTGAACGCCCTTGATTTGGAGCATATGGAATAATTGTTCTTTGTCCAGGGTCTACATTCAAATGAAATCTAGGGATAAGATCCTGAAACCATATACCTCTGTCTGACCCCACTGCCAACTCCAAAGATCCAGATTATGATCTAAATTTGACAATTAATTCTGGCAAAAATACTAACACCACATACTATTGTTATATACCAATAGAAAGCCCTTCATTTGGAGCATATGGAATAATTGTCCTTTGTCTGATTCTTATAATTATATCAAATCTAGCAATAGGATTCTGATACCATATCTCTTAGCATAACTTCTTAACCGACACCAAAGATAAGGATTATGATCCAAATTTGACAATTCATTGTGGCAAAACTACTAATCCCACATACTAATGCTATATACCATTAGAACGCCCTTGATTAGTAATATATGGAATAATTGTCTTTTATTTTACATTGCATTGTTTTTCTTTTTAAGGGGGGGGCAGTGGGGTAAAAACATCACTGGCAATTATAAACTTATGCTTTTTGTTTTCAATATCAATTACCGTAAATCCCCGGTCATAAGCCGGATTTTTTTTTCTATTTTGGGCCCAAACCGGCTTCTAAATTTTTCCCAAAGTCCCCCCCGGCTTATGACCGGGTTTTTTTACTATAGAATAAAGAGAAAATGGGAAAAATTTGACACCAAAACCGGCTTATAGGATTTCCCTGAACTCACCCCCCGGCTTATGACCAGGGCCGGCTTATGACCGGGGATTTACGGTACCTACTGTTTTGGTTCCAAGAATGGATAATCATGGTAGTGGTCAGTGACATTAAAGACTATAAAGTTGTATGGTTTTATATTAAACGTATAAGTAGAAGTTGACTTGAATTGATCAAGCTGTAATTAATTAACTACCAATATTCCCTACATATAAAGATAATGACAGAGTAGAGAATCTGTTGTATATAATATTACAATTTTAAAGTGAATTGATAAATCAATTCAAACTATATTTATAGCATAATTACTGTGAGCCTCTTGTTGTGTATTAGCCCCATAACATGACAGTGGATGGTAGAGTGGCTGTGTGCAGCCAAGCATGACCATGCACTGCTCATTAGCATAACACCTGAGGCAGTCTTATCTGGCCTACTCAGCCACTGCAGTGCACGTTGCCCATCCCTCTCTTCCAGACCCTGCTTTCACCTAAAGGTACATAGACTGGGTTAGCAAAAGTTAAGAATCATGGCTATTCCTATGGGACATTCTATCATACGTCAAGAGTCACAGCGAAACTTGCAGTAGTGGACTATCAGTTTCCCTGGTTAGATTTGAATTCATTGGGCCTCTCTATTTCATGTAGACTGGCACACTTGATTCCTGGTCAGATGCATGAAAAGGGGAGATAGTAAATCATACTGCTCATATGAGGAAAGACATTGAAACATTGAGATGATTACAAACACTTGTAATTTTTATATTTTCTTCATTACATTTATTTTCCTATATCCTCCTTAGGTTCCACTACCTGCCTCTAAATGGCGTTTCATAATTCAGTACCTAATGCTGTGCCACTATGAGGCCTTAAAGTACAAATAAATATCAAATTTTCTCCTATGTAAGTCACATATGAAAGAAAGATTATTGATCAAGAAACCAATGAAAGGTTGAAACAAAAGATACAACAAAAGTAAGATTAACGTTGACTCTTTTGGCAAAATGTGGGACATGAAAATATCACATGTACCTTTTTAATAATTCTGGTTTGATAAATCTACATCAACTGAATGATATTCTTGATATCATCGTAAATCCTTTATATGAATACATTATGGTAGACATATATTTTAAGAAAGACATTTGTACATACTTATTGCTAACATAGAACAGGTGAAAGTTAGTGGGTAAATATTAAGAAATAGTTTAAAATTTTAATCACTACACTTTTTTAACATCACATAATTGGCCACATAATTTGTACTCAAAATGTGATAAACATGAGTTATCATTATAACACTGATAAACCTTAATTCTAGGGACATTGATATATATTTTAAAAATACTGAATGTAAATAGATCTTCATACACCATGGTTAGTTTCCATCATCTTATTAATAATTTTTTTTACACATGTACAAACATCGCATAATTTAATTTATATTAAATTAAGTACAAAATAGATATGATATAAATCAGTAGACATGACTCGAGGGATACATTATTTGTATCTGATATGCTTCAATCAGGATTGACACGATAGTATATACCACTCTGTTAACTATATGTACTGGGGTATACAATAGATTGACATACAAGGACTTTATAATCAATAACTTTTGACACGATGAATCTCTGGTTGGTTTAGCTCACCATAACCAACTGGAAACACTTTAGGGAAACCAATCTTAGAGAACCCTCACATACATATTAAAAGGTCATGATAGTCAATGATAAAAAGTAATGAACGAAAAAGATTCCACATTTAGCGGTGGGGCTGTGATAAGAACTTGCCTGATCAATAAGTTTATAGTGCAAATATTCTGATATACTCATACATGGGACTAAGAAGAATCCAAATATCCAAAGAATTTAAATGGTATTTTTGACACTGCCAATGGCCAAGCAAAGCACAGCAATATTGTAGATTAAGCAATGACAATACACAGGTTTAAGGGTCAGGCTGGACTTACTGAAGAATATTTTAGAAGCTACGAGTAGCATGGCACATTGAAGTTGAGTTAAATCAATTTTCATACTACTGGGTACCTCACCAACTCCTGTTTAATACCATGTCCTCGAGTTGTTCCATTTCCATCCCTCCACTTTCAACCCATTTGGATTTTTTTTTTCATATCAGATTTGTATCCACTCTGAATTTCTGTATTGTCAAATGTTACTGATATATCTGGAAACCTTCCATGCATGTGTAATTATCGAATATTGGCTTATTCTTCATCTATATTTGTCTGTTTCCCTGTCACTGTTAGAACGATAGCACCCTTCTGTTTTACATTAAATACCACACTTGTATTTACAGCAACATAAAATAACAACACTCTAAATCTTGCAATTACCTAGAGGTGATGTAATTAGACATATTTGTCGGTTTTTATGACACATTTTGTCCCAATAGTGGAACATATCATGACGTCTTATTGAAGCACTGGGGACACTTCTGTCTCGGATATATTAAAGGTAATTTACCCTAAAATGCAAAAAAAAAAAAAAAAGAAAGAAAGAAAAGAAATAATTCTATACCGATACGTTTAAAGAAACCCAATGGGGATTTCTTAAAAAAATTAGGATATATCTTTGGGCAGTTGAATGGATTACCAATTTAATTCTACATCATGCTAATCAATCTACCGCAATTTTGACACATTTGGGATAACTAGGTTACACTGTTTCTGAAATGAGTTCTACAGGCACAACATAAATTTTATTCTATGGTACATGTTTATCAATCTCACACATGAACCTGAAATATCCAAAAAGATATAAACCCCCACCCCCCGACAGGAAATATTCCAAGGTTGAACCGATAAAGAGAAAGGTACATATGCGCTGAATATAATGCCAAATTCTTTTACAGTCAGGCATATGGAAGTAGATATATCGATATTCTAATTCCACTGTTTACGTGCACCTGCACTTCTACGTGATGCTCCACCCATGCTAAAAGTCCTAAATCATTAATTTAAACACCCTATTAGATGTACTGTAATCTCCCGCATATAAGGCGCGTCTTATACGAGGGGTTTTAGTTCTTCCTGGATCCGCAAGGGGGACACCAAGAGCCTTCTTTTGATATCTTACACTCCTCCTAACTCAAAGAAAAATACATAGGGGGGCCAAGGGGGTGTGGGGGAGCCCTAGCTACACATAGCTTTTTAAATTTTGAAAATCCATTCAGTACAACCAAAATTAAGATTTTTTGATTTTTTTGACAATATTCTTCAACTCTAGGTGCGTCTTATACGCAAGGTGCGCCTTATATGCAGGAGATTACAGTATCTATCGTGTGCTTTCCAACACATCCACTCTCCTGAGACCTCTTCAAAAAGCAACTAGAGCTAGCAATTCAATACCAATTACTTCTTCAGGCCGAATGTGACCTATGTCTAGCCTCTGTACACAATACCGACAACTATCCGCTACCTCAGGTGTTCCGTACCGTGGTATGGAACACCATTAGGTCTTCAGATTTAAGATGCATATATATATTTTCTATGCATATGTGTGCACGCTATGAGAATGTCTTGACTCTGAAGATGGCAGTTGTACATGTAATATCCTTATGATATACAAAGATATACAGTAATCTCATGGTAATACAAGCATAGGTGTGTGCATATACGTTTTCGACATAAATCTAACAATCTATGGCTTCTCATAATTCAGTACCTAATGCTGTGCCGCTACGAGACCTTACAGTAGAAATAAATATCAAATTTTCTCCTATGTAAGTCACATATGAAAGAAAGATTATTGATCAAGAAACCAATGAAAGGTTGAAACAAAAGATACAACAAAAGTAAGATTAACGTAGTTCTCTTTTGGCAAAAGGTGGGACATGAAAATATCACATGTACCTTTTTAATAATTCTGGATTGATAAATCTACATCAACTGAATGATATTCTCGATATCATGGTAAATCCTTTATATGAATATATTATGGTAAACATATATTTTAAGAAAGACATTTGTACATATTTATTGCTAACATAGAACAGGTGAAAGTTAGTGGGTAAATATTACAGAGATATCAGTTGGGTATGGGCTCAACCTCTGAAAGTTTTTGGGGGTTAGCAAAGCACCCATTCCCCCCAATGTATCATGCTAAAAGCACCCATCTTGTCTTCATTTCAACCTGTTCCCCACAGTTAAAACCACAAAAACCTATCTATTACCGTAGTTTATAATTCATGAGACTAGTAACCCCTGCCGAGACAATACAGACATCACAAAGGTTCTGAACCTTTAACATGTCTGAACTAAAGGTATACTTTATATCCATGAGCGATAATATGGGGTATGTACGAAAAACAGTCAACACCTTACAGGACTTAGGCAGAGCTACATGTAATGTGAAAAACGAGTTTCAGAGGGAAGAAACCCCTACTGGTAAGTACATTGTACCATAAAACCTTTTACATAAGCCGACAAAATTTTGGAATGTTAAGCCTAATTTGGCTTACAGATCTCATACATATTTAGGGGAGATTTTAATCTCATAGCTTACATTTGAAAAGCTGTTTGAAATGAGTGAAATATCAGCTTACAAATTTGTTTCAAATTAGGGGGTCACTTTCTTGGGGAGGTAGGCTTATTTAAGAGGTTTTGCTGATAGTAGGCCATACAGTAAACTATGGGTTACAACAATTATTTGGTCACTATAAGATGACAATAGTCCTTCTGAAGGTGCTGTTTCTCTACAGTATTTATATATACAGTATATCTGCATCAAATGCTGAATATTCAGACCAGTTATCACCATTTACAGATTGCACCTTTGCCTAGTTGCCTTAATGAACATTCTGTCTCACAATTGGCTAGCTAGATAAAATAATGTGAAGTCTGATACAAAGCTAAATATGGATAATGGAAATATCACTTATATCCCTACTTTCACTTAAACTATATGGGTGACATATGACATTAGACTGTGTATGTGGGAGTCATATGACATTAGACAGTGTGTATATGGGAGTCATATGACATTAGACAGTGTGTATATGGAAAATCCCTTGGCTTCTGTGATAACTGTGACATAAAATATCAGTGAAACCCTGCTGCATAAACCATATATCTAATTCTAAACAAATGATCAGCATTTTGATATTGAGCTGAAAGGAAAATAAATAGGACTGTCTTTCTGAAACTACTGCTACTACATGGTAGTACATTCTGTTCTGAATTGGTGTGGCATATATATTTAGGACCACGTGCAACACATTATTGAAATGCAGTTGCTGCCTAACGAACGCTATGCGTAATATAACTACCAGAATATTAACAAATACCTGAAATCACCAACATACTACATGTACATGTATATGCTCAGTTCAGCATGGATATGCAAGTTTCATTGTAAGGCAAACATCCTTTGTAGTCATTTGGCAACTAAACTTGACTCGTTAAAACGGGACTTCACAACTAGGATAATGAAGGTGAAAGCCAACTGTTTTCTAAAACCAATACAAACTGAAATCAGCTACTCATGTTGTAAGTTAATATCCGGGACTAAAATTGCATTTCTGCTAGTTTACCTTCGGGACAGCTTTAGATTCATCACAATATGGGTGATTCTTGTGAAACCTCCCACTTTCTGGTTTTTGGGGTCTTTTTGGCTTTGTGTGGCTGTGGAAAAAAAATATTTAACCATTCTTCTTCTTATTGTTTCTATTTGAAAGAATACACTTGGGCCTACAGAAGTAGGGCCAATTTGCATACATCGGACCAATATTTCCAGAGATATGATGATCCAAAGTTCAAACATGGCCCAAAATGGCCTTTTTTTCAATTTTCACTCCATTCCAGGCCTTATAATATCAATCCAATGAGTTAGAGACCATCATAATTTCATCTGATCCTTGGGGGGGTCCTATCTTACATTTCCATGTGGTTCGGAGGTGATATGTCTCATAGATTTTTTACTCTTATGGTTCTTATAACTTTAAAACAGCGTTGTAATGCGCGAGATGAATCAAAAATGTCGGCTGATCAGCCAATAATATTTTATCCTCAACCTTCTAATCTATCAGGATCAAGGGGGTCCATATAGGGTATTTTTGGGTAAAAAATTTTTTTTCCTGCGTACAGGCACGTAAGCGCAATACGCATTCAAGTATTTTTCAAGTCCGTACTTCCAACACCCCCTGCAACAACACTTTCCTCTGTACAGCCTATATAAATTAATATGGGATTATTTCACCTATAATACAGTGTGTATCTATTGGTAAGGGGTCGATTAAAAAAAAATACCTGGTCTCTACGTGCCTTGGTTACCCCAAACCAGGGTCACTCGCTGTCCCTCGGTCAATGTAATGCGCGTGATGTTTCGGCGCGAAATTCTGGGCGGGAAAAGACAACCAGGCCTGTTATCCGACCGGAACCAGCTACATCCTGGAACTTTACCGGAAGTGACAGAGGAGACTCCCAAGCTTGTTTGGAAACTTCTACAGGTGTTTACCACCGACAGTTTGTCCGATATCTACAAAAAGGTGAGTGGTATTGATCCAAATTTGATGAAATGTTGATTATAAATGCCGATTGACTCGTTTGATGTGCTTTTTGTGTACCGAAAGTGTTCAAATATTAAAGAATACGTCCTAAACGATCGCCCTGAGCAAAACTCCGGGGCCCTGCCGCCATGTTGAAAAACACAGGGGCCCCAAAATTAATTTTTGTAATGCGCGTGATATTTCGTCGCGAGAAGTGCCAGGCGGAGAAGAGGAGGCAGACTCTTATGAATGCCTTTGGTGTGAAGAAGAGCTGTGCCATCGCGAAGGCTAAGAAGGAGGGCACTGCACCACCGGAGTGGACGCAGCAGAAGCCGTCCGAGGTATGAAAATCCAAATTAATTGGTTTAACCCTTTGTTTGTCCTGGCCATGGGGATTACATTACATTTGTAAGTCTTGCTGACAAATATACCTTTAACTTAGAGTTGTATCCCTTCTCTTATTCAGTACGTGGATGCCCTACTGGCCCGCGAGGAGGCGGAGCGAGCTGCCGTAGGGGAGGGCAGCTCGGGCGTGCCCCCGTGAAGAAGCCCACTGCTGCACCTGCCGAAGCTGCTAAAGCCACTACACCCGCTCTGGTCAAGACACCGGCCGTAGGCAAGGGGAAGGGACCCGGGAAGAAGTCTACCAAGAAGCAGACACTGGCAGGTCGCCCAGCGCATGGACGCGGTTGCCGCCTGCCGGTCGCGCTGTTCCGCACCTCCCGGCTCCCTTCACCTGACTACGAGCCGGTGGACATTTTTGACAAGGAAGGAGTGAGTATGAATTTAAAGTGTTGCATTGGCATTGTTTTCTACAATATATATAAATTCTCATGCATCATTACAAACCTAAGCCAGTGTCACCAGTAAACATACATGTACACATGTTCAAATTTAAAATCAGTTCTAGCTTAATATATCACTATCATATACCTACAAGGGGCATGTGTAAGTTAATTAGTAAATCTAGACTTGCCAGCACTTCATTGTTGCATTATGCCAACCCTGTATTGAAAAAATTGTTGATCAAATTATTCATGTATGTTCTCCTTGTTCTATACATCAGGACCGGCCGGAGAATCCAGTGCTCCTCTCTGATGAGGAAGTGGGAGCCAACGTGGTCGTGGCTGGCAGTACCCCTGAGGCACCCCTCCTGCTGTCTTCAGAGGAGGAGGCCCCTGCAATGCCTGCACCACCGCCGCCTGCAGAGGCCCCAACACAGGAGGGGGAGTCCACCAGGCCGGTCCGCCAAGCTGCGCAACGCGTCTCACCAGAGCGGCGTCGCAGTGACCGTGTCCAGGCTGTTACCACCTTTAACGTGCCAGTCCTCGAAGATATTGCGTATGTATTAAGATCATAGTTTGTTGTTATGAGTAAATTTGCTGTTAAGAATATATATAAATTAATAATCCTTGATAATAGATTTAAAGTGGATTTGCCAGTATTATAGTTTACTTGCTGTGATTTATTCCCAATTTCTACCTCAAAGAGTGTTAATATATTTCTACAATTATTATTTATAACTGTTATTAACTTACAGCGCCACGATACGCAAACACAGCACTGAGTAAATGTAATTATATCAATATGATTAAAATTGTAGAATAGAATAGTTACATGTTGAATGTTTCCCTGCTTGTTGAATTGTTTAACTTACCGTGGTACCTCCCACATAAGCCGCATACATTTTAACGTCTCCGAAACAATGGTGCGCTTATGGGCAGTGTACTGCGGTATTGTTTAGAATTAAGATTTCTGCCTTGTTTAAAAGCATTTCAATGATATATCTATATATATGTATATGTTCATATAGTGATAATGTATGTGTAATGCGCGTGATGAAACGCGAGTGACAAGTATATATTCTAACCCACAGTGTAATGTCTCATGATAAACCTTAAAATAAATGATTCTTCATTTTATTGCAGCCCACATGCACTGCCCGGCCAGACTTCGACGACGACGACCCTAGCACCGCCCACCACACCGACACCGACCACTCCTAAAAACCTGACAAACAGGCCAAGGAAAACCAACACACCAAGAACCAACCGTCACTACTACCAACGCGGGTTACTTACAACGGCCCTGACTGATGCACAGAGACTGAACGAGGAGTTGCATGCTCAGCTTGCCCGTGCTCAGTCAAACGGGCCACCCCCCGCTGTAGCGCACACGGAGGAGCGCGTTACACGGGACGGCGCTGAACCCACTGTAGCGCACACGGAGGAGCGCGTTGCAGTGGCTGCACCGGATGGGGAACCCACTGTAGTGCACACGGAGGAGCGCGTTGCAGTGGCTGCACAGGACCAGGTGGATCCAGCTCGGCTGACGGCCCATGACAGGAGTGTGAAGGCTGTGTTTGAAGGGTTGGCCAACCTTCCTCCCAAGGACAAAGCCTCCATCATGAACAAGGTGCTTTCGCCTGTTGTTATCAAAGAACAGCGCATCACTATGACCTTGGCAAAGACCCTTGGCATGGACAGGCGAACCCTAACAAAAACCCCTTCAGACCAGCCATCTGCACGCGTGGTGAACCAGGAGGCCAAGATAGAGAGAGTGCGGCAGTTCTTGTCAGACCCGGAGAACTCCGAAATGAGACCTGGTAAGAAAGACACTAAGACCTTCAACAAAGTGAAGCACCAGCAAATGTACCTCAGGGAGTTTGTCCATGTGCTTCACAAGAGGTATGAGGCAACGCACCTTGACTTGCCAGTCTCCCAGTCTCTCTTCTATCGCATCCGTCAGAAACACCTCCTCTGGTTCATCCCCGTGGATCTCCAAAGTACCGATCTGTGCCTTTGCCAGAAGCACCAGAATTTTGTACTCCGGCTTGCTGCCGTCAGTATCCCTTTCAAAGACGAGATGTTCGTGACAATGACCTTTGAGGATTTGGAACGGACTCTCCAGGAGAAAGCCACCGAGACTGTCAAGTATGAAGTGTGGAAGAATGTGGACTATGAGTATGTGTCGACAGGCAAGGATGGAACGAAGAAAACAACTACCATCAAAAAGCTCCGCCCTTGTACAGAGACTGTATCCAAAGCGGACTTCATCAAGAAAACGAGATTGGAGTTCCTCACCATGGCTGCCCATGTCGACCGTGCTCACAACCAACACCGCATCGTACGTGAGCTCCGAGCGAGTATGTCGTCGCTGGAAGTTACCATCCAGATGGACTTCGCTGAAAACTGGATGGTAACATACCCCGATGCCCCACAGAGTACATACTATGCGAAGGAGCCAGTGACCCTGCACCCTGCAGTCATCCACTACCGTGATGTGGACACTGGCGCCACAAACCACTACTCTGTGGCTCTGTGCACCGACGACCGGAAACACGACTCTGGTGCCATCTTGGCGTTTATATGCTGTCTGGCAGCATTCCTCCGGGAGAACCTGCCACACATCAAGGTGGTCCACTATGCTTCCGACTCACCCTCCGGCCAGTATCGAAACATCTCGGTGTTCTTGATACTCGTACGCCACACTGAACTGCTTGACGGACTTCAGGCAACATGGACCTATTTCGAGGCGGGTCATGGAAAGGGTCCTTGTGATGGTGTTGGCGCTGCTGCAAAGCGCAACGCTGACAACATCGTCAAACGCCACAAGGAAGGACACCCCGTCATCAATAATGCAGAGGAGTTCGCGGCCGAAGGTAACAAACTTGAAGGCCGCGTTCACTACATCCATGTCCCTCTGCAGGATGTCGCGTCAGCCCGCCTCACTCTCGGCTCAGTGGGAGCAGACAAACCAGTAAAGGGCACCTTGAGTGTCCATGCTGCCATGGTCAAGCAGGAAGGAAGGTCACTCGCTGTCCGTGACAAATCCTGTTTTGACCCGTGCTGCTGGGTTGACCTTAGGTCCATGACTGGCTGCTCCGGATGGATTGAGCATGAGCTGGATTTCACCAAGGACGCCTCCCCCACCAAAGCAAACATGGCAGAAGAAAACGCGGCCTGCCAGTGTCCCTGCTGAGGTGGACGACGCGGATGCCAGCACTACTCCCCCACCACAGCAAGCCCTGGTTCAGATGAAAACGCGGCCTGCCAGGGCCCCTGCTGTGGTGGACGGCGACCCTGATTATGATCCTGTCGTGCGCACCACTGTCTGCAAGCGCACCAGGGACGGCTTACCAATCGTGGCACGCAAGCGCACCCGAAGTGACCGGGTGCCAACTCCTGCCACGGCTGACAAGGAGAACGTCACCCCGTGTGCCGCACGAAAGTGTGCTGCGGAGCGAGTCGTCGCCGTCCCTATCAACAAGCGAGCACGACCGGATCTACCAACCTCCCCCCTAGGATTTGACGACAATGAACCCTTGGACAAAGAAAAAGCTCAGGTTCTATGGCAGGAAGAGTACAGCTATGGTGACCATGTCACTGTGGCCTTCCTGCATGATTCTAATTCCAAGAAGGACACCTGGTACTTGGGGAAAGTGATATGTATGCATGACGTCGGATACGAGGTCAGCATGATGGTGCGACACGAGAAGGATCCTAATGCCTTCCATTGGCCGCGGGTGAAGAATGTCTTGACTTTGGACAATGATGACATCCTATGAAGGGTACAGTATACCCCAAAGAGGTTTGGCACCTCATCACGCACTGTATCTTACCAGCTCGCAGGCTTTTACTTTTAAATATCACGTTGTAAGGCGCGTGATGAAACGCAGTGATGTTATCTAAGTTAATTTCACTAAGCATCTTTGAGATTCCTGAGGTAATCTGATGTTATTTAAACCATTAGTAGACATATTTGGCTAGTAATTAAAGCCTTGTATGGTATTCCAAGACAGAATATTTTCACCTCAGGGTCGCATTGAAGTCAGAAATTGGTTGAAAAATTGTGATTTTTTTTTTCGGAGCCTGAATGATCACCCTACATGTGTAGATAGTGTACTGTTATTGGTTTTATTCAATAGCCCAAAGGGTTTAGTAGCTCTGTATGTAATTCTATTAAGATATGAAAGGTTTAAGTGCCTCTGTGAGGTTATTTACTTTGTGATGGTGAGTGTAATGCGCGTGATGAAACCCGCCTCCGTGGAGGGTATTTGACCTAGTGTAACTAAAAGGTTTGTGGTGAATGTGATTGTAACATGAGGTAATCTGATGTTATTTAAACCATTAGTAGACATATTTGGCTAGTAATTAAAGCCTTGTATGGTATTCCAAGACAGAATATTTTCACCTCAGGGTCGCATTGAAGTCAGAAATTGGTTGAAAAATTGTGATTTTTTTTTCGGAGCCTGAATGATCAACCTACATGTGTAGATAGTGTACTGTTATTGGTTTTATTCAATAGCCCAAAGGGTTTAGTAGCTCTGTATGTAATTCTATTAAGATATGAAAGGTTTAAGTGCCTCTGTGAGGTTATTTACTTTGTGATGGTGAGTGTAATGCGCGTGATGAAACCCGCCTCCGTGGAGGGTATTTGACCTAGTGTAACTAAAAGGTTTGTGGTGAATGTGATTGTAACATGAGGTAATCTGATGTTATTTAAACCATTAGTAGACATATTTGGCTAGTAATTAAAGCCTTGTATGGTATTCCAAGACAGAATATTTTCACCTCAGGGTCGCATTGAAGTCAGAAATTGGTTGAAAAATTGTGATTTTTTTTTCGGAGCCTGAATGATCAACCTACATGTGTAGATAGTGTACTGTTATTGGTTTTATTCAATAGCCCAAAGGGTTTAGTAGCTCTGTATGTAATTCTATTAAGATATGAAAGGTTTAAGTGCCTCTATGAGGTTATTTACTTTATGACAGTGTTTGTAAGGCGCGTGATGAATCCCGCCTCCGCAGAGGTCATCTTTCGAGGGCCAACCATACAGAGGATATACTAAAGAAGTGGTAGATGGTATTTGTTACTGGAAGTGTATGTCCTGAAGATGTAATACATTGATTTTTATGCTTATCCTACAGGTTTTGTGTCTTTGAGACTAAAGATAAGGTTACATGCAAAAACATTTTGATAAATCTCAAACTCTGCTATACAAGATATTCGACAATTTCAGGAGTTTTCTAGCCACAGTTATAATTTTTGGTGTACACATACTAGGGTATTGTACCAGTTTGGACATGTAATTTTGTAATGATAGGATGGTTTTTAAAGGTGTGGTGTGTTGTATAAGGTATATGTAAGGCGCGTGATGAATCAATTTTGTGATTTTATGGTGATTGCGATAAAAACTGACCCCCTGGGAGTTAATGACTTGAATGAACCTTTTCATAAAGCCAAGATATAGGGCTATCAATAAAATAAAGTCTTAAAATGTAATGCTGAGTTTGTCATCTTGACCCCCTGACCCCCATAGGTGGGAGGTTTCACAAGAATCGCCCATATCGACTATAGATTAAGATGAAACGTTATATTTTTCAAATAAGGAAAAGACAAAAGAATGTGGGAGAAATAGAGAAATAGTAAATATTTCCAAAAGAGAATATGGGAGCTGAGACTAATGATATGCCCCAGTATGTGGTTTGAAAGATTGGACTGCAAGTTTTGAATTGAGACTAAATATCTAAAAGGGCATCATAAAACAGTGTGATTTGTGTGCAGGTTTTAACTGGATCTACAACACTACACAGCTTTGCATGTATGCAAACACATTTCTATGCCTCCTTCTACGTTTGTACAAATGCTTCCAACAGTTAGAAGACTTTTCATGCTATGAAGCCGACACACCAGCACGCACAGTATCATACATAACTGATCTGTTGATAATGATAATCTAAATACATACATGTATAACGATCACAAGATTGTCTCCTTTATGGGGAAATAATCCCAGTCGTAAGAAAACAATTACGTAGAATTCTTGAGGAATGATTCAATAAGTTTGGCAGAGCCACTATTATAGAGTTTTAGCAGCCCTGACGTGAACGTATCCGTTCTGCGTAACCAGGCAACCATGTTTATTACGTCATCAAGTCGTGTGCAGCCTCACAGAGCCACGTACGTCCATAACGTAGCAAAGCACTTAGATACGTTCATTACCTACGTAGCTCCGTAGTGGGGATGCGTGTACGGATATGTCTACGTTGGCTTTGCTAAAACTCTCTAATATTATTACAGTCCTAACTACGTCATACATAAGTCACTCTAAATGCACCCACGGTAATACTCTGTATTTGGGTATATCAACAATACTATAGTAACACTGACACATGTAATGCTTCTCTAGCTATATAATATCATATAGATTAACATTTTACCACAAGGCAAAATGATCTAAGAGAAAAAATCTGTAGAGTTCAGATTATTAAAACAGGAAAAAATGCTGTATCGGTAATAATTTCTGACGTTGTCTGTGACAGGCGGGACTAATTGGTGGGATCTCTCAATATGATTTTTTTTTAAAAAAAAATCCGAATATATAGAATTGTCTTATTTGGGTATAAATTTGAATTGTTTACACATGATTCTTTACAAAACTGAGTTGTTTGTAGTATGCAGTGTCGAAGGAGAGTGTTCCCTGTAGTTCCTCGCGGGTGCGGTTGAAGTGGAGCTCCTCCATACAGTCGAGAGCCAGTGGATGATAGTCAAGATAGAACTTGTTGCTGAAGAGCTCAGGACGTTTGGCAAGGATGGGTAAATCTCCAACTCCAAATATACAAATCATGCGTATACGTTGGCCGCTACAGGGATAGTCAAATGGCCACATACCCCAGTTCTTGAAGCGTGTCATAAAGGGGTAGTGGACAGGGTCTGTCTCTGGTGCACCTGGAAGGTATGAAAATATTGCTAATAATAAGGAACAAAAGGGTGAAGCTTATAGAATGTAAAGATGTATGAGAAAGAGAAAAATAGCTTTGTGTTACCTTAATGCCACTTGGTCTGACTCTAAAGGGAGTATTCCACTGCCATCGGTCAGCCGAATTTTCGCTAATCCAATTATTTTTGAGATGCAAAAGTACAGAAAGTACCGCAAGGCCAAATGGTCACCAAAAGAATAAGTTGGTCTACAGATCGCCATCTCCATATTTTCTTAATAACAATTTTTTTTCTCTTTGAAATCTACGAATTTCGCTTGCCTCATTATTTGCGAGTTTTCTCTTTGTGAGGTTTGGTAAAAAAAATTGAAAATAAAAAATTTGCTCCCACCTCACATTTCCAGCAAGGAATCCATTGGACGCAAAAAAAAATTCTTAAAATAAAAATATCACTCGCTTGCACCATTTTTCAAAACCAAAATCTGTAGACCAACTTAGTTTTCTGGTGTGGCCTAATTCCCAAATATAGTACCAGAACCCAAATAAAAAATTAAGGCTTATAGGATCCTCCTAAAGAATGGGTGCAGCTTATAGGATGAAATTTGGCACTATAGAATTGTACTAAAACTTCAATTTTCAAGCAACAGATGAGGCTTATAGTTTCCCCTTAAGTCGGGGGTGCACCTTATATGAGGGTGCGGTTTATAAGAGGAAATTTATGGTAATCAGCTGGATTAGAGAAAATGCGCCCGACCGACAGCAGTGGAATAGTCGCTTAAATCAACAAGGCAAACCATCTAAATTAATGACATTTTATTCATAAATGAGTGTGGTTGGAACTTTTATAATGAATTTGAATAACAAATCTCTCAACACAGAATAGTTCAACAACATATTCATCAACACTCAACTCTTGATAACCAAACTCAGACCTTTCTGTGTGAATCATGCTTTCAAGCATTTGTGTATCTTACCTTTCCAGCGTGGCACTCAGCCCTAATAGGATGGATATGCCGGGATAAGTAAAATGATTTATGGGAAAACTCTGTAATGAGTGGCTCACTCCCAAGGCTCTTGAAAGGGCCAATTGAGATATGGGGTGGTTAATTGGTGGAACGAGATACTATATTGTGATAAAGATCTACTTTGTGGTGGGTTATGACCACAGGAAGGTGTGTTCCCTTTTTCTCAAAGCTAAATTCCATTAGTGACATTTCAACTCATCAACAGTGAACTGACACCCATTTTCAATCAAGTGCGTGTCAATCATTTTTTTTCTCTTTTTATTGAAACGTCATAACCTTGCTAGGGAAATGTTTTTCCGTCACAATGTTTTGTTCTCCTTTGCATGATGGCGGTACATTAATCATCCTAGTCATCGCTTGCCTTATCCGATCAGTCAGCAAATGTGATCCTGGCTTTATTCACATATACCACACTTGCTCTGTCTGGTAATACATGTAATACCTTCAAGTGTGAAAGAAGGAATATTATTATACTGCGAAACATGGTAATTGATAGATATGATGAGAGGTAGCGGGGGTGTTAAAAGACCATGATAATTTGAATGTTTTGTTAGAACAAATCACCTACCTTTATATGCACCTGGGACACCCAGACTGGGACTGTGATTTAATGATGAGAAGTAAGTTTCATCTGGAACACCCGTGTTCTTTACCCAGTCTTTAAACTTCAGAGCGACACTATTGTGTAGAATGAAGTCGACAAAGGCCCGCGAGGCAGTGATATGGACCGAGCCCTTGGTAATGGTGATACCAGCAGGGGGCGCTTCTTTTCTCTCCTCCGTGGGCCAGAATCCATTATGGATGAATTCCGTTCTCTCTGTATTTCTCCTGCAAAAGTGTATGGATGAGTCAGGTTGTAAAAGCTAATGGAGGTATGCATTGATAAGTAGGAATGAAAGTTGGAGGTTTATAATTGCAGTGGCCGATTTACACATGGGGTCTGCACCCACTCTATATTTTTTTCCCTTTTTGCTTTAATTTACTTGCTTCTTTTGGGCCTCTAATTTAACCAAAAATAGGAAACTTCCCACCTCCTTCCTGCCAATACAGAATACTTTCCATCCATTTTTCAATTGTTTCTCCTGCTTGTGTTGTAAGACGCTTAAACATGACTTACTACCGCAGGGTTCTCCTCACACTGCAATGATATCGGCGGGCCGCCGGCGTAATCTTTACTACCGCCGGTGTCAAATAACCCCAGAATCGCCACCGGTGTCATTTTAGCTCTCTGTAGGTTTTTGAATTTTGAAAATCCAGCAATTAGAACCAAAGTTATGCCCCTTTTAGCACTTTTTCTGGGTCAAAATATGTGATTTCTTGTGAAAAGGATGGGCAAATCTCCTAATATGAATATCTTAACCACCATTTATCACTATAATGGGCATCAAACCCATAATTATTATATTGAAAGTTGCATAATGATTTTCGTACATCGTCTCGCTCGGGGTTTACGGTGTGATTTTTGAATCTGCGGAGAACCCTGTACCGTAATGCCTCGCTTATAAGACGTATCATACATATAAGGCACATCCTGAGTTGATAGAAATAACATACATCACGGCTAGGGCTTGATTTTTAAAGGTTTGGTACTGTTCTATAGTGAAAGTACCATGCCTATAAGAAGCACTCTGAGTTTGGGATGATTCTATGAGGCACAGGACAGGCCTAGGTCAGTCATTTCTGAAACCTCCCCTGGTGGGAGGGTGATGTGGACAGAGGCAGTGGGGCTCGAAACCTCTGGGTAATAGAAAGTAAGAGAGGAATCTCTCAAAGTCATAAAATCATTGATAAGATGAAGGAAAATTTGTAGAAAATTTAAAACAAATCAGGAATATATAATTGAGAAAATATATCAGCCTCTTTATTAATATAAATTACCTCTTAAAGAAAAATAGAGAGATTTGTAAACCAGGGGCCAGGAGTAGAAGGCCTCAATTGGACCCTTATCTTATCTCTTATCTCCGATCTTCTCAAAACTACTCCCGACTGACCATAAACTGAGGAGGTCTTAGATTCGCATATCAGATGCGTCTTATACGTGAGGTACTATGGTAGTCTACCATACTGAAAAGGTTGCTATATATACATGTATTTGCTTCATCTATACACTGAATGTTTCTCTTTGAAAGGACGATTCACCTAC
Source organism: Acholoe squamosa (assembly GCA_949317995.1). Classification (NCBI taxonomy): domain Eukaryota; kingdom Metazoa; phylum Annelida; class Polychaeta; order Phyllodocida; family Polynoidae; genus Acholoe; species Acholoe squamosa. Next base: position 75,804,874 of record OX439038.1, read on the forward strand.
CTTTGCTCTGTGCCTTCCAGATTGTTGGCTCCATTGTAAGTCCGGAGGATGCGCACAAGGTCCAGGTTTGTCTTTAGCGGGAACTCCTGCCCGGTCAAGTTGATAAAGTAGCGCCACTTTTTGTAGCGTTTGTAAAGCTCCTCCATACACTGTATATCTGGTTCCACAACACTGAACCACCCCCATTGTACATCTACAGCCTGAGGAGCTATAAACACATTGTCAAAACACCCAGCTATTGCCTCAACGGTGCGGTGGAAGTCTAATGGTGACTTCTTATCTACATGGAGACAGTAGTAATTCTGCGGCCGGTATATAGCACGCAGGAGACGCTCTGATTGTTCAATGTCCTTAAACATCATAATGCTGTAAGCTATGGGAAAACCAGCTTCCTCATCGGATACTGGCTTTGACACATACTGTCGCTCTTGTTTGAACCGCGGGCAGTCCCGTGCCATAGTTAGATAGGTCCTTTCTGGAATTTGCACCTTGGGATGGGACCTCTGATATTCCTCTGCTTTGTAAATTTCTACTGGGTTACCCTCTACTATCTGTGCACAGTTTACTTCTTTAATATGCACATTCGGGATCTCGCTAACCAACAACCCACTGTTTGACACAGTATTAACTGTTGCTGAATGTGCCTTAACATAACCACTTGGGTCCACAAGCGGTCGTGGCCGGAATGTGGTTGTCAGGGTCTGACCAAAGAACATCCTATTTGGTCTAGTTGTTGCTTGACCGCTAGGTGCATAGCCCCTTGTTGTTCGACCACCCTTCAACCTCGGCCGCTCATAGTTCTGTCTGGGAGTGCTTGGGATCGTATTCGTATGGGGCTCAACCTGATCCTGTGGACCGACACGGTCAATTCTTGGGACGAAGGTCTTTTTCAGAAGCTCCTCCAATTCTTTAAGATCTTTGTTGTCCTGCGGGTCGACTTTCCGTGCAGGCGGGGAGAGTTGGATGTAAATGTAGACTCCCAGGAGCACCAACAGGAGAACCACCCAGCGGGCGGTCCGCGAGTGGCGACTACTTACTGCCTGCATTCTGCTGTCTGAAAACCAAAGAAAAGGAAAAATTTTAGGAAATAATCTCCAAGAATTTGACATATATATACCACCCCCTAAAAAATTAATCTAATGGAGGGTAAGGCTCATTCCCTGAAAATATATACCGTAATCTCCCGAGTAGAAGGTGCAGCTCGCGTAGAAGGCGCACCCCCAATCCAGAGAAGGCTGTTTCACGTAGAAGGCACACCCCTGAGGGCAAAATTTATCCAGGTATTAGTGGATTGTCACCATGGGCTAGAAAGATTATTCTAGTGAATGTGTATACGAAGGGGTGTTTCTACAAAGCAATGAGCAGCCTGTTCCATACACTTACAAAGCATCTCAATAGGTGTGAAAACAACAGAAGCTGATAGAAGAGCTAGCACTACAAACATGTATTGGTGTTCGTTTTTTAAATCATTTTAGAAGAATTAATTCTAATAAGCGCACCCCCAAAAGCCCCCACACAAAGTCTAAAAATAAAGATTTTTAGGGCAAAAACAATGATTTTAGGCACTTGGGGGTGCGCTTATTAGAATTATTTTTTCTTATAAGGTTTTGAGCACCTAATAATTAATTTTCCGCACATGTGCACTTATTAGAACGAATACGGTATACATGAAGCCTATTCCAAAGTTTGGGATACAGCTTATACATGAAGCCCATTCCAAAGTTGGGGATACGGCTATAAATACATATAGCCTATTCCAAAGTTGTGGATACGGCTTATACATATAGCCTATTACAAAGTTCGAGATGCGGCTTATACATGAAGCCTATTCCAGAGTTTGGGATACGGCTTATACATATAGCCTATTACAAAGTTCGAGATGTGTCTAATACATGAAGCCTATTCCAAAATTTGGGATACGGCTTATACATATAGCCTATTACAAAGTTCGAGATGCGTCTAATACATGAAGCCTATTCCAAAGTTCGAGATACGGCTTATACATATAGCCTATTACATAGTTCGAGATGCGGCTAATACATGAAGCCTATTCCAAAGTTTGGGATACGGCTTATACATATAGCCTATTACAAAGTTCGAGATGCGTCTAATACATGAAGCCTATTCCAAAGTTCGAGATACGGCTTATACATATAGCCTATTACATAGTTCGAGATGCGGCTAATACATGAAGCCTATTCCAAAGTTTGGGATATGGCTTATACATATAGCCTATTACAAAGTTTGAGATGCGGCTAATACAAAATGTTTAAGGTTAGGGCTATTTCACAGCCCTAAGATGTTATTGGTTTCTATGTTCAAAGGGCTAGACTCTATATGAAATTACATGTACATGCAAAAGTGGTATGCTACATGCAAATATAATATAACACTTCACATCCTGCATCATAGCTACCGTCAATATAATACATGTATCATATGTTTATACTATTATACATGTAGGTGGCCCTGAAGGGGTTAATGGTCACAGGTAAACAGTACAACCCACTCAACCCCTTGTGCAGCAAGCTGGAAACTCTCCTTCCAATAAGCCAATGACATAATTACTACCTAATTAAGAGGATTATATCTGGTCCATCCAGATGTGTGAGCATGTACATGGCTATTTCTCTTAAAGCTAAACTCACCTTGAGACAATCTGTGCATTTTACTTTTTCATCCCAATACATGTATAACTTCCATCTAACAAAGGAGTTTCGTCATTATAATGACTAATGACTTTACCACATCCTGACATTTTAAAATCCTCTTGTAACATGACAAATACCTCTTTCAGATTTGAAATATTAAACTGAGTTTTGTCCTTAAAACTTTTAAGGAAGCTACCTCAACCCCTAGATCCAGGTACCTTAGACTTGTCCAAGCTACTTGTCTCAGTCTAAACCTATGTGAACACTAAGGACTTTTATGTGGGCAAGTCTACCCATTTGGCCACATTCCATTGCATCGACTCCCCTTACGTGACTATGTTATTAGCTAGCCAATAACATAATGAAGCCTATTCCAAAGTTTGGGATACGGCTTATACATATAGCCTATTACAAAGTTCGAGATGCGGCTAATACATGAAGCCTATTGGGCTGTGTGGGTAGTGTTTATATGTATATTAATGTGGTCTAACTTGTGTAGTTATTATCAGCTCGCTCCTTTGATCTCACGTATTGGGAAGACTAACTCTAGTGGTATGATGTTGGCCTAGCCCATTCATTTAACCAACACCAAGACGCCGATACAAGTCACCATTTATTGTTCATTGGTTATTCACAGTTACAGTTGTTTGGTGATCCCACTCAGGTTGTACAGCTTCAACGACATCAGTCTATTCATACAAGCAGTTCATGTTTTAACAATCCGGTGCTTTAGAGAGGTATAAGTGCCATAGAGATCCGTTCTTACATTGGCTAAGTGTAATACTAAATACTAAACAGCTTCATCCTCGTCTACTCCAGGAGTATGTGTTGCCTCCTCGGCTGCTCCCACAATACTGACTCCTCCCTATCTCTTACTAACCCCTCACACCTTTCAGACGCCGGTATTTGGCTCACACGTATTCCCCCCCCCCCTCTACAGAATCTACCTGACCAGATCTCGTCGACTCCCCTCCGTCTGCAACATTCCACAGCCTACCATAAACTCTAGCTACCATAAACCCTATACAGGACTCCCATAGCACTCTCTCATATAGCATACAATAAATACACACATAATACAGCATACAATAAATACCCACATAAGTGTACCCTGTTATACCCGTTCATTATAATTATTGGTTATTGATGACAAAACAGGTGCGGGCGCTCCCCTCTTGTGACGCGAGTCACACCAATTGTCAAGCATAAATTATGCTTGAATACATTTTATGTATTGTTTTGTCACTAATACCTGAGGTAATCATCGTTATCATATTATACATTTCAATAGTTATCTATGTACATACATATACACCACACCTATAAAATGTCTAAGGCTGTGCCACAGGCACAAGTATGATTGACTATCATGTATTATGGCCATAACTCACCAGGGCTGCAATGTTAGACATTAATGTCTAGTCAATGAGATAATAAGAGTGTGTAAGTGATCCTGTTCTTAAAGGGCTAAAAGTCAGTGATGCATATGTGCAAGGTTTAAAGGTTCCCTTCAGAGAGGCACCTGGCCAGGCGTGGGAGTTTGGAAGTTTTTTTTTTTCTTTTTTTTTCTTTTTTTTTCTTTTTTTTTTTGGGGGGGCTAAGAGTGGCAGTGGGGACTGAACAACACTCTTGTAGTGGCATTTTGAGATTGGGTAGTGATGAACTATTTAAGTACCTCAAGGGACACAGAGTGTTAGTGCATCATACCAACCTTAGGGCAATAAGGCCTTTGTATGGTTGTACATATATGTAGGTGGCCTGTTAAAGGGTTAAGGATTACCCCAAGGTGTGACAACATCAATACTCTATTCCCATGTGTAAATAATCTGCTGGTAGCCCTACTAATATGCCTTGTCAGCACAATAGATTTATACAGGGTCCCTGTTCTATAAGGTAACAGCTTTGCAATGCTCATGGAGACACTGTATCTGCAAAATATGGTAAGGTTTAGATAGATGTAATTATACCACGATTTCTGGCTTACACAGTGCTTTTTGGGGTCTATTCCCATCCACATATCTGTCGATATTGCACACCCTATAGGCTGTAACATCAATTTTGGAAGGCGTGCGGTTATCAATGTAAGGCGTGCGGTTATCCATGTAAGGCGTGCGGTTATCCAGGATAACCGCACGCCTTACATAGATAACATGTCATATGTTAAAACCCATGATAGACTTGACCAGGGCAGGGCTCGAACCTGCAGCCTAAGATCCCTAGTCCAACCCCCTATGCATTGCGCCACAGGGACTGACGAGATACGCTCGGTTAGAACCAGGTCTTGCTATGATACGAAGCCGTGTGCGCTGTCGCTGTCCGCTGCCGGGCGAGGAGGTGTATTATACACAAACATAACCGCGAGACGCGTGAGGAGGAGGAGACGCGGTGGCCTAGCGGTTAGCGCTTTGCGCTCAGCCGTCGGAGGTCCGCGGTTCGCGTCCCGGTCTAGGAGCATCTTTTTTCGCCGTGTGCGCTGTCGCCGTCCGCTGCCGGGCGAGGAGGTGTATGTACCTGTCATGGCTGGCTTCGAGTCCCGGGAAGGGGGAATAATTTTTGTTTTCAACTTGAATTTATTGGTATAATATTGATTATTTATTGGTTTCGTGGTATAAAATAAGTAGACAATGGATAACTGATGACTCGTGGGGGTTATCGACGATAATAACACTCGGCCTACGGCCTCGTGTCATTATTCGTCGATAACCCCCACTCGTCATCAGTTATCCATTGGTTACTTGTTCAATACTTGATTGACGTCTAGTCAATCAAGTAATAATACCATGCATTACGAGGGGGCAATAGATAGGATATTAGGATCAGGATATTGATTCAGCTGAAATCTCCATATCTAGGATCAGGATATTAGGATCAGATTTTAGGATTTGACCATGGTCTTAGTAGCAGACATTTTTATATTGCCGTACATTATACTGATTCAAAATTTAATCTGGTAGTTTCATAATATTTTATCATTCAAAACCAATTATTGTAATCACAGAAATACACAGCATAGCTGTAATGCCGTACGCATTAATACTAAGATAATTAGGAGCTATGATTAAGGCAAATTCAACCAATATTGTAAAGGAAAAACATTAAAACTTTATCATGTAGGTGGTGGACTCATATACCAGCATGCTAACATCTGATAACTTTTGAAGATCAAAATTCACAATGTATGGCCTGGATCCCTGTGTTTCCGAACACCAAGATGGCTGACACACATAGAAAACAATAGAATTTGGTAGTTGAGGTGTCCCTATGGCTACTAACATCCACCTGATAACTTTGAAAGATCAAAATTGACCATGTATGGCCTGGATCCCTGTGTTTCCGAAAACCAAAATGGCCGACACACATAGAAAACAATAGAACCAGGTAGTCGAGGTGTCCCAATGGTCACTAACATCCATCTGATAACATTTGAAGATCAAAATTCACCACATATGGCCTGTATCCCTGTGTATTTGAAAACCAAGATGGCCGACAAACATGGAAAACAATAGAATTTGGTAGTTGAGGTGTCCCTATGGCTACTAACATCCACCTGATAACTGTAAAAGATCAAATTTCACCATGTATGGCCTAGATCCCTGTGTTTCTAAAAACCAAGATGGCTGACACACATGGGAAACAATAGAATCGGGTAGTTGAGGTGTCCCAATGGTCACTAACATCCATCTGATAACTTTTGTAGGTCAAAATTGACCATATATGGCTTGGATCCCTGTGTTTCTAAAAAAAAAGATGGCCGACACACATGGAAAACAATAGAATGAGGTAGTTGAGGTGTCCCAATTGTCACTAACATCCATCTGATAACTTTGAAAGATCAAAATTGACCATATATGGCCTGGATCCCTGTTTCTGAAAACCAAGATGGCTGACACACATGAAAAAAGAATAGAATCAGGTAGTTGAGGTGCCCTATGGCTACTAACATCCACCTGATAACTTTTGAAGGTCATAATTGACCGTATATGGCCTGGATCCCTATGTTTCTGAAAACCAAGATGGCTGACACACATGGAAAACAATAGAATCAGGTAGTTGAGGTGTCCCTATGGCTACTAACATCCACCTGATTACTTTTGAAGGTCAAAAGTGACCATATATGGACTGGATCCCTGTATTTTGGAAAATCAAGATGGCTGACCCACATGGGAAACAATAGAATCAGGTATCTAAAAGATGGAGCAGGTTAGGTCTAAGACCTAAAAGACCCGAGTTTTTAATGCTATTTTCAATTCAATTTTCAATATTCAATCAGGTATTGACAAATAGGGAGTGATTACTGACATATGTTGACGAACTGCTGACAAATAATGAGCAATTACTAACATGCATTGACTAATTGCTGACAAATAGTGCATTATTACTGACATATTTTGTTTAATTGCTGAGAAATAGTGAGTAATTGCTAACATATATTGACTAACTGCTGACAAAAAGTGAGTAATTACTAACATACATTGATTAATTGCTGACAAATAGTGCATTATTACTGACATATTTGCTCACGATGCATCATGCCATCCATAAAGGGTGAACTGCACGTCAATGCATCATGCCATCTATAAAGGGTTAACTTCACATCAATGCATCATGCCATCCATAAAGGGTTAAATGTGCATCAATGCATCATGCTATCCATAAAGGGTTAAATGTGCATCAATGCATCATGCCATCCATAAAGGGTCAAATGTGCATCAATGCATCATACCATCTATAAAGGGTTAACTACACACCAATGCATCATGCCATCCATAAAGGGTTAACTATGCATCATGCCATATATAAAGGGTTAACTATGCATCAATGCATCATGCCATCCATAAAGGGTTAAAAGTGCGTCAATGCATCATGCCATCCATAAAGAGTTAACTGCACATCAATGCATCATGCCATCCATAAAGCATTAAATATGCATCATGCCATCCATAAGGGTTAACTATGCATCAATGCATCATGCCATCTATAAAGGGTTAAGTGCACATCAATGCATCATGCCATCTATAAAGGGTTAACTACACACCAATGCATCATACCATCCATAAAGGATTAAATGTGCATCAATGCATCATGCCATCCATAAAGGGTTAAATATGCATCAATGCATCATGCCATCCATAAAGGGTTAACTGCACATCAATGCATCATGCCATCTATAAAGGGTTAACTGCACATCAATGCATCATGCCATCCATAAAGGATTAAATGTGCATCAATGCATCATGCCATCCATAAAGGGTTAAATGTGCATCAATTTATCATGCCATCCATAAAGGGTTAACTATGCATCAATGCATCATGCCATCTATAAAGGGTTAACTGCACATCAATGTGTCATGCCATTCATAAAGGGTTAAATATGCATCAATGCATTATGCCATCCATAAAGGGTTAACTGCACATCAATACATCATGCCATCTATAAAGGGTTAAAAGTGCTTCAATGCATCATGCCATCTATAAAGGGTTAACTGCACATCAATGCATCATGCCATCCATAAAGGGTTAAATGTGCATCAATGAATCATGCCATCCATAAAGGGTTAAATGTGCATCAATGCATCATGCCATCTATAAAGGGTTAACTGCACATCAATGCATCATGCCATCTATAAAGTGTTAAAAATGTCTAAGGCTATGCCACAGGCACAAGTATGATTGACTATCATGTACTATGGACATAACTCACCAGGGCTGCAATGTTAGAGATTAACGTCTAGTCAATCAGATAATAAGAGTGTGTAAGTGATCCTGTTTTTAAAGGGCTAAAAGTCAGTGATGCATGTGTGCAAGGTTTAAAGGTTCCCTTCAGAGAGGCGCCTGGGCAGGCATGGTAGTTTGCTCAAGATCACTCTGTATGGGAGGAGCCCCAGGACAGGGTATCTCTGTCTATGGCAGACTGAGTCTGAGAGTGCCTGTAAGAGTGGCAGTGGGCACTGAATAACACTCTTGTAGTGGTGTTTTGAGATTGGCTAGAGCAGAACTAGTTGAGTACCTCAAGGGACACAGAGTGTTAGTGCATCATACCTACATTAGGCTTAGGGTAATAAGGCCTTTGTGTGGTTGTACATATATGTAGGTGGCCTGTTAAAGGGTTAAGGATTACCTGGAGGTGTGACAACATCAATACTCTATTCCCATGTGTAAATAATCTGCTGGTAGCCCTTTTAATATGCCTTGTCAGCACAACAGATTTATACAGGGTCCCTGTCCTATAAGGTAACAGCTTTGCAATGCTCATGGAGACACTGTATCAGCAAAATATGGTAAGGTTTAGATAGATGTAAATACTTGATTGACGTCTAGTCAATCAAGATAATATGCATCAATGCATCATGCTATCAATAAAGAGTTAAATGTACATCAATGCATCATGCCATCCATAAAGGGTTAACTATGCATCAATGCATCATGCCATCCATAAAGTGTTTAATATGCATCAATGCATCATGCTATCAATAAAGAGTTAAATGTGCATCAATGCATCATGCCATCCATAAAGGGTTAACTATGCATCAATGCATCATGCCATCCATAAAGTGTTAAATATGCATCAATGCATCATGCTATCCATAAAGAGTTAAATGTGCATCAATGTATCATGCCATCTATAAGGGTTAACTACACATCAATGCATCATGCCATCCATAAAGGGTTAAGTGTGCATCAATGCATCATGCCATCCATAAAGGGTTAAATGTGCATCAATGCATCATGCCATCCATAAAGGCTTAACAATGCATCATGCCATCTATAAAGGGTTAACTGCACATCAATGCATCATGCCATCCATAAAGTGTTAAATATGCATCAATGCATCATGCTATCCATAAAGAGTTAAATGTGCATCAATGCATCATGCCATCTATAAGGGTTAACTACACATCAATGCATCATGCCATCCATAAAGGGTTAAATGTGCATCAATGCATCATGCCATCCATAAGGGTTAACTACACATTAATGCATCATGCCATCCATAAAGTGTTAAATATGCATCAATGCATCATGCTATCCATAAAGAGGTAAATGTGCATCAATGCATCATGCCATCCATAAGGGTTAAGTGCACATCAATGCATCATGCCATCTATAAAGGGTTAAGTGCACATCAATGCATCATGCCATCTATGAAGGGTTAACTGCACATCAATGCATCATGCCATCCATAAAGGGTTAAATGTGCATCAATGCATGCCATCCATAAAGGGTTAACTATACATCATGCTATCTATAAAGGGTTATGTACATGTTATCAAACAGGCAATGGTCTGTGCTACTCACAGCGTTTATACCAGCCCTAACAGCGTCCCTATGTCCCTACCCAGTAGGGATAGGTTTTACACATTTTAGAAACATGGAGGTGGTGGACTCATATAACCACCACATTCACCACTATAGAACCAGCTTTGTTCAGAGGTGGGGGGGGGGGGAGGGGCCAATGGCCAATGCAGAGGATTATGAAGGAGCAGTGCTTTGTATTAGAACACAGGGCTATCCCTGTAGCCTCTGCCACCACTTCAGTGACCAGGATTCACCACCAGCACCACCATAGCTCAAGCAAGAGCACTAATTTGCATAAATCACTCCATGTATAGGTATACACCATACTGTACCTATGGGACTGGGATATACAGGGAGAGTGAACAAGCACCACTTTGGACCTGCAATGGTCTTCAAGACAGGGGTGGTGCAGTGGTTCTGGGTGAGGAGACCCAGGTCAAACTATGAATAATGGTGCTAGGGGGCTAGGACTTGGGCCAAGTCTACTGGCATGTGTTTCAGAAGTCTCAATTCAAGTAATGAGCCGATCGTTCCTATGAGGAACGAACGGCAATTACTATATATATTTTCCACACTGCATTGGTGACTTATTCTTAGCGCAAACTTGTCCTCTAACATATACTTTATTATTACAATTCTCTCATTCCTTAATTCTCAATTTGTTTTTCTTTCCTTTGTTATTTATTTTACTCATTCACTCGCCTTTACTAAGCACTTTGTCCCATTCTATGTTTATATATTCTTTTTACTATCCTTACCCGGGCGTCGACACCAGTTACACCCAATCGGGCCAATAAATCTCCTTACATCTGTCAACCCCTTGTTCCGAAACGTTCCCCTCTATCTACCCTTTGCCCCAAGCATCACTCTAAAACACACTCTAACGCGTCTTGGGTTACACCTGGCAACCTCTTACTTAACTCACGCGTGCACAGTTTGTCAACGAGTATATACATCAGAAATCTTTCCACTTGCCACATTACGTCGTAGTTAGTGTCTCATTAGTTGGTCGTACATTTAAATTACAGTTTCTTTTAGCTATATTATCTTACTTAATAATATACACTGGCACTATTCCCAGACACTATAGCAATTCATCTGTAGATCGTCTTTGTATTGTCTATTCCGTCCTTTCGTCTCACGCCAGCTGCACGATATCTTTCTCCCCCCCCCTTTTCTTGTCCTGACACCTTCTATGCCAAGTCTCTACCATGATGGCGTTTTATTCATCACTTTCAGTCTCATTCATTTAGGTCCACGTACACCGATGACGATCCCGTCCTGGACTCTTGACCTCGCAGAGCCACATTCACCGACTCTTTATGACCCTTGTTTACTGAATATGAGACAGCCGTAGCCCCATATGATTCTCCAGGTACTTCTGGTAACTGTCTTGATCTTCTTAACTGAGCCATGGCTCTGGCATGTCCCGTGTCAGATAACTGATGTGTATTTATCTCTCTGTTCCTTATTGGTGTCCAGCCCGCCGCTGATATCATAGGTATCTCTAGTGGTACACCTGTCGCCAGACCCCCACTATACCTAATCAATCTTGTCATCACCGTAAATCCATAGTCACCGTTCAGTATCCCTGCTAATTTCTTTGACACCTTCACAGTGGCTGGTAATGGCAATGGCACTGCGTTTTCCGCCGTTGCCATCTCAGTGGAATATAACACTCGACCCCACTGCACTGTAGCTATGTACTTCGGGCACGAGTAGCTTACTGCTACGTCTCTAATAAGAGCCTGTTCTGCTGGTCTTTGAAATACCTGGTCCAAAGGCATTAGACTCTCCCCCAATGGTATTATTTCTGTAATCTCTTTAGTTGCCACCTGTAGATACAGTCCATCCACTGGTTGAAGCCTCTTTAGTTGTCGCACCTTCCTCACCAGTAACACTATTATTATTATCAGTACTATCAATATCAATGATAACATAGCTATTGTTGTTTTGTGTTCCGGATCTTCTTCCTCATAATCACCTCCGACATCTTCACCGTATTTTTCATAGTCCCAGGTCTCCAGACTCCTTATTCTCATAGGCATTCTTGCTAATATGTATGCCATTAATAGTCTTTTTAGACAAAAATATTGCACCACCATCAGAGTCATAACAATCACCCCTGCAATCATTATTGGTGAATAATCCCATAGGGATTCAGTGGGAAAATGGCCTCCACCACTCATGCCATCCAAATCGGGTAATGCTGATCCGTCTTCCATTGCACTCACCAAATTCTTAAGATTGACAGCTGCTGGCGACTGTTGTATTCTAGCCTTGTGCTTCATTTTGGTCTTTACTAATTTTGGCAACACTTCATCTTGCAATACCTCTACAGTTTCACCATTTAATACTGCCTTTATCCTTGTCAATTTCTTAGCACTGTTCATTTGTAGCAAATCGTTATTTACAAAAGTCACATTAGTTTCCATGTTCACATGACCACATCCTGCCAAGCTGTAAGGCATCCACGCCCCGGCAGTCATGAATGCGCAGTCACACCCAATGTTCAATATGGCGTAATGATGCATGTTCACCTTAACAGGTGGGCTTGATTGACACATCAATTGACCTTGTATGTCGGGTCCCGATACCAAAGTACGACCCTTTCCCAGTGCTATCGCAAATGAAGGAAAACTTGGTTGCACTATATAGCTGATCTCACATGTTTCTGCTATGGCCATCTTGTCATTTCTTATTAGTGCCGCCATGCACCCTCGTTCGGCTATTTTTCTCATGTGTGGAATATCTGGGCATACTGCTATTGAGTTGCCATGGCAACGCGCCCAATTCACCACTGGCTCTGATATATAATACCGCCCATTCTTGGATATAGCTACTTCTGATGGCAATCCCTCTATTCTCGTCCCGTCAGCTTCTTTATTGGCCAGCCGCACTGGCACCGGAAACACCTTTACAGAGTATACACAAAATATGTGTTCCTCTGACACCACAGGAATCTGCATCTTCACACGACCTTGGTGCTGATATACTCGTACCACACTATTGTCATAGTAATATTCAGGATCAGTAAAAGCGACCCTAAATCGTGGGTACGTAGCCTTTAAATATACTTCAGTGTTGACTATAGCTTCCTTCAAATCTTCTCTAGTGACCAATTTTGATGATAGTTTTCTTCGTGACGCCAATCTTACCTCAGCTGCCATATCCTTTATCTCAATGAGTTCATTTAATAAATGTATAATATACCCCCATTTGACCCTTGTCAGCAGGCTTTCATGGTTGTATACAATGGATAGTTCATATAATGCCACACTGTGCATCGTTTGAGTTCTTTCCAGCAACTTCCGTCTCTTCAATGATATCTTAGCCATTTCATACAATTGTAACTGTCTATCAGCCAACTCTCCCACTTCCGCCATGACTTCCTCCAAGACACATAAGACACATAGTATAGTTAGCCACGCCATTTTCTTCTTATTATGGCTTCCGGTTACAGTTCGAGTTGGGTTACTACGACTCCTAACTGATCGCTCCTGGAAGTTTTTATGGGTCTTGAACACTTAATAAGCCCTATCGTGTCAGCTAGTTCACCAGTTCATGACCCTTTTACCCCTTCTTGTATATATTTTCCCGTCAACCTGAACACGTGTGCCTTCCTTTCCTATCTAGCTGTACGTCTCTTCCATCTGATAACACCAATTTATTGGATTGGAGTCTTTGTTTCAGCGACTCCTCCTAATGTGCCCTCAATTTTTTTTTTACTATAGTTTTCACTATATTTTTGTTTTCTTATTTCAACTTCCCATCCCCTTGGTTAGATACCTAGAATTAAATTCTCAGTCGATGCTTGACTTCCACCTTGTTCGCACTGAAGATGGCTAGCTATTCCAGCGTTTCTGTCAATGGCGCACTGGTCTATCTCCCGATAGATCGTCTCCAGCCCGGCTTTACCTACATCGTCGGCTGCAGAGACCTATCCTCCACAGATGCTAATGTCACTCCGTGCATGTTAGTATGCACTGGACCGCAAGGCGCGACTATGCCTTCACACACTACCATTCGGGATCATCTCCGCCTGGCCTGTAATATGACTGATATGACCTTACGTATCATTCATTTGGATGGGCGTCCTGATCCCAACTATCATCTGCAGTCGGCTGTCGCTGTTCCACCTATTCCTACTCCTGCTTATCAGCCAGCTTATGTCGACATCACTCCGCCTCCCGTCAACTTTACCACTCCTTTCGTGCCACCTTGGAATCCCACTCGGATGTCGCCCATAGGTGCGCGTCCTGTCTACAGCGCCGTTGTACCTGCTACCTCTGCTCCAAGCCTAGCATCCACCTTCACCTCTAATGTGCTACCAACTTGCACAGTGACCCTTCCTTTACGAGTGGACACCTCCTACCAATATTCTCTGCCTGCCAACTTCGCTGTTCCATCAACTTCTCGCCCATTACCACCTCAGCATCACTCTTCATATGTAGACTACAATGTGCTTTCTCACATTCCTGCTGCTTCCGGTGTTTCGCCCTTACCATACACACCTTTGCTAGCCACCACTGCACCTCTGACGTCCAGAACAACCCTAACATCCACATTCACCTATTCCTCCGCTGCTTCTCATCCCTTTTCTACTACCAGCACCACTACTTCCGGTCAGCTTCCTGCTGTATCTTCACTAAGGATGCCTCACATCCCCATCCGAGCTGCTCCAGCTGCAGAGGCCCGCGCCACCTCGGCTCCTAGGTCTCCGCCTTCCTGCCTACATACGCCCTCTCTGGCCCTGACCTCTTCTACTTCCGGTCAGTTTACTTCATCTTCATCCACTGCAGCTTCACTTCCACACCTTCCAGTAATGTCGCCCTCGTTCTGGAGTACTCTGGCTATCTCACCTGGACATCCACCCTTCTCACCATTGACCTGTCAGTCCAGCACCATGGCCTCTTCCTCACGACTGACTCACAGTTCTTCTACCATCATATCTCTCTTGACATCTTCATCTGCTACCACTACGCGACATCATCCCTATCAGCTTCCTGCCAGACCACAAGCCTCCCGTTCTTCTAATCTTGGAGGTCCTATCCTTCCAACATTGACTTCCCCAGCTTCTACCCTCTCGCAGAAGTAAGTATATTTCCCTAGTGATTCATACTTTGATTCCTAGAGACGCTCACTTCGTTCTTGTAATAAGATACTATACACATATTTTCTTTTAAAATATATGCATAAGCTAACTCTATAAAGTCGCTAAGCTCCTCTGATTTGTGAGTAGCGGCGATCACATTCACAGTCTCAGGTATATAACTGATCTCATTAATACACCCATATGGCTGAATTTTATGTGTCCTAATACCTTCTTAGAAAAGAATTTCACTCACACTTATTTTTGAATATATATCTACAGCTATAGACATCGTATTTCATTTCTCAGAGTCTGGGCTTCTTAAATAATTAAACCATTATAGGCTCTGGTTCTTTAACAGAATGCCTTACTTCTGGACAAATATATCCTTTAAATTTAGGCCTCTTAATTATGGACCTTGTTACTGGAGTCATTCTATGTGTGGCGCGACTGTGGTCCTGCTGGTTCCGACTAGTGTTTCCATTCACCCTTAGACAACTTATAAGGTGCCCCATAGTGGTTGCCTCCTGTATGTGATGCACTTCTTTCTCTTGTCTCATATACCTGCTTTATTTACTATCTTCAGTTCTTCTCCCACTTCATCTGCTGATGATGATGATGATGCCTCTACTCCTACTAGTCCTTAAATCTTCACTTCAGGTATGTATTTCTAATACGTTTTATATTGAATGCATCCTAAATGGATCCGACCTTTTACAATTTTCTACAAACTGTATTAAGTTGTTAAGTCTTATCCATAGAGTAGGGTGTATCTGAGCCTTAATATCTCTATCCTCTCTACAGTGGGCGATGATTCCTTTCCTTCAGTAAATTATAACTGATCTCCATTAATTCATCTCAACCGCTATGAACCTTCCGTTGTCTATGATCCAGGCTTTTCCACTAGAACTCATGTTTATAGCTTATCTAAACTGCTGATTATGTTGTATTGTTGTGGTTATGTCCGCGTAGCATGCTAGTTGTTCTATCTTGTTAAACTTTTGAGTGCAGTTTGTATCTGTTGCTTACCGATGTCTGTACAGCTGGGGTTCCACTCCTGCACTGCCAACTGTCTTGCTTGTCATTGCATCTTATCTCTTTCTTTACCTGCGCATGTCTGCTCTCTCCCCCCCCCCTTTTCCTGTTACTAGGCTATTAATATACATATGCCTGTCTCAGTGTCCAACGCTTCCCCCCCCCTTTTTCTCACGCACGTGTTCATTCCCCCGCTGGCTCTGTTTCTGCGCCGTCATTCTCGCGCTGTCTTTTCTGTCTCTTTCCTCCTGTACCCCATTCTTTCCATGCATCTGGAGCTGCAAATACTGCCATGGTTATTTGCTGTATCTTCCATGCAGTATTCTTACTTTCCTCAGGTAATTTCCTAACCCAAGTTTTCACTTCACCTTTCATCCCCCACAATAATAATGCCACATATTCCATTTCCCCTAGATCATATATTTTCTTAATCAGATCCATGTCGTAGAAATATTCTTCTATCTTTTCTCCTGGTGCTCCCCTAAATGTAGGTGGCGTTATACTAATACCTGCCATTTTGTACATTTCTTCGACCTCTCACAACGTTCCCCTAACAGGTATTGTATTTTATATTCGCACAGTCCATCTGTTCTTTCCTATCAACTCATATCCTCACTAATTATATTTATCAAAATTTTCAGTTGCATCTTCCTCCTCCAGGGTCGTCTCATTGTCTCTAGCCCCGGATGTTAATACTCCCTGGGTGATATGCTTTCCCTTTTGCTTCAGTTTAAACATTTCCCAAGTTTCTTCTCTTCCTCTACACTGCCTGCATCGTATCCCTCTACTAGTCTTGCGATGCCTCCTACACTTTCTTGAGAAAAAGAATGCATTAGTCACACTCCCTACTCCATATTTAAAGTGATGTTTGTTTACTTGTTCCCTCAAATACCTTGGCAATCTCGCGATGTCCAATTTCAATATTTTCTGCATTACTATATCCTGTAACGTCGCCCCATTGTATCTAAATACCTTTGGCAATGAATATCCAAATCCATATATAGCATCCAGCGCGTCTTCTACCTGTTGTCCCCTATATCTCCCTGCCTTTACTATAGATGGTGCTCTCTTTCCCGCATCCTCACTAGTGGACATTATATGAGATGTTTTATCCCATGTACCTGTTCCAGGTGTTTGGCCGCTCCTGCCGCTGTTGCTGTTGTTCTGCCACAAATGTGACAGAGCCTTGATGTCACTTGTCTTCTGCTATAATACTCTTCTATCAATATGTCATCCAATCTGACTGATGTATCCAGCACAAATTCATCGTCTTTACTATAAAATATTGATGGTTGTGTCTGTGTCGCTGTTTCTGTGGTCTGAGTCTCTCTCTTAATTATACCACCGGTGCCTTGTAGAGTGGCATCCAACAGCCACTCCCATTCTGTCTGTCCCACGGTGATGTCACGTATGCTATCCCATATGTTTCCCTGATGATTTACCAGGACCTCGGCTTGAGCTGCTTCCACCACCTGTATTGGCTCTTGCGTTGAGCTTGGTTGGCCTGACGTTGAAGTCGCACCAAATCCTTTTTCATTTGTTTCCTGTTGTTGTTGAACTTGCTGCAGACACTGTGCTCCTTTCATTGTAAGTGCTATTGCAATAGTTGTCTTGAATCATCCACGTATTATAGTATTGTTGGTATTGCTGTTCTCCAACACTATCGTACCAGCTATCTGCCATCCGTCCATCAGCACCTGCTATTTACTGTGAGGTCTTATCTCGTCCCTTGTTGTGCGCGCACTGCCACATCCTGATGCATCTCCTCCTGCATATACCTGTTGCACTGGCCTCCCCCCCCTCCCCTCTTTTCCTACCTTGCCCTACTTTTCCCCTTTCTTTGTGTATCGCCCTCCTTTCCGTCTACCTACATGAGTCAGCTTGACCTGCTCCTCCGGGCGGCCCCTCCCCCTTCGGCACCTGCATCACCCCCCCTTTTCCCTCATAGCAACACACGTCCATACTACAGGATTATCGCCCATCCTGTAGTATCCCGTCTAAGCTCACCCTATTCTCCATCGCTGGATGAGCTGAGCTCCTCTCTGCCTCTCCTGTGATGCTTAAAAATCGGTCCCTTTGGAATGATATGTTCACTGCTAGATTCCTCACTCATAATAGCCCCTGCAGCCAATTGCGCCCTCCTATCTCTTTGCCTCTGTCTTCTCTCAGCCCTATCCTCTCTCTCTTTTCTTTTCTGTCTTCTCTCCATTTCTTCTCTCTCTCTTTCTTCGTCCATCTGTCTCTTCACCTCGACATTTCTCACTCTACCCTTCCTTTTCTCTTCATTATCCTGTCTTCGGCCACCCTCGACCTTATCAATATCACTATCCTGTAACCCTTTCTTTTTACACCAATTATCGACCACAGCTTCCTGTCTGTGCTTCTTCCGGCTAGCTCGCCGTACAACTCCATCTTTCTCATTATCAGATTCCTGTATAGATGCGCGCGGTCCAGCTCCGGCCACCTCTCTCTTTTTCTCATGTGCACTTCTATCGTCGTCTGACGTTTTCAATTTGTCCCCCTTATCAGCGCCCGCTAGCGCTGTATCCTCCAGACCAGATGAAGGATGTTCTACCTCAGTCACCCCTTTAGGGTCCTCACGTCTTATATCCTGTATTTCCACTTCTGATTCCACTTCTGTTCTATCCACTTCCACCGTCCTCTCATCTTTGGCTACTCCTTCGTCATTTTCACCCTCCCCTTTGTATGCTCTCTTTAGTTTATTCACATTTACCAAGTGAGGTATCTCTTTGCCCGTCTTCACTGCTCTCAACCTCACCCTGTTATCCCCCACCACCTCTATTATCCTATGTGGCCCCTTGTATCTACCAGCAAACTTCGATGTATTATTCACCGCGCATTTCGGATCATAGTAATATACCCACTCCCCCTCTATAAAAGATACAGGTCGCGCCCGTCCATCCAGTCTACGTCTGAGCTGCTCCTCATACCTAGCAGTATGAGCATTGGCCGCCTCTTGTAATAACTGTATGCTATGATTGGTCCTTATAAACCAATCCCTTTCAGACGGCACTTTAGGCATTGGCCTTTCTTCAGCAAAGGACATGGCCACCGGATCCCGTCCAAATTGCAGCGTATATGGTGAAAACCCCGTCCTCATACTAATGTTGGAGCGCACCGTCCACAATGCAATGGGTAACAGCTCTGGCCAGTGTTCATGGTCCTTGGTCACATAGCATCCTATCGTATCCTCTAATGATTTATGCAATCTTTCAACCCTGGCATTTCCGGTCGGATTCCTAGAAGACGTAAACCTCTGTTTGGTTAATAGTCTAGCTGTAACCTCACGAAAAACCTGACCCATATACGTAGACCCTCTGTCGCTGCACAGCACTTCCACCTTGCCGTACCTACACACGATCTCCCGTAGAAACACCCCAGCTGCCGTGTGCGCAGTTGTGTCTTTAGTACAGAATGCCTCTGGCCATCCTGTCAGAAGGTCTATGAAGGTCATGATATATTTATAACCTTCTTTGGACCTACGTAGTGGCCCAACAAAATCTGTCTGTATCACTTGCCATGGATAATCCGGCGTATCCCATGATCTTGCCTTGGCCCTAAAGTGAGGTGCTCTTTTTCTCAACGCGCACCTTTCACATAGCCGCACGTACCTAGCTATGACCACCATCATATTTTTCCAATAAAACCGAGCTTGTACTTTTGTATTCAGCGCCACCGTTCCCACATGTCCTCCGCACATGATATCATCATGCATGAGATAGAGCACTCTATTCACCATAGCCTTAGGCACCACTATCCTTGGGTTTAGGTCAGCTATAGGCCCTACCCTCTTTCTAGCTGGTTTTATATACTTGCATAACAATCCATCCTTCATACCCATGAAATCAGCATTATGTAAAATCCCTCGCGCCTTTTCCACATCCACCGGCAATTCATCTCCCGCCAAATATCTCATCATACCCCTGCAGAATCCATCCTTCCACTGTTCCTGAATGAAGGTTTCCCTATCCAATTCCTCCCCTACAAGTTCCATCACGAGTAACTCACAGCCCACCTCAGGCTCAAACTCCCCCGACTCCTCGCCAGGTGTATCCTGTCCTACTGCCAACGGCACTCTGGATATAAAATCCGGCAGGTAGTGAGTGGCTCCCGGCTCATACCTGATCTCATAGTCAAAGTCGGTCATAGCTAAACCCCATCTAGTCAACCTTTTGGATGGAGCCTTACTGGCTTGCTGAAGCAAAGGTATTAATGGTTGATGGTCTGTAATTATCGTGATCTTAGCTCCCGTCAGCATATCCTCAAATTTCTTCAATACTCTTATAACAGCTAGGCCTTCTTTCTCTGTTATAGTGTAGTTTCTTTCAGCCTTTGTAAATGTATACCCATAATATGTTACCGGTCTCAGTAATCCGTCCCTCTTTACACAGATGGCCGCCCCACACGCGCCATCCGAAGCATCCGTTAAAACATAAAAGTGACCCCCGATCTCTGGATGTACCAATAACGGTGTGCTTGCTAATGCTGCTTGTATTTTCTTGAATGACATCTCACACTCATCCGTCCACTTAAATGGCACCTTGATTTTCAACAAATTATTCAGAGGCATCGACAAAACAGCATAGTTAGGAATAAAACTCCTGTAATAATTACAAAGCCCCAGAAA